>VDFB02271358.1:893334731-893387725 GCA_007258455.2 Sequoia sempervirens
AAAGTTTAGATAGATAATAAAAATAATATTCCAAAGAGGTACAAGTAAAGTTTGTTGAAGGTGGGTCCACCTTAAAGAATCAACTCTTCTTCCAAGAAGAAATGGATGAATTATTCTTAGTGAATAGATCTCCTCTAGAATAGATGAAGGATACAATCTTGATAGAGTTACTGTCACTAAATATTTTTATGCTACTCTCCTTGTCACATGGCTAATAAAAATTCTAAGGATGACTCCCTACTAAATTTTTCACAACACATCAAAGTATTATTACATTAATAATTAAAATAGTCATTGGAATTTTTATAACTAATAATTGTCATAAATATTAAATCATGTACAATTATTGTAGTATAAATACTATTTAAACACTTATAATTATTCTTTCATTTGTATCTATTATAGTTGATGTGATCCCTAAATGATTATAACATATGTGATCGATATACTTATATTATAATCATTCATAGCTTGATGCACCATTTATAGCATTAAGTGTTAGATCCTCTATAAAATCATTTGTATAAAAAAATTATGGTTGGGGTTTTAGCCCTTAACTACTTATGAATTAGACTCATTCACACCAATTGAAAATGAATTTTTCATTGGAGCTAGATGGATTTTAAAAAGGAGTCTCTTGTCCATATAACAATAGCACCTAAAGAATGTCACCCTTGTGGTAATGGTGTGAATGTGTAGGTTTTGGAAGTGTAAACAAGTGTGGTTGGTAGGTCATTGGAAACCACTGAGAGGTAGAGGTTTTAATATAGGGCCCTTAATTGTTAGGCTTGAGGGTACTTATGACCTTATCACATTTAACAAATCATGTATTGATGTGGCACATAGGAGACTTGTTTGAAAAATACATAAAGTATAGCATGTTTCTACTCAATTCAAAATAGAAATTGGAAGCTGAAAAAAGCCTTGGTACATCAAATGCATCAAATGAAAATTTAGTCTCCTATACTAGGGAACATCCAATACTTTCTATGGGCCATGAAGTATTGTAAGAGGAAGATCAATTTGCATGCAAAGGGTTAATTTGTATATTTAATGCTTTATGACCTAGTTTAGTTTATCTTCAAGCATGCAGGGCTAAAAATTATTTTAAAAAGATAAAAGGAACAATAGAAATATATCTAAATGCCCATGAATTTTTTGTTTTATTATGCCAATTTATAGAGTATAGACAATATATTTTAGTGAATGTGCCTTGGTTTTGCGATAAGAATTTTCTCTTGATTAAACCATGATTTCTAGAGTATGGATTAAAGTTCCTTATTTTTTGCAATTGTTTTGGGTGGGTGCTTGCTTCCAAGGGATATGAAATATGTTAGAGAGAATTTTGGAAATTGATCCAAAAGTAGATGATTTGATCCACTCAACTTTAGGTAGGATCCAAAAGGAGTTGGGTATAACAAAAGGGTTATTGTAGGAAATTTGGTTGAAAGTGGAAGATAAAATTTTGAAACAAGTTTTTGTTTGAAAATAATCTATTTTGATGTTGTAGGTTCTTTTAGGTTGGGTGTATGTAGTAGCAAAATATAGAAAAGAGAAACCCAAAATGCTAAGTAGACAACTTGATGGCTAGTGGATTGTTTATCTTTTTTATCAATTAAAAGGGTAGCACTTAAATCTTTTTCAAAGTTAGAGGATATTGAATGAGATGGTAATATAACAAGGAGCAATAGGTTGATGTTTAGTAGGAAGCTCAAAATTAAATGATAAATGTGTAGTCACCTTTGCCTCTAAAATACTTTGAGATTACTCATTTTCCAATAGCTTAGTAAGAGAAATCCAACAATTCCTCAACATAAAAAGGAAAACATAAATTCTTTGTTAATTTGACTAATAATAAAGGATTTTTTGTGAAATCTAATTCCTTTATGGAGTAGCAATGTGCTACATATTTTTCTCCCTAACTAATAAATGGGTAGATATTTGGGGTCTAGTTGCCTCCTAAGTTATCCAATAAATAAGAATGGGGAACAACATTCATTTTAAGAATCATTGTTAGTTGTTAATCAGTCTTTGTTTGATTTTTCATATGCTTATTATCAAATGGATGAGAATGTCTTCTTAATGGAAAGAGGTGAAAAGTACAAAGAAAATAGTTAAGATTTAGCTGACTTTAATCATATAATGGTTAAATTACACAACAAGAAAACAAAAACAAAAATACTCAGCAAGTTCTTTTGTATAACTAAAATATATGATTATTATTATGTGTAGTTTTTTATATCTATTATTATTATAAGAGACCTCATATATAATTCCCCAATTGATAAATTTAATTAAAAAGAATCATTTACATCATTACATAACATTACATAACATATGAGTATAATTGAATATTAAATAATGATAAATCTTCAAAATCAAACTTACATATATAAGTGAACTTACCTATGCCTAAAATTTTAATGCAAATATATATATATAATTCTCACAAATATAATATAGTCATTATAAAATATTAAATTTATTCCCATAAATATCATATGATCTTTATTAAATGTTAAATTTGTTAACACAAATATAATATGATCATTATAAACAAACCCTTAATTTATTTTATAACATGTGAATGATGAAGTGATTAGATTTTCATGGAAATAAGTACTTTATAAATGAAAACTTCTTATTTGTTTCATGAAAAAAATCACGGTAATCCTTGCTTAACATTCCATCCCTAGTGTAACCATTAAATCATTTACCAATGTATCTATTATCTAATTTAGATACAAAAGTCGTAAATAATCAAATTTAATTTAAATTTTAAAAATAATCATTTTTAACTAGTAAACTACATAATATGAAGAAAAAAAAGATGATCTTAGCAAACCCCTTTTAACATTACCGTTAAATTTTTAGACTTAAATTGAAAAAAATGCCCTCCAATTCATTTTGATAGAAATAACATTGACAAATATACAACACATAACAAGCTATGAAAGCCTACAGATTCAAGTTATTGAGAAACTATGTAGTCAATCCAGTTAACCATATAAAAAAAAAAGTAAAATGGAAGTTGAAACACTAAAGGAGATCAAAGCCACAAAACCAATAGCGGTGTTGGATCTGGTGTTAAGCAGCATGTTTTGTAGCCAGGTCAAGGAATAGCTTACATCTGAATCATATGTGGGATGCCATTTTTTCTCCCATTCCACCCAATGCTACACAGGACTTTCCTCCATTCTCAACTAATAGATTTGTTTACTCAACACGATCAATCTGCCTCAACAAAGCTCTGAAATTCTATAGGGTATCATATTTAACTTTTAACCCAATAACATGATAAATTATATATACAGATTAAGAACTAGAAACATAAATTCAATCCTAGCAGCCATTTTAAAGTTTTAGAATTGAAAAATTGTTTCCATAATACAAATTATACTTGATTCACCAAAACTGACAGCTTTAATAATGAATCTTTTTTGTGGGTATTCATCATGCGAGTATGTGGAGAAAGATGGCTATGCCCATTAAATTAAAAATACCTCTCTATTTCGCTTTCATGGATGGCTATACACTGATTCAAAGGTCCCTGCATAGAGGCCATGAGAAAGAGTTGAAACTTACACTCGCACCACTGAAAGCTTTGCAGTGCAGGAACTTTGACAATGAGTTTGAGCTTTGCATGGGTGGGAAGGAGAAATGGTTTAAAACTAGGCGCAAAAAATTTAAGGTAAATGGTTTAAAACTGGGCGCCAAAAAAATGAAGGTTAACGGAGAACGGGAAAGTGAATGGAAGAGGGATGGATTAAATGGGCCCCACACCAGCCACTCTAAGCAGTCAACACTTAGAGTGTGCTGGATGCTCAAAGCTAATTTTTATGTCCTAACATCATAATTGCCAAGGTAGGGATATTTATAATCAGTCAACTAATTGGATGGGATGCCTAATTGATTTGTCATTTTGGAATACTCTTGTTGTTTAATGCTTAGTAGGAAAAAAGGATTTAAGTATTACTAGCATTTAATGTTGTCGATAGAAAATTATATGTATGTTAATATGTTAGAGAGTATGTGTTTGTACAAATAGTCGTTGTAGATGTAATTTGCATGTACATATGTATGTTTTGTTAGATGTACAAAAAATTCAATAGAAAAAAGATGTCTTGACTTCTTATACTTGTTATATGTAAGAACATAGCAATATTTATGATATGTTAAAATACAAATCTACATCATTTATTTCTAAATTTTGGTGAATCTCCTCATTTTCTTTTGAATTGTTGTGTAGATATTGTTAGAAATATTACATAATTAGTTATTTGTTTGAACCCAGTCATAGATCCCATGTGATAGGCTTGTTAGTTTTAGAATACATATAAAATTATTTGTTATCTTGTAATTATCTATGTTAAGGGAATTGTTATAGGATTCTCCCTATAATATAGTCCATATAAACCTCCTATAAATAAGTAATACATATTGAAAAAAATATGGAATATAAGTAAGTATTATTTTGTATAATTTTTTCTATATGGTTGGCCCAAATCTCTAATATGGTATCAGAGCAACATTCATTATGGGGTCATTCTAATACCATTTTATAAGTTTGGATCCACCTATGTATATTTCATTGGGTCAATTGCAAGGTAAAGATGCTTTAGTCTCCCTATTGATGATATAAATTTGGAGGAAATTCATGGTAGAGGACAATTATTGAATGTGTATGCAGATGAAAGGGATTCACTAGACAAGAGCATGCATGCTCTTTATATCACACTTGAATATGAGTTGATCATTTGTTGCAACATTGACCAATATTGGTGTGGTAGTTTCATTAGCTTTTGAGGACACTTGCTATTGATTCTTGTAAATAAATAAAGTGGTTATACTTTTATGATCTCATTTGAAGATCCATCCTTAAGGATTTGTTGAGTGTTTGGATCTTTTCTAGTCATGGGATATGATGGATAGAGTGCCTATTTTTTTTCCATAATTTGCATCGATTATATATAATAGATTGTAACATTTTGAAAAGAAACATGACATTAGCAAGGATTTTGGCATGTGAGTAAAGATCTATAGCCTATTCAAAGTCCTCATCCTCAAAGGCCTTGTTATCCATTTTCACCAAATCTTTGGCCATTTTTCATCACTTTCACATGTTTGACCAATTTATTTCTTAGAACTACAAAAATAAAGTGGTAGGTATGGTGTCACGCACATGAAAGATTCATGGTAGAAATGAAAAGAGAAACATTCTTATTTAGACTTTGTAATGCTATCACACATTTCTCTACATTGACCAACATACACAATTTATTATATAGGTTGGGGACAAGTTTGTTGCATTACGGTTCAAAATAGTAGCTCAACATTTGATGCAAATTCTGAGATCCTTAGTCAACAACCCTCTTTTGTATATGTTCTTACCAACTTTATGTATATTGTACCATTTCTTGTGTGTTACAAAATAGTGTTCTAGGTGGCCTTTGTCAAGTTTCTCCTATTTCACCTATCTTTAACTTAGTTTTTTAGTTGTAATATTCTTGGTATTTTTATTGGGTCTGTTAGTTGAACATTTGGTTTTATAAACTTAATTGTCTACATAATGGTACTTCAATAATTTTAATGTGCTTAAATTTTTATAGTCAAGATGCATTACCTATGGAATCTGACACCAAGTAAAACTTTTTTTTTGAAATAAGGGGGGTCAAATACTATTAATAGGAAGAAGAAAAACACAATGATTAAAAATTTTGAAGGTAAAGACTTCCATACTTGGCAATTCAAGCTCCAATTAATTCTTATTGAAAATTATTTGTGGGACATTGTGAATGGTACTATGACAAGGTCAATTGATGTTGATGGAATAAAAAAATGGACTAACAACCAATTATGCAAAATCATTCAATTTCCCTCTCTCCTTAATAATTTGATAGTCCAAAATTCTTAGGGTTTTACAAAATATTAATGAACCTCTTTTTAAAATTTTTATTTTTATCCTTGGGGCATGAGTTTGACCATTGAAGGGGTTTCCTTCTTTTATCCTATATAGAAATGTCAATAAATCCACAATGCTTGGGATTTAATCTTGATGGGGTCACCCTTCTTAATTTTACCCTCCCATACATTCTCAATTTATATAAAACTATCTCCCACCACCCTATCATCTTGTAATCCCATTTTATCAAGTGATTCTAGATAGTCTCCATAGATAGGGATTCCTTAGTTTTTTAATATGTGGTAGAAACCTCTTCCCTAGCTCTCTAGGAGTCGTTTGAGTTGTTATTAGAATTCCTAGATGTAGAATCAAAGTAACCCACCATTATTTTCTTCTTCACCTCCTTACTTTTTACATCCTAATGGTGAACCATTGGATTCATGAATCTAAAAAAGTTCACTAAAATTAAAATAAGCCTTTGATGAAGGGGTATCATACTTGGGACACACTTACAATCCTTGACCAAGTTATCTATGGGAGATAGTAAATAAAAAGGAAAGGAGGCTTGTTTTATGCCTAAAATGATTCAATAGGAGAAAGTGATATGGATACACCAAATTATATCTACCTTAAGGAGTTACATACCTCATGATACAAAGGGAAACCTTATCCCATGAGAGCTTCAACAAACTGATGACTTTTCCTAAGTTTTTTTTTTCAATTCTTCACCATGCGTAAGGAAAATCGATATGGCATCAACTCTAATGCACCCATATTTTAAAAAATTATCCCTCCATAAAGAGATCCATAACCTGAGCCAAAAAATTCTTAATAACCCCAAAATTTAACCCATACACATTCAGATGCCTATTGTTCCACTCTTTTCAAGCTCAATATTCAGTTGGGTGTCATACCCATTTAGTCTCTCCAAATAGGGGATTAAACCCATATTCATCAAAATCCTCCAAAATTCTCTAGTTTTACTTTATAGTGTTACAAATAAGAGGGTCAACATGATTCACATCACCTCCCATTATTTAAAATCTATTGTCAAATTTTCCCTGAACCCATAGGAACCCACCAATGTCTTTGCTCCCATAGAATCACACCAATTTCTCTTTTACTAAAACTCACTGAAGTGAAGCATGAATAAAATCTATTAGAGAGATAAAAATACATCAATTCATGGAAACCGAGATGGTCTTCCTTTATGTGATTAGTCAATTCTAAATCCTCATCATTATTATGTGTGGTGAATTCTAAGGGGAATGTGTCATACCTTGACTAGTTAGTGGTACCATACTAGGAGACCCCCAATTTGTAAAAAAAATGCTATTCTAATGGATTCTCTAAAAATATGGACAATTTTAATATTTATTATGTTTTAATTAATATAAATTAAGTCCTTTTTTAGAGTTTTGATCATCTAACTAGGTTGGTATTTCTCTTTCAATAATTTTATTATGTTCATCAAATCCCTTGCAACAATTAATTATTGAACACCAATTTTGGGCCATTTTTTGATGTATGGTAAATCTTAATAGCTTCAATGAAGTGGTTTTTCTAAGTCCTCAAATTAATTGAAAATATTACAATCAAATTAAATTTATATGTTATTAAGTAAATATGCCTATTTATAAGATCTACACATTACTTATAACATATTAAAGACATTTGTTTTCTAATATTCAATACTTGTAATAACAAAATTACATGTAAATTTATTATTCTTTAAAATAGTTCTCACAACTAATTATTTAATCCTTTTAAATTTAATTTCTCAATATTAAATATTGTCGAATGGCTAGCTCTATTTATCAAATAACATAAAATTAGAAGAAATTAGGATCTTAAATCATCAAATCAAAGATCCTACAAGATAATGATCAATCAAAGGTCATACTCAATGAAATTAGATTTAACAACACCAAAAGACTCAATTCAGAGAATTAAACATAAAATTCAAAGAAATTAAACCTAATTAATTATGCAAACTTCTCAATCTCATTGTGGATTGATTCATACATGTGAGATGGATGTGAATTGTCGAGTTTCATGCATTATCCATTATTGCAAAATATTTATTTGAAGATGCTTGTTGAGGGTTGGTTCATAAGAGATGCTCTAGAATGCTCAAGAAATGAGTATGAAATCCTAAAAAGTAACTTTTCTATATTGATTATGAATGAAATTATATGAAAAAGACTTGGTATTTATAGATTCTTGAGATTCTAATCAATGGTGGGGATTGAATTGGAGGATCAATTGATGAAATTAAATTGAGGATGTGAGTGTGGATCAAGGACGAATCAAATGGTTGATAATCCATGAAGCATGGATCAAGGATTAGATCAAGGGTCAATAATCCATGAGAGACTCAACAATATCCCTTAATTTTGGGAATTATGTTGTAGATATTTTAAGTTTGAGGGAAGAATTCAAATTTGAAAAGGGAATATTCCATGTGGAATATTCTTTATGCAAGTTGGAGGGTTGGAATAAAATTAGCTAATTAAACAATTCATGAAAATTATTTAATTGTGCAAGTTGAGGAATTAGAAACTTTAATTAAACAATTAAGAATTATTTAATCAAAGAAGGAGAATGGCATTTAATTAAAAAAAATTGACATTATTTAATCAAAAGGAGAGAAAATGAAAAATTATTCGATTAATAGGAGAATAATGGGAATTTAACTAAATAATTGAACATTATTTAATTAAATGGATGAATTAGGTTGAATATGTGAGAAATGGTGGTAATAAGCGAAATCAAAGTGTATGATATACCTAGGAAATTTTTAGGTGTCTACAACTATATACATTTATTATTCTTAATCAATCTTAATTGATTTATGTTAGGATCATGACTATTGTAGCAAAAATTTCTTGGAAATAATTATGGTTGATGAAAGGAATGATTCAAAGTGGAATCTTTTTAATATTTATGCTCCCAACAAAAGGGTTGCAAGGATTTAACTTTGGGATTCTTTGATTGGTATTCTAGCTTATAATCAAAAGGTGAAGTAGATGCTTGCTGGCAATTTTAATACTCCCATTTATCCCTCAGAAAAATTGGGGGGAGTGGAGGACTTCTTGGATAGCATGTTGAATTTTTCTAAATTAATTCCAAACCTTCGTTTATTGGATGTTGATTTATTTGGTCCTAAGTTTACCTAGTCTAATAGACACCATGGAAAAAATCATATACAAGATAAATTAGATAGAGTGTTGATCTCTGGAGATTGGGATATACTTGCAAAGCTTCATTTGTCTACCCTTCCAAGATCCGCTTCAAATCATAGTTCTCTTGTTTTGAAATGGGAGGATCAAATAACTAAAGGCCCCTATCCTTTTAGATATGAGATTATGTGGAGTTTACATCCTTATTTTAAAGACCTTATTCGGTAGTGCTGGAATCTTCCTTGCCAAGGTATGCCTATGTTTCAATTGGCTCAAAAACTTAAAAGAGTTAATTTTCAAGTTCAAGGATGGAATAATATTTCTTTTGGAAACAAGTTTCATAAAAAAAAAAATTCTATCTAACCTCAAAGATATTCAAGCTAGAATGGAATCTGGGTTTGTTGATGATGACACTTCAAGAAAATAAAAGGGAGCTAAGGGAAGAGTGGTTCCATACTATTAAGAATGAGGAAATAGCTAGAAATAGAAATCCCAGGTGCAATGGCTACAAGAAGGAGATATGAATATACCAATTTCTTTCATCAATTGACTTTAAAACACAAAAAAGGAATAACATTAGTTTCCTAGTCAATGAGAATGGTGACACTCTAACTAGTGAAGAAGACCTTACTATTGAGGCCATTTCCTTCTTTAAAAATGTCGGTGGAGTTCAAAATCCTTCATCTTTAGAACTTTATTCTCTTCTTTATGATATTCCTAAAGTGTTTTTTGTGAGTGATTTAAAGGAGTTGGGGAAAGCAGTGACACTTGATGAGGTTAAGTCTTCTATTTTTTCCTTCAGAGATTTTAAAGCACCAAACCCATATGGATTTCCTCTAGCATTTTTTTAGGACTTTTGAGATATCCTTTCAACTAATCTTCTTAATGCTGCTAGAGATTTTTTTAGGTTGAGCAAACCTTCTCCAAATTAATTCTACATTTTTTGTCCTAATCCCCCAAAAAGTGGATACTACTAAACTATGCAAGAGTATCGCCCTATTAGCCTATGGAACACAATGCATAAAATATTCTCTAAAATCATTGTTAACGGGCTGAAGTTGGTGCTTAACAAGATGGTTTCAGTGAGCTAGAAAGGATTTTTCAAAGGAAGATAGATCTTGGATGCTTCCATTGTTTCCCATGAGTATATTCACTTTATGGAATACTGCAAGAAACCAGGTATGAATTTTAAATTATAGATTTTGAAGACTTATGATAGAGAGTCATGGAGTTTTATTTTTTCTATTCTCAAAATGTCTGGAATTTCTAGTTTTTTAAAATTAATCAAAGAATGTGTTACCACTCCAAGTTTCTCTGTTTTACTTAATGGTGTCCCCAACTTGTTATTTTCTCTCATGGGAAGGGTTTAAGGAAAGGTGAACCCCTTTCCCCTTATTTATTCATAATATTTGCAAAGGTTATGGGTTGTAATCTTTAGAGAAGCCTTGATAGAGGTTTTCCTAAAGGAATAAGAGATACTTCCTCTCTCCCTCCTATTCCCACCAGTAGTTTGTGGATGATACAATTCCTTTTGGTCTTTCCTCTATTGTTGAAGCAAAAAAATGGAAGTCTATTTTGCAATATTATGTGAAAGCACCAATTCAGTATATCAATTACTCTAAAAGTAAGCTATATTTATTTAACACTAATTAGCAATCAAAGGAAAAGGTTATAAGAATTATTGAATGCTAGGAAGTTTCTCTTCTGGATGCTTACCTTGGACTCCCATTAAGTACTAAAAAACCCCCCAAATTGTTACTTAAATGGTATAATTGAAAGGTTCCAAAAAAAGCTTGTTGGCTGGAAAGGTAAATTGTTGAGTCAAGATAGAAAAGTTTAGCTTCTAAAGTCCTCCCTTAAAAATATTCCTATGTACTTTCTCTCCCTTTTTAAAATTTCAACCTTTATCATTAATAAAATTGAGAAAATCTTAAGGTCTTTTCTTTGGATAGGTAAAGAAGAAAGCACGAGAATATCCTTGGTGAGTCAGGAGACAGTCTGCTCCCTTAAGAAAGTTGGAGGCTTGGGAATTAGAAGGTTAAATATGTTTAATAAAGCTCTCCTTTCAAAAATTGGTTGGTTCTTTATTCAAGGGAACAAAGGTTAGGTTAATATTTTGAAAGCCAAATATATGGGTTTGAATGAAGATCCTAGATATTTTCTTTCTTCCTAGGATTGGCCAAAAGGATCAACCATATAGAATAACATATTGAAAACAAAGAGTACTTTAAAGAAAGGTACTAGAAGGAGGGCAGGGAATGGCAAAAAAGTTCATTTTTGGGATGATGTGTAGGGAAATGGTTAGATGCTTTCCTCAGTTGTTCAATTGAATCAAATTAAACAAGACCTCATAAGGATAAATGGGATCTTCTTATATGACTATGTTGATTAGGAAGGAGGGTCACCAAAGTGGAAATTTTTTAAGAATCGGATGTTTGATTTGAGGTCTATGAGGGGGTGTTCTCAGCTTGAGTTTTCTGAGGCATTCTCTATCTTAGAATCTCTTATTGGTGACTTTCTTCTATGTTTTCAAGTAGGTGAAGATGCTTGGGTTCAGAGTGAGAACCCTTCTAGTGATTTCTCAGTTAAAGAAACCTATACCAAATTGGAACAACCATCCCTCACTCCAAAAAAAATTAACTTGAACAAATTATAGAATGCAAAATTAATTTAAAAAATCAACTATTTCTGGTGGGCTATATGGGTTATTTTTTCTTCACACGACTACTTGGACTATTGTGATAGTTGAATGAGTTCCCTCGAATTTTACATGTTGTGAGTGGGAAACTCATACTAAATTTGATTAGTATTATGAAGCATCATGAAATTATAGATCAATTGCATCATAATCACTATGCTTGTATTTTCCTTCCATGGAATCTAAACCTGATGCATCATACTAATCATCCCCTTCTTCATGATGCTTAAAAAAATATTCCACATAAGGAAGATCTTCCTCTTTTCTGATTAAGAGAGCATTTGGATTCACAGGAGTGACAAGTCTAATCACCTACTATTACAACTTTGCAAGAAGTTTCTCATGTTTTGTTTAAGGTGATATAAAACCTTTTTATGTTCATCTTCTTCTCCATATTACCTATTAGGAGGAAATAGATATAGGCCAATATCATGTACTTCTACATCCAAATAATTATTGTCACAATTTTTCACATTATAAGATCTATCCCCATTTATCCTAGTAAAAGAGTAACATTTATTTTTAATTGAGTTTACTGTATTCAAATATTTCTATATATTCTTGTTTCTCCTTTTTGAGGTCATATATTTTTTTTACTTGTTCCATTTTATATCCACACAATATAATTGGAGAAGCAAGACATGTATGAAAACTATGTGAATCATAAGAAAATATATGAATTATAAGATCAACCCTTACCTCTTCTAACAACAATCATATCATCCATTTGTATTGGAAGTCACCCTCACAGTTATGATCTTCTTTGTAATCATCATGGAACAACAGAAAAAGTTGTGTTTTCCTTGATTGATTTGGGAATAATTAATGAAAAAATGGACTTGATATCACCTTGATCTTTTTTCATGAGGTGTTTCACACATCCACATTAGGTCTTGGGCCCTTTTAAAGCTAAATAAACTTAATTTTTCCCTAATTTAGTGTTGTAAAGTGTATTTATCTACACTTTCACATTAAATTTAGGAGGCTTGTAAACTAAAGTGGACCTAATTTAGTGTTGTAATATGTTTTACACATTCACATGGGATTTGGGGTCCTTCTAAGCTAAATAGACCCAAAATTTCCTTAATTTAGTGTTGTAAAGTGTATTTCACATTGAATTATGGGCCCTATTGCATTTATGACCTTTATATCATCATTAATAGGCCCCAATGACCTCATATTGTGCATACCAAGGCATATTTTAATCAAAAACTCAACAAGATCAACATATAAGCTCAATTTCTTGACCTTTAGACATCTTAGCTAGCAAAATAGCCCATGTGGGACCCATTCACAACTTTGGGAAAATGAATCCCTTCCAGATGGGACTCATTTTCCCAGCATAATGAATGAGTCCCATTTGGCCTATTCTCAAGGTTTTGAGTAGGAAAAGTGGGTTTTTAATTCAAATTTCTTCCATATCATCCTTGGGGATCAAATTAATGGTCATTTGAGTTGCTTTCCTATATAAAAAAGATTTCAAATCATTATTTCATCATACATTCATGTTATCAAGTCAAGCCTTCAAGAGTTAAGCATTCCAAGCCTCATAAGGTCAGCAAGATAACTTTCATGATCATTACTAAGGCATTCAAGGGTGATATTCTTCATCAATTATTGCAACAATTCAAGCTCCATCATAATTATCAAGAATAAAGCATGTTATTGAGCTATTTTTGTAATGTAGCATTAAAGATCCAAAATCAAGCATTGTTCTATGCCTATTGCCAAGATCAAGGTCTACATCCTTCATGGCCATTTTATGTTGAGTTGTAGATTTATAAGACATCATTCAAGGTATCATTGTTCATGTTTCATATCTTATGTTTCATGTTTCATGTCCTTGTTTCATTGTTTCATCATTTGGTTTAATTACCTAAAAGGGGTTTGACCAAGGAAAAGCCCTATTCCCTAACAATCAACACTCTTTCTCTCTCTCTATATGTAATTGTATATCTAGGTGCCTTGAAGAATTGAAGATCATTGAATATTATCTTAAAAGCTTGTTGGAGTTGTCTCCACAATTGAAAGGTCATAATATTCACTAAAAGGTCATCTACAACCCCAAAATTAGAGTTTCAAATCTGAAAACCTAGAGAGGCAAATTAAGTGGACTGAGAGGTGCAAATCAAAACTTTGAAGCTCCAAAAACTCCAAACTAGACTCATTCAT
Organism: Sequoia sempervirens; assembly: GCA_007258455.2. Classification (NCBI taxonomy): domain Eukaryota; kingdom Viridiplantae; phylum Streptophyta; class Pinopsida; order Cupressales; family Cupressaceae; genus Sequoia; species Sequoia sempervirens. The sequence goes on from VDFB02271358.1 coordinate 893,348,686, forward strand.
AAAAAGTGGTGAATGAGTCTCACTATAGGTTTTTTTAAGAGATATTTGTAGATTTAGATACCCTTTTGCTTGAAACTTGTTCCTGTACAAAAATATAGAACTGGGACTAATTCATCCAAAATGGAAAATGAGTCCTAGTAGGCCAAAATTTTAGGATCAACAACATTTCTAGTCTCCATTCAAGTCTCTACAATTTTTCAGGTTCACACATTCTGTTTTGCAAATTTCTTTTTTTGTTTACATACTTTTCTAGGTCATTTTGTAGGTCATTGCATCATATTAGGGCTTAGTGTTGCATCTTATATTACATTATTTTTTCCAAGTTCTTACTTGGTAGTGAACCCCTCATTGGATCATATTCAATTCCTAGGATATCCCTATTGCAAGATCTCTTTCTCTTTTGAATTGAGATCTCTAGGGTTATCCTTGAGTGGAATAGCTTTGAAAGTGGGTGTGATAGCACTTGTCTCCATATCGCCCATTTTTTGAGGTTCCATTTTGGTGAACCTGCATTTTGAATACCTTCTTTGTTGATTTAGATTCCATCATTATCCTAAATCTAGATTGCATTGACTTTGCATTAGGATTTAAATTAGTTAATTGGCATCTATGGTTTCTAAATTCTACATTAGTAAAAGTGCATATAGGTTGCATTTTTGCATATCAAATCATTTAAAATCATATAAAACCTACATTTTCATTTAGTCTTTAGGTCATACAACATAAAAAGCACCAAAACCAATCAAAAAAAATTGAATTTTTTGAAAAAAATCCCTACTGGGACTCATTTCGTCACCTTGGGTGAATCAATCCTAGTCTAGACTTTAAATTTCCTTTAAAAACATTAAAAACCTCATTTTTGTTCTTCCTAATATTTTTGGTAACAAATACTATAAGTCTCAAAAGTTTTAGGAACATCTATTTTATGCATCTAGGTCAAAAACATCAATTTAGGGTAGTCATTTTTGAAATCATTTCAATAGCAAGCATCATTAGATCTAAAAAGGCTCACATTTCTAAAATTTTGCATAATATGGATAAAAGTACTTTTCACTTTTTCACATACAATGTTTACATTCATAAAGCTTTGCATTAGTATGATAAAAGTGCTTTTAATTCTTGGATACACATTGTTTGCATTCTTAAAGTTTTTCATACATTGGATAAAAAAGTTTTGCATCTTTAGATATACATTGTTTACATTATTAAAGCATTGCATGAGATGGTTATAAGTGCTTTTCATTCTAGGTTAAACAATGTTAGTTTCTTACATATCTAGGCATGCTAAGAAAAAGCTCATACCCCCTCCCTATGAGAGTGTTTTAGTTAAAGAGACTACAACCTTGGAAAATCCTAGTGATCATATTTGTTCTTCTCCTAATATCTCTCCTATTTGTGAAGAAGATATTTTGGTGTTAATAGAACCAATCAATGAGAATTTTGAGATTCCTAGTTTTTTCTCTTCTCTTACCTCTCTTAGTGGACAAGACATTGATGAACAAGAAGAAACAACCATAGGTAATCGTGATAATCACATAACACAACAAGAGACCATTGAAACTTCAACTAGCCTATATTCATCGCCCAACATCTTCCCCTCTTGTGACAATATTTTAGAGGATGAAAGCATAAGTAAGGAAGATATGCTGGTGTTGGATGATCAAACCTTTAAGATGTATAAAAAACCCCTTTATGGTAATTCTCCTACCTATCCTAATTTGGAAGAAATTAGGGAACAAAGGAATGGAATCATAAATGATCATGACAATCACATATACTATTCTCCTAGTATCTCTCATAGTTGTGAAGAAGATACTGTGATGTTAGAAAATATAGTTGATGAAAGTCATGGGAATCTTGATTTCCTCTCTTCCCATAGATAAAGCATTAGTGAACATGGAAAAACCATCATTGACAAGCAAGAAAATCCAACCATCAATCATTTCCCTACTTGTGATGAAGTCATTTTGCAAGAACCAATCCTTGAATGTCAAGAACATTCAATTTGTAGTTCTCCTAAAAACTATCCTCCTAGGGAGAATATCATGGCATAGGAAAATGAGAATAATAGTAAGGTGGACTCCTTAGGTGATGATAAAAAAGGTGATTCTAGATTCCCATTTATTAGAAATACATCAAATCAAGACCATTGATGTTATGAATGCTCAAGTGTCCATTAGATCCCCTTCGATTAATGGACCTCCTACATATCCCATGGGAGATGCTAAGAATCATCTAGTCCTTTACCTACCTTCACACAAACAACAAACTCAAAACAAACTTGAACTTATCCTTTACCCACCTAAGAGCAATGTTTTGTAGTAGCCAACTCATAATACTGTTGCTCATACATATAACACTAGAAACAATCTGCAACCAACACAAACAACTTCAACATCCCTCCCTTTTCCTAATCCCATTTTGCCTAGTGCTCCCCATTTAATTTCACATAGTGGGAAGGAGTATGATATTTTTTAACAACTTAAGAATACTCCTACAAAGATATCCCTATGGGATTTAATTTAGAATTTACCTAATTGTCACACTATGATTCAAATAGCCTTGCAACTAGTTTTAGTTCCTTGTAGTGAAAACTTGGATGACATAACATCCATGATTCAAGGAATAAACACTGACATTTTTTTCCACCAAAGTGAACTCCCCCCTTTGGAAGTGCAAAAATAAAATGATTCTTTCATGATCATAGCTCATTACAATAGAAAAGGGATAAATAGAACCCTCATGGACAATGGTTCCTCCCTTAATGTGTGTTGTGTATCCCTTTTGGATAGGCTTGGCATAGATAAATCAAAAATTCAACCTGCCTCTTTATCTATTAGTGGATTTGATAATGTAGGAAAGAAACCGCTTGATGTGATTACTTTTCCTATTACAACTAGAAAAGCTACACTAGAAACACCTATTCATGCCATGCCTGATAATCTTTCATACAACCTTCTTTTAGGTAGACTATGGATTCATGCAATGAATGGGGTGCCTTCTTCTCTTCATCGTAAAATGAAGTATGTATACAACAAAAAAGTGTACACACTTGATGCTGATCATGAGCCTTATAGTGTCTTACAACTTGAGAAAAATAAAGAAAATCCTTTGAAAACACTAACACCAACTACACAAGTAGAAGTCGTGCAACAAAAAGACAAAGAAAAACATATTAAGAAAATCACAAAGCTATTAGAAGATGATTGGGGTTCCTTGGACTTCACGCCAACATTCATGGGAGAATACAAGATCATAAAAAAAGACTCTAAAAAGGGAAAATAAAAAGTGGTAATGTCAACACAAAACTCAAAAGACCCTTCAAAAGCATCCACCTAAACTACTTTAGAACAAAAGAAAACAAATTACACAACAACCTTTGACGAAGCTGATCACGAATATCCACTAGATCCAAAATCAATGAAAAAGCTTTATGGAAAAGGTTATGAACTTATGAAACAACTTGGGTATAGTGGAAAATGATGTGGCACTAGAGAACAAGGTATCCATAACCCTATAGAGCCTAACACGCAAGAAAAAACTCATGTTATTGGTTATTGTCCTTTGATAGAAATAAACAAACCTTTAATTGATACCAACCCTATTACAAAACATCCTTCTAAGTCAACTTTAATAGTAGTGCATCCTGAACTAATAAACACTACTTGGTCTTGATTGTTATCCTTTCCAAGAAATGAAAAAAAAAATAAAATCTTTGCTTAATGTCAATGCTATCATGCAAAACACTAATGATTTGAATTCATTAGATTTTACACCCTCTTGTAAAGGAAAGAAAAAAATCTCACAATCTAAAGAGTCTTGTGTAGGTATGACATCTTATACTAAGCAAGAGATATCTTTGAAGAAAAATAAGGGAACATCCTCTACTTTTGATCAAGAAGGTTTCTTGTCGAGACTCCTCCAAGATCATTTGATATCCCTCCCTCAAAGAACACAAAGGAAATTTTACTACAAACATTCATTTTGTGCATATCATCAAGTTCATGGTCATGCTACAAATGAATATAAGACTTTAAGTAACAAAATTCAACATCTTAGGGAATTTGGTGCTCTTCCTTGTGTTGAAGCACCTAGTTCCTCTAACTAATACTTTCATCCTATTTGGCTCATCCTTGTCATGCACTAAGTGGGTGCAAGGGATTAGTTAGCCTTATCCTCGTATGTCACTTGTCGTTGTCTCTTTTCACTAGTTTTCCACCTTTCACATACAAATAAGAGCAAGCTTGGGAAGTGGATGACATGTCTTAAGTTGAATTGCATGTGACATAATTATTCATGACATAGCTTATTGGAAACACATGATTGTGGTCACCAAAAAAGTAATGTAGTGCCCCTTGGACAGTTATATGGATTGTACTAGGATATTATGACACTTAGATACTGTGATACTTTTATGCTCTATTATGATGACACTCTCCCCACTACAACCTTGCATTTATTTGACTAAAATTTCTATTTAATGTTTGTGAGTGCCTCTGGAAGTAGTGTCACCATTGTGTTATGTTTTCATGTCCTTTGTATGTGGGAATCCCTTATAGTCTTGTTATGTCTATTGTTTTCCACCTTATTGTCATGGTGATGGTGGGATCCTTTGCTATATCCTAGCAGAAGGGGTGGACCTTTGGGTTCCACATGGTTGGGTGGAAAGTGCATTGTTCTCCATTGGGTTCCCTCTCCTTGTTCATGTTGTGGTAACTTCTCTTGATCCAAAGACTTTTGCATTGTACTTGCTCTTGGGATTTGTTTCCCTTATATTTGTATTGTATCACAATTGAAGTAACATACATACCATGCTTGATGTACACTCCTCACATGTAAAGGAGGAGATATTACTGTTTAGAATATAAGTGTAATTATGTATATTGGTGTGAACTCTGTTATGTGATGGATTATGTATCCAATGTTATTTTACATGTAAATTGAATGAATTGAATGAATTAATCTCTATGTACTCATGTTATGGTTGTATCTAATGGATTACTTGATTATATGAAATTATTAGATGTGATTCCTAGTTGATATTAGCTTTTAATTAATGCAATGTCTTATAGTTCTTGTGCATTAGATGATGGGAATCATGTAGCATAACTGTGAACGTTAAAGGAAATAGGTTGAATTGTGTTAATGTTTCATTTACAATGGTGTTAAATGCACTCTTTCAAAAAAAAAAATTGTGTTTAGTGCTAATGTGTCGTCCTCTAGGGTTCGTGGTGGGGGCATTACAAGTAACTCTTCTACTTTTTATGACTCGTTTGGGCTCTCCTTGTGACTTTGGATTAAATATTTCCTTGATTTAGTGTTTCAATGTGGATAACACACTCACATTATCATGGGCCCTTATGAACTAATAAAATTTTAATGGTGCCTTGCAAAAGTGTTGTGAAGTGTTGTAACACACTTTCACACTTTTCTAGGGTTTTAGCAAGTAGCTAAGCATAATCAATATAATTCTTGCCTTATTTGGGGTGTTGTAAAGTGTTGTAACACACTTTCATATTCCTCTAGGATTATCACTAATATTTGGGATTTCTTTGTATTAATTGGCCCCATTTTGCATCCACAAGCCTTATTTATGTATATTTTTTAGAATAATCTCAAAAAAAGGCATTTAAAACATCAAAATCTCGAAAACCCACCTCAAATTCCTAAGGTGGGACTCATTCACCATTATGGGTGAATGAGTCCCCTTAGGTGGGACCCATTTTCCCAAGGTGGCGAATGAGTCCCCTTTAACTCAAAATTCAAATTTTATTTAAAATTCTACTGGTTTTTTATTCTCCAAGATCTAATGTCATCCTGCAGTGTTTTAGTTTCATGAATTATTGCATAATTGAGTATAAATACAAGGTTATTTCTCTCATTTTCTCCTAACAAGCATTCAGGTATTCATACCTAGCATTCAAGTGAGCTCACAAGAGCATTTGAGCATTCAAGGAATTTCAAGAGAAAATTATCAAGCATTTGAGAGCATTCTTCAAGTGTCTTTCATCATGTCAAATTACTCGCATCATGTTGTTTTAGAGCTAACAATTGTGGTGTAGGGTTTCTTACTTCAAGTAAGCATTGCATTCAAGATCTATCAACATGAAGCTAGATTCCAAGTCTACATCCATTGGAGAAATTATTTACATGATTGTAGCATATTATTGCAAGGGTTTGGTGAGTTGCAACATTATCTTTTGTTCATTCATCATCCTCTTTCCATATTTCATTATATTTCAAGGTTTAATTACCAACAAAGGGTTTGACCAAGGAAAACCCCTATTCACTAACCCCCAAACATTTTTCCCTCCTCTTTTGTGTGATTTATAGAGCTAGGTTGCAAATTTACCAAGGAGAAAAGGTGGAGAAAGGTTTTCAAGTTATTAAAGTTTCCATTATGCCTAAGAGAAGCTTGGAGAAGGTCTATAGGTGGAACTTTGCAGATTCAGACCCAAAAATTAGTCAAATAGAGTAGAGAAGACTGAGAGGCACATGATCCAATCTAGAACTTCTCAAAAAGTGGAAGTGGATTGATTTTCTAGTATTGGAAAATGATTCCCATTGTACAGGTCTAAAGAAGATTTTTGTAGATTTGGATACCCTTTTGGCAGAAACCTGTTTTGACATATTTTCCCTGAAACTAGACTGATTTTCCCTAACTAGCATATGAGTCCCAGTTAGCATTAGCAATAGATTTTTTAAGATTCCATAGCTCCATTCCATCCCTCTCTAGTTTCCAAGTACATAGTTTCATTTTTATAGTTTTCTTTTCCATTTCATTTACTTTTCTAGATCATTCAGAGTTAGTTTGCATATCACACTATGTTTTCCAACATTTTCTTTTCCAAGTTCATACTTGGTGGTGAAACCTCTTTCCTAATTTTAAATCATATCCTAGGATATCTTATTGTCAAATCTTTTCCATCATTCATTGAGTGAAGATCTCGAAGGTGTCCTTGAGTGTTGGGAGTGTGAAATTGGATCTCTCTCTTTGTACCTCCTTTGGTCAAACTGTAGACACATCCACATTTCCATTCACCACATTTTGGTGAATTTGACATTAAAACATCATAATTTTGATTTGGAGTGAATTTACATCCTAGATTTAGCTTGCATTAACATTGCATTGGTTAATTTTCATTCTAGGGTTTCAAAATTTGCATTAGTGAAAAGCTCATTTAGCTTGCATTATTTTCATTTTCATTTCATTGAAAATTAGTGAATTTCTATATAAATGCATAAGAAAACATAAAACTCATAAAATTCAATTCAAAAATTATGATTTTTTTTTCAAAATAGCACTTGAAATCATTTACCACTTAGGGCGAATTAGTCCCATTGCATATTTTTCATTGCATTTTCTACCATTTACACTTCATTTTCTGAGTTTTTGTTGTTGTTGTTTCTTTTCTATTTTAGTTTGAAGAGTTTCTGTTTAATTCAAATCATTGCATTTAACTTAATTTCATTTATCTTGTGCATTTCTTAAAATCAAAATTGCATTTACAGTATTGTTACATAGATTAGAATCTATAATTTGCATCATGGATATGTTCTTTAACGAGCTTTGAATGTCATTGAAATCCTTAGTGGACGTGTCAAGTTGTGCATTTGGAAATGACCTTAATGACATTGAACTCACTCGTGCTCACTCAACTCCTAATCTATGTCCTCCTCATGATGTTGAAATCATTAGAGAAGATGATGATAACATGAATAAGTTCCTAAACGATTGTCTTGATAACCTTGAAGCTAATGCACCCTTTTATCCATCCATGAATCAATGAAATCCTCCTACAATACCACCTCTTGATATTTTTGGTTACTTACATCCTGCAAAAAAAGTTGAACCTAAGTTCCCTAAACAAGTGAACCTGGCTCCTCTAGACAAGCAAACACTCAGCCATTTTATGATAACAAAGTAACAAACACTTCGATCAATCTTGAAGAAACATATGGAAAATGATTCACAATATTAAGCAAACAAGGATGCGATACAACAAGTGAACATGAGATTCATCAAATCCTAGAACAAAAAAAAACTGATGAAAACACAAAGGGGTTAGCCAATTAGGATCCCTCTTATACCAGAAGGCCTCCTAGAGAATATATAAGGCTTTGAGATGATGGTATGGTGATCTTGGATTCTCCTCCTGATCTAAATATCCTTCTTCCTAAAGAAAAATTAATAGATCATAACAATAACAAGGATAAAGATAGGATCATCTTAGGACCTCCTACCCTAATCCCATCTAGAGAAGTTGGTGAATCTAGCAAGTGCAAGAGGCCTTACAAGTTAGAAAAACTAAATTCTCCTCGCCCACCACCCGAAAGTGAAAGGAAACTACAATTGCTTTCGAACAAAGAACTGATAACATTACCACCTATGAATCGATTAGTCCTATATCCTAAAGATGCAAAAGTCCCACATTGTGCATATCATTGAGTTCTCAAACATATTATCGATGAATTTCGTGCATTTCAGTTAGTATTGAAAAACTTTCACTTTGATGGCAATGATTTCCATCGTGTGATTTCCTATCTTTCTATCATTTCATCCCTTGTCATGTCATAGTTGTAGAATATTCTATTCTCACTATTACATGACCTTTCCCATCACCTACATCAGCTCATTCTCGTCTTGCACTCAGTGGTGGAAAGAAATCGTTATCCTTTTCCTAGTAATGCATTTGTCATTGTCCCTTCAGTTCGTCATTCACCTTCCATTTATATAGACTAAGATTGGGAGGCGAATGACTTGCTCATAGGTTGACTCACATTTTCCTTACTAGTATTTTGTATTTTATTTTGTGTGATTGCATGTGCATGATGTGATCCCTTGTGATGTTTTGGTTGATATTCTCTCTCTTTGTGACATTCCTCTATGGGTATGTGTAGGATCATCATAGAAAAAATAGGCCCTTAAGTGGCAAAAAGTTTAGAAAAATCAAAGTTAGGCAACTTGACATAAAAAATTGAATAAGTTATCTATATTATTTCAAAAATATGTAAGAATAGAATCTGTAGAAAATTTAATGTAGTTTCTAAACTACTAGGTTTTTTTTTTTTAAATATCTATTTGGTGAAAATTTGAAATTTCAATGCAATAGTACTTAAATTTTAGGGAAAAAATAAGTAGGTGTCTATTTGATCACCCTAACCACAATAAAATGATAATATTTTTTTATAATATTTTAGACATAAGCAAAGGACTCATGTCCAAATGTGATGCATATTCTTTTGTAATTTTTTTCCATATAAATAATTAATTATGATTTTTTATTACAACTTTAAAAAAAATAAAAACTTGTATGTTTGACCACCTTAGCTTGGTCAAAACTTCATGGAATTCAATTTTTCTTTTTTTAATCCTATAGTATGCGAAGCATACAATGTGATGCATGTTTTGGATTCCAAAAATGTGATACCATTTGAAAGCTATAGATGTTTTTTAATCAGCCTATCAATCAGGACTTTAGTCATAATTCATATAGAAAATGAATAATAAATATTTATTAAATTCAAAGTAAAGCATAATTTATATTGGTGGAAAGTTGAGAATCTCCTTTAAAAACCCTTTTCGTTTCATCAATTTTGGGTAAAAAAAGAGTCACCAGCCACATACCCTATAAATACCCATCATATCACCACTTTTTGGCCCATCATGATCCTACACATACCCCTATTTGTATGTTCATTCTTCTCTATGTCATGCATTTCTTTTTCTTTTTATCTTTATCTTTTTTCTTGTGTTTTCCTTTTGGGGATGACGTAAGGAATCAAGACATTCATGTCTCCTTCATGTTGACCCAAAAGGCTTTCTTTTTCTTTGACTTTTCATTTCATCTTTATCTTTTTCTTGTGTTTTCCTTTTGGGGATGACGCAAGGCATCAAGACATTCATGTCTCCTTCATGTTGATCCAAAAGCTTTTCCTTTTTCTTTGGCATTTTCTTTTTTCATTTGACTTGTGTTTTCCTTTTGGGGATGAAGGAAGGCGTCGAGACATTCATGTCTCTTCCATGTTGACCCAAAAGGTTTTTCTTTGTTTTTGTTCTCTTTGTGTCATTCTTCCAGTTCTATGTGTATTTAAGGGATGATGACATTTCCAAGCTCTCTAAAAAAATTGTAGCAAAGAACATACTAACCCCAAATCCATAGATCCCTTATGTGTTTAGTGTTTTCATTTTGGGGGCAACCCCCCCTTTTCTTTTTCTCTTGCATGACGTAGCTTTACTCAAAAATATATGACTTGGCATAGGGCTTTCCAAGTTTTATCTCATGTATTATTTCTTGTTTGAATTTTTCATTTGCTACTTTAAAGTAATTACTCACAACATGATGTTTAGCAATTCCTTTAAAGTGGGGGCATACATTGGCATTATTCTTTTCCATTTTTCCTTTTTCATGGTTCTTAGTGCAACCTTCTTAATTCATACGATGCGTTTGTCACTTTGTGGATGACATTGGGTATGATGTCCTTTAGGAGCATGATATCTCTTAGCATATTACATTCCCTTAGTGGCCTGATGCAACACACTTCATCTCGTAAGTTGCAAATTTTCTATTCTTTGATTGGTCCTCTCTTGGAGACATTAGGCATAATGTTCCCTAAGTTAAAGACCTTGCATGAGCTAAGTAAGACCACTTTGAACATCCTTTGCTTGTTTCATTTTGCATTTATTGTGATTTCATAACTTTCCCCATAGCCACCTGCATGCGTGTGAGTTCATACTAGCCATGAGTGTATGTTTCTCACCTGGCGGACAACTAGAAGTTTTGTTGCCTCAGAGTGAGTATGTGTCTTTCCAGACAAACAACCTAGATCTGATCCACATCGGGATAGACAAATGGTCAAAGCTTGATCTAATTCTTTTACCTTATTTTTTTTTCTCTTTTTCATTTTTGGCAGTGTATGACTATCCTTGTCATTGTTCTTTATATCAATTTCCTATGTGTTCTTTTGTGCTTATGTTGGTTTTCCATGTGATCTTGATCTTGGGGGCTTGATCACCCTTCTTGATCATCGTTGTATCATCTTTCTAGCATTGGTTCATTTGAACCCCTCTCGATGCACATTGGTCTACTTTAGTGTGAGTTTGAAGCAAGTTCATCCTCTCACTAAAGTGGGTGCTAAATGTGGTCACCAAAAAAGTAACCCTTCTACTTTTTCTGACTCGTTTGGTCCCTCCTTGTGACTTTGGCTTAAATATTTCCTTGATTTAGTGTTGCAATGTGGATAACACATTCACATTAGGTCTTTGTTCCTTGTGAACTATTAAAATTTTAATGGTGCCTTGCAAGTGTTGTAACACACTTTCACACTTTTCTAGGGTTTTATCAAGTAGCTAAGCATAATCAATATAATTTTTTCCTTATTTGCGGTGTTGTAGAGAATTATAACACACTTTCACATTCCTTTAGGCTTATTGTTAATATTTAGGCTTTCTTATGCTTTAATTGGCTCCATTTTGCATCCATAGGCCTTATTTATGTATATTTTTGAGAATAATCCTGACAAAAGGCATTTAAAACATCAAAATCCCCAAAACCCACCTCAAATTCCTAAAGTGGGACTCATTCGCAATTATGGGTGAATGAGTCCACTTAGGTGGGACACATTCACCTAGGGTGGCGAATGAGTCCCCTTTAACTCAAAATTCAAATTTTATTTAAATTTCTCATGGTTTTTTATTCTCCAAGATCTAAGGTTTGCTTTTAGTGTTGTAATTTTGAGAATTATTGCATAATTGAGTATAAATACAAGGTTATTTCTCTCATTTTCTCCTAAAGAGCATTCAGGTATTCATACCTAGTATTCAAGTTAGTTCACAAGAGCATTTGAGCATTCAAGGAATTTCAAGAGAAAATTATCAATCATTTGAGAGCATTCTTCAAGTGTCTTTCATCATGTCAAAGATTACTTGCATCATTTTGTTTTAGAGCTAACAATTGTGGTGTAGGGTTTTTTGTTTCAAGCAATCATTGCATTCAAGATCTATCAACATCAAGCTAGATTCCAAGTCTAAATCCATTGGATCCATTATTGATATGATTGCAACATCTTATTGCAAGGGTTTGGTGAGTAGCAACATTATCTTTTGTTCATTCATCATTCTATTTCAAGGTTTAATTACCAACAAGGGGTTTGACCAAGAAAAACCCCTATTCACTAACCCCGCAACATTTTTCCTTCTTGTGTGTGATTTACTGGACTAGGTTGTATATTTACCAAGGAGAAAAGGTGGAGAAAGGTTGTCAAGTTATTAAAGTTTCCATTACACCTAAGAGAAGCTTGGAGAAGGTTTGTAGGTGGAACTTTGCAAATTTAGACCCGAAAATCAATCAAATAGAGAAGAGAAGATTGAGAGGCACAAGATCTAGTCCAGAACTTCCCAAAAAGTAGAATTGGATTGATTCACCACTATTGTTGAATGAGTCCCACTATATAGGCTTGAAAAATAGTATTGCAAATCTAGATACCCTTTTGGAAGAAACTTGTTCCACACATTTTCCTAGAAACTAGATTGATTCGCCTAGACTAGCATATAAGTCCCAATCAGCATTAGTAGAAGATTTTTCAAGATTCCAAATCTACATTCCATCTCTCTCTAGTTTCTAGGTACCCACTTTCATTTTTATATTTTTCTCTTTTGTTTAATTTACTTAAATTCTAGGTCATTTAGAGTTAGTTTTCACATCACACTGTGTTTTCCAACATTTTCTTTTCCACGTTTATACTTGCTGGTGAACCCTCTTTCCTAATTTCAAATCATATCAAGTAGGATATCTTATTGTCATATCTTTTCCATCCTTCATTTGGTGAAGATCTCTAAGGTGTCCTTGAGTGTGGGGAGTGTGAAATTGGATCTCTCTCTTTGTAGCTCCTTTGGTCAAAGTGGAGACACATCCACATGTCCATTCACCAAAATGACTTGGCATAGGGCTTTCCAAATAAGCTCTCATATCTTCTTTTACTTTAAAGCAATTTCTCATAAAAATTGTGTTAGAAATTGCTTTAAAGTGGGGGAATAAATCAAATCTCATGTTTCATTGTGAAATTTTGTTTATCCTTGCGATGCGTCCTTTTCTTGGTGGTGTCATTGGGCTCGATTTCCTTTGAGAACATGATACTTCTTTGACTTGTTCTCTCTTGAAGACATTAGGCACAATGTTCCCTAAGAAGAGACCTTACATGAACTAAGAAAAATCCCTTTGAACATATCTTACACTATTTCACATTTACAACATTTGTTATATGGACACCTTGCATAACACACTTTTCATGCATGTGGAGCCATCTTATTTTTTCATGAGATCCAAGCATATGAGTTTTTTCTTGTCTCATGAAGCTTGAAGTTTATTTTTGCATGACACATTATTAAAGTTATTAGGAGGTATAACTTTGGTATGGTTTGAGTGGGAAGCCCAACCGAGGCATGACTTTCCCCATAGCCACTCGCGTGTGTGTGATTACATACCAGCCATGAGTGTATGTGTCTCACCTTCTTGGACTTCTCATTGAGCAGAAAACCAGGAGTTTCGTTGCCTCAGAGAGAGTATGCACTTTTCAGAAAAAAAAATTGAGGTTTGATCCACATCATGTTGGACAAATGGTCAAAGCTTGACCCACCTATTTATTCTTGCTTATTTTTGTTATTATTTCTTCTAGTTATTGACATTGTGATTACATATCTCACTTTGTTGCAAATCATACATCTTGTGTGTGTCCTTTTGTGCTTATGTCATTTTGACTTAGGATCATGGATTCTAGGAGCTTGATCACCTCCTTGTTCTTTGCTATCCTAGACCATCTGCATCGGTACAATCATAACTCTCTTGAATGTCTACTTTAGTGTGAGTTTGAAGCAGGTTCATCCTCTCACTAAATTGGGGGCTAGATGGAACAACCAAATTTTTTTCCTTTTCCTTGCTTGATTTGGGAATAATTAATCATAAAATGGACTTGATATCACCTTGATCTAGTGTTGTGAGGTGTTTTTACACATCCACATTAGGTCTTGGGCCCTTTTTTAAAGCTAAATAAACTTAAATTTTACCTAATTTAGTGTTGTAAAGTGTATCTATCTACACTTCCACATTAAATTTAGGAGGCTTGTAAACTAAAGTAGACCTAATGTAGTGTTTTAATGTGTTTTACACATTCACATAGGATTTAGGGTCTTTCTAAGCTAAATAGACCCAATTTTGGCTTAATTTAGTGTTGTAAAGTGTATTTATTTACACTTTCACATTGAATTTTGGCCCCTATTACATTTATGACCTTTACATCATCATTAATATGCCCCTATGACCCCATATTGTGCATCCCAAGGAATATTTTAATTAAAAACCTGACAAGATCAACATATCAGGTTAATTTATTGACCCCTCGACATATTAGCTAGTAAAATAGCCCCCATGGAACCCATATGCCACTTTGGATGAATGAGTCCAATCTTGGTAGGACTCATTCGTCTATGATGGAAAATGAGTCCCATTTGGCCTATTCTTAAGGTTTTGAGTGGGAAAAGTGGGTTTTTAATTCAAATTTCTTCCATCTTGGCCTTGGGGATCAAATTAACGATCATTTGAGTGGCTTTCCTATATAAACAAGATTTCAAAGAATTATTTAATCATAGATTCATGTTATCAAGTCAACCCTTCAAGAGTTAAGCATTCCAAGTCCTCACAAGGTCATCAAGATAGCTTTCAAGATCATTTCTAAGGCATTCAAGGGAAAGATTGCTCATCAATTGTTGCAAAAATTCAAGATCCATCATCATTATCAAGAATAAATCATGTTATTGAGCTAGTGTTGTGGTGTAGCATTGAAGATCCAAGATCAAGCATTGTTCTAGGCCTATTGTCAAGATCAAGGTCTACATCCTTCATGGCCATTGTATGTTAAGTTGAAAATTTATAAGACATCATTTACAAGACATCATTCAATGTATCATTTTTCATGTTTCATGTCCTTGTTTCATTGTTTCATCATTTGGTTTAATTACCTAAAAGGGGTTTGACCAAGAAAAACCCCTATTCCCTAACAATCAACGCTTTTTATCTCTCTCTCTTTGTGTAATTGCAGATCTAGGTGTCTTGAAGACTTGAAGATAATTGAAGATTAGGTTACAAGCTTGTTGAAGTTGTCTCCACATTTGCAAGGTAATAATCTTCATTAAAAGGTCATCTACAACCCCAAAATTAGAGTTTTAGATCCAGAAACCTAGAGAGGCAGATTGAGCAGACTAAGAAGCACATATCATAAGTTTGAAGTTCCAAAAAATCTAAAATAGGTTCATTCACCAAAAGTGGCGAATGAGTCCCTTTGTAGGTTTTTTTCAGAGATATTTGCAGATACAAATACCCTTTTGCCCGTAACCTATTCTTGTGCAGAAATCCAGAATTGGGACTGATTTTCCCAAAATGGCGAATGAGTCTTAGTAGGCCAAAATTTTAGGATCAGTAGTATTTCTAGTCTCCATTCAAGTCTCTACAAGTTTCCAAGTACACACATTCTATTTTACAACTTTTTGTTTTGTTTTAATACTTTTCTAGGTCATTTTGTAGGTCATTGCATCATATTAGGGCTTAGTGTTGCATCTTACATTACATTAGTTTTTCCAAGTTCTTACTTGGTGGTGAACCCCTCATTATATCATATTCAATTCCTAGGGTAGATCTATTGCAAGATCTATTTCTATTTTGCATTGAGATATCTAGGGTTATCCTTGAGTGGAATAGCTTTAAAAGTGGGTGTGATAGCACTTGATCTCCATATCCCCGATTTTCTAAGGTTCCACATCATAAGGGAACTCCTCCTTTCTAATCATTAGGAGAGAAATAACATGATGAAAAATTTCTCTTCGAGTTTCCAATAGCTCAAGTTCTTCTTGATATTTTTTAGTTTTTCCATCATATGATGATGGGAGAAGAAAGATATTTTTTATCAATTTTATTATTCTAAAAATGAAAATATTACATAAAAACATCAATAACTTTATGCATATTCCTTATATTAGTAAACAAATCATAACCTTGTATATGATCCATCTAGGAATCAACTACTCTGAGAAGCTCCAACACCTCGTCTTTATGGAAGCCTAACAAGTACTTCTATTCAACTTCATATTTATATGCTATGTTTGGAGAAGTGGGATGGGGGCCATAAAAATATGTTATAGGTCATGATATTTCATGTAACAACTTTGCTAGCATCCATCAATCACATTTATACCCTTCTTCTCTCAACAAGTACATCTTCTCTTTTTGTTTCATAATTAGACCAATTTATATCTTTCCACTTTTTTTTTATTATGCTATTACCTAAAATTTTAGAAGTGTAAGCGTATTGTTCCCTAGAATCTACACATGAAATATTTCTACCTTGAGTTCCTACTAAAATTTGATGGTTAGGTCTGGATGACCTACAATAACTTTGAGCTTCCTATGTTGGATACTATTATGTATTAGTAGCAGATACACTATTTTATTGATACCTGGTTTTCCTTCTATCCATTTCAAATATTATAATTTGATAATTTATAGGTTTGATTGAAACAAATTTGTCACTCTTCACTAAGAAGAAAAAAATTTCCCAGTTGTTGGAACTTTAAGATAATAGACAAAACCTTCTTCTTGGCCAAAAAAACATAGAGCTACAAATAAAATACTACATCTTAACTATAAATATTGTAAGAGTCTATAAAATATGAACCAAGATCAAATAATATTTCACAATAGTGCCACTTTTAGGATTAATTTTTTAGGGTTTCAAACCTACCAAAACAAAAATCGTGGTTATAAATTGTACAAAAAAAATTCACTATGTTACCAAGGTTCTTTTAAAATAAATAAAATTATTTATACCCTTGACAATAATGCCAATTTTAGGTCCTAAAATTATAGATCCATAGTCCTAGAACTTTATCACACCTTTAGGGATAGGGGTTGTCTTCAAGAAGGTAAAAAGAGAGTTCTTCAACAAATTAAGGATGGTTGAAGGATTAAAATGAGAGTGGGCAATCTCTTTTACTCTTTGGTACTATCTTAAACCTATTAGAGTGTTCTTAGAGGTATCTTTAATATGTTTTTTCTACAAAATAAAATGTAACATAATAGTAACAATCAACAACTATACTCATATATACACTTGACCCTAAATTTTGTTACCAGGTCAAGATAAATTAGTTACATATGGCCTATATATAGATGATGAAACACCTTGGACATGTGCCTATAAATTTCAATTTAATTTTTATCCCTAAATGTATATTTAGTTATCATTTTATATAATGAAAAGGTGTACGAATTGATGTTTAGATTCTCTAATGATTTACTTGTTTAAAGTTTACTTAAAACTTATCCCTCATTTATAACATTTAATACTAAAAAAAATGTATAAAACCTAGTCTAAACCTACATATAGCCATAATGAACTTTTTAAATGGTGGAATATATTATCTCTCATCAATATGTATTGATGCTTACTCTGTTGGGCAATAGAGTAATGAACAATAAAGAGGGAAAAAGTGCAATTAGGTAGATTATTAGCAAAAATAGATAATATTAAGCATATACAAATTAGATATTACATTTAATAAAGTGGAAATAATTAATAATCCATTATAGATCTATAATTATCGACATGGAACAAAGGAGTGGTTATTATAAATCATTTTTAATATATTAGGTATTGTCACACACACACACATCAAACCATAGTTTCTATCTCATCAACAAATATGGTGAGAGGAACTATACAATCCCATAAATCACTACAAACCACTATGGAGACATACCTCTACAAAGATGTACATTTGTAGAACATTTTGACACTCTATAATATACATTCATTTTTTTTTATAGTTTAGAATTACATTGTTTGATTCCCTATAATACATTTTAGACTTTAGTAGACCCAAAAATTGGTTTAACAACCAACCCTTTGAATGAATATCTCACTAGTATATGTAGACCTATCATTTTGGTATCTAGATTACTCAAGGAAGCCTCTATATGGTAAAATATTTGATGGTGTGTGAAAATCCATCATCCCTTACCTACTTTCATCCATGTGATATGACTCAAATTTAAAATAATGTGAAAATAAATAGGAAATACATTAAAATCAATTTGGAATTCATGGATAAACTCTGCTAAGACATGTAAATATTTGTTACATTAACGATGCCTCTAGATGTGGAGTGAAAATGACATGGGAAATCCCAAGAAATATTTTATAGATGTTGCTAGGGGATTGCTTGAATAAAATAGGATACAAAACCTAATGACCATATTAAACGCAACACATGCTAGATTTATCCTTTTTTTACATTTGAATATTCACCTAAATGAATAAAGAATATTATTTGGGTGTGATTTGATTTGATCGAGTGATTGCAAACCTCCATTAAGTTCATTTTAGGGATTTAAATATAGTTATTCTTCATTTATATAAACAACATGTAAATTTATACACTTTTAGATGATTAATATTTTTTGGGTGGAAGAAACTATACACAAGAAAATGATTATGATGTTGGACCTAGTTAAACAATAGTTTTTGGGTTTACAAGTAGGTGAGGCCAAATTGTGAGAATCATGGGAGTTTTGACTTATTGAGGGTTGCGGGAGACTTATACCTTATGCCTTTGGTTGAGGTGTTGGGAATTAGAGGTTGCAAGGAACTTAAGACATGGAGGTAGGGGAATGAAGGAAGTTCAAAGGTCCAACTTTGATGAGAAAGTATAGTGTAGATTTTTAGGGATCAAAGTTTTAGGATACCTTGGAACATGTATCTAGGAGAGGGGAAGAGTACTTGGGGATTGAAAATTATAAAAAGGAAAATAATTATAAAGGAAAGGTAGACTTCTAGTGGGAGACATGAAGGGGGAGGGAATCCTGAAAGTACAACAAAAATAAAAGCAATTTAGAGTACTAAAACCTAGGGGAAAGGTATATTGGAACAACCAAGTTTTAAGGTCCAAAAAATAGACATAGAAAAATTGTAAAGGATAGGGGATCAAGATATTGGGTTCAATGATAAATTTAAGAAATCCCCCCTTAAGAAAAGATATAAAATATTGACAAATATTTCATTTTTTAGAAAAAAAATATTAATTTGTATTAGTAAATATTTCATTTTTTCGGGAAAATATTAATTTTATTGGAAATTTTTCTTACATCATTAAATTTTGTAGAAAATCTTGGTGAATCTTGGAAAATAATAGGAAATTCATTAATTATGATGGAAAATCCTTCTATTAAAAAAAAATCTTATGGAAAAGTAGGGGCACCAGGGTGGAAATAATCAATGGGTTTAAGGGGTAGACTATTATATTTAGTTGCCACTATTGATTTTAAATATAATCTAATGACCCTCATTGTATTTCACAAGGTAAAATATACTCAGGATGTATTGCTAATGGGGCCTGGAATTATGGAATACAATGAGGGTCACTAGATTATATTTTAAATCAATGGTGGAAACTATATATTAGAAATATTACCCTAAAGAAACTAATAATTATGTATACTATTGGCGAATTGATTTATATTTCTATTATAACACAAAATTTAAGTGACATAGGTCCTAATTTTGTGCACCATAGTTGTTATTTTATGCATAGTAGTAGTCAACTACTACAACACGTTCATGGATTATAGTCATCAAACTTTGCACCACAGTCATCAAACTTTGCACCGCAGTCATCAAAATTTGCATCACATTCACCAAACTCTACATCATAGTCATCAAAAGTTGCATCATAGTCGTTAAAGCCTACACCACAACTAATTAGTCCTACATTGCATCTAACTATCAACAAAAAGAAGGTAAAAAAAATCGATGTCTATTTTTCTACATTTGGATTTTAGTAGGGTAGAGGTTTTCTACTATTGACATTTGAGGTTCAACTCATGGTGATCATTTGGGAGAGGTCTTAAACATTTAATTTTGGTGCATTGAAATGAACCCTATATTGAACATTTGATCTTGGTGCATTAAAACAAACCCTATCTTGAACATTTGATCTTGGTGCATTAAAAAGAACCATGTCTTGAACATTTCATTTGGTGCATTAAAATTTACCTACAACTATCATCTTTCAATTTGGGTTTTAAAAATAACAAGACATTTTATTTTCAATTTCTAAATGAACATGAAACATTTCAATTTTGGTGCATTGAAATTCACAACTTCAACATTTATATTAGTGTATCCTAAAAAGAATGACCCTATACTATGTCTTATGTACTTGCAGGCATGTGATTCAGTCATATCACCAAAATTGTGTTGTCTATGTATCATCTCCCCTTGCAGTACGTGTGAATCCTAGGTGATGAGAAAAAGCAATACTTAAGCTTTCCATTTTTATTTTTAGTAGGATACCTACCTAGGGTTATGTTGGCACTCTCAAATTTTGCAAATTTGAGATTCCCATTTCAAAATTTTTGCCTCTGCACTTTCAGAAGTGCACTTGATGAACCTACCTGAATGACCTACTTTGCAGGGTCATATTCTGGAGACTATTAATTTTCATGCAAAATCCCTTTGCATACATACTCATGTGTCATATGTGAACTTGCATGTCAATTTTCAGCTTTCCACGATGAGTTTTATCAGGGTTTCAAAAAGTGAAGCTGGAGGATTTTGTCACTTTTTTGCAGTTTGCTAGCTTTCATTTCTGCAAAGTTGCCTCCCGTTTGAGCTTGCATTTTGCAACTAGTTGACTGTCAAGAGAAAAAAATGTTGTTCTGTATTCTCTATACCAAGATGAGATCACATGTCAGTTTTCAGAGCTTCACGAGTTGATTTAATATTTTTAGTAGATCAAAACCAAGTGGAATATCTTCAGTTTTGCACTGAAACCTTTTGAGAAGCCAACTTCGAGTGTCAATAACTTTTGATGGGAGATGTTTCAAGTTAATCCCTCTTGCACACGTTTTCTCTATACCAAAATGATCCACTATGTCCAATGGCAGCTTCCCAGGAGTTAATTTAGTATTTTTCCAACGAGGTTATGTGGTCAGTTTTAATTGGGTCAAAACCGTTGTTTGTTGCAGAAAGTTCAAGTAAGCAATTTTGACAACGAACATCTTTCACCTCGTGACTCATTTTTTTGAGTCGTTTGTTGCATTCAAGAATTTGGACCAATGGCTACATGTCTACAAGTTTTCATGTCTTTACAAGGTTGTTTAACCAATTTTCAAAGCTGATTCCAGAGCCCACTTGGCCAATCTTACACATTTTGCAAATATGTCAGAAAATGAGTTTTAATGAAAACCCAGTTTAAGTTTTCACACCGGATGCATCCAGAAATTGCATCAAGTCAATCTGAGCATGAAAGTTGTATGCAAATGATTTTATTTTTAGCCGGGCCCACATGGGGACTTGACATGCTTTGCACTGTTGTGAAATTTTAAATGTTGCATTAGTAATCATTTTAAATAAATTGCTTTCAATAGGTCATATATAGAGGAATGCATGACCATATGTACCCTTAGGGGTTTGAAGGTAAACATGCTTATTGCCTCACTACAAGATTGAGGGTTGAACACAGTATCTCAAAGGATTTCTTTGATTGGAAAGTATGGTGAATGCATAGACATTGATAATGTTCACAAGGCCTTAGAGGGACTTTATGAGAGGAGTGTTTTATCAAGGAGTGCAATGATGGCAACATATGTTCAATGTGGTCAAATTAAGGGTGCCATGGAAATTCCTCTCTGAAATGCTGAGAAGATGGATAAGGCCAAGCTATATCACTTGTGGTTTTGCTCTGAAGGTTGGCTCTAATCTGCAAAATGGGGAGGAAAGAATTGTATAATGAATTAAATGGTATCAAAGAGCTTTCATGATTCTCATGTGCATGTTCAAATTCACCTGTTTAAGAAATATATCAGCCTCATTGGAATGATTTGAAAATTATTCTTGGAGGTTATATTGCATTACCTGATGTAGTTAAAGTCAAACACTGATGAAAGCTAGGGAGACACTTAAGACAATTCTAGAATATATATTTCTAATTTACCTCTAGATGTCACAACTGATGAACTGAGGGATCTTTTGGATGAATTGGTCAGATAGGAAGGATCAAACAGAAAATGTGGTTCTAAGAATCAGTGGTCATTGAACATTGAAATCTATAGAGAGCAATGCAATCATAAGTAAAGGGCACGCCATAATCATCTTCCAAAAAAATGCACAAAGTGTGGAATGTCAAAAGGGTTTTCAGAAATTTTAAAAGAAAATATGAATGCCACGCACCCTTGGAGGAGATTGATTGGCATCCACAGTGAAGACGAAAATAAAAAGATTTTAGAAACTTTAAAACAAATTGAAAGTATAGGCATGGGGTCGATACAAAATGGACTTGTTGAGAAGGCTTTAAAGGCTTTCAAAATACTCATGGAGGAGAAAAATGCCACATCCAACATCATATGCACTCGACTCTTTGATTTTTTTTTAAAAAGCTTTGAATATATCAAGCAAATGCCATTGAACGAAACACTGTGAGAAGAAACCAACACGCCCATGCTGCATAAATGGTATGATGAAGAGGCTTCAGAAAAATTTAAAAACAAATGTAATTGGAAGTCATGGTACCACTTTCCCTGCCTACACATGAAGAACAAACCATGGGACAGAGTGATAAAAGGACAAAGGAGTTCATTGACAGGAAAACACACAAATGAGAAATTAGGTCTATGAAGGGAACTGAAGGAAGATGAAGCTCAACATAGATTTCAAAAGGAAATATGCATGCCTAAAAGGAAATAGTCACTACAGGAATATAAACAGAATGAATCCTTTGAAAGTCTTCAAACCTTTGAGTAAATGCATTTGGTAGATTTTCACACCATAGAGGGGAATTGATTTGTGCATAAAGGGATAAACAAAGAATGGCAAACAAATGTAATCCAATGATGGCAGCCTATTTTCAAAGCAGAGGCAACCATGAGAAAGAATAACGCCTTAACAGGGTATGGATACCCGTCAAAGCATAAAGTGTGGGTGCCATCAAATGGAAAGCCATTTGAACCATCATGAGGGCCAACGTACATACAAATTGTACATGCTAAAAACCTTTTGAAACTTCAAACAAGAACCAGTTGCGCCAGTCATAAGGAAGAGAATCTGTTTCAAATGGAGGCATGCCATGATTGTTGCAAGAGAACATAATGAATTTGTGGAAAAGTCCTCAAAGACAAAGAATGTCACACCCTTTCGAATGCAAAAAATACATCTGGTGAGCAGTCAATAGAAACTTTCAAGCAATTAAAGTGTGGCAGCCATGCACAATGAAGAAGATGTATTCCATAAAAAAAAACATTGGAGGCTCATAGGGTGGCACTTCGCATGAAGGTTTGTAGAACAATGCACCCAAAATTGTTCAGTATGATGAGGTCGCTAGTACTAGAAACATGGTGCAAAGCATGAAATGCTGAATGCATAAGGATTAGGGAAAAAATGTGAGGTGAAACAGGCCGAAGTTGATCAACGGTGGAGATTGAGGAACAAACTCTAGCCAAATCCTAGTCATACCCCGCCATATCACAATAAAAACGTGCTCACAAGTTAATCTTGGTGAGATAGCGGGCTGATGACACATGGCAGTGGCAGGCCCAAGTGAAGTCTTGCGCGGGTAATGAAGTGTTAAAGGGGGCTAGCGATACTTTATTCAAAGCTTTATTTTCTTTTAATTATTTTATATTGTTTTGAATTAAAACAATGTGTTGGATGAAATTAAGTGGTTCCCTATTTGAAGGAAAGGTTTTTTAAATAGAAGGTGAATATTTTACACGCAAGTGTAAAATAAAAAGTGGTGAGCGCGAATATTGCCTGTGTACATTTTATTTTGAGTAGTGGGGAAAGCATGGGTTGAATTTAATATTCACCCGTATAATGATTTTATAAGATTTTTACCATTTTAAATGGTACACAAAGGTAAAAGGGATTTTTTTTTTAAAATGTAAGCTAGGATTGAAGATATTTTGCAACAAAGGAAAAATATTTTGAAAAGGTAAATGTGGGTAATGCGGTAAAAGGAGACCCACATCAAAATTTAAAAACCCGCAGTCAAAGTCTTTTAATTATCCCACCAGATGGTCAAAGTTTTTTATTTTTTAAAAGCAATGCTTTTAAATATAAGAGAAAGTTATAGAAGTGAAATAAAGTAAAATGGATGGGAGAATACTGTAAAATATTAAAGTTAGAAGAATTTAATACATGAGGGAATATATGAAGTGCAACAACAGAAAATAAAGAGCAAAGCAGATTTTTCATGGCCAAAGAAGCAATTTTTATGCAGCTGGGTAAAATAAAGAGATTTTCACATGGACAGTTTTTATGTTGCTTGGAAACTAGCAGTAAAGGCAAATGAAGAGGAAAATTCAGTTGGAGGAGAGATGAGAGATGCTTTGAGCAACTGGTTGATCAATGGTGAATTGAGATTCCATATGGCATTTCCCGATCAGTTTTAGGGATTTTTCTGAAGCTTCTCTTTTCTTTATATTCTATTCTCTTCTCATTATTAGGGGAAGAGATTAAGTTCTAGTTCTAGGGTTTTGTATGAGGCTGGGTTAGATAGAGAAATGTCAAGTTCTAAGTCATAATTTGAGTTTGTAAGCTATAATTTTTTGATTTCATAAGCAAATACAACTAGTTTATGCAAATAAATCATGAAAGTGTGTGCACATTCATGAATATCTTCCAATTGTCTCCATACTTGTACAGTTTAATTATATGAATTCAATAATACAAAGTATCTTTGAGTTTGTCATCTAAAATTTCATGAGATTGTGTTATTTGTTTATGGGTCTATTTCAAGCTATGTTGAGCTATTAAATGAGATTATCTGTTAAGCAATATTTTGTTATGTATGTGTTTTAATTTGTTGATATTTCTAAAGGGATCACCGTCCTGGGTCTTGCAAAGCCCAAAGTGTAGGAAGATTTTTAAAGTCCTCATCAGTTGGTCTAGGTCCTTTGAGCTACCCTTGATTGGAATTGGCAATTCCATAGGTAGATTAGAAGACAAACCTAGTTGCAGTAAAAAAAAAAAACCAACAGGTTACACCCAAGGGTTTGAACTCAAGCATGTATCTCCAGTGGGCTATATAAAGGGGAAATAAATGAAAGTTGAGCTCTATCCACTTGTTCCATGCATGGTGTACCTTAACGGTCTTAGGTCATTCCAAACATGGGGTTTGAGACTTTGGTCTTGCACTAGTGTATGTTGTGGTGTTCTTAGGGGTTCCTCCACTACAAACAATTTTTATAGAAGCCTAAAGTCCTAATTAGTTGTAGCTTATAAGTAAAGAAACATGATAGGGCCAATGTGTGAAGCTACTCACCATGTACTCTCTTGAGTCAATATAGTGTCTTTTTGGGTTGCTAGCAATAGCCTTTTAGGGAGAGAAAGAATGTGTGTCTATGACATCTTTTGGTGATCTTGTTCCATTGGTCATCTATTATCTGCTCTCGTATAGAAAGGGGATTGAAAAATCATCCCAATTGTTCAACCATCCAATCTTCTTGAGTATTTACCCCTTTAATGGGAAGTGGCCCTACTGTAAGTTTACAAACCTTACTTGGAAAACTAAGTTGTGACTATATTCTACATGCTTTTTGGTCTATTATTACAGCAATACCAATTTCCCTTAGGGTCTTATCTTCATCACCTATTGTCAAGAGTCATTTCTAAAACTTGTATACACTATTTTTTGTGTTTTCACAATTGAATCAAATTAAAAAAATTGAAAACAATCAAAGTCATAGGGTCCCTTAGAGAGCTATTTTTTGATCAAAACCAATGAACCAAAACTATTAGCCTGTGCACTAGAACTATGTATCTACAATGCAAAAATAGTACGATGTATTTATTAGCTTTTGAGACACATTTGTCTATTAGAAAGCCACATCTCTCTGTCTAAAATACATTTATTGTATTCTGCACTACATATGTGTTGAGAAATCTAGCAAAAGTTAGAAACACATTATTAAACATTAGCAATGTATTTTTCTCTTCCTATGACACATTTGTCTTATTCTGCACCGCATCATGGTCAAAATTTAGTAGAGACAAAAACCCGTATTTGATAAAATTAGCAAACTGTGTCAAAATAAAGTCACTTTTCTACATTTTTCAGCAAACTTTCCACTTTTCCTTGGTTTAAAAAGTGCATCCTTAGTGTCATATCAAAGTACTAGAAATCTTTTCTTAGTAGAAAATTTAGCGTTCAAGTCTAGTGTCATCTCTTGAAAATGTTCAAACCTCATTTTTTACAAAACTTATCCCATCAACAAAAGTAGGATTTCAACTCACAAGTCTAGTTGCATTTCAATTTTTTTATCAAAACACCATCATCATTTGAGGTTTAGGATTTTCATTCTGTTACATTATTCCATCAAAAAAAAATTCAAGTAATCTCCTTTTAGTATCACAAGTTAGAATATCTAAGGTATTTTGCATTCACAAAATCTCATCAAAAAATCCCAAAAAAATAGTGATCAAGGAGGATCCAGAAGAACCTAAAATTTTCACAGTCTCAAAATCTCTCAGAACCAGTGCCATTATGTAGAGCCTATCGACACGAACCCAATGCAACTTGAACAGGCTCAAAAGGATTCTGTATGCAAAATTTGTGAGCAGTCAAAGTTTTGGTCAATCGACAAATCAGAGGGCTCAGAAAAAGGGGAAAAATTTGAAGTCATCAAAGGTGGTCAAATTGGGTTTCATCATGAAGAGCTTGTCGAGAGATTTTTGAGGCAACTCATTTCGTTGAAAATAGAGTCCATTTGCACAAGATACAAGCGGTCAAAGTTGGCAACATGCATTGACCAGTCCACGCCTCATCATCAAGCCAATCAGCGACACATCAGCCAACAAATCCCATGTGGCACACTCCACCTAATATCTTCATTTTAAATATATATATAATATATGGTTTAAAAATTAAAAGGAAAAAGGAGGATTTGGTGGGATTTTATCCCTTAAAATCCTCTTGCCTTGCCCATAAAACAAGGAGAGGAAAAAATCATGTAAACTTATATTTCAACAAATTAATCCCTTTCACCACCTTTCTCATATTTAACGGATTTATTTTAAAGATTATCCAAGGAGATTATTAAGGGGATTTTAAAAGATATTTTTAAAGATTATAATGTAAGCCCAAAATTATAAGGGCCATTATTTTAAAAGGGGTAGGTTTATTTTGAAATGTTTTTAGAGATAAGGGAGGATTTTTAACAACTTGGCTATGTAATTAGGAGATATGGGTATATTTGCAAAATAATTGCTACGCCCTTAATATTATTGTACATCGGGTTATGAATAGTCGGCTTGTGGCTATCTTAACTCTCTATTAAGTCATATTATCATTAGTATATTGTTATTTAGTTGTTTAGGTCGGCCTAAGTCTTATATAGGTGTGTCTAAGTCGGCCTAGGTGATATCCTTGGCATAAATAGGTATATATAGGAGGTTGTGAGTCTTATTTCATCATGAAGTGTGAAGTGTGTTCTCATTAGAGATATTTGGAGGTTTTCCCCCTCAAAGTGGCTTGTTATTCTCAGTTATTATCAAGTATTTGCAGCATATTTCATATCATATTCTTCTATTGTGCAAGTTATTTCATAACAAGTGGTATCAAAGCATGATCTTGGCACCATAGAGGCAAGGTTTTTCTCAATTTTAGAGGCGATTTTGGGAAGAGCATATCTTTCAGATTTTGTCGAATTTTTTTCTGATTTTTAAAGGGTTTTTGAAGAACATATTGAAGAAGCTACAGTCCAGATTTTAGAAGAATTGGAGTAGAATTAAGTGAATTATTGTAGAATTAGGGTTTCTACACTATTTTTTTGGAATCTACATATCTCGCACATCTTGTTGAATTGGAGTCTGATTTTTATTGTGTTTTTGGAGAAATAATAAAGGAGATTACAGTAAAAATTTGAGAGAATTTAAGTTTCATTTGTGTGATTTATTTCAACATTAGTGGTTTCCATCATGCCGGGGCCTGCAACAAGGGGTAAAAAGAATGTCACTCCGGGGAAGACTCCTGATAAGGATGGTGAAACAATCGAGGATATTACTCATAATGAGGAAATCAATAAGGTCAAGGAAGACATTTCCTCAATTAAGATGGATATGTGTGACCTAAGAGGAGATATATCGGACATATGAAACATGTTAAGCACCTACATGGCTGAATCAAGAAAGGAGTTCTCAAGCGGCCAAGGTGAAAATTCTAGGTCAGCTACTATTGACACAAGCTTTAGTACTCCTATGGGATCTAGGAATTTATTTCCAAGGGTGGATATGCGCAAGTTCGATGGTAAGGATCCTCTAACATGGATAAACCAAATGGAGAATTTATTTTGAAGTACACCAAATCCCAAATGGAAAAAAGGTCACGATGGCTTCCTTATATCTAGAACCAATCAATTCATTTGGTATCGTTGGCTTTGCACTTATCGAAGTAAAAAGGGGCTCACCATCTCATGGTCAATTTTTACAGAGGAACTCCAAGCACAATATAGCAATAGCGTCACAGACAACTTCTTCAGCCAGCTAGCTAAACTTCAACAAACAGGATCAGTTAAGGATTATATTCAGCAATTCCAAAATCTATCCTTAAGGGTGGATACAATTACAGAGGAAAACTTGAATGACTTATTCTTGGGTGGTCTCAAGGATCACATTCAACATGAGGTATGCATGTTTAGCCCTAGTTCCATAAATGAGTCTTTTATCTTAGCATGCAGGGTAGAGGAGAAGTATTTGATTCCTAAGAAGCAAGGGGCTAATGTGACAAGAGAGAAAGGATATTCAACACAACCTACTAAGTTGACTCCACAACAAATTGAGGAGAAAAGAGCAAAAGGCTTGTGTTTCAATTGTGATAGCAAATACAGTCGAGGACATAAATGTAGTGAAAAGAAATTGTTTTATATTGAAGGTCCCAATGAGGAAGAAGAGGAGGAACCCATACTAGAAGATGAAAGGGAGTCAAATGAGGAATCACATGATTCTCAACCAATAATTTCTTGTCATGCACTCTCAGGTTTCAGTGCTCCACAAACTCTCAAGGTGGTGGGGTTCCTAAAGAAGCAAAAGTAACAGTGTTGATCGACTCAGGTAGTACTCATAATTTCATCAACAAAAAGTTAGCTACTCGTCTAAATTGTTTCATATATCCAGCTCCAGAGTTTCAAGTTTTGATTGTAGATGGTGGTATAGTTAGTTGTTCAGGGAAGTGTCATAGCATTAAATTATCCATGGGAGATTATCAACTTGATACCCCAATGTATGTGATATCCATGGGTGCAACAATATTGTTTTGGGAGTACAATGGCTTACTACATTAGGAACAATTGAGATGAACTTCCAAGAACTATTCATGAGATTTCAATCGGAAGGAAGGCTAGTAGAGCTAAGGGGGTTGAAGGAAAAATCTCCAAAATGGTAAGCTCTCATCAAATGCAAAAGTTGCTTAAGAAAGGAGTGGATGGATTTGTGAACTATGTTCATTAGAAGTCTCTCAATCTAATACTCCTACTCATCCAGATTTGCAAGCTATAATTGATCATCACTCAGTTGTTCTTGGAGATATGCCTAAGGACTTCCTCCTAAGAGGGATCATGATCATGCCATACAGTTAGTCCCAAGGAGCCAACCACCGAACATCAGGCCTTACAGGTATCCACACATACAAAAGAGTGAGATAGAAAATATTGTTGAAGAGATGCTAGAGGCAGGAATCATCAGGCATAGCCAAAGTGCTTACTCCTCACCTGTGGTGATGGTACGTAAGAAGGATGATACTTGGCGCATGTGTCCAAATTATAGAGTGCTCAACATGTACACCATTAAAGATAAGTTTCCAATTCCAGTCATTGATGATTTGCTAGATGAATTAAATGGAGCTATGTTTTTTACCAAGTTAGATCTTAGATCTGGTTATCACCAAATTTGGATTAAGGAGGAAGATATTTGTAAGATAGCATTTCAGACTCATGAGGGTCATTATGAATTTTTGGTGATGCCATTTTGTCTTAGCAATGCACCATCTACATTCCAAAGTTTGATGAATTCCATTTTTAAGAAGTTCTTGAGAAAGTTTGTGTTAGTATTCTTTGATGATATATTAATTTATAGCAAGACTTGGGAAGAACATTTGCAACATGTGGAACAAGCATTACAAATACTTGAAGATCATAAACTCTATGCTAAGCCATCCAAGTGTGCTTTTGGTCTTACAGAGGTGGAGTATTTGGGACACATAGTTTCACATGAAGGAGTAAAGGTGGACCCTAACAAAATTAAGGCTATCATGGAATGGCCTATTCCAAAACCATTAAGAAACTGAGAGGATTCTTGGGATTGACGGTACTATAGAAGATTTGTGAAGAATTATGGTAGTATAGCAGCACCTCTCACCACTCTATTGAAGAAGGATTCTTTTCATTGGAGCGAGTGCCAATACAACATTTGAGAGATTGAAGGAGGCTATGTGTACAACTCGGTACTTGCCACTCCTGACTTCACCAAGGAATTCATTGTGGAATGTGATGCTTCTAGAAATAGGATAGGAGCAGTGCTCATGCAAGAAGGTCGACCAATTGCTTTTCAGAGTCATCAATTAAAAGGTAAGAATCAACTAAAACCTATTTATGAGAAGGAAATACTAGCAATACTCCATGCAGTGAAACAATGGCAGCCTTATCTATTGGGTAGACATTTCAAGGTTAAGACAGATCATGATAGCCTAAAATATTTTTTGGAACAATGACTATCTTCTGAAGAGCAACAAAAATGTGTCACTAAGATGTTAGGATATGACTTTGAGATTGTATATAAGAAAGGGAAAGAAAATATTGTCGCAGATGCACTGTCAAGGAAGGATGAGAAAGATGAAGCCTTATTGTGTGCCCTTTCAATATTACAAGCAAATTGGGTGGAGGAAGCCAAAGAAGAGTGGCAAAATGATGTTACGACAAGTAATCTCATCGAGCAATTGAAAAGTGATCCTAGTAGTTCAGATAAGTTTTGTTGGAAGGGAGATACTCTTTGGTATAAAGAGCGTTTGTATCTCTGCAAGAATTCCAACCTTAAAATCAAGATTCTCACAAAGTTGCATGAGTCTCCAATGGGTGGTCATTCAGGATTTTTGAAGACATATCATTGAGTCAAGCAAGATTTCTTTTGGGAGGGGCTAAAGGGTTATGTTCAAAAATTTGTGGCTAAATGTTTTGGTGTGTCAAAGGCATAAAGGGGAGACAATTAAGACACCAGGTCTCTTGCAACCCTTATCTATTCCTAGCTAGCGTTGGGAAGAGGTATCCATGGACTTCATCACAGGGCTTCCCAAATCTAAAAGTCATAATGTCATCATGGTGGTAGTTGATCGGCTCACTAAATATGCACATTTCATTGCATTAGCACATCCTTTTACAACAAGTGCAATGGCTAAAGCTTTTTTGGAGAATATCCAAAAGCTACATGGTACACCTAAAGTTATTGTTAGTGATCATGATCCTATCTTCACTAGTCACTTTTGGAAAGATTTATTCTCATGTTTGGGTACTCAATTGGCTCTTAGCTCTTCATACCACCCTCAATCAGATGGGAAACGAGGTTGTTAATAAGTGTTTGGAAGGATATCTACGTTGTTTCACTTCAAAGAAACAGTCTCAGTGGGTAGATTGGCTACCACTTGTGGAATGGTGGTATAACACTTCTTTTCATAGCTCATCAAAAATGTCTCCATTTTTGGCACTTTATGGATATCATCCTCCTTCCATCACATCATCAATTAAGGTGTCCCCAAGAGTTTAGGTAGTAGAAGACCACTTGCTTCATCAACAACAAGTACTTTCGGGACTCAAGGAGAATTTAGCCATGGCACAAAATCGAATGAAACAACGGAGACCAACATGCATTAGTGAAAGAAGTTTTGAAGTTGGGGATTGGGTCTTCTTGCGATTGCAACCTTATAAGCAAATCTCACTAAAGCAGAAAAGAAAGAATAATAAGTTGTCTCCAAAGTATTATGGTCCATACCAAATCATGCAGAAGATCGGTAGTGTTGCCTACAAGCTTGAGTTGCCACCAACAACAAAGATACATCCAGTTTTTCATGTTTCCTATTTGAAGAAGGTAATTGGGCATAATATTCCCACTCAAACAACACTTCCCGAGCTGGATGAAGAAGGAAGAATCATTTTGGAACCAAAGTGCATTGGTCAAACATGCACAAAGAAGCTGAGGAATAGAACTATCATTTAGTATCTCATCCAATGGAAGAAGTTACTAGTTGAAGATGCTACATGGGAAGACGAGGAGTTCATTCAAAAGTTTCCAAACTTGATTAGCATTGAGGACAATGCTTCTTTGAAGAAGGGGGGCATGCTACCTCATTAATATTATTGTACATCGGGTTATGAATAGTCAGCTTGTGGCTATCTTAACTCTCTATTAAGTCATATTATCATTAGTATATTGTTATTTAGTTATTTAGGTTAGCCTAAGTCTTATATAGGTGTGTCTAAGTGGGCCTAGGTGATATCCTTGGCATAAATAGGTATATATAGGAGGTTGTGAGTCTTATTTCATCATGAAGTGTGAAGTGTGTTCTCATTAGAGATATTTGGAGGTTTGCCCCCTTGAAGTGGCTTATTATTCTCAGTTATTATCAAGTATTTGCAGGATATTTCATATCATATTCTTCTATTGTGCAAGTTATTTCATAACAATAATATGGTTTTAACCCATATTAGCAAATAAATGTGTATATAAAGGGGGTGATTTCTGAAAAGGTACATTGGAAATTATTGAGTGGAGAATTTTGTAGGAGAATTCTCTTGGAGAGAAAAATAGAGATTAGAAATTATTGGAATAGGTGGAGAGTTAGAGTTTTTTTGAGAGAAAATTACAAGGTGTTTGCATACACCAAAAATTGTAAAAGAGTGAGAGATTGTGGAGACATTCTTGCAGGTTCTTGGAGCTTAGGTATTGTAACAAAGCATAATTTTGCTTGGCGATATCAATAAAGTGGTCTCAACATTGAGAAGTGGACCTAGAGACATAGTCCACATTGGACAAACTCTATTATCAATCTGCATGTTGGGATCCTTCTATTTCTCCATCTCATTTTTCTCTCTTCTGTCTCAATTTCTCTCTAGTTCAATTTAGTTTATTTTTCAATAATTGATTTTAAAGTGTACCTTATTGTAATTTCAATGGTTAAAAAGCATAATCACACAATTTTCTTTGGATTAGGAAAATTTTGTAATTAGGAGTTAAGTGAAATAATTTGTAACTTTCTAATTATAGATCAAGTGGTATCAGAGCTCGTTTTGTAGGAAATTGCAAGTGGTGAATGTTAACCAGGTTGTAATTGAAGTAAGGAGAAGGTGCATTGGAATAATTCAATCCAAAGATCAAAAAATGAAGGACATTTCCATGATCAAAGATGGCAACTAAACAAAGTCCTATAGAGCTTGATGAGAAATCTTTCTAGAAAGCATTTCTCAAAATGAAGGCTATGGTGGAAGTTCTTTTCCAAGAGAGACAAGAATGACTTAGGAAAAAGGAACGTAAGGCTAGAAAGGAGGAAGCTAAATCCTTGTTGAAAGAAGACAAAGGTAAAGGAGTAGGAGGTGGTGGTGACCCTCTTGAACCTCTGTCCCCATCCTCTTCATCTTCTTCATCCTCCTCTTCTTCATCATCTAATGCTTCTAAAAAGAAATAGTTTGTGCAAGCTAATGTACCTTTGTTAAAACTTGATGTTAAATTTGATTTTCCAGTCTATAATGGAGAACTAGATGCAGATAAACTAGATAATTGGATTAAGAAAATTGAAGTCTATTGTAGAGTTCAGAAATTTACTAAGGATTCTCATAAAATCCAATTAGCTACTCTTCACCTAGGAGGCACAACTTTAATTTGGTGGGAGAGTAGAACACAGGAGGATCCAAGTCATTATGGAATAATTATTTCTTCTTGGTTTGAGTTTATAGTTGTATTAAAGAAATAGTTCTATCCATTAGGAAATATGCAAAAAGCAATAATGAATTGGAAATCATTAGTGCAAGAAAAAGAACAAAGTGTATAGGATTATACACAGGAGTTTAGGAAAAGAGCTTTAATTTTGGACATTCCTTTATACACACAAGAAACTTTGTTAAAGTATATAGGTGGATTACATGAAAGTTTGAGACATACAATACTTTTGTTTAATCCAACTAACATTGATGAAGTTAGTGTGCAAGCTATCCATTTGGAAACAAGCTCAAAGAATAGCCATGATAATCTGTTGATGAACTCAAATAAAAAAGGAAGCAAGGAAGGGAAAGATAAATCACAATGAATAGCTACTATAAAGAAAGAGGACATAAATCCTTATTTCTCACATTACAAGAAGGAAGGGCATGAAGATGCAAGTGTTGGAAATTACATCCTGATCAGAAGCCTAAGTGGTCCAAGGATCGAAAGGGTAAGCAAAAGTCCATAGCTATCTACAAGACCTTGGTATGGAATTTGGTGATGAATCAAGGATTGCAGTTGTGAGTGTGAAGGGTAAGAATTTTGTTGATTCTTCCACTGATGTTTCATGTGCTTCTACTTCTAAAAGTCATGTTGTTCCTGAATATAGCAAAAGATGTGAATTGTTTCATATAAGGGTGATTTCTAAGAATACTAAGATTGATACATTGATAGATAGTGGGTCCCAAGTTAATCTATTTTTAGAAGAAGTTGTTAAGCAGTTGGGATTGAAAACAAATCCACATAAGAAACCTTATCCATTAGGTTGGGTGTGCAATGATAACAAATTGCGAGTAACTATGAAATGCAATTTAAGATTTGCAATAACATCTAAGTTTATAGAAGAGGTTAAATTTGATGTGGTTCCACTTGGTATCTGTGGAATTGTGTTGGGTAATTCATACTTATATGATAGAAAATAAATATTCTATAGGGAACATAATCAGTATCACTTGTTTAAGGAAGGAATTGAATACATTGTGCATTATCATCCAATTAAGACTGATAAGTCTTTTGTGACAATAGGACATTTGAAAAGGGTAGTTAATGCAAGCAATAATTTGGTACTTATGTCTGTTCCACAAGAAGTGTCATTGCATAAAAGAATATCTGATTCTAAGGTTGTTCCAGTTATGAAAGACAAGTATGATGTTGGTACATTCTTTTTCTCATCCGCAAATTCAGTTTTGTTATTCATCCTTCTACTTTTTAGTAGTGAATGGTTGGTAGCAACATTGAATGTGGATGTTTATATGGCTAATGTACTTAATAATATCAGTGCAATTTTGATTTTTGTTATGATGAGTCAGATGTACAGGTTCCAAAAAGGAAGGACTAATGATACTGGGCAAGTGGGGCAACATTTCCCTAGCTCAATTTGTACATAAATAGACCTTTTGGAGGTCCAAAAGCTTCTTAATGGGGATGAATGATCCAGGAGGATCCAAAAGAACCTAAATTTTTCACAATCTCAAAATCTCTTAGAATTGGCGTCATTGTGTAGAGCCTATGGACACGAACCTGATGCAACTTGAACAGGCTCAAAAGGAGTTTGTATGAAAAAGTTGTGAGCAGTCAAATTTTTGGTCAATCGACAAATCAAAGGGCTTAGAAAAAGGGAAAAAAATTGAAGTCGTCAAAGGTGGTCAAATCGTTTGTTGTCACAAAGAGCTCATCAAGAGCTTTCTGACATAATTCGTTTCGTCAAAAATGAAGTCCATTTTTACAAGATACAAGTAGTCAAAGTTGGCAACATATGTTGACCAGTCAACACCTCATCATCAACCCAGTCAGCAGACACATCAGCCAGCAAATCCCATGTGGCACACTCCACCCAATATCTCCATTTATATATATATATATACAAGCGGTCAAAGTTGGCAACATATGTTGACCAGTCAACACCTCGTCATCAACCCAGTCAGCAGACACATCAGCCAACAAATCCCATGTGGCACACTCCACCCAATATCTCCATATATATATATATATATAATATATGGTTTAAAAATTAAAAGGTAAAAGGAGGATTTGGTGGGATTTTATCCCTTAAAATCCTCTTGCCTTGCCCATAAAACAAGGAGAGGAAAAAATCCTGTGAACTTATATTTCAACAAATTAACCCCTTTAACCACCTTTCTCATATTTAACGGATTTATTTTAAAGATTATCCAAGGAGATTATTAAGGGGCTTTTAAAAGATATTTTTAAAGATTATAATGTAAGCCCAAAATTATAAGGGCCATTATTTTAAAAGGGGTAGGTTTATTTTGAAATATTTTTAGAGATAAGGGAGGATTTTTAACAACTGGGCTATGTAATTAGGAGATATGGATATATTTGCAAAATAATATGGTTTTAACCCATATTAGCAAATAAATGTGTATATAAAGGGGGTGATTTTTGTAAAGGGACATTGGTAATTATTGAGTGGAGAATTTTGTAGGAGAATTCTCTTGGAGAGAAAAATAGAGATTAAAAATTATTGGAAAAGGTGGAGAGTTAGAGTTTTTTTTGAGAGAAAATTACAATGTGTTTGCATACACCAAAAATTGTAAAAGAGTGAGAGATTGTGGAGACATTATTGCAGGTTCTTAGAGCTTGGGTATTGTAACAAAGCATATTTTTTCTTGGCGATATCAATAAAGTTGTCCCAACATTGAGAAGCGGACCCAAAGACGTAGTCAACATTAGACAAACTCTGTTATCAATCTACATGTTGTGATCCTTCTATTTCTCCATCTCATTTTTTGTCTCTTTTGTCTCAATTTCTCTCTAGTTCAATTCAGTTTATTTTTCAATAATTGATTTTAAAGTGTACCTTTTTGTAATTTCAATGGTTAAAAAGCATAATTACACAATTTTGTCTGGATCAGGAAAATTCTATAATTAGGAGTTAAGTGCAATAATTTGTAACTTTCTAATTACAGATCAAATAGAGTATCTTCATAATAGTTTTGCATTTATTCTAAAATGTAAAAAATACAAAAAAACATAAAATATCTAGAAAAAAACAAAAATGAAAATAAAATCTTTTTATGGTTGTCACATGTTCCCAAGGAAAACACATAGAGATGGATTCAATATCTAATCATACATACAACCCTACAAGTTGCATGTACTTCGGGGCAACCCCTAGTGATCAAGAAAATTCATAGTCTCTAAGTCTACCTACATTAGATAGTTATACTTTACATGAAGTAAACCACTTGAGGGCTTAAACTTGAAGAAATAGAAAATGTGTCACAAGATCCTAGGATATTGAGAATCATGGATGAACTAGTATCAACATACCCTAACAAATGTTTCTGCCAACTTGCACAAAATAGAAATAGGATTCCACCTGGCTTCGATATATCCATGATCATAAGGGAAACTCCAAACACATTGTGATTAGGACTAGGTTCCATTAACTGACCACCACCATCGTAATAGTTGAACACAAGCTTGCTAGCTGCTCAAACATCACATTTTACAACAATTGTGAATATCCCACCAACACCCACATTCGAAAAACCAACAAAAAATTTGTTTGCTTCCACTTCTACAACTGCAACACAAAATACCAAAAATAAAAATACAACTCAAAATTACACACATCCAACTCACCCAATAAAATATGCAAGACCACCCCTTCATTTTTAGGACTACAAGTGAACACAACATCCACTTCACAGAATATAAGCATACCTCTGGTAAGGAATAGATCATTTTTTAGAGGAAGTAAAAAAAAATCACTCCCACAAAAATAACCAACTAATATTGGCTCATCTTTCACATCTAGTTTTAATCAACCCTTGCAACCATAACCAACTAATCCTAGT
The DNA here is from genome assembly GCA_007258455.2 of Sequoia sempervirens. Taxonomy (NCBI): domain Eukaryota; kingdom Viridiplantae; phylum Streptophyta; class Pinopsida; order Cupressales; family Cupressaceae; genus Sequoia; species Sequoia sempervirens. The sequence continues at coordinate 893,386,566 of VDFB02271358.1, forward strand.
TCAACATTTGCATTTTGTTTTAATCAATTGGACCACCATAATTCAACTCAAATATCATGTTCACATCATAATTTCAACAACACATTCCACCCATGCAACAAAACCAATACAATACAATTCAAAACATGCATGGATACACTTTCACTCCACAACATAATACCAATCCATTCGAGAACACCTCTCAGGGTTCCACACAGTATATCCAACCAAACATAGTTCTGATGACACCACTGCCTATGGATATGATAGTTCAATAGTTACAAACACTACAACAATAGATGTTCAACATGCAGGTAAATAGAAATAAGAAAACCTAATTAGTAGAGGACTTATGTTCTTACCCTTTTGAAAAGAGCATTTAGATGGCCCCCTTTCCTACAATTTTCATCATACCTAAGTTTGAAAAGTATAAAAGAAAGGGAGACCCCGTCGAATATATACAATAGTTTTAGATGACCTCCTTGGATGTGGCTTTCAAACACACCTACCTTATGAGACTTTTTCCATGGAGTCTGGGAGTCCAAGTCCTCAAATGGTTTGCACATTTACCTCTAGGAATGCAAACATGGAGTGAACTAATGGATAAGTTCATATTGAACAATTCTCCTATAACATATCAAATGGCATTAACATTATCAAATTGTGTGCCCAAAAAAAAAATGATGGCGAGATATTCACACCATTCTTGCAAAGATAAAGAATCTTAGCTAGTAAGTGTGCTTGTCATATACCAAAAAAAATTGGTATAGATATTTGTGGAGAACCTCAATAAGGAGGTGATGTTTCATGTACAAATCCATGTTTCAAACACATTTGAGGCTATCAAAAAAGGACTCTCCATCAAGAAAGACTCATTGGAAAAGGGCTTGTTAAAATATTTAAGGAGAATAACAATTATTCTCATAATACTAATGACAAGAATAAATTTTTGTTGCAAAATAAAAACATGACAACCACCATATAAGTAGGATGTAAATTATTCTCATAATTCTAATGAAAAGAATAATTTTTTGTTGAAAAATAACCAAGTCCATATAAGTATGATGTAACCACCAATTTTGTTTATAACATAAAACTGCATCGTCCTCAAAGGGCCACCCAACCAAAAAAGAAAGATAATCCATTAGGGGAATTGATTGATTCATTTTTGAAGAAACTAC
>VDFB02271358.1:893387825-893405978 GCA_007258455.2 Sequoia sempervirens
TTGCAAGAATGGAGTGAATATCTCACCATCATTTTTTTTTGGGCACACAATTTGATAATGTTAATTCCATTTGATATGCTATAGGAGAAGTGTTCAATATGAACTTATCCATTAGTTCACTCCATGTTTGCATTCCTAGAGGTAAATGTGCAAACCATTTGAGGACTTGGCCTCCCAGACTCCATGGAAAAATTCTCATAAGGTAGGTGTGTTTGAAAGCCACATCCAAGGAGGTCGTCTAAAACTATTGTATATATTCGATGGGGTCTCCCTTTCTTTTATACTTTTCAAACTTAGGTATGATGAAAATTGTAGGAAAGGGGGCCATGCAAATGCTCTTTTCAGAACATAAGTCCTCTACTAATTAGGTTTTCTTATTTCTATTTACCTGCATGTTGAACATCTATTGTTGTAGTGTTTGTAACTATTGAACTATCATATCCATAGGCAGTGGTGTCATCAAAACTATGTTTGGTTGGATATACTATGTGGAACCCTGAGAGGTGTTCTCAAATGGATTGGTATTATGTTGTGGAGTGAAAATGTATCCATGCATGTTTTGAATTGTATTGTATTGGTGTTGTTGCATGGGTGGAATGTGTTGTTGAAATTATGATGTGAACATGATATTTGAGTTGAATTATGGTGGTCCAATTGATTAAAACCAAATGCAAATGTTGAACTAGGATTAGTTGGTTATGGTTGCAAGGGTTGATTAAAACTAGATGTGAAAGATGAGCCAATATTAGTTGGTTATTTTTGTGGGGGTGATTTTTTTTTACTTCCTCTAAAAAATGATCTATTCCTTACCGGAGGTATGCTTATATTCTGTGAAGTGGATGTTGTTTTCACTTGTAGTCCTAAAAATGAAGGGGTGGTCTTGCATATTTTATTGGGTGAGTTGGATGTGTGGAATTTTGAGTTGTAGTTTTATTTTTGGTATTTTGTGTTGCAGTTGTAGAAGTGGAAGCAAACAAATTTTTTGTTGGTTTTTCGAATGTGGGTGTTGGTGGGATATTCACAATTGTTGTAAAATGTGATGTTTGAGTAGCTAGCAAGCTTGTGTTCAACTATTACGATGGTGGTGATGTGGTATGTGTTGATGGTGGTGGTCAGTTAATGGAACCTAGTCCTAATCACAATGTGTTTGGAGTTTCCCTTATGGTCATGGATATATTGAAGCCAGGTGGAATCCTAGTTCTATTTTGTGCAAGTTGGCAGAAACATTTGTTAGGGTTTGTTGATACTAGTTCATCCATGATTCTCAATATCCTAGGATCTTGTGACACATTTTCTATTTCTTCAAGTTTAAGCCCTCAAATGGTTTACTTCATGTAAAGTATAACTATCTAATGTAGGTAGACTTAGAGACTATGAATTTTCTTGATCACTAGGGGTTGCCCCGAAGTACATGCAACTTGTAGGGTTGTATGTATGATTAGATATTGAATCCATCTCTATGTTTTTTCCTTGGGAACATGTGACAACCATAAAAAGATTTTATTTTGATTTTTGTTTTTTTCTAGATATTTTATGTTTTTTTGTATTTTTTACATTTTAGGATAAATGCAAAACTATTATGAAGATACTCTATTTGATCTGTAATTAGAAAGTTACAAATTATTGCACTTAACTCCTAATTACAGAATTTTCCCGATCTAGACAAAATTGTGTAATTATGCTTTTTAACCATTGAAATTACAATAAGGTACACTTTAAAATCAATTATTGAAAAATAAACTGAATTGAACTAGAGAGAAATTGAGACAAAAGACACAAAAAATGAGATGGAGAAATAGAAGGATCACAACATGTAGATTGATAACAGAGTTTGTCTAATGTTGACTACGTCTTTGGGTCTGCTTCTCAATGTTGGGACAACTTTATTGATATCGCCAAGAAAAAATATGCTTTGTTACAATACCCAAGCTCCAAGAACCTGCAATAATGTCTCCACAATCTCTCACTCTTTTACAATTTTTGGTGTATGCAAACACCTTGTAATTTTCTCTCAAAAAAAACTCTAACTCTCCACCTTTTCCAATAATTTCTAATCTCTATTTTTCTCTCCAAGAGAATTCTCCTACAAAATTCTCCACTCAATAATTACCAATGTCCCTTTACAAAAATCACCCCTTTATATACACATTTATTTGCTAATATGGGTTAAAACCATATTATTTTGCAAATATATCCATATCTCCTAATTACATAGCCCAGTTGTTAAAAATCCTCCCTTATCTCTAAAAATATTTCAAAATAAACCTACCCCTTTTAAAATAATGGCCCTTATAATTTTGGGCTTACATTATAATCTTTAAAAATATCTTTTAAAATCCCCTTAATAATCTCCTTGGATAATCTTTAAAATAAATCCGTTAAATATGAGAAAGGTGGTTAAAGGGGTTAATTTGTTGAAATATAAGTTCACAGGATTTTTTCCTCTCCTTGTTTTATGGGCAAGGCAAGAGGATTTTAAGGGATAAAATCCCACCAAATCCTCCTTTTACCTTTTAATTTTTAAACCATATATTATATATATATATGGAGATATTGGGTGGAGTGTGCCACATGGGATTTGTTGGCTAATGTGTTTGCTGATTGGGCTGATGACAAGGTGTTGATTGGTCAACATATGTTGCCAACTTTGACTGCTTGTATATATATATATAAATGGAGATATTGGGTGGAGTGTGCCACATGGGATTTGCTGGCTGATGTGTCTGCTGACTGGGCTGATGACGAGGTGTTGACTGGTCAACATATGTTGCCAACTTTGACTGCTTGTATCTTGTGCAAATGGACTCCATTTTTGATGAAACAAATTACGTCAGAAAGCTCTCGATGAGCTCTTTGTGACAACAACTGATTTGACCACCTTTGACAACTTTAATTTTTTTCCCTTTTTCTAAGCCCTTTGATTTATTGATTGACCAAAAATTTGACTGCTTGCAACTTTTTCATACAGACTCCTTTTGAGCTTGTTCAAGTTGTATTAAGTTCGTGTCTGTAGGCTCTACACAATGACGCTGGTTCTAAGAGATTTTGAGATTGTGAAAAATTTAGGTTCTTTTGGATCCTCCTAGATCATTCATCCCCATTGAGAAGCTTTTGGACCTCCAAAAGGTCTATTTATGTACAAATTGAGCTAGGGAAATGTTGCCCCACTTGCCCAGTATCATTTGTCCTTCCTTTTTGGAACCTGTACATCTGACTCATCATAAAGAAAATCAAAATTGCACTGATATTATTAAGTACATTAGCCATATACACATCCACATTCAATGTTGCTACCAACCATACACTATTGAAAAGTAGAAGGATGAATAACAAAACTGAATTTGCAGATGAGAAAAAGAATGTACCAACATCATACTTGTCTTTCATAACTGGAACAACCTTAGAATCAGATATTATTTTATGCAATGCCACTTCTTGTGGAACAGACATAAGTACCAAATTATTGCTTGCATTAACTACCCTTTTCAAATGTCCTATTGTCACATTCTGACGCCTTGGAATCGTATTTTGATAAAATTTTTACTGTAATGTATTCAATTCCTTCATTAAAACAAGTGATACTCCATTTATGTTCCATATACGTTTCTTTCTAATTGCCATATATTAAATTCTACCGATAATTCCTATGATATTCTCATGAAACCACATCAAATTTAACCTCATCTATAAACTTAGATGTTATTGCAAATCTTAAATTGCATTTCTTAGTTACTCACAATTTGTTATCATTGCACACCCAACCTAATGGATAAGGTTTCTTATGTGGATTTTTTTTTAATCCCAACTGCTTAACAACTTCTTCTGAAATTAGATTAACTTGGGACCCACTATCTATCAATGTATCAATCTTAGTATTCTTAGAAATCACCCTTATATGAAACAATTCACATCTTTTGCTATCTTCAGGAACAACATGACTTTTAGAAGTAGAAGCACATGAAACATCAGTGGAAGAATCAACAAAATTCTTACCCTTCACACTCACAACTGCAATCCTTGATTCATCACCAGATTCCATACCAAGGTCTTGCAGATAGCTATGGACTTTTGCTTACCCTTTCGATCCTTGGACCACTTAGGCTTCTGATTAGGATGTAATTTCCAACACTTGCATCTTCATGCCCTTCCTTCTTGTAATGTGAGAAATAAGGATTTCCATCCTCTTTCTTTACAGTAGCTATTCATTGTGATTTATCTTTCCCTTCCTTGCTTCCTTTTTTATTTGAGTTCATCAACAGATTATCATGGCTATTCCTTGAGCTTGTTTCCAAATGGATAGCTTGCACACTAACTTCATCAATGTTAGTTGGATTAAACAAAAGTATTGTATGTCTCAAACTTTCATGTAATCCACCTATATACTTTAACAAAGTTTCTTGTGTGTATAAAGGAATGTCCAAAATTAAAGCTCTTTTCCTAAACTCCTTTGTATAATCCTATACACTTTGTCCTTTTTCTTGCACTAATGATTTCCAATTCATTATTGCTTTTTGCATATTTCCTAATGGATAGAACTGTTTCTTTAATACAACTATAAACTCAAACCAAGAAGAAATAATTATTCCATAATGACTTGGATCCTCCTGTGTTCTACTCTCCCACCAAATTAAAGTTGTGCCTCCTAGGTGAAGAGTAGCTAATTGGATTTTATGAGAATCCTTAGTAAATTTCCGAACTCTACAATAGACTTCAATTTTCTTAATCCAATTATCTAGTTTATCTGCATCTAGTTCTCCATTATAGATTGGAAAATCAAATTTAACATCAAGTTTTAACAAAAGTACATTAGCCTACACAAACTATTTCTTTTTAGAAGCATTAGATGATGAAGAAGAGGAGGATGAAAAAGATGAAGAGGATGGGGACAGAGGTTCAAGAGGGTCACCACCACCTCCTACTCCTTTACCTTTGTCTTCTTTCAACAAGGATTTAGCTTCCTCCTTTCTAGCCTTACGTTCCTTTTTCCTAAGTCATTCTTGTTTCTCTTGGAAAAGAACTTCCACCATAGCCTTCATTTTGAGAAATGCTTTCTAGAAAGATTTCTCATCAAGCTCTATAGGACTTTGTTCAGTTGCCATCTTTGATCATGGAAATGTCCTTCATTTTTTGATCTCTGCATTGAATTCTTCCAATGCACCTTCTCCTTACTTCAATTACAACCTGGTTAACATTCACCACTTGCAATTTCCTACAAAACGAGCTCTGATACCACTTGATCTGTAATTAGAAAGTTACAAATTATTTCACTTAACTCCTAATTACAAAATTTTCCTAATCCAGAAAAAAATGTGATTATGCTTTTTAACCATTGAAATTACAATAAGGTACACTTTAAAATCAATTATTGAAAAATAAACTAAATTGAACTAGAGAGAAATTGAGACAAAAGAGAGAAAAATGAGATGGAGAAATAGAAGGATCCCAACATGCAGATTGATAATAGAGTTTGTCCAATGTGGACTACGTCTCTAGGTCTACTTCTCAATGTTGAGACCGCTTTATTGATATCGCCAAGAAAAATTATGCTTTGTTACAATACCTAAGCTCCAAGAACCTACAAGAATGTCTCCACAATCTCTCACTCTTTTACAATTTTTGGTGTATGCAAACACCTTGTAATTTTCTCTCAAAAAACACTCTAACTCTCCACCTATTCCAATAATTTCTAATCTCTATTTTTCTCTCCAAGAGAATTCTCCTACAAAATTCTCCACTCAATAATTTCCAATGTACCTTTTCAGAAATCACCCCCTTTATATACACATTTATTTGCTAATATGGGTTAAAACCATATTATTGTTATGAAATAACTTGCACAATAGAAGAATATGATATGAAATATGCTGCAAATACTTGATAATAACTGAGAATAATAATCCACTTCGAGGGGGAAAACTTGCAAATATCTCTAATGAGAACACACTTCACACTTCATGATGAAATATGACTCACAACCTCCTATATATACCTATTTATGCCAAGGATATCACCTAGGCCGACTTAGACACACCTATATAAGACTTAGGCTGACCTAAACAACTAAATAACAATATACTAATGATAATATGACTTAATAGAGAGTTAAGATAGCCACAAGCTGACTATTCATAACTCGATGTACAATAATATTAAGGGCTTAGCATGCCCCCCTTCTTCAAAGAAGAATTGTCCTCAATGCTAATCAAGTTTGGAAACTTTTGAATGAACTCCTCATCTTCCCATGTGGCATCTTCAACTGGTAACTTCTTCCATTGGATGAGATACTCAATGATAGTTCTATTCCTCAGCTTCTTTGTGCGTGTTTGATGAATGCACTCTGGTTCCAAAATGATTCTTCCTTCTTCATCCAACCCTGAAGTGTTGTTTGAGGGGAATATTATGCCCACCACCTTCTTCAACAGGTTACGAAAACTAGATGTATCTTTGTTGTTGGTGGCAACTCCGCTTGTAGGCAACACTACCGATCTTCTGCATGATTTGGTATGGACCATAATACTTTGGAGACAACTTATTATTCTTTCTTTGCTGCTTTAGTGAGATTTGCTTATAAGGTTGCAATCGCAAGAAGACCCAATCCCCAACTTCAAAACTTCTTTCACTACGATGTTGGTCTGCCTGTTGTTTCATTCGATTTTGTGCCATGGCTAAATTCTCTTTGAGTCCTGAAAGTACTTGTTGCTGATGAAGCAAGTGGTCTTCTATTGCCTGAACTCTTAGGGACACCTGAATTGATGATGTGATGGAAGGAGGATGATATCCATAAAGTGCCAAAAATGGAGACATTTTTGATGAGCTATGAAAAGAAGTGTTATACCACCATTCCGCAAGTGGTAGCCAATCTACCCACTGAGATTGTTTCTCTGAAGTGAAACAACGTAGATATCCTTCCAAACACTTATTAACAACCTCCATTTTCCCATTTGATTGAGGGTGGTATGAAGAGCTAAGAGCCAATTGAGTACCCAAACATGAGAATAAATCTTTCCAAAAGTGACTAGTGAAGATAGGATCATGATCACTAACAATAAATTTAGGTGTACCATGTAGCTTTTGGATATTCTCCAAAAAAGCTTTAGCCACTGCACTTGCTATAAAAGGATGTGCTAATGCAATGAAATGTGCATATTTAGTGAGCCGATCAACTACCACCATGATGACATTATGACCTTTAGATTTGGGAAGCCCTGTGATGAAGTCCATGGATACCTCTTCCCAATGCTGGCTAGGAATAGATAAGGGTTGCAAGAGACCTAGTGTCTTAATTTTCTCCCCTTTATGCCTTTGACACACCAAACATTCAGCCACAAATTTTTGAACATCACCCTTTAGCCCCTCCCAAAAAAAATCCTGCTTGACTCGATGATATGTCTTCAAAAATCCTGAATGACCACCCACTGGAGACTCATGCAACTCTGTGAGAATCTTGATTTTAAGGTTGGAATTCTTGCAGAGATACAAATGCTCTTTATACCAAAGAGTATCTCCCTTCCAACAAAACTTATCCGAACTACTAGGATCACTTTTTACTTGTTCGATGAGATTACTTGTCGCAACATCATTTTTCCACTCTGCTTTGGCTTCCTCCACCCAATTTGCTTGTAATATTGAAAGGAAACACAATAAGGCTTCATCTTTCATCCTTCCTTGACAAAGGCATCTCACATAACATTTTCCTTTCTTATATACAATCTCAAAGTCACATCCTAACATCTTAGTGACACATTTTTGTTGCTCTTCGTGAAGATAGTCGCTGTTCCAAAAATATTTTAGGCTATCATGATCTATCTTTAACCTTGAAATGTCTACCCAATAGATAAGGCCACCATTGTTTCAATCGCATGGAGTATTGCTAGCATTTCCTCCTTCTCATAAATAGGTTTTAGTTGATTCTTACCTTTTAATCGGATTTACTCAAAAAAGAAATTGGTTGACCTTTCTTGCATGAGCATCAGCCCTATCCCATTTCCGTATATCAGCATTCCATGCTTGAATTCTCTTTGGTGAAGTCAGGAGTGGCAAGTACTGGAGTTGAACACATAGCCTCCTTCAATCTCTCAAATGCTGTATTGGCAGACTCATTCCAATGAAAAGAATCCTTCCTCAATAGAGTGGTGAGAGGTGCTGCTATACTACCATAATTCTTCACAAATCTTCTATAGTACCCTATCAATCCCAAGAATCCTCTTAGTTTCTTAATGGTTTTTGGAATAGGCCATTCCATGATAGCCTTAATTTTGTTAGGGTCCACCTTTTACTCCTTCATGTGAAACTATGTGTCCCAAATACTCCACCTCTATAAGACCAAAAGCACACTTGGATGGCTTAGCATAGAGTTTATGATCTTCAAGTATTTTTAATGCTTGAACCACATGTTGCAAATGTTCTTCCCAAGTCTTGCTATAAATCAATATATCATCAAAGAATACTAACACAAACCTCCTCAAGAACTTCTTAAAATGGAATTCATCAAACTTTGGAATGTAGATGGTGCATTGGTAAGACCAAATGGCATCACCAAAAATTCATAATGACCCTCATGAGTCTGAAATTTTGTCTTACAAATATCTTCCTCCTTAATCCAAATTTGGTGATAATCAGATCTAAGATCTAACTTGGTAAAAAACATAGCTCCATTTAATTCATCTAGCAAATCATCAATGACTGGAATTGGAAACTTATCTTTAATGGTGTACATGTTGAGCACTCTATAATCTAGACACATGTGCCAAGTATCATCCTTCTTACGTACCATCACCACTCGGCGAGGAGTAAGCACTTTGGCTATGCCCGATGATTCCTGCCTCTAGCATCTCTTCAACAATTTTTTCTATCTCACTCTTTTGTATGTGTGGATACCTATAAGGCCTGATGTTCGGTGGTCGGATCCCCAGGACTAATTTGATGGCATGATCATGATCCCTCTTAGGAGGAGGTCCTTTAGGCATATCTCCAAGAACAACTGAAAGTACATCAATTATAGCTTGCAACTGATGAGTAGGAGTGACAGATTGAGAGACTTCTAATGAACATAGTTGGGCCACAAATCCATCCACTCCTTTCTTAAGCAACTTTTGCATTTGATGAGAGCTTACCATTTGTGGAGATTTTTCCTTCAACCCCCTTAGCTCTACTAGCCTTCCTTCCGATTGAAATCTCATGAATAGTTCTAGGAAGTTCATCTCAATTGTTCATAATGTAGTAAGCCATTGTACTCCCAAAACAATATCTACTGCACCCATGGATATCGCATACATTGGGGTATCAAGTTGATAATATCCCATGGATAATTTAATGCTATGACACTTCCCTGAACAACTAACTGTAACACCATCTACAATCAAAACTTGAAACTCTGGAGCTGGATATATGAAACAATTTAGACGAGTAGCTAACTTTTTGTTGATGAAATTATGAGTACTACCTGAGTCGATCAACACTATTACCTTCTACTTCTTTAGGAACCCCACCCCCTTGAGAGTTTGTGGAGCACTGAAACCTGAGAGTGCATGACAAGAAATTATTGGTTGAGAATCATGTGATTCCTCATTTGACTCCCTTTCATCTTCTAGTATGGGTTCCTCCTCTTCTTCCTCATTGGGACCTTCAATATAAAACAATTTCTTTTCACTACATTTATGTCCTCGACTGTATTTGCTATCACAATTGAAACACAAGCCTTTTGCTATTTTCTCCTCAATTTGTTGTGGAGTCAACTTAGTAGGTTGTGTTGAATATCCTTTCTCTCTTGTCACATTAGCCCCTTGCTTCTTAGGAATCAAATATTTCTCCTCTACCCTGCGTGCTAAGATAAAAGACTCATTTATGGAATTAGGGCTAAACATGCGTACCTCATGTTGAATGTGATCCTTGAGACCACCCAAGAATAAGTCATTCAAGTTTTCCTCCGTAATTGTATCCACCCTTAAGGATAGATTTTGGAATTGCCGAATATAATCCTTAACTGATCCTATTTGATGAAGTTTAGCTAGCCGGGTCAAGTAGAAGGCTCATGACGCCATTGTTGTGCTTGGAGTTCCTCTGTAAAAATTGACCATGAGACAGTGAGCCCCTTTTTACTTCGATGAGTGCAAAGCCAACGATACCAAATGAATTGATTTGGTTCTAGATATAAGGAAGCCATCGTGACCTTTTGTCCATTTGGGATTTGGTGTACTTCAAAAAAAATCTCCATTTGGTTTATCCATGTTAGAGGATCCTTACCATCGAACTTGTGCATATCCACCCTTGGAAATAAATTCCTAGATCCCATAGGAGTACTAAAGCTTGTGTCAATAGTAGTTGACCTAGAATTTTCACCTTGGCCGCTTGAGAACTCCTTTCTTGATTCAACCATGTAGGTGCTTAACATGTTTTGTATGTCCGATATATCTCCTCTTAGGTCACACATATCCATCTTAATTGAGGAAATGTCTTCCTTGACCCTATTGATTTCCTCATTATGAGTAATATTCTCGATTGTTTCACCATCCTTATCAAGAGTCTTCCCTGGAGTGACATTCTTTTTACCCCTTGTTGCAGGCCCCGACATGATGGAAACCACTAATGTTGACATAAATCACACAAATGAAACTTAAATTATCTCAAATTTTTACTATAATCTCCTTTATTATGTCTCCAAAAACACAATAAAAATCAGACTCCAATTCAACAAGATGTGCGAGATATGTAGATTCCAAAAAAATAGTGTAGAAACCCTAATTCTACAATAATTCACTTAATTCTGCTCCAATTCTTCTAAAATCTAGACTGTAGCTTCTTCAATATGTTCTTCAAAAACCCTTTAAAAATCAGAGAAAAATTCGTTAAAATCTGAAAGATATACTCTTCCCAAAATCACCTCTAAAATTGAGAAAAACCTTGCCTCTATGGTGCCAAGATCATGCTTTGATACCACTTGTTATGAAATAACTTGCACAATAGAATAATATGATATGAAATATGCTGCAAATACTTGATAATAACTGAGAATAACAAGCCACTTTGAGGGGGAAAACCTCAAAATATCTCTAATGAGAACACACTTCACACTTCATGATGAAATAAGACTCACAACCTCCTATATATACCTATTTATGCCAAGGATATCACCTAGGCCGACTTAGACACACCTATATAAGACTTAGGCCGACCTAAACAACTAAATAACAATATACTAATGATAATATGACTTAATAGAGAGTTAAGATAGCCACAAGCCGACTATTCATAACCCGATGTACAATAATATTAAGGGCGTAGCAATTATTTTGCAAATATACCCATATCTCCTAATTGCATAGCCAAGTTGTTAAAAATCCTCCCTTATCTCTAAAAACATTTCAAAATAAACCTACCCCTTTTAAAATAATGGTCCTTATAATTTTGGGCTTACATTATAATCTTTAAAAATATCTTTTAAAATCCCCTTAATAATCTCCTTGGATAATCTTTAAAATAAATCCGTTAAATATGAGAAAGGTGGTGAAAGGGATTAATTTGTTGAAATATAAGTTTACATGATTTTTTCCTCTCCTTGTTTTATGGGCAAGGCAAGAGGATTTTAAGGGATAAAATCCCACCAAATCCTCCTTTTTCCTTTTAATTTTTAAACCATATATTATATATATATTTAAAATGAAGATATTAGGTGGAGTGTGCCACATGGGATTTGTTGGTTGATGTGTCCGCTGATTGGCTTGATGATGAGGCGTGGACTGGTCAATGCATGTTGCCAACTTTGACCGCTTGTATCTTGTGCAAATGGACTCTATTTTCAACGAAATGAGTTGCCTCAAAAATCTCTCGACAAGCTCTTCATGATGAAACCCAATTTGACCACCTTTGATGACTTCAAATTTTTCCCCTTTTTCTGAGCCCTCTGATTTGTCGATTGACCAAAACTTTGACTGCTCACAAATTTTGCATACAGAATCCTTTTGAGCCTGTTCAAGTTGCATTGGGTTCGTGTCGATAGGCTCTACATAATGGCACTGGTTCTGAGAGATTTTGAGACTGTGAAAATTTTAGGTTCTTCTGGATCCTCCTTGATCACTATTTTTTTGGGATTTTTTGATGAGATTTTGTGAATGCAAAATACCTTAGATATTCTAACTTGTGATACTAAAAGGAGATTACTTGAATTTTTTTTTAATGGAATAATGTAACAGAATGAAAATCCTAAACCTCAAATGATGATGGTGTTTTGATAAAAAAATTGAAATGCAACTAGACTTGTGAGTTGAAATCCTACTTTTGTTGATGGGATAAGTTTTGTAAAAAATGAGGTTTGAAAATTTTCAAGAGATGACACTAGACTTGAACGCTAAATTTTCTACTAAGAAAATATTTCTAGTACTTTGATATGACACTAAGGATGCACTTTTTAAACCAAGGAAAAGTGGAAAGTTTGCTGAAAAATGTAGAAAAGTGACTTTATTTTGACACAGTTTGCTAATTTTATCAAATACAGGTTTTTGTCTCTACTAAATTTTGACCATGATGCGGTGCAGAATAAGAAAAATGTGTCATAGGAAGAGAAAAATACATTGCTAATGTTTAATAATGTGTTTCTAATTTTTGCTAGATTTCTCAACACATATGTAGTGCAGAATACAATAAATGTATTTTAGACAGAGAGATGTGGCTTTCTAATAGACAAATGTGTCTCAAAAGCTAATAAATACATCGTACTATTTTTGCATTGTAGATACATAGTTCTAGTGCACAGGCTAATAGTTTTGGTTCATTGGTTTTGATCAAAAAATAGCTCTCTAAGGGACCCTATGACTTTGATTGTTTTCAATTTTTTAAATTTGATTCAATTGTGAAAACACAAAAAATAGTGTATACAAGTTTTAGAAATGACTCTTGACAATAGGTGATGAAGATAAGACCCTAAGGGAAATTGGTATTGCTGCTAATAATAGACCAAAAAGCATGTAGAATATAGTCACAACTTAGTTTTCCAAGTAAGGTTTGTAAACTTACAGTAGGGCCACTTCCCATTAAAGGGGTAAATACTCAAGAAGATTGGATGGTTGAACAATTGGGATGATTTTTCAATCCCCTTTCTATACGAGAGCAGATAATAGATGACCAATGGAACAAGATCACCAAAAGATGTCATAGACACACATTCTTTCTCTCCCTAAAAGGCTATTGCTAGCAACCCAAAAAGACACTATCTTGACTCAAGAGAGTACATGGTGAGTAGCTTCACACATTGGCCCTCTCATGTTTCTTTACTTATAAGCTACAACTAATTAGGACTTTAGGCTTCTATAAAAATTGTTTGTAGTGGAGGAACCCCTAAGAACACCACAACATACACTAGTGCAAGACCAAAGTCTCAAACCCCATGTTTGGAATGACCTAAGACCGTTAAGGTACACCATGCATGGAACAAGTGGATAGAGCTCAACTTTCATTTATTTCCCCTTTATATAGCCCACTGGAGATACATGCTTGAGTTCAAACCCTTGGGTGTAACCTGTTGGTTTTTTTTTTTTACTGCAACTAGGTTTGTCTTCTAATCTACCTATGGAATTGCCAATTCCAATCAAGGGTAGCTCAAAGGACCTAGACCAACTGATGAGGACTTTAAAAATCTTCCTACACTTTGGGCTTTGCAAGACCCAGGACGGTGATCCCTTTAGAAATATCAACAAATTAAAACACATACATAACAAAATATTGCTTAACAGATAATCTCATTTAATAGCTCAACATAGCTTGAAATAGACCCATAAACAAATAACACAATCTCATGAAATTTTAGATGACAAACTCAAAGATACTTTGTATTATTGAATTCATATAATTAAACTGTACAAGTATGGAGACAATTGGAAGATATTCATGAATGTGCACACACTTTCATGATTTATTTGCATAAACTAGTTGTATTTGCTTATGAAATCAAAAAATTATAGCTTACAAACTCAAATTATGACTTAGAACTTGACATTTCTCTATCTAACCCAGCCTCATACAAAACCCTAGAACTAGAACTTAATCTCTTCCCCTAATAATGAGAAGAGAATAGAATATAAAGAAAAGAGAAGCTTCAGAAAAATCCCTAAAACTGATCGGGAAATGCCATATGGAATCTCAATTCACCATTGATCAACCAGTTGCTCAAAGCATCTCTCATCTCTCCTCCAACTGAATTTTCCTCTTCATTTGCCTTTACTGCTAGTTTCCAAGCAACATAAAAACTGTCCATGTGAAAATCTCTTTATTTTACCCAGCTGCATAAAAATTGCTTCTTTGGCCATGAAAAATCTGCTTTGCTCTTTATTTTCTGTTGTTGCACTTCATATATTCCCTCATGTATTAAATTCTTCTAACTTTAATATTTTACAGTATTCTCCCATCCATTTTACTTTATTTCACTTCTATAACTTTCTCTTATATTTAAAAGCATTGCTTTTAAAAAATAAAAAACTTTGACCATCTGGTGGGATAATTAAAAGACTTTGACTGCGGGTTTTTAAATTTTGATGTGGGTCTCCTTTTACCGCATTACCCACATTTACCTTTTCAAAATATTTTTCCTTTGTTGCAAAATATCTTCAATCCTAGCTTACATTTTAAAAAAAAAATCCCTTTTACCTTTGTGTACCATTTAAAATGGTAAAAATCTTATAAAATCATTATACGGGTGAATATTAAATTCAACCCATGCTTTCCCCACTACTCAAAATAAAATGTACACAGGCAATATTCGCGCTCACCACTTTTTATTTTACACTTGCGTGTAAAATATTCACCTTCTATTTAAAAAACCTTTCCTTCAAATAGGGAACCACTTAATTTCATCCAACACATTGTTTTAATTCAAAACAATATAAAATAATTAAAAGAAAATAAAGCTTTGAATAAAGTATCGCTAGCCCCCTTTAACACTTCATTACCCGCGCAAGACTTCACTTGGGCCTGCCACTGCCATGTGTCATCAGCCCGCTATCTCACCAAGATTAACTTGTGAGCACGTTTTTATTGTGATATGGCGGGGTATGACTAGGATTTGGCTAGAGTTTGTTCCTCAATCTCCACCGTTGATCAACTTCGGCCTGTTTCACCTCACATTTTTTCCCTAATCCTTATGCATTCAGCATTTCATGCTTTGCACCATGTTTCTAGTACTAGCGACCTCATCATACTGAACAATTTTGGGTGCATTGTTCTACAAACCTTCATGCGAAGTGCCACCCTATGAGCCTCCAATGTTTTTTTTTATGGAATACATCTTCTTCATTGTGCATGGCTGCCACACTTTAATTGCTTGAAAGTTTCTATTGACTGCTCACCAGATGTATTTTTTGCATTCGAAAGGGTGTGACATTCTTTGTCTTTGAGGACTTTTCCACAAATTCATTATGTTCTCTTGCAACAATCATGGCATGCCTCCATTTGAAACAGATTCTCTTCCTTATGACTGGCGCAACTGGTTCTTGTTTGAAGTTTCAAAAGGTTTTTAGCATGTACAATTTGTATGTACGTTGGCCCTCATGATGGTTCAAATGGCTTTCCATTTGATGGCACCCACACTTTATGCTTTGACGGGTATCCATACCCTGTTAAGGCGTTATTCTTTCTCATGGTTGCCTCTGCTTTGAAAATAGGCTGCCATCATTGGATTACATTTGTTTGCCATTCTTTGTTTATCCCTTTATGCACAAATCAATTCCCCTCTATGGTGTGAAAATCTACCAAATGCATTTACTCAAAGGTTTGAAGACTTTCAAAGGATTCATTCTGTTTATATTCCTGTAGTGACTATTTCCTTTTAGGCATGCATATTTCCTTTTGAAATCTATGTTGAGCTTCATCTTCCTTCAGTTCCCTTCATAGACCTAATTTCTCATTTGTGTGTTTTCCTGTCAATGAACTCCTTTGTCCTTTTATCACTCTGTCCCATGGTTTGTTCTTCATGTGTAGGCAGGGAAAGTGGTACCATGACTTCCAATTACATTTGTTTTTAAATTTTTCTGAAGCCTCTTCATCATACCATTTATGCAGCATGGGCGTGTTGGTTTCTTCTCACAGTGTTTCGTTCAATGGCATTTGCTTGATATATTCAAAGCTTTTTAAAAAAAAATCAAAGAGTCGAGTGCATATGATGTTGGATGTGGCATTTTTCTCCTCCATGAGTATTTTGAAAGCCTTTAAAGCCTTCTCAACAAGTCCATTTTGTATCGACCCCATGCCTATACTTTCAATTTGTTTTAAAGTTTCTAAAATCTTTTTATTTTCGTCTTCACTGTGGATGCCAATCAATCTCCTCCAAGGGTGCGTGGCATTCATATTTTCTTTAAAAAGTTCTGAAAACCCTTTTGACATTCCACACTTTGTGCACTTTTTTGGAAGATGATTATGGCGTGCCCTTTACTTATGATTGCATTGCTCTCTATAGATTTCAATGTTCAATGACCACTGATTCTTAGAACCACATTTTCTGTTTGATCCTTCCTATCTGACCAATTCATCCAAAAGATCCCTCAGTTCATCAGTTGTGACATCTAGAGGTAAATTAGAAATATATATTCTAGAATTGTCTTAAGTGTCTCCCTAGCTTTCATCAGTGTTTGACTTTAACTACATCAGGAAATGCAATATAACCTCCAAGAATAATTTTCAAATCATTCCAATGAGGCTGATATATTTCTTAAACAGGTGAATTTGAACATGCACATGAGAATCATGAAAGCTCTTTGATACCATTTAATTCATTATACAATTCTTTCCTCCCCATTTTGCAGATTAGAGCCAACCTTCAGAGCAAAACCACAAGTGATATAGCTTGGCCTTATCCATCTTCTCAGCATTTCAGAGAGGAATTTCCATGGCACCCTTAATTTGACCACATTGAACATATGTTGCCATCATTGCACTCCTTGATAAAACACTCCTCTCATAAAGTCCCTCTAAGGCCTTGTGAACATTATCAATGTCTATGCATTCACCATACTTTCCAATCAAAGAAATCCTTTGAGATACTGTGTTCAACCCTCAATCTTGTAGTGAGGCAATAAGCATGTTTACCTTCAAACCCCTAAGGGTACATATGGTCATGCATTCCTCTATATATGATCTATTGAAAGCAATTTATTTAAAATGATTGCTAATGCAACATTTAAAATTTCACAACAGTGCAAAGCATGTCAAGTCCCCATGTCGGCCCGGCTAAAAAAAAAATCATTTGCATACAACTTTCATGCTCAGATTGACTTGATGCAATTTCTGGATGCATCCGGTGTGAAAACTTAAACTGGGTTTTCATTAAAACTCATTTTCTGACATATTTGCAAAATGTGTAAGATTGGCCAAGTGGGCTCTGGAATCAGCTTTGAAAATTGGTTAAACAACCTTGTAAAGACATGAAAACTTGTAGACATGTAGCCATTGGTCCAAATTCTTGAATGCAACAAACGACTCAAAAAAATGAGTCACGAGGTGAAAGATATTCGCTGTCAAAATTGCTTACTTGAACTTTCTGCAACAAACAACGGTTTTGACCCAATTAAAACTGACCACATAACCTTGTTGGAAAAATACTAAATTAACTCCTGGGAAGCTGCCATTGGACATAGTGGATCATTTTGGTATAGAGAAAACGTGTGCAAGAGGGATTCACTTAAAACATCTCCCATCAAAAGTTATTGACACTCGAAGTTGGCTTCTCAAAGGGTTTTAGTGCAAAACTGAAGATATTCCACTTGGTTTTGATCTACTAAAAATATTAAATCAACTCGTGAAGCTCTGAAAACTGACATGTGAGCTCATCTTGGTATAGAGAATACATAACAACATTTTTTTCTCTTGATAGTCAACTGGTTGCAAAATGCAAGCTCAAACGGGAGGCAACTTTGCAGAAATGAAAGCTAGCAAACTGCAAAAAAGTGACAAAATCCTCCAGCTTCACTTTTTGAAACCCTGATAAAACTCATCGTGGA
The DNA here is from genome assembly GCA_007258455.2 of Sequoia sempervirens. NCBI lineage: Eukaryota > Viridiplantae > Streptophyta > Pinopsida > Cupressales > Cupressaceae > Sequoia > Sequoia sempervirens. Next base: position 893,405,804 of record VDFB02271358.1, read on the forward strand.
AAGCTGAAAATTGACATGCACGTTCACATATGACACATGAGTATGTATGCAAAGGTATTTTGCATGAAAATCGGCAGTCTCCAGAATATGACCCTGCAAAGTAGGTCATTCAGGTAGGTTCATCAAGTGCACTTCTGAAAGTGCAGAGGCAAAAATTTTGAAATGGGAATCTCAA
>VDFB02271358.1:893406078-893571078 GCA_007258455.2 Sequoia sempervirens
TCAGTGCAATTTTGATTTTCTTTATGATGAGTCAGATGTACAGGTTCCAAAAAGGAAGGACAAATGATACTGGGCAAGTGGGGCAACATTTCCCTAGCTCAATTTGTACATAAATAGACCTTTTGGAGGTCCAAAAGCTTCTCAATGGGGATGAATGATCTAGGAGGATCCAAAAGAACCTAAATTTTTCACAATCTCAAAATCTCTTAGAACCAGCGTCATTGTGTAGAGCCTACAGACACGAACTTAATACAACTTGAACAAGCTCAAAAGGAGTCTGTATGAAAAAGTTGCAAGCAGTCAAATTTTTGGTCAATCAATAAATCAAAGGGCTTAGAAAAAGGGAAAAAAATTAAAGTTGTCAAAGGTGGTCAAATCAGTTGTTGTCACAAAGAGCTCATCGAGAGCTTTCTGACGTAATTTGTTTCATCAAAAATGGAGTCCATTTGCACAAGATACAAGCAGTCAAAGTTGGCAACATATGTTGACCAGTCAACACCTCGTCATCAGCCCAGTCAGCAGACACATCAGCCAGCAAATCCCATGTGGCACACTCCACCCAATATCTCCATTTATATATATATATACAAGCAGTCAAAGTTGGCAACATATGTTGACCAATCAACACCTTGTCATCAGCCCAATCAGCAAACACATTAGCCAACAAATCCCATGTGGCACACTCCACCCAATATCTCCATATATATATATAATATATGGTTTAAAAATTAAAAGGTAAAAGGAGGATTTGGTGGGATTTTATCCCTTAAAATCCTCTTGCCTTGCCCATAAAACAAGGAGAGGAAAAAATCCTGTGAACTTATATTTCAACAAATTAACCCCTTTAACCACCTTTCTCATATTTAACGGATTTATTTTAAAGATTATCCAAGGAGATTATTAAGGGGATTTTAAAAGATATTTTTAAAGATTATAATGTAAGCCCAAAATTATAAGGGCCATTATTTTAAAAGGGGTAGGTTTATTTTGAAATATTTTTAGAGATAAGGGAGGATTTTTAACAACTGGGCTATGTAATTAGGAGATATGGATATATTTGCAAAATAATATGGTTTTAACCCATATTAGCAAATAAATGTGTATATAAAGGGGTGATTTTTGTAAAGGGACATTGGTAATTATTGAGTGGAGAATTTTGTAGGAGAATTCTCTTGGAGAGAAAAATAGAGATTAGAAATTATTGGAAAAGGTGGAGAGTTAGAGTTTTTTTTGAGAGAAAATTACAAGGTGTTTGCATACACCAAAAATTGTAAAAGAGTGAGAGATTGTGGAGACATTATTGCAGGTTCTTGGAGCTTGGGTATTGTAACAAAGCATATTTTTTCTTGGCGATATCAATAAAGTTGTCCCAACATTGAGAAGCAGACCCAAAGATGTAGTCAACATTAGACAAACTCTGTTATCAATCTACATGTTGTGATCCTTCTATTTCTCCATCTCATTTTTTGTCTCTTTTGTCTCAATTTCTCTCTAGTTCAATTCATTTTATTTTTCAATAATTGATTTTAAAGTGTACCTTATTGTAATTTCAATGGTTAAAAAGCATAATTACACAATTTTGTCTAGATCGGGAAAATTCTGTAATTAGGAGTTAAGTGCAATAATTTGTAACTTTCTAATTACAGATCAAATAGAGTATCTTCATAATAGTTTTGCATTTATCCTAAAATGTAAAAAATACAAAAAAACATAAAATATCTAGAAAAAAACAAAAATCAAAATAAAATCTTTTTATGGTTGTCACATGTTCCCAAGGAAAAAACATAGAGATGGATTCAATATCTAATCATACATACAACCCTACAAGTTGCATGTACTTCGGGGCAACCCCTAGTGATCAAGAAAATTCATAGTCTCTAAGTCTACCTACATTAGATAGTTATACTTTACATGAAGTAAACCATTTGAGAGCTTAAACTTGAAGAAATAGAAAATGTGTCACAAGATCCTAGGATATTGAGAATCATGGATGAACTAGTATCAACAAACCCTAACAAATGTTTCTGCCAACTTGCACAAAATAGAACTAGGATTCCACCTGGCTTCAATATATCCATGATCATAAGGGAAACTCCAAACACATTGTGATTAGGACTAGGTTCCATTAACTGACCACCACCATCAACACATACCACATCACCACCATCGTAATAGTTGAACACAAGCTTGCTAGCTACTCAAACATCACATTTTACAACAATTGTGAATATCCCACCAACACCCACATTCGAAAAACCAACAAAAAATTTGTTTGCTTCCACTTCTACAACTGCAACACAAAATACCAAAAATAAAACTACAACTCAAAATTCCACACATCCAACTCACCCAATAAAATATGCAAGACCACCCCTTCATTTTTAGGACTACAAGTGAAAACAACATCCACTTCACAGAATATAAGCATACCTCCGGTAAGGAATAGATCATTTTTTAGAGGAAGTAAAAAAAAATCACCCCCACAAAAATAACCAACTAATATTGGCTCATCTTTCACATCTAGTTTTAATCAACCCTTGCAACCATAACCAACTAATCCTAGTTCAACATTTGCATTTGGTTTTAATCAATTGGACCACCATAATTCAACTCAAATATCATGTTCACATCATAATTTCAACAACACATTCCACCCATGCAACAACACCAATACAATACAATTCAAAACATGCATGGATACACTTTCACTCCACAACATAATACCAATCCATTCGAGAACACCTCTCAGGGTTCCACATAGTATATCCAACCAAACATAGTTTTGATGACACCACTGCCTATGGATATGATAGTTCAATAGTTACAAACACTACAACAATAGATGTTCAACATGCAGGTAAATAGAAATAAGAAAACCTAATTAGTAGAGGACTTATGTTCTTACCCTTTTGAAAAGAGCATTTGCATGGCCCCCTTTCCTACAATTTTCATCATACCTAAGTTTGAAAAGTATAAAAGAAAGGGAGACCCCATCGAATATATACAATAGTTTTAGACGACCTCCTTGGATGTGGCTTTCAAACACACCTACCTTATGAGAATTTTTCCATGGAGTCTGGGAGGCCAAGTCCTCAAATGGTTTGCACATTTACCTCTAGGAATGCAAACATGGAGTGAACTAATGGATAAGTTCATATTGAACACTTCTCCTATAGCATATCAAATGGAATTAACATTATCAAATTGTGTGCCCAAAAAAAAATGATGGTGAGATATTCACTCCATTCTTGCAAAGATAAAGAATCTTAGCTAGTAAGTGTGCTTGTCATATACCAAAAAAAATTGGTATAGATATTTGTGGAGAACCTCAATAAGGAGGTGATGTTTCATGTACAAATCCATGTTTCAAACACATTTGAGGCTATCAAAAAAGGACTCTCCATCAAGAAAGACTCATTGGAAAAGGGCTTGTTAAAATATTTAAGGAGAATAACAATTATTCTCATAATACTAATGACAAGAATAAATTTTTGTTGCAAAATAAAAACATGACAACCACCATATAAGTAGGATGTAAATTATTCTCATAATTCTAATGACAAGAAAATTTTTGTTGCAAAATAACCAAGTCCATATAAGTAGGATGTAACCACCAATTTTGTTTATAACATAACACTGCATGGTCCTCAAAGGGCCACCCAACCAAAAAAGAAAGATAATCCATTAGGGGAATTGATTGATTCATTTTTGAAGAAACTACTATAAAACAATGTCATCCAATTACCCAAAATCAAACATTATGAACCAACACCATTTAAACCATCCTAGTGGAATGACAATGAATTCTTTGAGTACCATAGAACAAAAGGACACAAAAATTCCACCTTCTTTAAATGAAAAACCATCATCTAGGATCACATAGAGCAAGGAGATATTTAAATTGACAACCAATTAGGATCTTCAAGTTCTCATTTCACATGATCTTTAAAGATCCTTTACAAACCCATGGGCCAAGAAAGTCCTCCAATTTTGAAACGTTCCCTACAAGGGTTGAAGGTTCTCAATAATATTGGCCCACATTATTCCAAGCCCTTGTGGGCCAAATATCCTCCACATATTGACTTGCATCCAATAAAAATGATATGAAATCTCATGTTATCAATCTTGACCTACCCTACAACATCCTCCTAGGCAACCTATAGATACTATCAATTGAAAAACTAAGATTATTCATAATAGAGGTAAATAATTAACATAGTAACCAAAAAACTATTAAAGTCAAAACCTAAACATAATCTGAATTGTCCAATGGAGCACAAATCAACACAAATAACTAAATTAATAAAGAATTATACTTAACTTCATCATGCCAATGTGATTTATCTCCATTGTTCTCCTTTTATTTTCTTTGCTTTGCTCTTAGATTTGGTATGCACTTCATCGCTTCAATATCAAATGTGTGAAAGAGATCAATGATACAACAAACAAAAAGTTGTGGTTATCCATCAATGAGATATAAGGGATTCTTTTATAGAATTGATTGATTTGAATGAACGATCCAGATTAAGAGCTAAATGATGAAGATCAAGGGTCAAGAATCCTTGAGAGGAATTGATGAATGAGTTAACTGACTACAAATGGTTGTAGGATTTTAGTTATCTATTTTCACGAGTAATTGATTGAAGAGTTAAGGTATTTTATTGCTTCGTTAACTCTCACTATGTGGGAGTAAACTAATTTGATTGATGAGAGAAGTGGAACTGATTATCCAGTCGACTGGAAGATAGCAGTTGTTAAGTTTGAGGGAATTATGTATGAGATAATAATTACTAAATAATTAATTATTTGAGGAATATGCAAGTGAGGATTAATTAATAGATAATATTTTTATTTATTAATAGTGAATGGATAATGTTGAGATTAAAAAAGAGGAATTAAATAATTAAACAATTATTTAATCCTAGTAGTGTGAATGTGGTCAATTAAATAATTATTATTTAATTTAGGAAGGTAGGGAATGTTAATTAAACAATTAATAATAAAGGAATAAGAATTAATGGAATAATTAAATAAAATAGATTTATTTAATTAATCAGGAAGATTAATGGTAATTAGGACATATTTAAATAAATAAGATTTACTTAATCAGTTGGGAATATTGAATTAAAATGAATTAATTAAATAAGGTAAAGCCACTTAATTAAAGTGTACTTTTGACGAGGGAGTAAGATGGGAGTATCTTATTAAAACATGATTGCTCAAGTAGGGAATGAATACATGAGGGAACATTATAAAGCTCACATTGTTGATGATAAATTGGGAGAATTCGAGGATACTATCTTTAAGTAGTTGATGAGTGGTCAATTGATGTAATTTGCTACATTGGAGGATGAAGGCAATAATGACCAAGCTGGATGTACCTGTTGATTTTTTTGACTAATGTTTTCTTTGTTTCTTGCAGGTACATAATCTCATAATTAAAGAGTAAGCAAAGAAGGAATTATGAAAAGATGTGGCTTTTTCTCACACAAATTGTTAGTTTGGAGCACAAGCTAATATTTAAATGAGGAGATATGATTCTTAGCACAATGATGTTTTTAACATCCCTCATGTTATTAATTTCTTCCATGGATATTTATTCTCTTCATTAACTCTTTTTTCTAGTAAGGTTATGCAGTAGAAGACTTTTTTCTTTACTATACTTTCTTGCGGCTGAATGTTGGTAATGGTAATTGCGAAGGAGGTGTTGAGGAATCACTAAAGGGAGTGGTGTTCCATGCGAAATTGTGGCAAGATGGATTTCAACCCATGGAACCTATGGATTTATTTGAAATTTTAGGCATGGGAGGAACCTTTTGAAAGCACTGTCACAGGACGACTTGTGCCTAATGTTTAATGCAAATTGTCTAAGGGTGGAAGACTTTGTTCAAATCATAATTGGTGGACACATAGTAAAGTTGAGCTCGAGAAGAATCATGTACCCATCATAGGCTATATCTATCTTTCTTTCAATTTAATGGATTTGTGTCAATATTTCAAGGAGCTCAAAAGCATTGTGGAGAAATTAAGTTCACAACTTTTTTGCAATCATTTTCTTGAAAATGCATGAATGTGTATTGGTTGATGAAAACCCTCATCTATTTCAAATTTATGAGGTTACATGCCAGTACATTGCCCCTGTTGACAATTTCACATAGGTTCTTGTTCATGAGAATGATGATGAAAAGGAAGGGCAAGATTAAAATCATCTGCAATTTATGGAGGAATAAGGTCCTTGGTAGAAAGGAAGAAAATTTTTCTTTAGTGATTGCATAACAGAAAATGTGTCGTAGAAAAATGGCCCCTTGTCATTTTCATTGCCTTTTAGGTCTTGTTTCATGGTATTTGATATATTTGGCTTTGATTTTATGTTGCAACATGGCTTGAACATGCATATTTAGGTACTAAAATTCAAATAATGATGTCTTGTGAAGGTGTTGTGAAGTGTTGTAAGGAATTTCTACATTCTTCTAGACTCTATTCATTACAATTCACCTAAAAATGACCTTTTTACACATCATCAAGTCCTATTTTGAAGTGTTGTAAAGTCTTGTAAGAAGATTTCATGCTTTCCTAGGCACAACTTCACTATGTATTTCTTCTTATGACTTATTTGGCCCCTTTATGCCCTCATATGCTTTAATTAAGTGTATTTTTGGATATTATCCTGACAAACAACATTAAATGCAACTTAATTCCCAACACTTGGTTTTAGGTCCTAGGTGGGACCCATTCACCATGGGTGGCGAATGAGTCTCCCTTGGCCCCAAATTCAAAATATTTTAATTTTTTTTTCAGGATTTTATTAAAAATCACTTGATGTTGCCCTATGATGAGGTATGAAGGGGAAACTATGACACTGTAATATTGTATAAATAGGCATTTCTCACCTCATTTTACATCTGCTAATTCATTCAAGCAATCTCCTACAATCTCAAGCATTCAAGCATATTACAACATCAATTCAAGCAATATTCAAGCACTTTGAAGCATCCATTGACATTAATTCAGACTTGCATTATCAAGGGTTTGGTAAGATGATAGAATTTTCATGTTGTTAGTTTATCATTCCTTTACATTTCATTATTTCATTAAGGGTTTGATTACCAAAAGTGGGGTTTGACCAAGGAAAACCCCTATTTGCTAACCTTCAACCATTTTTCCTTCTTGCATATGTGTTTGCAGACTTAGGTATGTAGATTTATCAAGCATTTATGTTTTGAAAAGTGGAAAGAAAAGTCAAATAGGTGTTTCAAGTCAACTCAAGTCTTTCAAGCTTGAAGAAGGTTTTCTATTTGATTCCTGCATAATTGACTTTGACAATTTGACAAGTAGATATTTCCAGATTTGGTGTTGTAGAGTTGTCTCCTAATTTTCTATAAATTTGGGAGAGGACTGATTTTCCATCAGTGGAGAATGAGTCCCACCTTAGGACTAAAAATATGAGTTTTGTCAAATTCTGAATCCTGACTGTCAGAAACCAGTTTTTTACACTATTTTACCAGGAGGAGGACTAATTCACCACCCTGGGTGAATGAGTCCCACTGTGAAAAATTAATGATTTCAACCAACATACACAACATTCTAGATTCTTCATCAAGTCTCCAGGTGCACTCAGATTCATCCCTTTTTTTCTATTCTGCATATTTTCTTCTTTTAGTTCATTATTGCATTACACAATGTGTTTCCAAACATAGCTTTAAATTGCACTTTTGCATTTGTTTTCATTCATTTAGATTAGTCAATTTCATTTAGTTTACTTCATTTAGGTTAGAGAACATCACACATAACATTATTTTGAATGAACCCTTAGCATTTTTGGGCCTATCTCTCTCCTTTTAGGTGAAAAACCCTAGAAGAGCTAGAGAAGTCCATAGGAAACCCAAAAATCTATGGTTCATTTTGGTGAACCTAACGTGAATGCTTCATTAATTGATTTGGATTACTTTCATCATCATAGATCTATCTTTCATCAGGGTTTTCATTATTCATTTGTATGTTAGTTGTTAAATTTTGCATTCATAAAAAAGTGCATTTTGCTTGCATTTTTAGCATCTAAATTCATTTCAATTCTCTAAAATTATGCATTTTTCAATTAGCTATGCATCATAGCACTTAGAAACCATCAAAATCAATCAAAAATTTTGAAAATTTTGAAAAAAGTCCATATTGGGACTCATTCGCCACCCTGGGCGAATCAATCACTTCTGACCCCTGAAACAACAATTTACAGAATTCAAAACATTGTTTTTGGGATTCTATTTGGTGCATTAACCTATTTATATCAGTTAGTTGCATTTATGTAGCATGCATTTCATAAAATCTAGCCTTAATTAGCTCATTTCATGCATGGTTTCCATTTTCAGTTTGCATTATCATCTTGTTACATATCATAATCAGTCAATTGTCATATTTGAAATCTAAAACATTATTCTTCATTTGCATATTTGCTTTAGCATTGTTACATTTCAAGATTGTAGATTAAGCATATGAATATGAGGTCCTTTCCCCTCTCTTTTTGTTCACCATAGATCCCTCTCCTAGTTCCCCTTTTGTGGATGAGGTTGGTTTAGTGAAACAAACCTTGGATATTCATAACACTTACATTTTTTCTTCTCCTATTATCTCTCACACTTGTGAAGTAGATACTTTAGTGCTAGAAGAACCTACTGATGAGAGTTGTGACAATCTAAGTTGTTTATCTCCTCTTACCTCTCCTATTAGACATAACATTACTACAAAAGAGGACATCACACTAAGTAATCATGATGATCACACAACACACCATGATGATGAGACCATAAATTCATTTCCCAACTTCTCCCCTACTTGTGAGAATGTTTGTGAGGAGGATATCTTGACATTAGATGATCAAATCTTTAAGACCTATGACAATCCTCTTTATTTTTCTTCCCCTATTTTGGAAGACATTATTGGACAAAGGGAGGTAATCAGAGATAATCATGAGAATCTCTTTGCTCCCTTTCCTAATGTTTCCCCCATCCAAGAATACATACTTAATCAAAAGGATCCAATCATTGAAAAACAAGAATGTGATGCTTTTTCATCTCTTGATGCCTCTCCCACTTGTGATGAAGCTCCTTTGAACTTAGATGAACATATTACAAGCTCTCCTAGTAGGGTAGATAATATGGAACAAGAGAATGAGACATTACAAACACTGAATGATTGCATAAAGTCTTCCCCTAATCTCCTCATTATCAATAATCAAACACATTCAACCATTCATAACTCCCTTGGTTGTGATGACGTTGTTTTTGATGAATCAAACCTTCATTTTCAAGAACATTTGGTTTGTTGTTCAACTATGAAATCTCCTTCTACGGAGGATATTATGATCCAACACAAAGATAACATGCCCTTCAAAGACAATGAAAAATCTCACTTGTTACAAGATGTTAACAATATTCAACCTCACTACACCCTTTACCCACCCTCGCATAAGCTTCATCCTTCCAATAAAACTCGCTACACACTTTACCCACCTTCACATCCACTTCATCCTTCCAATACACCTCACCACACCCTTCGCCCACCTCAAACTAATGTATCGTAGTAGCCGAGTTATAATATTGTTGCTCATATTTATAATACTAGAAATAATCTGTAACCACTGCAACCAATCCCACCCTCTTTACCTTTACCCAATCTCCCTAGTGCTCCTCACTATAGCCCACACACAAAGGAGTATGATCTTGTTGAACAATTAAAGAATACTCCTGCAAAGATTTCCCTTTGGGATTTACTTAAAAACTCACCAAATTACAACAACATTCTTCAAATAGCCTTAAAACAAATCACAATTCCCCCTGGTACAACTTCGAATGATGTAGAAGCTCTCATCCATACAAAGAATTGTGACATTACCTTCCATCAACATGAGATCCCTCCTTTGGAGTTGCATAAATAACATGATGCCTTTATGATAATTGTTCGCTTCAATCTTACAAGTATCAAACACACTCTCATAAATAATGGTTTTTCCCTTAATGTGTGTTGTGTGAGTCTCCTTGATCGATTAAAAGTTGATAGGTCACAAATTATACCTAATTTTGTCTCTATTCAAGGATTTGATAATACCACAAAGCAACTGCTTGGTGTAATCACTTTTCCTATTATGGTTGGGGTGGTTACTTTGAAAACTCCTATTCATGTCATGCCTTATGATCTTTCGTACAATCTTCTTTTAGGTAGACCATGGATTCATGAGATGAATGCAGTGCCTTCAACCCTTCATCGTATACTGAAATATGTCTATAACAATAACATTTATCAAGTTGAAGTAGATACTGATCCTGAAAGTTGCTTGGATCTTGAAAAAGGAGATACAAGTCCTTTGAAAACTTTGATTCCAACATCCAATATTGACCCTCTAGAAATTGAACACAATGATGAGGAATTTCCATCTAAATTATTTGGTGATGATTGGGGTTCCTTAGAATTCACACCCTCATTTATAGGTGAATACATACTCACACAAAAGAAAGATGAGAAACAAGAACAACCAACCATCATGTCAATGAAAAATTTAGACAACCTTTCAAAAGCATTTGTCTCAACCACTTTATACAATGCCACAAACTCCACAAAAACCCTTGATGAACACAACAACAAACAACCACCTGATTCCAAAGCACTAAAACAACTTTATGGAAAAGGGTTTGACCTCATGAAACAACTTGGTTATCATGGAAAAGATTGTGGTGCTCGATAACAAGGTATCTGCAACCCTATAGAGCCAAACACACAAAAAAAAACTCATGGTATTGGTTATTCTCCTTTGACCAAGATCACCAAACCTTCACTCAACATCAATACTATCACACAAGACTCTTCCAAGACTCTTCCTTATTCACATAAGTAACATTAGTTTCTTCTCCTAGACATGCCATTGTTCTAGGATCATAGCATACTCATTATTGCATGTTTTGCATCCATTGCAAGGGGCAGCATACCCTCATCCATTCTAGGCTCACCTTTGTCCAACACTAAGTGGGGGGAAAAGAGTAAGATAGCCTTATCCCTTGTATGTCACTTGTCATTGTCTCTTTTGACTACTCATTAAATTTTCATGAACATATAAGAGCAAGCTTGAGATGTGAATGACATGTCTTAAGATTGACTTGCATGTGAGATACAACCTTTCTTTGATTTTCATTTTCCTTGACATGACACAGCCTAACTTCGAAACATATGACTTGGCATAGGGCTTTCCAAGTTGGTTTTCATGTCTTGTTGTCTTTTTTATTTTTCTTTTCTTCTCTACTTTAAAGTAATTTCTCACAGAACAATGTGTAGAAATTTGTTTAAAGTGGGGGGCATAAATTACCATTATTTCATTTGCATTATTGGTTCCTAGTGTAGCCTTGTCATTTATATGATGTGTTTTTCAATTTTTGGATGACATTGGGTGTGATGTCCTTCATAAGCATTATCTACCTTAGCATATTACATTCCTCTTGGTGGCCTGATGCGACACACTACATCCCATAAGCTGTGAATATACTATTTTTTGATTGGGTTTATCTTGAAGACATTTGACACAATGTTCCCTAAGTGACTGACCTTGCATGAGCTGAACAAGACTCTTTCGAACATTTAACATCTTTACATTTTTGTATTTTTGTATTTTTACATTTCGCATTTTCTTTTGCCACCTTGCATAACACAACTTGGATGACTATGGTACCTTTTATTTTTGTTCATAAGCATTTTATTGTGGTGCCTTGTTAAGTTATTAGGAGGTATAACTTTGACATGGTTGAGCGGGAAGCCCACCTAGCGGCATGAATTTTCTCCATAGCCACTTTTGTGTTTGTGAGTACATACCAACTAGCGTATGTATCTTACCTTTTTAGGCTTTCTCACCTTGCAAAAAAATAGTTTTGTGGCCCCAGAGTGAGTACATTTGGGCCTTCTCACCCGACGGACCGTCCTTTGTTCTGTTACCCTAGAGTGAGTACACATTCTCTTTTAGCCTAGATCTTATCCACAACTAGTTGCATTAGTTATCAAAGCTTCATCTGATTCTTAACACTTGTGTGTTCCTTTGTTCTTATGTTTAGTTTTCCATGGGATCTTCATCCTAGGGGCTTGATCATCTCTCTTGATCGTTGCCATTCCATCTTGCTAACGTAAGTGCATTTGAACCCTCCTCTTGATGTTCATGGCTACTTTAGTGTGATTTTGAAGCAAGTTCATCCTATCCCTAATGTGGGGGCTAAATGTGCTGTAGAAAAATGGTCCTTGTCATTTTTAAGGCCTTTTAGGTCTTGTTTCATGGTATTTTATATATTTGGATTTTATTTTATGTTGCAACATGACTTGAACATGCATATTTATTTACTAAAATTCAAATAATGATGTCTTGTGAAGGTGTTGTGAAGTGTTGTAAGACATTTCTACATTCTTCTAGACTCTATTCATTAAAATTCACCTAAAAATCACCTTTTTACACATCATCAAGTCCTATTTTGAAGTGTTGTAAATTCTTGTAAGATTTCATGCTTTCCTAGGCACAACTTCACTATTTATCTCTTCTTATGACTTATTTGGCCCCTTTATGCCCTCATATGCTTTAATTAAGTGTATTTTTGGATATTATCCCGACAAACAACATTAAATGCAACTTAATTCCCAACACTTGTTTTTAGGTCCTAGGTGGGACCCATTCACCATGGGTGGCGAATGAGTCCCCCTTGGCCCAAAATTTAAAATATTTTAAATTTATTTTCATAATTTTATTAAAAATCACTTGATGTCGGCCCATGATGAGGTATGAATAGGAAACTACGACACAAGATTGTATAAATAGGCATTTCTCACTTCATTTTACATCTCCTAATTCATTTAAGCAATCTCCTACAATCTCAAGCATTCAAGCATCTTACAACATCAATTCAAGCAATATTCAAGCACTTTGAAGCATCCATTGACATTAATTCAGACTTGCATTATCAAGGGTTTGGTAAGATGATAGCATTTTCATGTTATTTTTTCATTTCTTTACATTCCATTATTTCATTAAGGTTTTGATTACCAAAAGTGGGGTTTGACCAAGGCAAACCCCTATTTGCTAACCCTCAACCATTTTTCCTTCTTGTATGTGTGTTTGTAGACTTAGATATGAAGATTTATCAAGAATTTATGTGTTGAAAAGTGGAAAGAAAACTCAACTAGGTGTTTCAAGTCAACTCAAGTCTTTCAAGCTTAAAGCAGTTTTTCTATTTGATTCCTACATAATTGACTTCGACAACTTGACAAGCAGATATTTCCAGATCTGGTGTTGCAGAGTTGTCTCTTGATTTTCCAAGAAATTTGGGAGAGGACTGATTTTCCATCAGTGGTGAATGAGTCCCACCTTAGGACTAAAAATCTGAGTTTTGTCAAATTCTGAATCCTAACTATCAGAAACCAGTTTCTGACACTGTTTTACCAGGAGGAGGACTAATTCACCACCCTGGGTGAATGAGTCCCACTGTGAAAAATCAATGATTTCAACTAGAATCCACAACATTCCATATTCTTTATAAAGTCTCTAAGTGCACTCAGATTCATCCCTTTTCTTTTTGTTCTGCATATTTTCTTCATTTAGTTCATTATTACATTACACAATGTGTTTTCAAACATAGCTTTGAATTGCATTTTTGCATTTGTTTGAATCCATTTAGATTAGGTAATTGCATTTATTTTACTTTATTTAGGTTAGATAACATCACACATAACATTATTTGAATGAACCCTTAGCATTTTTTGGCCCTATCTCTCTCCTTTTAGGTGAAAAACCCTAGAAGAGCTAGAGAAGTCCATAGGAAACCCAAAAATCTATGGTTCATTTTGGTGAACCTAATGTGAATGCTTCATTAATTGATTTGGAGTACTTTCATCATCATAGATCTAGCTTTAAGAAGATATTTATATTTTTTCACCAGAATCAGCTTGAAGAAGATATAGAATAGTTACATGAAGTTATGACAGTTTGAAGGTGCTCCTTTTTTAATAGGAAAGAAGACTTGGGAATACAGTGTAATCAGAGTGGGGAAAACATGATAGTTTTTTCAGTATTTTTTGGGGTTTTTTCATAGTTATCTATTTAGTTGGGACAAATGTCTCTATTTCCTTAGTTATATTGTCATACAGTAAGATATGTTTAAATTTTGGGAAGGGATTTTTATTCTAGATGCATGTCAAAAGGGTTATAGTAATAGTTTTTTGAACAAAATTATAATATTTGAGATATGAAGAGCCTTTAAGATAGCTATAGATAGAACTTGTAAACTCTATTTATATATTAATATATGAGCTTCATGCTCCTTATCTAACAAAAAAAGTAGTAGAATATGATATTGATAATAATCAAATAATGAAGTATTATTTAATCATCAGGGGAAATATGAATATTAGTGTTAAAATGCTAGTTCGTAGGCTAGGACAATTTTGGGTATCTATATTTTGCACCTCTTTGATACAATGTGTTTTTATAGCGTTGTGTCAAAGAAAGTTCAAAAATTCATGTTCAAGAGTTTCCTCGGTATGCCCCGATGATGGTGGGATAGCATGGTGCCCCCTGGAAAAAAATATATTTTTTAAGAAATTTAAAAAATAAAATGGAAATTGTTTGATAGTATTAAGCATTTAGGAAACAATTTTTTTTATTTTACAATAATCTTGGTGACCATATTTGTGTTTGAAATTAAAGTTTTATGTGTCCAATTATAGGGGTGCATGTTCCATTGGCTACGATACGACATTGCTTATCTGAATTAAAATGAATTAATTAAATAAGGTAAAGTCACTTAATTAAAGTGTACCTTTGACAAGGGAGTGATAGATGCAACAAGCATGGTGACACATGTAGTACCTTTGACAAGAATTTGTTCAAACCATAATTGGTGGAGACGTAGTCAAGCCGAGCTCGAGAAGAATCTTGTACCCATCGTAGGTTTTTTTTTTTTCAACAAAAGTGGTAGCCACTTGTAAATATATTAATAATAGTAAGGATATAATACAAAAGTGTTGGTTCAAGCGGACATACTGGCGGGAAAGAACCAACAAGAAAACCCCCAGTCATAGTCCGTGTAACAAGTTTACAAGACATTAACAAGACCAGATAAGTCAATTACAAGAAAAGCCAACCCGATACACTAGAAAAACCTGAAACAATTGCACAAAACACCCCAAAGGTGGCAAAAATCCCTCAACTAAAAAAACTGACTCGATACAGAGTAGAGTCCCTAAGACCAAAAAGACAACCCATGACCCCAAACCAAATAACAGTGTGTTAGAAAGAAAGAGATTTGCTTCCACCTCGTTGGAAGCCATTGACCAAACTTTCCTCAGATTCCACGTGCTTACCAGTTTGCAGCCGATCATAAGATGGAACTGATTTGTTGATATCGGGAATGTAGCGGTAGCATAATTTTCTATTGACACCATATGATGTGGCAGGGAGTTGCAGATCATGCAAACAGACATGGCTTCTCAAGAATGAGATTACATGAAACTTTCACTTGAAAACATCAATTTCTTCCATGGACATAGCCAGTCTATGTTTGTTGAGAACCTGATATAGATGCACAGAAGTATCGTGCATTATTGACATTAGAATGCCCTGGAAGATCTCTACAAATTTCTTTTTGTGAAACAAGAAATGACGTGGAAACAGACCACCAATCAAGCCATCGCCCACTATGAAGTCATACTGTTGAACACTTTTTAACAAGGCATCATTTTCCAAGTATGCATTAACAACAAACTTGTTAGCAATAATCTTCAAAATTTTGAAGTTTTGAACTAAATCCAAAATGTTTGAAAGGAAGATAGAAAGCAAATTCGCAGGAAAGATAATCCTTTGCAGCTCTGTATGTAAGATGTCATCCCCAATGATAACTTTGATGCAGTTTAAAACAGACCTACATTTAACTTTAAATACCTTCTGCAGTTCGTCCTTGTTGATTGAAGCCGACAAGGGTTCCTCCCACGGTTTCACCAAAATAGGAACTCTAAAATTGTGAGCTTTAAATTCTTCCAAATCCATACTCAACAAAAAACCAGAACATAAAACCCAGGGTGAAAAAGTGTGAAACCAAAGAGAAGAGTAAAAAATATATAGCCGAACTTCACAGTCGCACGGAGTAACCATAAGTAACAAGACCTCACAAGAGCATGATGAATACATTGGAAAACACCTAGTAAGGATAGCATGGGTGAAGGAGAATTGAGAGGACATCACAAATTTAAGCTTCCATATTAACATGCCAACATTGTACTGTGAATACCGCAAATAAAATGGCATAGTATCCGTCAGAAGCTAAGTACCTTTAAATGCATCATGATTTACATATTCGCGGCACTTCAAGCCACGATATCCTTACTGGATACCCAATGTTCCATCAAATGTACTGCAAAAAGCCGCGATATCCATACTGGATACCCAATGATCCAACAAAAATGTACTGCAAAGAGCTGTAGATAACCACGGCGGCTTAAGCCGCACATGTCAATATAAGACATGAAAGTTAGATCATTCCCGAAAACCAGCCAGCTGAACATAAAATCTGCAGCGGTACCCAACTGACGGAGTAAGTGCAAAGGCAACACATGCCAACATATGCAAAATATAAATGGATCAACACAAATCCTGTAAACATAACACAGAAACAATAGAAGTACCAAGTTGACAGAAACAAGAAGAAATGACATAAAACCCGTCCCAAATGCCAACTAGCATGTTTAAATGCATGTAACCCAGATTTTCCAAAAGGTGCCACGACAATAGGAGCAACACAATCAAACACCCGAATGCCAACATGCATGTCAAAGGCATGAAAACCAAAGTTGTCAAGAGATGCCACGACAAATGGAGCTATTCAAACAAAGGAGAAAAGAAAGCATGGCAAGCAATAATGTGAAAAACATGTAAGAACAATGTTGCCAAAGTACCATGATAACAAGAGCAGCGCGGACAACAAATGGAGGTTGCAATCACAATAACGTGAACTGAGAAAATGATGGTGCAAAGATGGAAAAAAAACTTTAAAAACCTTAGACAAAGAGTGTCGAAGATTTAGATACCCTGTTTGTCCTGATTAACTAAATCAAGTAATGTTGGAAATGTTGTTATGTCGATGGGATCAAATGTATCACTAGGAGCTTTCTGGTTACATCCCATGTCAACTAAAAAATCGACAACTTTATTACCTTCACGATATGTATGTGTAATAATTGACCTTTCAAGTTTATCAATTAAGCACCAAACTTTTGAAAGCACATACTGGAGATTCCAGTTTTGAATTCACCTCATTCTGATTGCATTGATTATAATAAGAGAATCTCCTTCAATATGTAGTCTTGAAAAGCCTCCTTGGATCGCAAGTTCCATACCATATAACAAAGCATGTTCTTCAGCATAATTATTAGTGGCATTAGACAAGAAGCAGGAATATGTAGCTAGCACATCCCTTGACTCATTTTTGAAACAAACTCATGCTCCTGAGAGACCAGGGTTACCCTTAGAGGCCCCATCAAAATTCAATTTTACAAAACCTTTTTGTGGGGGGAGCCAAAAGATTAAATCTTTGTTAACTTTGGAGGTGTCTTTTTTGAAATGGCTACCATCAAAAGGTAGTTTAATAAATTTCCAGTTATTAAGAAGTGTAGTGTCCCAATTTGTGAAAGAGGAGTTAATAGACTTATCCTTTAAGACACAAGAATTTACCCCCTCGGAAATGGCTTTCTCAATTTTTAACAATAGCACTGCAGTATAGGATTTGGTTTTTCTGAAGATCCTCAAGTTTTGCTCCCACCAAATATTCCAGATTACCAGAGCAGGGATGATAGTCCATATGCATGCAAGAAAAGATGTTTTGAATAGAATCGACCAAGCTTGGAAAAGATCCCATAAAGTATTTGGTAGAGGGAAACAAATCTGGAGACTATTTTTGATAAAATTCCAACATTGAGTAGCCACTACGCAACTGACAAAAAGATGGTCAACTGTTTCATGAGTTTCATCACATAAGGGACATTTGAAAGGGTCGGTAATTTTTAGTTTAACAAGATGGTCACTTGTTAAAATTCTTTTTTGTACAGTGAGCCAAGCAAAACTCCTAGCCTTTGGAAGGACACTATTATTCCAACAGAATTTGAATGCTCATTGGGGTTCAAAAGGTAAATTTTGTTTTGTTAAAATTGCATAACCTTCCTTAACTGAGTAAGAACTGGCTTTCAAAGTTGACCAAATTAATCTGTCAGCCTTTGAAGATAGATAAACAGGTCTATCTTTCATTGAATTATTAAACAATTCAATTTGATGATTATTTAGTAAAGAAGTTGGTGGAGTTTTCCAAGTAACCTTTCCCGATATTGGATTTGAAGACTGAACATAGTCCAAAAAATTCTCCCCCCAAGCATTAGATAGGATTTCTTTTTACTCCAGTAACTCTGGATTAGCACACAGGGGAAGCTTACCTAACCAAGAATCATACCAGAAATTGATGCTTCTCCCATCATTGACTTCCCAAGAAGAATGCTCAGTTATAAGGTTTCTGCTATTTATAATAAAGTTCCAAATTGAGGATCCCTTTGGAGGATCAGCCACCATGAAGATTCTAAGTGGGTTATAACTATCCAAATATTTTGCATGCAAGATCTGCACCCATTTGGCCTTTAGGTGTAAGTATATCTTCCATGCAAGTTTTTCCCCGAAGGCTTTATTTCTCCACTTGAGATTATGAACCTCAGCCCCACCTTGACTTTTTCCCTTGGCCAAACCATCTAAGGAAATTAGAGGAATCTTTTTTTTTTGTCAATATTGCCTTTCCATAAGAAGTTTCGAATTATCTTTTCAATTTCCAGAATAACAGAGGCAGGAGCTTTAAGGACTGATAAAGAATAATTCAGGATAGATGATAAGACAGATTTTATCAGAAGAATTCTACCAGCTAAGGATAGCCATCTGGCTTTCCAAGCAAGAACTCTAGATTTGAGTCTATCAATGAGCTTGTGCCAAAAAGAGGGTTTATTCGAGCCTTTAAAGAATGGGATGCCCAAGTATGCACAAGGTAAGTCAGCCTCTTGGAAGCCTAAAAGTTCGACAATTTTTCTTTTTAAAACATCAGGGGTATTGAAAATATAAACTTTAGATTTAGCCTCATTTATCATCTGACCCAAGACTACTGAGTATTTTTCTAGTACTTCTTTAACCTCATGAGCCACCTTTAATGAGGAATTATTGAACAATAAGGTATCGTCAGCAAAAAGGTTGTGTCACAGAGATTGAAGAGTTTGGAATTTGCACACCTTGCCAATGATTTTGAGAGTGCCTGAATGTAATGAATCTGCTTAAAGCTTCAACCATAATTATAGATAAAGATGGCGAGAGTGGATCACCCTGACGAACACCTTGCGAAGAACCAAAAAAACCCACTGGACTCCCATTTATTATTAAGGAGAATTTTTCTCCTGAGAGGCATGATCTTACCCATTTCCTCCAAAGCAAGGAAAAACCAAATTTTAAAAGTACCAAGTTCAGGAATTCCCAATTTACTTTGTCATAAGCTTTCATCATGTCCAATTTAACGATGAATGAAGGAAGACGAGATGTAGTTATTGAATGAAGAACTTCATGGGTAATTATTGCCCCTTCATGGGTCTCTCTTCCAGGTATAAATCCACCTTGTTCAGGAGAGACAATTTTGGGAATGAGAGATTGTAATCTCAAATAGATTGCTTTTGTGAAAATTTTGTATATAGTGTTGCACAAAGAAATGGGCCTGAATTCAGCAAAATTTTTAGGGTCCTTGACTTTGGGAATTAAAGCTATGTTGGTGACATTAAAATGTTTTAACATAAAACCCATTCTTCTTGACTCTTCCAGGACCCAAATCAATTCAACACAAATAAAGTCCCAACATTTCTGAAAGAATAAAGCTGTATAACCATCTGGGCCTAGAGCTTTCTCTGGAGGTAGTGAGAATACTAAAATTTTTAATTCTTCTAAAGTAAAAGGCTTAAGTAAATGATCATTATCATCGTTAGTAATCAGATGAGGAATTGTAGCAAGAAGTTCTTTTTCACATTTTTCAACATTGGAATTGCAATCCGCTGTCTTATGAGGAGCTGAAAGAAGATCAGAAAAGAATTTGATACCTTCATGTAAAATATCTTCTTCCTTTGTTAACCAGTTACTAGAAGATATCTCCTGGATAATGTGAATAGAATTAGAAGCTTTTTTAATCTAAGCAGAAGAATGAAAAAACTTTGTATTATGATCTCCCTCACGAAGCCACAGCTCTCTAGACTTTTGTCTCTAGTAAGATTCTTCTCTTGCACATAGTTCTACCCATTATGCCTGAAGAGAGCACTGTCTTAAATACAAGTCCGAATCTAGCCCATTTTTAATAATACTTTCATGTATACCAGTCAACTCTTTGTATACAAGGTCTTTCTGCTGAAAAATGTTCTTAAAAACCTGACTATTCCATATCTTAATTTGGTACTTTATGTGTACCAACTTCTTATAAAATTGAAACATTTTGGATTCAGCTTCATACGGAGTAGTCTGCCACCATTTTTTTAGTAGCTCAAGAAACTGGGGGTCCCTAAACCACATGCTCTCAAATTTAAAGGAAGATTTAGCCTTAACATTAGAAGTCCCAGATATCAATAGAGATATGGCATAATGATCTGACTTGGGATATGGTAAAATGACAGAATTTTACTTGTAGGATGAAGCAAACCAATTAGAAGAAGCTAAAAATCTGTCTAACCTTTTGGCTATTTGCAAAAATCCCTTCCTTCTATTGGTCCAAGTGAATTTTCTGGAATCAGGATGAATATCCCTCAGAGCATTTGCTAAAATGAAATGGCGAAAACTAGTCATAACCCAAGCTGGAGGAAAAATACCACCACTTTTTTCCTCCAGTGAAGTTATAGCATTGAAATCTCCCACAATAATAATTTTATCATTATGGATTGTATTGATATTTGTGGAGATTTCATCCCATAGGCTCTTCTTATCAGTTGTGGAAGTAGGACCATAGACATTTATAAGCCAGAAGTGTATATCAAATTTTGTAACTTCCATAAGCTGCCAAGAAGGCTGATTTTTATGAGGTTTAACTTGGAGTAACTTGGGGTTCCATAGAACTATAAGCCCTCCTGAAGCTCCATGAGCAGGTGAATGAGAGGAAGCCCAATTCTTCCACTTAGAAATTGAAGACTCAAACAATTCATCTGAAGTTTTAGTTTCCTGAAGTAAAAAGATATCTGCCCCACTTGTATCAATCAAGTGTTTGATGCGGGAGCACTTGTTAGGGGCATTAATTCCCCTGACATTCCATGAGAAAATATTCATTGGGCCCGAGAGGAGCAACATGCTCTCCTCAGACGCTTATTTGACAAAGATTCCTGAATTGTCAACTGTGTACCTGATTCGATCTACTCTTGCAATTTGACTAGATTTGATTTCCTACCTCTCTTCCCAGGGGTTTTCTTGACTTGAGGGTTTAGAGGAGACTACATTAACATTGGAAACTTTGACCCATTTTCCTTCACTAGAATTAGAGCCTTAGAAGGGCAGGGGATATTGCAAGCTTTACCTATAGAAGCAAGATCTAAAGACAAACTTTTGTTGTAAGTGGGAGATCCTTCATAATCTTTAGCCCAAAGGTCCTCGTCTACTGCAATTTCATCAAAAAGATCCGAACCTACTGAAAACATCGGTCTATCTGCTAAAAGTTGAAGTTCCATGTCAGAGAAGTGAGGTGATGTGATTAATTGAAGATTATTTTCTTCAATAATAGGGGGAGCCTTTTCCTCATCAACTGGAGCCTTAGCCAACTGAGAGGATAAATGTTCCCTTGTTCCTTGAAACATTAATTTCGTAGCAATTTCAGATGCCTGATATTCAGAAAAAAGCATTACCTGAGGGGAATATAAGTTTAAAGAAAGGGTGGAAAAGATTTCTCCAAGGTTCCACATATTCTTTGAAAGCGAAACCTTTACTATTGTAGCAACATTTTTATAAAGAGAGGTGTGAACAAAATCTTGCTCCTCAGAGTTGACCATTGGTTGCTTCCATTTTGGAGGGCTATGAGTGTAGTATGCACATTTAGGGTCATTTACATTCTTATCCCTTTCTTCATATGGTGCACGATGTAGATTCAATACATCATTGAGATGTAGCTATCAAAGCATGTGCTCCATTAGTTTGGTGAGAGACAGGGTGAGCCTATCGGGGTGGTAGATTTTGTAAGATTAGCTTTCAAGGTACCAAAATGGGGACATGTGATTAATCCTTAGGTGGCTATTCAAGAGTTTGATTGATTATAGTTGATTTAGTGGGGTGCCTCAATATGATGCATGGTCGGCTTAGTACATACTAGTACCACTTATAGATTTATATTTTCATACACCGGTAGATAGGTTGGGGAGAGGCCTATGGGGCTAACTATAAGGGAGAGGGATGATTTAGGGTGGTAGGGATGGAGGTAGGGGATGTGGGAGGGGGATGGAGGGAGAGGAGGTGATAGAGTTAGGGGTAGAGGCCAAGTTATACCTATTATACCCAAGGGACCATCACCAATCCAAGAGGAGGGAGAGATGAGGGTAGAGGATGCTCCTCAATAGGAGGAGGAGGTACACATAGAGGAGATGGATGTGGATTTCAGTGTGGAGGAAGAGGAGGTTGCATGGGAGGTGGTGATGGATGAGGGGTTGCAGGATGTACATGTTAGAGAGGCCATATGAGATATCATGGAGGAGGAGATGGGGAGGGCACCTGATCAATATGTGATTGCCATAGTGGCACAATTGCAAGACCCCCTAGCATAAGTACACACACTTTAGGGACAAGTGGCCCAGTTGACTAAGAGAGAGATATGGTAGTTATCTGAGCATAGAGGTCCAAGAAGTGGTCACCTACTTTCATTGATACTTTTAGTGGGTCCATTGCATATTTTGCACATATGTTATATCAAGTAGGGCAAGAGGCCAAGTTCTATAGGGATTTACATGAGAATGTGGTGTCACCATCTCATAGGGTATCGAGTTATACCCAAAGCAGGGTCTCATAGCTAATCATATTCTCATCAATCACAAAGCATTGGAGGGGTGTCACATTTGAGGACATCTCCATACCAATCACCACACTACTCACACAGGGATTAGTCAAGGCCATCAAGATCAATTTAGCGAGAGGATATGCCTCCCTTAATCCATTCACCTTCAGGGGATAGGGGTAGCATAGGATAGAACTATGTTTGTATATGGACATATGTATTTTTGATCGAGCCTATGAGCACTATTTTTTACAATATCTCAATTTTGTACTATAACAATTTTTTTGGATATATATGAGATGCATCATTTTTTGCAATGACTATATTTTATGTTATGTTCTATATGCATGTTTCAATATGATATGATGAATCTATATGATGTTGATTTATTCCTATATGTATGACATGATGTATTGATATCCAATGCTTATGATCTCTGATGAGATTTATTATGCTTATATGATCCATATGCATGATGACTTTATATGCTTAGGACATGTTATGGCATATTTGATATGATGCTTTGTGGATGATGATTTTGAAATGTAATGCAATTCTATCTATATTTTTGAAAAAAAAATGTAGTATTTATGACTTATATGTCTATGATGTATGATGTGCTAACATGATTATGGATGTAGGATGATGTGGCTAATGAATTTTTTTTTTGTGTCATAGAATGCCACCAAGATAACTACAGGGATTGATAGAAGAAATATTAGTCAGAAGAAATAATTAGCAAGGATTAAATAATAGCTCTAGATGTATCATTCATCTAAATCAAGCTTGATGTAATGATTGATAGTATTTAAGCTTCTAGTAGTGCATGTTTTATCATCATAGAGTGTTATATTATGAGACAAGAAAATGTATGCACGTCTAAGCATGAATTACAAAGGTGGATATTGTTTCCATATTTCTAAAGATTATTATATATGGACAAGTGGATAACATACACCAAGTTGAGACAAACCTTGGTGGTGTTAGCATCCTTCTATCAAAGATTCAGACACATCAAACAAGGAGTGCCCTAATTCATACTAGTGACAATAAAACCTTGTTGGAATATGTGAGGAAATAACCATAGATCATGTTAATACTAATGAAAGAAAGTGTTAGCTAACATTTGAGTTGCATAGGATGTTTTGATTATGCCAAATGGAACCCAAATCACACACAAGGAACTTAGTTTCCCCAACCATGTTACCAGGACAAACCACAAATAGAAATCAACAAAAAAGATGTAATGATCTATCATCACTCCTCTAATCACTTGTGGATATCATCAACTAGCATTTGATATGATTCAAAATATTTAGATCTTCCTGTCCATTGATGTGTTTGATATGATTCAAAATATTATGTCTATTTTAAGGAGTGAAACCTTTCGTGTAAGATGCTTGGTCTAGTTTTGATAATGTAACACCCTAAGAGAAAAAAATATTTTTGATAAGATAGGTATCATTTGATAGATATGTAGACATTTGATCAGCCAATTTAAAGGCTAGTTTGGTAGTTTTTTCTATTATTCCATGATTTGGTAAACTTAGTTTTTGTAAGATGTTTCATTTTTCGTCTAACATGTAAATTTTTGACAAAGGATAGTTTTATTATGGAATTTGGATTGTGATGAAAAATTTATTACGATGGACCCTAAGGGATAGACCTAGGCCTTGGGGGCTCATCAATTATGGCCTTTCCTATGTGAAACACTTAGAGGAAACGTAGAACTCAACTATTCCATTTGTGGGATATGGATATTGATGAACTAAAAATTTACTATGACGAACCCTAAAGGATAGACCTAGGCCTCAAGGACTCATCAATGATGGCCTTTCCTATGTGATACACATAGAGGCAATGTAGTTCAACTATTTAGAATGAGATTAGCACATTTTGGATGGACAATGTTTTTTTTGACTTTTTTGACATTTTATGGTTGTTTTGATTTTTCAAGGAATATGTGAATGTTTTTAGAGTTTTTAGATTGTTTTGATGTTTTTGTATTTTTTGTGATTATGCGCTCAAATACCATGTCTAAGATACTTTTGAAACATAGGTCAAGAATTTCCCCCAATCAGGTATAAGAATAGTTATTATGAAACATAATGAAAATTGTAAGTGATTAATGCTAAATGTTAATCATGAAAATTGTAAGTGATTAATGCTAAATGTTAATCATTCTCAGGCCATGAGAAGGGTGAGAAAGCTTTTAGTATGTCAGGGATCATGTTCTCTGATTATTATGGATGAAATTTGATAGAGTAGTGATAGATGGTAGAGTGGTAACTGACTACATATGGCACTTTTTTGCCACCTTTGAACCATGGTACTTATCCAAAGTGACACCAAATTGTTTTTCACTATATGATGCATTATTTCTCTTTTTCTTTTTTGTTCCTATTTTTTATTTTTTATTTTTTATTTTTTATTTTAGGGATCTCTAGAGATCATGTATACTATCTCTAAAGGTTCATTCTATTGATAAAATCAAGTCGCGATTCACCTTTGGGAGTAGCCAATTGATACACACCAGATCCATATGTTGCAATAATGATATAGGGACCCAACTAGTTAGGTTCAAACTTTCTTGGTTTCTCTCTTTCATGTTGATTCTTAGGGTTCTCTTTTAGGACTAGGTCACCAATGTCAAATTGTTAGAATTTGACTATTTTATTGTAGTTGCATTTGAGATGATTATGATATTCCTGCATATAGACTAATGTAGTTTGTATTCTTTCATCTAATAGTTCTAGCTTATGTAACCTATAAATTCAATAATATTCATTATTAATGAACTACTGCAAAGAATCTCTCAATTATGGTAACTCAACCTCAATCAAAAGGATAGATTTGGAACCAAAGGAAATGGAATAAGGTGTAGCACCTATAGGAGTATGAATTCTTGTATGGTAAGCCCATAAGGCTAGATTTAGCTGAATGTGCTTGTCTTGACCAACATCATTGATAGTCTTTTTCAAGATTTTTATAATGGTTTTGTTTGACACCACCACTTGACAATTACATGGGGGATAATATAGAATGGAAAAGTGATGTTAGCTATGGTAATTTTCACATAATTCTTGATTGTCTTGGTTCTTGAAGGGATGCCCATTATCTGTGACTATAGACAAGGGTACACCATACCAATATATGATGAAGTTTAATATGAAATTTGAGATTTGTTTACCAGTGATAAATTTCATTGAAAGGGATTCAATCCATTTAATAAAGTACTCTATTGCAATAATTATGAATTTATGGTCATTCACAGTCGTAGGGTGGAGTTTTACAACAAGGTCAAGTCTCAATTGAGAGAAGGGAAAAGTTGATGTAACTAGGTGAATTCTATGTGCTAGTGTGTGTACTAGATCGCCATGGATCCAATATTATTTGTATTTCTTCACAAAGTGTTAGGAGTCATTTTCCATTGTTGGCCAGTAGTATCCTATGCATATATGCTTCTTTGCTAGTGTAGGAGCACCAAAGTGAGCTCCAAAATACCTTCATGTACCTCTTGTAAAGCCTTTTTTTTCTTCCATTTTGAGACATCTAAGAAGGGTACTATCTAAACAATAGTGATATAGGGTATTAGCAATGATAACATATTTAGCAGCTCATCAAGTAAAGGTTTTTCTTTTATTATTCAACAAGTCAAGAGGGAGGATTTGATCATGAAGGTAATCATATATGTATTTATACTAGGGGGAGTGAGGACCAATAATCTCACACATGAGCTTGAATTTAGGGACATCAAATGTGGGGATTAAAATTTGTTTCACCAAGAACTCACATTGATGCACATTGTTTGGTATGTCTAAGAGAGATCCAATGGTAGTCATTGCATTAGTTTCTTTATTTTAAACCCTTAGAATATGTGTAAATAGGATGATATCAAATTAATCCTTAACATTTTCAGCAATTTTCTTGTATGCTACTAGTGTGTCATCCTTTATCTCATACTCATCATTGACCTATTGAACCACTAACTGTGAATCACCATAGACATGCAAGTTTTTTTATCTTCCATCTTATAGCTTCTCTTAGGAATGTCAGCAAGGATTCATATTTATCAATGTTGTTTGTGCATGCGAATGCAATCCTGTATAACTTAGGGATTATATCCCCTTGTGGTGTGATAAAAAAGACTATTGATAATCAAGGTGAAGCAAGCTTGCAATATGAAATTAAATGAGTGAATGCAAATCTGAAATATGTAGATTAACCTTTTGCCTTAGTGTGAAGAAATAATGAGAAAGAGAGATAGAAAAATCATAACACATGCAACAACAGATTTACGTGGAGAAACCCCAAAGGGAAAAAACTCCACCACCAAAAGAGAGGCAAGTATATTACTAATAATCTCAAATATTGCATGCAGCAATAGAATTCTCTTATCATTCTCAGTAAATCTAGTAGCACCATGTTACCCTGCAAAACTGAATTGAATAACTCTAGCTCAAGGCCCCAATTTATAGAGATTTGTGAGGATGAAAACCACCATGGTTTCACCAAACAATAGGCAGAAATACTACCTAGAAAAACCTACACCTCCCTCCTATAAATGGTCAAAAAAACCAAAAATACCCTCTTACAGATTCTCTTATAGCTGTCATAAGGCATCTTTCATGCATGGGTGCTTGGGGTCCAAAAATAGCATATTCTATCATAGGAATCTGTCATACTGTCATAACATCTTATGACAGCTATCATGCATGTCATAGATGCTCTTACAACACCCTATTTTGACCCAACAACCTTATTTTAGAAGATTCCAAGGTGGGATGCCTAGCTATTTTGTCCTTTTCCAAAGGACAAATGGTAACAGTAACACTATATTTACATTGTCTCTTTCACCACTGTTGGTCAAACAGTTTCACCTCTTATGGGTAAATGTACAAAACACTTTACGAGAATAATAAACTAAAGGATTTACAAGGTTGATGACACCTAAATCCTAACATTCTCCCACTTGACATCATACATTGTAAATTACACCCATAGAGATACAATTACATAGAATTAAGTATAGTGATCAAGGCCCATGGCCTTTCTACACCAAGACAACTTTTTCCATGGTGATTGGCTTCGTAAGAGAATCTGAAACATTATCCAAAGTGTCAAATTTTCAATCAATACCTGTCCATTCTCAATCATTTCTCACAAAAAGTGATACTACACATCAACATTCTTAGTACGAGCATGATACATAGGATTTTTAGCTAAACATATGGCACTCTGACTATCACATCCAATCCTCACTATCCTAAAATCAAAACCAATACCATTACCAAGTCTCTGTAACCAAAATGCCTCCTTAGAGGCATGTGTAGCAGCCATATACTCTAATTCAATGGTAGACAAAGAAACTATAGGTTGTATTTTACTCATCCAACTCACTACTCCAAACAAAGTAAACATAGCCACTAGTGGACCTTCAACTGTCCAAGTCACCTGCCCAATCTACATCAAAAAAACCCTATATGTCTAATGATTTATCAATATTGTCACTACCATGATAAACCAAGCAGTAATAAAAAATGCCTTGCAAATATCTAAATACCCTTTTAACAAAAGTCCAATGTTCTTTACCAGGGTTAGACATAAACCTGCTTAGAACTCCCACTGCTTGGGCTATATCTGGTCTAGTACAAACCTTTGCATACATTAAACTACTGACAACACTAGCATAAGGAGCTTTAGATATTTCATCAATATCATCATTTGATTTAGGACACATGTCTAAACTCAACTTATTACCAATAGGAAATGGAATATTTATTGGTCTATAGTTCTGCATTTTAAACCTTTGCAAAATAGTGTCAACATACTTACTTTGACTTAACCAAAGCTTTCTGTGAACCTGATCCCTAATGATTTCCATCCCAAGAATATATTTAGTAGCCCCTAAATCTTTCATATCAAATGTGCTAGAAATTTGATTTTTAAGTTCCGTAATCATTGCCTTAATGTTACCAATGAACAACATATCATCCACATATAAGACAATAATCAATATCTGATCATCAATAACTTTAAAATAAACACAGTGATCCTTTTCACTTCTAAAAAAACCCAAATTTAATGCAAATGCATCAAACTTCTGGTACCACATCCTAGGTGACTATTTTGAACCATATAGAGACCTTTTTAACCTACAAACCAAGTTTTCTTTTCCTTTCACAACAAAACCATTAGGCTGTTGCATATAAATTTCTTCCTCTAGATCCCCATGCAAGAAAGTAGTTTTAACATCCATTTGTTCTATTTCTAAATCATAAGCAACAACAATGGATAAAAGGAATCTAATAGAGGGTATGTGTAGGATCATGATGGACCAAAAAGTGGCAATTTTATGGGTATTTGTAGGGTATGTGGCTGACAACATTTTTCTTACCCAAAATTGATGAAACGAAAAGGGTTTTTAGAGGAGATTCTCAACTTTCCACCAATATAAATTATGCTTTAATTTGAATTTAATAAATAATTATTATTTATTTTCTATTAGAATTATGACTAAAGTCCTAATCAATAGGCTAATTGAAAACCATCTATAACTTTCAAACGCTATCACATTTTTTGAATTTGAAACATGTGTCACATTCTATGCTTCACATACTATAGGATTAAAGAAAGAAAAATTAAATTTCATGAAGTTTTGACCAAGTTAAGGTGGTCATACATACAATTTTTTATATTTTTTAAAATTTGTAATAAAAATTCATAATTAATTATTTACTTTGAAAAAATTACAAAAAAAATGCATCACATTTGGACATGAGTCCTCTACTTATATATAAAATCTTATAAAAAAATATTATCATTTTATTATGGTTAGGGTGGTCGACAAACACCTACTTTTATTTTTTCCCTGAAATTTAAGTACTACTGCATTGAAATTTCAAATTTTCACCAAATAGATTTTATTTATTTTTAAATAAACCTAGTAGTTTAGAAACTACATTCAATTTTCTACAGATTATATTCTTACATATTTTTGAAATAATATAGATAACTTATTCAATTTTTACGTCAAGTTGCCTAACACTGATTTTTTTGAATTTTTTGCCACTTAAGGGCCTATTTTTTCCATGATGATCCTACACATACCCTAGAGGTTAACTTAGCAACATGAGAGAATATTTCACCAAAATCAACTCCCTCTCTCTGGGAGTATCCCTTGGCCACTAATCTCGCCTTCTACCGTTCCAACTTTCCGTTTGCACCAAAATTCTTTTTCTAAATCCACTTACAACCAATGGCCTTTCTTCATTTGGGAAAACTAACAAGATCCCAGGTATCATAGTTTTTCAAAGACATCATCTCATCATGCATGGCCTACATCCAAGACTCACATTCTTCTAAAGAGAGAGCCTCCCTAAAAGATCTAGGTTCATCATTAGTACATAACAAATAAAATTTACAACAAAAATCAGGTGGGCTATACCTATCAATTGGATTTCGTTGTCTTGTGGATCTTCTCAAAGGTGGAATAAGAGATTCCTCCTCATGTTCATCCTCATTTTTTCAACTTCTTTTGTTACAATAGATTCTTCAGAACTCTCTTCTTCTTCAACATCTTCTTGTCCATTTCTTTGTTCTTCCACATGTGCATCTTCTTGCTTAGTTTCAAAATGCACTATCTTTGACTTTTCCTTTGGTTTCACATCTTCAGAGTTAGCTCTACATTCCCTAAAAATAACATCTCTTGAAAATATCATCTTTCATGTTAGTGGATTCCAAAGTTTATAACCTTTAACATTTTCACCATAACCTACAAAGATGCATTTTTGAGATTTGGGATCCAATTTAGACTACTTCTCTTGAGGCACATGAACAAAAGCCTCAAAACCAAAGACCCTTAAATGTGAAAATTAAGGATTTTTACCCAACCACATTTCATAACGAGTTTTATCAACAAGAGCTTTACAATGAGATCTATTAATTAAATAACAAGCAGTACCAATAGCTTCTGCCCAAAAGCATTTATCTAACTTAGCACTACTTAACATGCTCCTAGCTCTTTCCATTAATGTACAGTTCATTCTTTTTGCTACCCCATTTTGTTGGGGTGTGTAAGGTGTAGTATTTTTCCTAACAATTCCTACATTTTTGCAAAACTCATCAAATTCCTTAGAACAATATTCACCCCAATTGCCAGATCTCAATACTTTTATCTTATAATCTGTTTGCTTTTCAACCAATGCCTTAAATTCCTTTAATTTGGTGAAAACTTCAGATTTTGTATGCATAAAATAAATCCAAGTATATCTTGAGTAATCATCAATGAAGGAAACATAAGAACAAGATCTACCCAAAGAATTTGTATCCACTGGACCACACACATCGGAATGAATTAGTTCTAACAATCCATTAGCTTTATTGGTTCCTTTAGGAAATGATGACCTGTTTTGTTTACCAAACACACAATCCTCATAGAAATAATTTTTACCAATAGAATAATCAGAAATACCGTCTACTAGTTTCTTATCAAGTATGGTCCTAAGACCTTTTTCACCAATGTGACCTAATCTATGGTGCCACAACATACATGAATTTTCAATGCTAGTTACAAAAGAGGAGTTACAAAAAATAGAGGCATGTAGCGTAAATAAATTCCCTATCTGAGATCCTTTAGCAACCACCAAACTTCCCCTTACCATCTTGCAACCAGACTTGTCAAATGTCACATGCATCCCAGAATCATTCAACTTGGAAATTGAAATTAAAATTTTTGTAAGTCCTAGAATATGTAAAACATCATCAA
This sequence comes from Sequoia sempervirens, assembly GCA_007258455.2. Classification (NCBI taxonomy): domain Eukaryota; kingdom Viridiplantae; phylum Streptophyta; class Pinopsida; order Cupressales; family Cupressaceae; genus Sequoia; species Sequoia sempervirens. The sequence continues at coordinate 893,437,927 of VDFB02271358.1, forward strand.
GGATTTTAACCCTCCCATCACTGAAACACAACTTTACCTTTCCTTTACCAATAACCTTTTGTGAGCTATTGTCACCCATGAAGAGCTCTCCTCCATCATATTCTTTGTATGTAGAAAACCACTCCTTATGAGGAGTCATATGGAAGGAAGCACCTAAATCAATAAGCCAAGCATCATTACAAACTGTGTTAGCTGAAATAATCAAAGCATCAAAATCACCATTATCAGGGGACTTTTCCATGGAGGAATCTGCATTCTTTTTCTTGTTTCTACATTCATTCTTCACATGTCCCTGTTTACCATAGTTCCAACACTTCACTCTATTCTTTCCAAGGGTCTTAGATCATCTTTTAGACTTATCCTTCTTCTTATCCCCTTTAGGATCTTTCTCCTTAGGCCTACCTCGCACATGCAAGGCATCTTGGGAGCCACTACGCATGGTATTTCTCCTCATCTCCTCCAAAATAATTATGGGAATAATATTATCCATCTTAGGTTCTGCACCACCACTTGTTATAGCAATAATTAAATTTTCCCAAGATTTTGGAAAAGAGAAAATCAATAAAATGCATTTATCCTCATCTTCTATTTTAACATCAATAGATGCAAGCTGACTTATAATCAAATTAAAAGCATTCAAATGTTCAGCAATAGATTCACCATCCTTCATCTTTAATGAATACAAACATCTTTTGACATACAACTTGTTAGACAAACTCTTAGTTTGGTAGATTTCACCTATCTTCCTCCAAAGCTTGTATGCCGTGTCTTCTGAAGAGACATTCAAGAGGACAGAATCTGTGAGACACAACCGAATAGCCCCTCAAGCCTTCTTGTCTAACTTATTCCAATATTCATTCGACAAGGTTGAAGTAGATGGCTTCTTATCAACTGAAATTGGTAACCACTGATCTCTTTCCTCAAGAAGATCCTCCACTTTCAACTTCCACATCTCATAACCAGTTCCATTGAACTTATCCATATCTAGACAAGAGGTGGAGGCCATGGTATGCAATCTTTCACAAATCTGAAAAACCCACAACAAAAAAGCTCCCATTGCAGCAAAAAACCTTCAACACTTTAAAAGGAAAGTGTCCCTTCCTTAACAGAACCGTTACCTCTAATACCAAATGTTGATAATCAAGGTGAAGAAAGCTTGCAATATGAACTTAAATGAGTGAATGAAAATCTGAAATATGTAGATTAACCTTTTTCCTTAGTGTGAATAAATAAGGAGAGCGAGATAGAAAAATCATAACACATGCAACAACAGATTTACGTGGAGAAACCCCGAAGGGAAAAAATCCACCAATTAAAGAGAGGCAATTATATTACTAATAATCTCAAATATTACATGCAGCAATATACTTCTCTTATCATTCCTAGTAAATCGAGTAGCACCCTGTTACCCTGCAAAACTAAATTGAATAACTCTAGCTCAAGGCCCCAATTTATAGAGATTTGTGAGGATGAAAACCACCATGGTTTCACCAAAAAATAGGCAGCAATACCACCTAGAAAAATCCACGCCTCCCTCCTTGAAATGGTCAAAAAATACCAAAAATACCCTCTTACAGATGCTCTTACAGCTGTCATAAGGAATCTTTCATGCATGGGTGCCTGGGGTCCAAAAATAGCATATTCTGTCATAGGAATCTGTCATGTTGTCATAGCATCTTATGAAAATTGTCATGCATGTCATAGATGCTCTTACAACACCCTATTTTGACCCAACAACCTTATTTTAGAAGATTCCAAGGTGGGACGCCTAGCTATTTTGTCCTTTTCCAAAAGGACAAATGGTAATGGTAACACTGCATTTACATTGTCTCTTTCACCACTATTGGTCAAACAGTTTCACCTCTTATGGGTAAATGTATGAAACACTTTAGGAGAATAATAAATTAAAGGATTTACAATGTTGATGACACCTAAATCCTAACAAAGACACTAACTCCTAAACCATGATGTTTGTAGGATCCATCAAATTACATCTTCCATGTTGTAGATGTATCTAGTGTAAAGATTGCTTCATTAAGGAATTCTGATAAAAGAGGTTGGAATGCCTATGTAGGAGAATCTGCTAATTGATTGATGATAACCTGTCCATTGATTTCTTTTCTTTCCACATACTCTTTTTCAAACTCTCTAAGGAGCATTACCCATTTTTCTAATATGCATGTTAGTGTTGCTTTACTAAGTAAATACTTTAGAGGATCTATCTTGGCTATCATCTTAGTCTATAGATTCAACATGTAATGTCTTAGTTTCTATGTTGCAAAGATAATAGCAAGACATGCTCACTTGATGGGAGTATAGATGAGTTCATATCCCACAATGGTATGAATGATATAATATATTTATCTTTTCTTCCCATCTTTATCATTTTGTGCCAAAAGAGCTCCTAGGGTAGATGATGTGACTAATACATACAAGATGAGTGGTTTCCCATCAATGGCTGGCATCAACATTGGTGGCGATAGTAGGTAGTCTTTGACTTTTTAGAAGGCTTGTTGACAAGAATTTGTCCATTTGAATGAAACATCCTTGTGAAGGAGATATTGACATGGGTGGCACTTGTCTACTAGCTACACTATAAAGCTATGCATTGAGTACCATTTACCATGTAGAATTTTGAGCTATGTTAGATTTGAAGGTGGCAACATGTCTTTGATGGCTTTCACCTTTGCAAGATCAACCTCTATGCCTCTGTGTGAAATAATGTATCTAAGGAGCTTCTCAAAAGTTACTCTAAAGAAATGATTTTTTAGGTTTAACCTAACCTCAAGTATTGTTCCAATCTAGTAAAGATTGTGTCAAGAATTTCTAGGTGACTTTCCCTTGTGAGGGATTTTTCCACCAGGTCATCAAAATATTCCTCCATTAATGTGTCCATAATGTCATGAAATATCATAGTCATCACCCTCTGATAGGTAGCTCCAACATTTTTAAGGTTGAAGGGAATGAAATTCCAATAGTGGTTACCCCATGGATAGGTAAAGGCTATCTTATGTTGATCATCTAGTGTAATTTTGATTTGGTTATAGCTAGAGAAACCATCCATAAGTGATAGCATGTCATATCGTGCTATGAGATCTACAATCATGTCTATGTTTAGTAAAGGAAAATCATCATATGGACAAGCCTTATTTAAATCCCTAAAGTCGATGTATATGCATATTCCCTCAGTTAGCTTGGTGATTGGAACCAAATTTGAAATCCATTATGCATAATCTATAGGTCTTATGAACCCAACATCTAACAATTTCTTCAACTCAACTTTGACTAGTAAGGTGATTTCCAAGTGCATCTTCCTCAACTTCTACTTGAAAGGTTTTACATTAGAAAGAAGAGGTAAGTGATGAGGGACTAGCTCAAGGTCTAGCCTAGGCATGTCCATATAGGACCATGTGAAGTTGATTTTCCTTTTAGAGAATTTTTATATGAAACTCGGCCTCTCTAAGTATATCAAGGATGCTACAAAGTGTATGATTTTTAGATTCTCAGATGTATTAATGGTGAATTATTTTGATTTCTCCACCAATATTAGGGATTTCTCTTGAATAATTGGTAGTACCTCCAACATTCCATCCTTGGGTTCCTTGCAGAGGTTTTCACCATTGGATACCTCCTTTATCTTTTATTTTTCTATGTCTAAAGGTGTCTTTCGATTTTAACCTAAAGACTTGTTTTCTTTGTTTTTTCTATTTTGTGATTGGAAGGCAAGACTGACACCCCATAGTATGTAGTAGTGTTGAGGTCCATATTGAAACCAACCTTGTGATCCCTACTAGGTATATCCTCTCTAAGTCCAATGAACTCAACAATTAATTCATCATTTTCAAAGATGTCCAAGCTCAATGGACCTTGTTGGTCTCAATTGGTTAATTGGGGATGGACTAAGGGCATGTTATCATCATTTTTCTCAAAGCTTAAGAATGAAATAGAAAGGGTAAAGATTGAGGAATCATCTTGGTACCAAAAGGTATCTATCTAGGCTTGGCCATTGGTAGTTTGATCAGTAGGGGATTCAAGTTTAGTACTATTCCTAGAAGTCTCGACAACTTTAGAAGTGTTAGCAAATTTCTTTGAAGATACTTTAGTACTAGGAGCATTCACTTTTAGTGGTTGATATCCTAGAACTTTGTTTCTCGATCATTTTCTCATTAGTATAGGTTCATTCATCCATCGTTTCTACGCTCCAAGAACAATGTGACCATAATAGCCCTTTTTTCATTATATCAAAGCCTTTTTCATACTTGTCAATAGGTAATTAAACATTTATCTCATCTTCTTTGTCTTTGTAAATCCATTTCGAGAGGTCTTCATTGATACATTCTTTCCCTAGTTCACCCCACTTGGTGAAGGTCATAGGTGGATGATACTGAATTGTTACTTTAGGATACTTTTTGATGTGTCATGTTTTTCCATAATGTTTAGGTGCATCTAGAGCTTTCCCACACAAAAAAATATTTCAATGTTGTACTCTCCACATTCATCATCCTTGGACCCAAACCTTGCTTTCAAGAAATATTTTAGGTAAAGAAGAAGGTCTCAATAAAGAAGTAGGGTCAATATAGTGCGACAAGGAGGTGGTAGGTGAGTCTTCACTATGACTAGGCACTTGATGTTCAAGGGCACTCCTCAAGTTGTAGTATTTGAATGGGTTAGGATCACCATAAATAGTAATTTCTATGTAATTATATGAAAACTTCAAACATTAGTGATAGGTTGACGGGACAACCTTCATGTCATGAATCCATGGGCATCCAAGTAGAAGGTTATAAGGAAAGTCTAGGTCCATAACTTGTAACACTATGTCTTGTACAGTAGGATGCACTCTAATTGGGAGAATGATAATAACCTTGGACAAACATTCTATTTCATCATATCCTCGTATCAAAATTATTTTCATTTCATCTGTACAAGCCTTGAAGAACCCCATGGTAGTAACTAGTTTCAAAGTACAAATGTTCATCCCAACTCCACCATCTATCAAAACTCATCTGATTTAATGTTTGTTAATGTATACTTCAATGTGTAAAGGTTCATTGTGATTAAGCTTTTGTGAAATACAATCATGGGTGATCCCACAATACTAGTTTACAATTTTTGGCCAAACTAGACATTGAATTGAATTTTTTAACTAAATCTTCACTTTCAGGCACCTATAGCTACTGAACCATGAGGAATTGAAGATGATGTAAACTAGTGATTTGTGACATTTTGTCTGTAGATTCTAAATATGCATTTAAAAAAAAAATGGAATCAAATTTCATTTATTTTTCCATCTCCTTTGAAAACTAGTTTTTAACAATAAGCACCATTTTTAAATAGTGATGTGTACTTGCTAACACAATGTTTTTCTATGAAGGATAAAATTCTATTTTTTTCTAATTTAGATTTGAAACTATGATATCTAGTGCATGGTTTTATAGTGTTTTATTAAATATTTTTTTCTTAATTAAGTTTTGAAGTCAAACTAGTTACAATTTAGACATAGGTTTACTTGCTAACACATAAATTTTTTTGTATGTATCAAAATTAAACTTTTGTTTGTTGGATAAAGGACATCAATATCTAGTGCATGTACATATTTTTCAATTTTTTTTTTTATAATATGTCATTTTCACATATGTGTAGAATAGAGAGCTTGATTTTTAGTGAAAAAATATGTTTAATTGAACTAAAAAAAATACATAATAAAAAAAATATATATTAAAATTATATTTGATGGATAGCTTGTTTTGATGACTACCATCATCTAGTTGGTTTTGTGAAGTTGCCTCCATTTTAATTCTCAACCTAATCTTGGAAACAAAAAATTCTATAGTAAAATGAGAAAGGAGGGGGGAAAGGGAAAAACGGGGGGTTAGATGAACCCCCTTCGAGCGAACACCCTTCAATTGAAGGAGGTTTGAGAGAACCCCACTTTTTTGAAAATTTCCTTTGTTTTCATTAAAAAAATGTGCCAAAAATGGGATGACATCACAAAGGGGTTCACTTGAAGGGGGTTCGAGTGAACTCCCCCTTTTGGAGTTCATGCGAACACCCTCCTTCGGGAAAACCCCTAAAAACTCAAAAAAAAATTCTTTGGAGTAGTTTTGCAATTTTCCTTCATGCAGGGAATTGTAAACTAGTACTATGGATCACCCTCATAAATATATAAGATTGGCATATTCTACATTATAGAAGGTTTTTTATCTCTCTAATAACCTTGCCTTTGTTTATACAAGTTGTTTAAATAACTTCAAATGAAATCTCATATAACTAAATACAATAATATAAATTTTCATGCACATAATATTCTAATATTCAAAAAAATAAAATATAACAATTACATGAGTTTTTATTACAACTCACTTTACCTCTAATTTGTGTGAGCACTAACATTAATTCCTAACACCCCCCTTAGTGTGAATGTGGGTAAAAGGTGCATCACATGAATTGGAGGAAAAATTGCATGCCTATAATTTGATCTACTTACTGCTATCTAGGTCTTGATGCACATGATCACCTACATATGAGAAATTATCCTACTTTCACTCCCAGTGGACTCATCACCAACCAACCACACTTCTAGTAGTCAAAGGATATCTATAGCCAATTGCTATTCTATACAACTCTTTACAACATCAATGATATCTATATTATCCTCTTTTCAAACTTACTAAGGAATGTTCATAATGCTCTCAATTATATCGATTGTTGTTGAATGTTCCCACTAAATATTTAACAACATAGGAAAATTCCACTGCCAATAGAAGTTATCCTTGACTTTAGTCAATTTGGCACAAACAACTTTATCACATACAATTTTGCAGCCCTATCACTAGTAACTAGGGAGAGGTTGCTAAATATCCTCCAACCCCCTATCCTCCATCCTCTAGTGGGTTGCTACTTAGAATTTTTTCCTTTCAAGCTCAATTTTAGAATTCCCCCCTTAAAATGGATGTCATGTACATGTGATAATGTGTCCAATTACAATTGAGGAAAATTTATTTTTATAGTTTTTGACATTTGACACAATAATTAATGAACCCAATTCTAAAATAAGATAACTTTACTTTTAAACTATGACATAAAATATCTCCATGAGAACTAATAGAATATTTTGAGATACTAAACAATAAATAATAATAGTTTAAATTTTGTCTAAAATCTATCATTAGACAACTAATCTATAGATGAATACTTTTAGAAATTAAACTAAATGACTTGACTAAATGTTATTTGGCTTAATTTTAATTTATATTATAATAAGTTATAATTTAATTAGATCAACTAAAATATAACTTCATAGTTATGCATTGGAGGTTTATTTTTGTATTGGCCCATTGATATCTATAGTATAAGAATCTTATTCAACACCAAAAAAATAGTGTAAAGTCTCTAAAAATTTGGCTCGATAGTCTTTGCTTTGACTTCTAAAAGTGGTAATTTTTTTTATACATATTCTCACTTACACTCCTTGCTGCTTGTTCCAAATCTATCAACTCTAATTTTCCATCAATAATAACATTATAATGAAAATCATGCTCAATTCCCAATGGTAAAGCAGTCTCCAAACATGCAAGATGGTGTGATGGAAAGATCCATTTCATAAATTCCTCTAGCTTGCAAGCATCCAAACATTTCCTATAACCACCATCACTACTGAATCCAACCAACACAATATTTATCTTGAGTGAAAATTGAAAAGGAACCATGCAAACATTAACCTCAAGAAAATATTCTTCTATTTCACTCTTAGATTTCCACATAGAATTCCCATTGATAATTGTTTCAAGATATGAAAAATTCCATATTCTTCCCAATTTTATGATGGTTGAAACTCATAGCCTTAAGATGCCACCTTTTGTGAAAGACCCACTTGTATAACTTAGTGCAAACTGCTTAGTACCAATTTTCTCACACTTTCTTGAACTACCAAATCTTTAATTACATATTTCATTTTCTTATTGCTAAACAAATACAATTTTCTTGGAATGAAAACATGGTTTAGAAATATAGACAACACATGAACTCATAAAATTCAAACAAGCATCTTACCAAGTTGCATTAATCTTTATAAATTCTCCATCACCAAAAGAAGACCTTTTAAAAATGAATCCATAATTGAATTCTAAAACAACACATATTCATGTCCCCCATTTTCTATGTGCAACTACTCTTTCACTATGCAAAATATATTCAAATTATTTCAAGGTTTTGTTCTATATCTAATATTTCTATAACATTTTACATTTACATTTCATTCAATATTGAGAGATAAATCACAATTTTACTAAACTGACTATGAAGATATTTTTTCATGCTTTCCTCTTATACCATGTGAGATAAATGGGTAGAGCTTTTAGAAGTTGCATAAAAATTTATGCAGAGAATAACATGCTTCTATTCTCTCATATTTTCATTCAATACATTTCACAAATAAATAAGATAGACATATCTTATATTATAGGAGAGTTGTTATATCTCCAATAACCTCCCCTTTGTTTAGACAAATTATTCTAGCAACTTCAAATACAATCACATACAACCAAATACAATAATTTAATTTTGCACACATGTTATTCTAATGTTCAAAATAATAAAATATAACAATTGTGTGAATGGTTACTACAACTCATTTTACCTCTAATATGTGTGAGAACTAACATTAATTCCTAACACATCTATCTTGATATCACCATAATTGATGAGGTCTTGTATGTAGTTTGTAAGATTCATACAATTGTTAATATTGTAGACACCTAAAATCTGACCTTACCCAGCCACACCTTATTTTATCCTATCCTAAGCCACTAATTAAATAAATATTTATTTAATTATTCCCATATTCCCCATCCTTATCCTAATCCATTAATTAATTAATGTAGAAAAATGTACTCCTTTACATTTTCACACTATGTTTGAGTCCCTTAATTAATTGGACTTAATTATGCTTCTAATTGACCAAACTAGGAATTTTGAAGCCTTATTATTCCCATTTTTTGAAAGGGGGACCTATATAAAACAATTTCCATCATTAATTTAAACACCTTGGAAATCATGTGTCCTAGATTTAGGTCCCAGGTCCCATTCACCCAAGTTTGAACGGGTCCTCCTTAAGTGCTAAGACCTAATTTTAAATATGTTTTTGGTGGCATTTTAATGATTCAAATTCAATTTTCAAATGTCATCTTGTGGAATCTATTTTTTAGGAAATTAGATAAAAACCTATAAATACATAGTTATTTATCAATTCAAATCTAAGCAACATTATCTAGCATTAACGAAACTTTCACAAGAGCAAATATTATTATCAAGAACATTGAAGAGAAAAGTTATTAATCATCTACAATAACAATCAAGATTAATTTAGATGATTCCATCTCATTTTAGGAGCTAGATGATGTGGTGGAGATGCATGGGAATGTCATCTTTAGTAATTTATGGTGGTTGTATGTTCATATATTTTCTTTTGCAGCCTGTTCTCATTGTAAAGGGTTTCGGGGCACCTTCAAAACCTATTTTTCTTTAATAAAAAAAATCAAGATCATATCATCATACCAATGTTTATGCATCTTCATATCATGTTTTGGAGATACCATTGTGATGTATGTTTTAAGATTTCAAGCAAGCATTAAAGCATCAAATCAAGCAATCATTCAAGCCAATTCAAGTAAGATCCAATCCTTAGAGAGATGTGTTACACTTTAGTACTCTAAGGGAAGCTATTAAGGGTTGGTGAGTTGTGACATAGAATTATTCATTAATCAAATTCCTTTCATTTATCATTATTTCATCATTAAGGTTTAATTACCAAACTAGGGTTTGACCAAGGAAAAACCCTATTCACCCAAAAATAAAAAAAAATCCATCTCTTTTTATTTGTGGATTTGTAGGTGAAGAAGGACTAAAAATTACTCAAAAGACCAATTTTGCAAAGTTGTCAAAGTTGTCATCATTGTTGTCAAGCCACAAAAACTTAGATCCTAAATTTATTTCTGACTTTCTAATAGTGAAGCTTGGGGTAATAGAAGCTCATATATCACACTAAAGGATCCCACAAGTAGATAAAAATCCTTGTACAAAGACCCATTCAATCTTGGAATAATGAGTCCTTGTAGGACACTTAGAACCCACTTTTCTGGGTAGGTTTTCCATGTTCTGCACTTCCCAAATTTTCCAACAAATTACTATTTTAAGTTTTTTTATTATAGAAATTTTCATTTCAAGTGTTAGGTCATGAAATTTACTTTGTTAAATAATTTTAAATCATCCCCCAAAAGTGCAATTCAATCATTTATGGCATAAGAAAACAACATATCCTCCTAATAGGGCTGACTCACCTCAAGGTTGAAATTCAATCCTACCCTTGGGAGATCTATTTTTCTTATGAAAATAGAGAAGGTGTAAGTGTGTTTAAACCCTCACATACTCACATCCATCCCACTTACATTTTTCTATGTTTAATTTTGGTGAACCCAACATTCTTACACTATAGACTTTCTGAAATTGGCAGTCCTCTAAACCCTAGATCTAGATTTGGCATTGCATTAGTTTGTTTTAGATTTTGTTTAGGGTTTCAAATTTGCATTTTTTATCATTTAAATTTTTATTTTTCATCATTTAAAATTGCATTTTGCATCGCTTAAATTCACAAAAAACCAAAAATATGGCATAAATTTTACATAAATCTTGCATGCTAGTGTTTTTCAATCATTTAGATCAAAATTTCAATTAAATTTGCAGTCAATTTTTTTTCATTTTTTTCACTTTTAATCATAATTTTAATTTTTATTTAGACAAAAATATAGAAAATTTATCACAGTAATAACAGTTTGCAACCTAAAATAGAGAGCTTAAGTATCAACTCAAAAAATTAGATTTTAATTTTTAAAACCCCTGAGCAAGGACTCATTCACCCTTGGGTGAGTCTATCCCTCTAAAAGTTTCCTAACAAATATTTGGGTGCATTTTTGTCTCTATGATTTCCTTTTATTTTTGTTGTTAGATTTGTACTTTGAAATTCTAAAAAATAGTCATTGTATGTGCAAGAAAAGTGTCATTTTGCTTGATTCATGAAAAATTGGGAAATATTGTTGCATTTCAGATCTATAGAAAAATTATTAATTACATCATTTTATTATTATAAAAATCTCTTGTATAATCATACTTCATGTTCTATTTTCAGATCTTGTTGAGTACTCTAGGAAATTGTTGTTACAAGCATACAAGCTCTTTCCCCTATTTTCTTGTTTTTCATTTATTCCTCTCCCACTATCTCTCGTATGTGTGAGGTTACCTTAGTGAAAGAGAATGCAATATTGTAAAAACTTGGAAATCAAATTTTTTCTTCTCCCAATATCTCTCCTATTTGTGAAGAATATAGTTTGGTGTTAGAAGATCTAATCATTGAGAGTCATGAGAATCCTATTGTTTTCTCTTCCTCTACCTCTCCTAGTTGGGAAGACATTATTGGAAAAGGGTATGCAATCCTATATAATCATGATAATCATACTTTCCCTTCTCCCAATATCTCTCTTATTTGTGAAGAAGATATTTTGGTGTTATAATATCCACTCATTGAGAGTCATGGGAATCTTGTTTCTCCCTCTCTCAATGCTTCTCCCAATTGGGAAGATAACATTGATAAGCAAGAAAATCATAGTTTTTCTCCGTTAGATGTACCTCCCCTACTTGTTATGAAGTTATCTTAGGAGATCAAACCATTGAATTTCATGAAAAATCTTATTTTCTCCTCTCCTAAAAACTCTCCTAGTAGAGAATATAAGGTGAAATTAGATACCCCTCATTAGAAGAACATCAACATGAAGTCCAGTTTGCTGAGGTTATCAATACACAATTGACCATTATATTTCCCTTGACTATTGGACCTCATAAGCCTCCTCTAATTATTGGACCTCCTAAGAGTCCTCTAATTATTGGACCCCCTATAAAGAGTCCTCTAATTATTGGACCACCTAAGAATGCTCATAAGCCTCCCCTAATTATTAGACCTCCTAAGACTCCACTAATTATTGGAACCCCTAAGAGTCCTCTAATTATTAGACCCCTAAGAGTTCTCTCATTATTGGACCCCCTAAGAGTCCTCTAACTATTTGACCTCCCAAGTTATCTCCTAAGCCAATTCTTCTAGGTGATATATTAAATATTGCAAGACAACTAACTAGTAACAATGTTTTGTAGCAACCAAGTTATCCTACTATTTCTTATACATATAACACCAAGAATAGCATGCAACCAATATAAATTCCAACATCCCTTCCATTTCCTCAACCATATCTCCCACCTCCACCTAATATCCAACAATGTAGTGGTTAAGGATATGACCTTGTATAACAACTTCACAACACTCTTACTAATATATCATTTTGATATTTGATTCAAGCATCCCCCCTTTATCATGGCATGATTCAAAATGCTTTGCAACAAGTTGTTATCCCACATAGTGCAAAACCAAATGATGTGTCAACCCTAATTCAAGGTATGAAATTGGTCAGCTTAAACATTACCTTTCATCAAGATGAGTTACCCCCATTAGAAGTGCAAAAAAAAATGAGGCTTTGATGATAGTGGATGTCATTAACAAGGCTAACATTAGGTGTACTTTCATCAATTAAAAATCAATGCTCAATGTTTTTAGTGTAAATATTTTGGAATTGGAGTGGATAAGACCAAAATCCTACTAGATAATCTTTCCATTCATGGTTTTGATAATGTGGGAAAACAACCACTTGGTGTGATAACATTACATGTTAGAGTGGGTAAGGTTACATTGCAAAATCCTATTCATTTCATGCCTCAAGAACTCTCATATAATCTTCTCCTAGGTATACCTTTGATTCATGCAATGAATGTGGTGCCTTTAATGTTACATCATCTAATAATGTACATGTATTAAAAAAAAGTCCACACAATCAAAGCTGACCCACAATTATATCAAAATTATTTGTAAACTGAAGAAAGGAATGACTAATCCTCTTACAACATTGATAACTACAAAATTTTAATTGATACAAGAATAAGAAGATAATGGTTTTCATCAATAATGAAAATATTTGACAATAATTGGGGTTCATTAGATTTTACACCTACATTCATGGGAGAATAGAAGATTACACAAAAATTAGGAAAAGACAAAGAAGCTACCATAATATCTACACAATTTGAGTCATCAAAACCATGTGAGTCCACAAATTTTTGTAAAGAAGAGGAAAACATAAATTATAGGAAATTATAGGCACTCTTGAAGAAAGAGGCAATTTCACACTTAATTTGGACCTATTTGGGCACCCTTGCATTAATTCCCCTTTAAAATCACCATTTATAGGCCCTTAGTACCCACTCAAAAATCATATAAAATCACTCAAATCCTCAAAAATCCCAAAAACTCACCTCAAAAATCTAAGGTGGGACTCATTTTCCACCTTGGGAAAATGAGTCCCCTTAGGTGGGACCCATTCTCCAAGTGTGGTGAATGAGTCCCATTTGGAGTATTTTTCAAATTTGAGCGATAATTCATCAATTTAATTCATGTTTTTGGTAAATGTTGGCCTTTTAGATCTAAATAATGGTCAATTAGGTGATAATGCTATAAAAACAAGCTCCTAAGTCATTTTTCACAATCTAAGCATACTTTAAGCACTTTGAGCAAGCATCAAGCATTAAGAGTCTTCAAGCAAGCAAAGTTGAAGCATTGGAGTAGCATTAAAGTATTTTTGTAAGTCTTCAAGCTCACTTTCCATCAAGATCTAGCATTGTCAAGGGTTGTTCATGGATGCCTATGGTGAATCATGATGGATTCTAGGTTGGGGAGGTGCAACCAGCCATCAAGCCACGCCTAAAGACTTGTTTCCTAAGTGGTTCCATCTTCCATTGTCACTCTACATTTGGCCTAAGGAAGGGACAAGCATTATCAGAGCTCACTTGGGGTGATTAGAGATCATCACTAGTGATTCATTCATCTCTGCATGTCCATTCTTGCATTATATTCTTGTGCATTAGAATAGGATGTCATCATGTCTTAGATTTACTAGTCCTTAACACACTTAAGGCTAGGTTTTTAATGCATATTTCATCATTTCTATCAAGGTTTAATTACCAAATTAGGGGTTTGACCAAGGAAAACCCCCCATTAGAAAATCCATTTGAATTCTATTTTGTAGATGTTTTTCACATATTCAGACCCAAAACTGAGGTTGGAAGGAAAAGGAAAGTGTTAGAGTGTAGATCAGAACCTTCAATTTTCAAAAAAGTGAAATGGGACTAATTCACCAAGAGTGGCGAATGAGTCCCACTATAGTTGTCTGTCAGATCTGTTTGTGGATTCTAGTACCCTTTTTCTTGAAACAGACACATGTGCAAAAACTAGGACCTGCAATTGATTCGCCCAGGTTGGCGAATGAGTCTTAGTAGCATAAAAATTACAAATTTCTAGAATTTTAGAGCTATTTCCAATCTCTTCAAATTTTCTAGGTGCACACCACTTACCTCTTTACTTTTTGGTTCTACTTTATTTACATTTCTAGGGATTTTTTTAGGTCATTTAGATTTTTTTTACATATCACACTGTCTTTTCCAAGTTTACACTTGGTGGTGAACCCTTCATTAGCTATCATTCAATCCCTATAGTAACCCCTTTGTAATATTTCAATCTCCTTTGTATTGAAATCTCAAGGGTTTTCTCTTGAGTGAAAGGTTAGAAAATTGGTCTCTTTCCTTTTAGGTCGAAAACCCTAGAAGTGAAAGAAAGAACCACATTTTTCTTCATTTCATTTTGGTGAACCTACATATAGAGCATCATGATTCTGATTTGAAGTGCATTTTCATCCTAGATTTAGCTTACATTAACATTGCATTAGGTTTTACATTGGTTAAATTGCATTCTAGGGTTTCAAAATTTTCATTAGTGAAAAGCTCATTTAGCTTGCATTTTTGCACTTAATTTCATTAAAAAGTATTGAAAAACTATATTTGCATCCTAAATCTAGGTCATACAACATATAAAACATAAAAATAAACCAAAAAAATCTGAAAATTCTAAAAAAAATCCCTACTGGGACTCATTTGCCACCTTGGGAAAATGAGTCCCATTGAAAAATTTGCACTGTTGTTTACAAAATTACATTTCTAGTTTTTAAGCTTCTATTTCCCCCTGTTACTTTTCTGTTTCATTTCAATTTCTTTTTGTTACATTGAATTCATTAGAAATAGTATTATTTACATTCATGGCAATTATGGATAGCATTAGATTTTGCAATTTTCATTTTTAGCATTAGTTCCTATTTCACTTAGATCAGATTCATTAGAAAACAAAAAACAAAAAACATCAAAAGAAACAATTCAAAAAATGCTTAACTTTAGAAAAATCATATCATCCAATCCCTTTAGTAGTGATGACTTAGACATGTTAGATGAATAACTTGAGGACTTCCTCTCACTAATATCATCCACTAAGGCTTGTTATGAAAAACCCAAACCAAGCAAAGTTAACTTAATCCTCAAGCATTTTAGTAGTGATGAAATTGGTATGTTAGATGAAGCCCTTGAGGACTTCATATCACAAATCCCATCCACTAAGGTTTGTTATGAGAAACCAAAAAAAGGAAGTTAATGTGATTCAACCTTAACCCATCCTTTACCCACCTTCGCATAAACCACAACCTAAAAGCAAGCCTGAGTTTACCCTTTATCCACCTAAGAATAATGTAGTGCAATAACTGAGTCATAATATTGTTGCTCACACATACAACACTAGAAATAATTTGCAACCACAACAACCAACCCTAACACCCTTACTTTTTCCTAATCCCATTTTTCCTAGTTGTCCTTATTTAACTTTGCATAGTGGAAAGGAGTATAATCTCATTGAACAACTTAAGAATACTCCTGCAAAGATATCCCTATGGAACTTAATGTGGAACTCACCAAACTATCATAGTCTGATTCAAACAACCTTACAACAAGTAGTGGTTCATCCTAGAAAAAATTCAAATGATGTGAAAGATTTCATACAAGTAATGAGTATAATTAATGAGGACATAACATTTCACCAACATGAGCTACCCCCTTTGGCATTGAGATAGAAAAATGAGGCCTTTATGATAATTTCTCAATTTAATCAAATAGGAATAAAAATTACCATGGTTGATAATGGCTTAGCCCTTAATGTGTGTAGCATGAAACTGTTAGATAAGTTGCAAGTAGAATAATCAATGATACAACTTGACTCTTTATCAATTCAAGGATTCGACAACCTAGGAAGGCAAACACTCAATGTGATTACTTTACCTATTACAATCAGAAAGGTCACCTTACAAACTCCTATTCATGTCATGTTTCATGATCTTTCATACAATATTCTTTTGAGAATATCATGGATTCATGCATGTGGTGCCTTCGACTCTTCATCGTATTATGAAATATTTCTATGACAACAAGGTATACCAAGTTGAAATAGACCCCAAGATTGAAAGTTGTTTACAATTTGAAAAAGGAACAACAAGTCCTCCGAGCACATTGATTCCAACATTGAACATATAACCTTTACAAGAATACAATCAATAAATGGAAACAATGTCAAAAAATTTAGATGCTGATTGGGGTTCTTTGGAGTTCACACCCTTATTTATGAGAGAATATGTAATCACAAGAAAAGAAGATGGCAAAAAAAAAACCAATATTCATTTCAACTTAGAACTTAGAAGAACACTCACAAACATGTAACTCATCTACTATTGAATAGGACAAGTTATACAACAAAATTTGATGAGATAGACTACCAATAGCCACCAAACCCAAAAGAAATGGAAAAAACTTATGGGAGAGGTTATGAACTTGTGAAACAATTGGGTTATAATGGTATAGGATGTGGAAAGAAAGAACAAGGAATTCATTTTACTATAGAGCCTAATACACAAGCGATAAGGACTGGTTTAGGATATTGTCCTTCTAAAATTACACAAGAAACAAAGAGACCATCATTAAACATCAATACTATCATGTGCAAGCCAAAAATCAACCTCACTATGAAGCATCATAAATTTCTTGACATGTATTTATCACCATCATGGGAGTGCTTTGAATATTATGAAGCCTTGAAACAAATTATAGGAGTTTATGATACACCATCTACTCCTCCCAAGACAAAGGTTACATGCACTATGATCAGTACCAAGAAAAAATATGCAGGAGGTGAAAGCAATGAGAACAACATAAGTGCGAAACAATACAATCTTGAATTTCCAAAGTCAAATGCACTTCCTTTAGGTGATACAATTGATATACCAATGGATATAATTGATAAAGAGAAATTAATTAAGATAGGGAAATGTCTTGATGATGAAGAACAAGAGGATACTACAGCCTTGCTCCATGAATTTCCCAAACTCTTTGCTTGGAAATATTCATACATGCCAGGAATTGATATGAAGATAGTGACACACAACATCGTCCTTGTTGAAAATGCCAGGCCTGGTCAAAAAAAGATATGAAAGATGAATCCTAAGATAACTTTTCTTGTTAAGGGTGAACTTGAAAAACTCCTTGGCATTGGTTGTATAAGACCTATAGATTATTCTCCATGGATCTCAAAAATTGTTGCAGTTATAAAACTTGACAATCATATTAGGATGTGTACGAATTTTTGTGATCTGAATAAAGCATCTCTAAAAGATGAGTTTCCCCTTCCTAATATAGATATGATAGTGGATTCAATTGTCGAACATTTTTTTTTGTCATTCATGGTTAGATTTTCTAGATATAATCAAATTTTCATCAACCCTTAAGATCAGTACAAAACAAAATTTACAACCATTTGGGGAAAATTTTGTTGGGTTATGAAGCCTTTTGGATTAAAAAATGCAGGTGTAACATATCAATGAGCTATGACACTGATATTCCATGATTACATACACAAAATTTTGGAAGATTACATTGATGAAATTATAGGAAAATTGTTAACAAGACAAGACAATGTGAATGTACTTAGTAAAATATTTGAGCAGATGCAAAAATACAATATGAGATTGAATCAAAAAAATTCTATCTTTGGTGTAGATAGCGGGAAACTTTTAGGGTTTATTGTATCTCACAGAGGCATCAAGGTGGATACAAATAAAATTGATGCTATTGTCAGCATGCCACCTCCTAAAAACATTTCTTAGTTGCACACATTACAAGGAAGAAATCAAGCCATCTGTCATTTTGTCACATCTTTAGTTGATCGAACATTACCATTTACACATATCCTAAAAAGGATGTCCACTTTGATTGGAATGATGATTGTAAACATGCTTTCGAGAGTTTGAAGTAATACCTTGCAACTCCACCTTTTTTACAACCCGCTATTCCAAATAAATCATTCATACTTTATATAGATGTATTAGCTAGCCCATGCTCTTGTAGCATTTTTGACTCAACAAGATGAAAATGGTAAAGAGCATCTAGTCTATTACATCAATTGAACCATGGTAGATTATGAGAAATGATACACAACAATCGAAAAATAATGTTTGACCCTTGTATTTTCTACTAGTAAATTGTGACATTATTTATTGAATGTGAAAATACAAGTAATGATAAAATTTGACCCTCTTAAACATCTTTTCAATAAAACAAACTTATCAGGACATCTAACTAAGTGGATGATGTTGTTGACTAAGTTTGACCTAAAGTTTGTTTCACAAAAATAAATTAAGGGTCAAGCCTTGACTGACCAGTTGGCTAATGCTCCTTCACCTTTGGCATTACCTAGTAATGACTCTTTCCCCAATGATAATGTGTTGAAAATTGAAAATAATACATGGGAGTTACACTTTGATGGATCTAAGAGTAGAACAGGCTCCAACATTGGTGTTATACTCATCCCACCTATAGGAAAGCCTATTCCCTTGTCATATCGATTAAAATTTCTATGTAGAAATAACACTGTTGAGTATGAGGTGTTGATCACTAGGCTATGTGTTGCTTTAATCTTGGGTGCAAAAGACACTGCGATCTTTGGTGATTCACAATTAGTAATCAAACAAATAAATGGGGCATATCAAGAAAATCATGACAAGTTATCAAAATATAAGGATCTCATAATGAAATTATTAGAGAATTTTGAATCATTCACCATTGACAATATCCCACGAAAAGATAATCAACATGTAGATGTAATGGCAAGTACAAATTATCTTATATCACCTCAATATCCTTTAAAATATTTCACATTTACTCTTCACCCAGTCATGAAATCATCCATCGACGATAAACTTGAAGAATTATTTGAAACAACCAAGCGAGACTCGAGTGAATGGTATGATACAATATTCAACTATTTGAAAGATGGTACTATTCTCGAGCCCACAACAAAGAACATCTAACATCACAAGAGAAAAAACTAGCAACCAAGTACATCATCCTTTCCAATGTATTATATAAAATATCCTTTAATGACATTTTTTTTAGATGTCTTAATGAATCCAAAATCCCCATAGCACTTGAAGAGGTGCACGTAGGTTCCCGTGGAGGTCATTTTCGAGGGAGATCCTTAGTGCAAAAACCCATTCATATGGGATATTACTGGATACATATGGAAACAAATTTCTTTTTGTATGTTAAGAGATGTCACAAATTTTAGGAACATATAAATTTTATTCATGCTCCTGTTACTGAGCTTCGTGCCCAAATCCCTATTTGGCTATTCTCAGTGTCGGGATTGGATCTAATTGGAAAAATCTCACCACCTTCATCTACTAGACATATTTTTATAATCACACTGAAAATTTGTTTTAAAAAATAGGTAGAAGCCATTCCTCTTCGATCCACAACTATTGATGTAATATGTCATTTCATATTAGAACATATTATTTCTCACTTTAGACTTCTTTCAGTGATAGTTTCAGATAACATAACACCATTCAAGAAAATTGATGTGAAGAAATTCCTTAACATATTTAATATCCAATATCACTTTTCAACACCTTACTACCCACAATCTAATGGACAAGCCAAAGAAACTAATAAGACCCTTGAAAAAATCCTTAAGAAAAATAGTAAATAAACATAACAAGGATTGGCATATGCAACTAACATACACATTATGGGCTTACCTTACTAGCCTTAGAACATCCACTATAACAACTCCTTATAACCTTGTCTATGGTACTGAGGAAATTATTCCCTTGGAGTTATAAATACCCACATTAAGGATTACTCTTCAAGGACTTATCGATGATGATACTTACAAACAAAAAAAATTACATCAACTTGAGATGCTTGATGAATAGTTCATTAACACTCTTGAGCACCTCCAAGCTTATGCTAAGAAATTACAACCTAATTATAGTGATTATGTTATCCCTTGCGTATTTAGTAAAGGTGACTTAGTCTTGTATGAAAATCAATGAAACATCAATGCTAACCCAACTGAAAAAGGAAAATTTAGTCCTAATTGGTTAGGACCTTACATAATTAATGAAAGTTACAGGTTCAGTGGATACACGTTAACAGAAATGGATGACACAACTCTTAAAGATCCTATCAATTCCATGCATCTGTGCTAGTATTATGCCTAATCCCCTTGAATAGTATCAAAGATAAGCAGTGTTGTTAGAGTTATTGGATTACATTCCATGAGCTTTCGCATTGCTTCATTCAAGAAAAACAACCACTTGTGTGTCTCAAACACTAAGGTGGTTATTTAATTCATTTTTAAATAATTACTTTAGCTTTCATGCTATTCAAGCTTATCTTGTGTGTTGTGTTAGATTATATCTTTATATGCATTTAATGTTCTTTAGTTATATCATAGGTGCATTTAATTTAGCATAACATAATCACAATGTTGCATCTAAGAGAAATGTAATAATTTTTTGTTAGATCACATAAAGCATGTTAAATCATAGAAGCATTCATTAAATAATCTTACAAAGGCTATTTAATTAATCACATTACCATTTAACATCCAAATACATAAGAAAACATAAGGTGCTCATATATATATATATATATCAAGGTTTTGTGTACATGTCATCAAATATACAATACTACTAAGGCCTATGACTACTAGATCTCTCAGGACCTAGTGGTCACATCTGTCTAGTAGCATTCTACCAGGAGATGATGGTGTGTGATCATGATTGTGATCCATTGAGTATACCAAGAGAAAACTCTAAACCTCATATATATCCAAGGGCCTCCTGATGTGCTCTTGCTATCTAATCCCTCTCCACCTGTAGCTTGGCTACCTTTTCCTTTAGTCTCTCAAACTCTACTAGGTGTTGACCTCCTACAATTATTTAATAACTAAGCCCTTATAGCCATGATTTAGATATTGGACATCTAACTTGAATAGCTATTTCAATCATCATGAAGGTGCATTTAACTTATCAACCCAGGGACGTGAACTTGAAATGGGTCACCACAGTATGTGCACTAGGAACTCAAAGTAGCCATTTAATTCTATAGCTAAGGAATGCACAATGTCGAAAGTAAATTGCTTAGAAGGGAATACCATAAATTCCAATCACCAATCAACAACTACATCAAACTAAAATGCATAAAAGGAATGAAAATCTGAGCAATAAACAGGGCACTACTTTGTCTACTTTGGCTATAGGAACAGTCACATAATCGAATTCTAGTGGTTGCAGGAACAATCGGTGCCAGATTTCTAACTAATTACTAAATAGTAAGTAATACTAAAATAATTCTAAACTAAGAAGATAGATTACTCACCAAGTGGGCCCCCTTGGATAAGTATCCTCTAAATTAATGAGAACTCAGATGCTTTAACTCAAAACTTTATTTTATTCACTGCAAATCATGAGTACACAAGAGTAATGTATCGGTATTACTAAAAACTTGAGAGTGCAAGTACAATATCAAATTGTGCAACCTCTTGAGAAAGGAGCATCAAATCTTTATTTATAATATTAGTTAAACAAGGCAGTCAACTTCATGTCTAGGAGGACACCATTTAGGGAAAACAGAGAAAATGGGGCGATGGTAGTTACGTGTGCATGGAATCTGGTCAAACATGTAGGTCCAAACATAGATTTAGCACAGTAGTAACACTCATGTATGCTCAATCATTAAATTACACTACGAGGTGGTTACATTTAATTGCATGAGGAATCTTTTGTCGTCGACCTCCTTTGACTTTGAGTGATTCCTTTGCTGGATGTTATGGTGCATGCCCAACTGGCGGTGTCTTCCTCAACTTAGCATATTAAATCTGCATGGCAATCTCAGTATGCACAATAAATGTACATTTATAACCACCTTAAGGAACGTTCATTAACCACATGCAAAATCAATATAGATAATCCACATAATATTTCAATGTCATTAAAACTTACAGAGATAGGATTTAAGCCCAATACCAATGGTATGAGGGAAACATTATGAAAATATCAACATTTAACATCAAATTCCATGACAAATGCTATCAAATAAACTATAGATTTTACCCAAAATTAGACCAAAAACTAGGCTCATCACTCCCCCCAACCTAACATTTTGTTGGTCCTCCAGCAAGGGAAGGGTTGTTCTTTTGCTTGGTCAATGCTCTAAAATTTGTAACTAATAGTTGTCCAACATTAGTGGTTGTTGTGTGTGAATCAAGATCCCAATAGAATCATCCTAATATGTCAAATCTGTTCCATCTTTGTTTTTCTTCAGAAATGTTGAATACTAGTAGAATCTGAAGTTTGGCATGGGCCACATGAGCATGGGTGGCTAGAAAGTCAGGGGAAGCCATGATCGCCCTTGTGTTCATCCAATTTGAATATACTTATCAATCCTTTTTTGTGTTGCAACATAATTGTGGATGGAATGAGGCTCAACCTGCTTCAACTCATTAGTTAGGCTATTCCATCTTTGTGATAGAAATCTTATCATAGTTTCCTCCTTTGTTGTTGTCTTTACCTCATATTCACTATAAAATACCTCAATACAAGGCATAATCTTGTTGCCATAATTAGGTATGAGAAGCATTATGTGTCATTCTCTGTAAATATCCCTTGGGTTGCTTGATTCAGCCCTAATGAGTAGAGGGATGTTAGACTACAATTGCTTATAAGCCCCATGTTGTTGTCCCCAAATAATCTCATTTTGTACCCAATACATAAATTCACTTCATTGGACATTCCCAACATACAACAACGGATTCCAATCATGGTCTTCAGTTATAGCATAATTATGGAAATAAAACTCACACAACAAATTCTTCATTTTAGGTGAGGCAATCCTATAAGCATTGAAAAATTCAACAAGGTGCCAATAGAAGGATTCAAACTTGAGGAAATCCTTGACAACTCAAAAGAGAGATATTTATCTTTTAGGAGCAGAGCATAGACCCTTGGAGGGGTCCTACATTCCAAAATTTTTAGTGCCAAGGTTGCCATACCATCCACCCTCTGCTTCAAGGTGGCAATTTTTTGCATCCTTATCTTCAATCTCCTCATCCCTCTTTTGAATTTCCTTTTCAATTTTTGTTTTTCCTTTTTCCATTCTTCCTCCCTCCTTTGTATTTCTTTCCATAAATTCAAATTTTCCATATGTACTATGAAATCAAGAGGACTATGAATTCCTACTAGTCTTTTTGTCGATGGTGGCTCCTCATAATCACTATCTATATGGACTTAGGTTTTCCAGTTATCTTTGGCTATAGGGGTACCATTTCTTCTTCCACTTCTTGTTGCAAGGTATTTTGTTCTTGTTTCTATTGTGACTATAGGAACTCCTACTCTGGTTTTGGTTGTTGCTATAGGACTTCCTGCTCATGCTACAAGAAATCTTGATTTTCCTCATACTCTTCTGCAATGTTAGCAAGATTGTCGAGTGTTATATTTGTTGTTATCCCAAATATGTCTTCTTCTTTGACATTATCATGCCCCATTAGAGCTTTAGAGTCCTCATGTGATGTCTTACCATGCTTAGGGCTTTCCTATGGAGGCATACCAAACGTTGGCCCAACTGTTCTTAATTTCCTAGGAGGCCTCTCACATTTTTCTTTAGTTGTAGGATGATCAATTTCAGCCTTCCTCTTCTTAGAACTTGTCACCTTTCTTTCTATAGGCTGTGTTTTAGCCTTCCCTTTTTTCATTTATGCTTCTTTCTTCTGTGCCCTAGTTTTCATCAAGGTTTCAAGTGGAATTTCATCATTAGAATTTGATGAAGATCTTTCTTTTTTCTAAGTGCTATATTCTAGAAGAACTAATTTCTATGGTTTCTTCTGCTATAGGAGGATTCACACTGGAGATAGCACCAGAGGTTGAAGTTCCAAGAGTCTCTTCAGTTGTGCTCAATCTCCTGCTAGACCTACGAGGTTGAGGTAAAGCCTTAGGTTTCAAGTGCTCAGGTCTAATTTGATCAACATTTATAAATTCTTCCCAGGTCATTCCAGATACATCATGTAGAGACTTTTCAACTAGAAATTTAATTAGACAATGGTGGGAAACAAAATTATCCCTACCTTTTTGGGTCTCAGCCACCATGATTGAGAGAAGATTGTATAGCACATTAGGCACATTCATCCTCCTTTGATGCCCCATGTGATTCAAAAGCTTGAAGTGCATAGAATGAAAATTTGACTAGTGGCCCTCATAGGTGATGTATTTGATAACATAAATGGCTATCTACGTCCATGGATTGGGTAGAGACATTCTCTTTGCACCCTATTTATCTATGATTAATGGGGGGTCATTCGGCTCTATAAATTCAACCTTAGCTGATCTGGTGTCTCTAGAGGTAGGGTAATTTTTACCATCATCTGGTAACCTTGTGACCTCTGTAATTGTTTCCTCATTTGCCACAACTTCCAAGCCTTTTACTGTAGCTTTTCCTTCATAAAATTTCTAGGCGAATTCAAGGGTAATGCTTTCATCAAAGCCATCCAACTTCAGGAAGTAATCTAAACATCCACAGTTTCTAAATTTGGCTAGGAATTGAGCATCCTATAATAAAACATCAAGCATTGTGGGTTCATTTTGAATTAACCCACCTCCCATTGTATCCAATCAAACAAATTCTTTGCAATTTATTTCCTATAATTTCCATTTGAAAATCAAGTTCACTTTCCTGCAATACTTGCTAAATTTCCAATGCCAATCTCAACTGAATTTCCTTTTCTTTCGTTTCACCTTTTTCCTTGCAACTCAAGATTACAACAAGGTCAATAATGGTAAGAAAAGGAGTGATAAAGGAGAATTATGATGGGAAGAAATGGTAGATGCAATTAATCTCACTTCACACATGCAAGCCCTCCTTTCACTCAAATTTCAAATCAGCTCATTTTAAATTTTCTGATGTAGCCTAGCATAAATTGACACATGGGTAATATAGTTGCATCTTTTTCTTTCCCCCCAACCTAAATTTGGACATGTGTCTGCACATGCAAAATGGGAGTGGTGATTTTTCAGGGAATAATGACATGTTATGTGAATGTCTATATTAACGTAGATTCATTAAATGAATGCACTTAAAAGTTAATTAAAAGATAACAATTAATGTGCACATGCCTGAATGTGTGGAGGATTTGTTGCAAATATTTTGGAGAAAGTACCACTCACCTTTTAGAGAATAAATTGAGCAATTAATAAAAATGAAGTGGAATGAGGTGAGGTGGAATGAAGTGATGGCAGAGAGAGAAAAGTGGTGATGGATGGGTGAATGGGTAGATGGGCGAAGAAATGGACTTCCACATAAGTGAAAGTATTTATTATGAGAAGTATGTACCTTAATTAACCAGAAGGAGGGACACTAGGTCTATTTCCTTTGGTTACAAGAAGCTTGGGTGCTGAATGTTGGGTGAATTAGTACAAGAACTCTTCTTTGGAAGTTGGCTTGTGATATAATCTGAGGTGATGACCATTGACAAGTAATTTGAACCTGACAAGGTCAATGGTAGTAATTTGAACAACTCCATTAGGAAAGACCTCAGTGACTTCATATGGTCCTAGCCACCTTGTCTACAATTTCCCTGCATTGTCCTAGTATCTTGAGTCATAGAGAAGGACCCATCTATGACCCAATCTCCTAGTTGGAATTTCTTGTCCTTGATAAATTTTTCATGCCACTTGATTCTCTAATTGTGCACTACCTCTGTATGCTACAAGGATACTCTTCTTGTATCATCCAAATAATTTAACTACATGATTCTTTCTTTTTGTGCCTTAGAAATATCCATCTCCAAATCTACTATAGTTCACAGAGTCTTATATTCAAATTCAACGGGCATCATAGTTATCTTGCCATACAACAACTCAAATGGATTGAAGCCTATAGTTGTTTTCCAAGTTGTCGTATAGGCCCAAACAACTTCTAGTAATCTATTTTCCCAATCCTTTCTATGAATAGCTACTGTTTTGGTCAAAATGACTTCAATTTCTCTGTTGGTCACCTCAACTTGGCCATTAGCCTAGGGGTGATAGGGAGTAGATTTTCCATGCCTTATGTTGTACTCATTAACTAGTTTTGCAACAAGGGTTGATGTGAATTGAGCCCCTTGATTAGTCACTATTTCTCTTGGGACTCCATATCTTGTGAAAATCTCCTCATAAAGAAATTATGCAACCTTGTTATCTCTTGCATGCTTCATGGCCTTAAATTCTACCCACTTTGTCATATAATTAGTGCATACCATTATATAAGACTTACCATTTGATAGAGGGTCAATGGGTCCCACAAAATCCAATCCCCACTTGTCAAAGGGAGTGATTACTACCTGAGGGAACAGTGGCATCTCATCATATTTGGTTGGTCTACCCATTTTTTGACATTTATCACATTTTTTGGTATACCTTCCTGCATCCTTGTGGAGTGTTGGCTAGTAATATCATGTGTTCAAAACCTTCATTTCTATCCTCTTGGCTACAAATTTTCCTCCACATGGTTCGTTTTGACATTCATGAAAAATTTCATGTCTCATCTTCTCTCACACATCTCCTCATGACATGGTCTGGTCCAATATAAAACAAACATCTAGCAATCCAAGAGAAAGAAAAATATTTTTCAATGAGTGCCCTTTTCTCTTTTAGAGAGAAGTGAGAAGGAACTCTACCTGTGACCAAATAATTGGCTATGTTAGCATACTATGGTGTTTGTACATTGAGGGAGAATAGATTCTCATCAAGAAAAGAGTCATCTATGGGTTGATTGTCTTCTGATGCAGTCAACCTTGAAAGAAAATCTGCAACATTGGCCTTCCCTGGCTTATCCACAATGGTTATATCAAACTCCTGCATCAACAATAACCATCTTGCCAATTTACCTGTGATCAAAAGTTTATTCATGAGATATCTAATGGCTGCATGATTAGTGTGCACAAAGATTTGGTATCCTATTATGTAATGTCTAAATTTGTTTAGTGGATACATTACTGCCAACATTTCTTTCTTTGTCACTATATAATTGAATTCAGCTCCTTGTAAATTTTTGCTAACAAAGTAAATGGCATTTTCAATAGCTCCTTTTTTTTGTCCCAAGACTACTCCTATGAAATAATATGATGCATCAGTATGGATGTGGAAAGGAAGCTCTCAATTAGGCCCTTTGAGTATAGGAGCATGGATCAAAGTTTCCTTCAAGTCAGAAAATGCCTTGTCATAGGCTTCAGTCCACTAAAATTCAACATATTTAATGAGAAGAGTATACAATGGTATTGCTACCTTGCTTAAATCCTTGATGAAATCCCTATAATATCTTGCATGACCCAAGAAACTCCTAACATCCTTCTATTTTGTAGGTGTGGGAAGATTTGTGATTACCTCAATCTTTGCAAGATCTACTTGAATTCCCTTGTGGGAGATGTAGTGGCCAAGAACTACACCTTCCTACATCATCATGAAGCACTTTTCACTGTTTAAGGACAAGTTTTTGTCTTCACACATCTATAGGAATCTTCTAATATTTTCCAACGTTTGATTAAAATCAACACCATAAGTGGTAAATTCATCCAGATAAATTTCCCTGCAATCATGAGAAATTTCTAAGAATATGCTAATGATATCCCTATAAAAAGTTGTAGGTGCATTGCATAAGCCAAATGGAAGTACTGAATAAGCATAGGTCCCTCATGGGTATGTAAATGTGGTCTTCTCTTGGTCCTCTAGTGCAATTTGGATCTGGTTGTAGCTGTTGAATCTATCTATAAAAGAAAAGTATTGCTTTCCTGCAAGTGTGTCCAAAACTTGATCAATGAATGGTAAGGGAAAGTGGTCCTTCTTGGTGGCAACATTAAGTTCCCTATAATCAACACAAACTCACCATTTCCCTCCTTTCTTGGGAAGAATCACTAATGGAGGCACCCACTTTCTATCTGAGATGGGGTAGATAAATCCTGCATCTAGTAATTTCTACAATTCTCCTTTCACAATTTATCTTAATGCAAGGTTAATTATTTTTTGTGGTTGTCTTACTGATGTGAAATCATCTTTGATGTAAATTTTGTGTGTACAAATTTTAGGGTCTAATCCATTCATATCATGATAATCCCACACAAATGCATGTTGATAGATCCTTAATAGATTTTCCAATAGCAATTGTTGTTCTTCATTTAATTTACTAATAACATTAAGATATTTTCCTTCTCACACATGTACTTGTGTAGTTAACTCTATCATGGATACTTCATTAACACATGGTAACTTTAGTTCATATGGCAGCAATGTATGGGACATACTTATTGGTGTATGAAGTTTTTCTATAGGAATAGTGGTTACAAGAAGAGTGGCTACAAGAAGAATGTCTGCAGGAATAGTGGCTATAGGAAGAGTGTCTACAGGAACAATGGTTGCAGGAAGAGTAGGAAGAAGTGTTCTGACTGGAGTAGAAAAATGAGAAGGTGATGATTCCTCCACTTCACAATGCTTTTGAATGATGTTAGCCAATACTACATCCTCATCTTGGAGCTGCATGAAAGATATTTCGCCTAGCATCATAAGTTGCACCACAGAATTAACTTCCTTACCCTCTTCACCAACATGTGGCCATATGAGATTATCTTCATCATGAGATGGCTGAGTAGGCAGATAAAGAAAAAAAAAATAGTGCTCCTCCCATCTGAAATGGTCATGTCACCTAACCAACATCCAATGTATGCATTTTTAGTTGCTAACCAAGGCCTTCAAAGAATAATGGGATACTCGCCTAGTGTATCTTTAGGAGAGAGAATCATAAAGTCTGTTGGGTACTCCCAGGAATCTAAAACTACCACAAGATCCTCCAATACACCATTAGGCTTAATAGTAGAGATATCAGTAAACTACATGATAGTAGAAGTAGATCTCATGTCTACAACATTTAGTTGTTGCAAGATGTCTTTGGTCATTACATTTATTGCTGCCCCTAAATCAATCAGAGCATTCTTTACTTAGACCCTATTTATAACAACTGCTACCATGAGACTAATTGGGTCATTATACTTGAGGATAGTTACTTTTCCCAACATGGTGTCAGCTAGTTGTCCCACCACATGAACTATAGTTGGGTCCTTATTTTTCCTACATGGCTTCTTGAGACATGCCTCCTTGATTGTCTTTCCATAGATTGGAACATCCTTTATGGCCTGAAATAGAGGTATCTGGACACATATATGCTTCATCTGATCCAAGATATCAAAAGTTGTATCATCCTTTTCTTCCTTCTTTTTGGAAACTTCCAATCTCTGAGGAAATGGTGGTTCTTGTTCAGTTTTCTTAACTTGGACTCATTCATGAATTTTAGGTACACTTGGTTGAATGGAATAAATTAGAGGTTCCTCTTCCTCATCCATAGGAAGTTCAATGATAATGGGCTTGGAAGGGGCTGGTAGAGTAGTTCCTAAATGCAAGTGGATGTCACTTACACTCATAGCATATGCAGGGAATTGATTTGAATCAATAGAGTATGAAGGCTTCTATTATAGTTTGTTGTTTGGATTGGGTGTGGACTGAGTAGGTTTAGGTGCATTTGAGCTTGGATTGTAAAGTGGGGGCATTATAGAAAACTATTAGGGTTGAGAAGGTGGTTGCATGCAACTGGTTTTCTAAGGAGGCCATTGTTGTCCTCCTCTTGATTGATTTTTTTGCTACCAATTTCCTGGAGGTGGTTTCCAATGCCCTTGAAACTGCTTCCAATCCCCTGAGGTTGCTTCCACTGGGGTGGAGAACTATGATGATTGATCCAAGAATTTAGAGGGTTACTCCAAGGCTACAGTGGATATCCTCCATAACTAGGTGGATATGGGGGATACCATTGGCTACCAAATGAATAGGAATTAAAATATGGCCCAACATAGGATAGTGGATTCTATGGAATACCTTGTCTTGGAGCCCAAGGATTCCTTTGTGAAACATAGTAGACTTGGTATTCTTCAATCTAGATTGGCTTGAACTTAGGTGGAATCTGCTTGCTTTCAAGATTAGCTACCATCTTGCATCTGCAGTCCTTCTTTTGTCTATAGTGGGGGAAATACTCTATACACATTGTCTCTACCTCCTCTTGCTTCTTCTTGGCTTGAAGTGTATCTAGCTAAGTAGCTAGATTATTTATAATTTCTTGCTTGAAGTCTTCTAGCAAATGAGTAATCTCCATTCTTGAAACTCCACTATTAGTTGACTTACCCATGGAAGATTGGTAAGCTCTCCCCTTCTTTGAAGCTGCCCTAGAGTATTTCTGGCATATTTTCTTGATATCCTCCCAAGGAACTTGGGAGATATCTCCTTTTCCCATGAGGTCCAAGGCATCAGTGCAACTATCATTGATTCCTCTCAGGAAAAATATTTTTTTTGAGTCTTCATTTAGTGTATGGTGTGGAGATTTTTGTAGGAAAAATAGAAACCTTGTAATGTAATCTTCCAATCTCTCATCTTCCTTTTGCTACATTCTAAAAATGTCACCTACTCTCATGTCATTGCCCCTGCAATATTCCTTGTATTTCTCAAGTAATTTTGTCTTCATGTCTTCCCAAGTTTCCACAATATCTCTTCCTAGGCTCATGAACCATCTTATTGAAGCCTCTTTCAGAATGGTAGGAAATAGCTTAAGCCTATGGGAATCAGTAGTATAATCATAACTCCTGTAGAGTATGTCAAACTCAAATAAAAAGGTATCAGGATCTTCTGTCACAAGTCCATTAAACTTGGGGAGTGCTGAGGTAGGAATGTTCTTGATGTTTTCAACTTCATTCTGATGGGAAATGGGGGAAGGAAAAGCTAATTGGGTAGGTATATTCCTATTTGCATCACCCATGCCTTCTTGATGTAGTTCCAAAGCAAAGGGGTTCTCAAGCTGATTTTGATCTTCAGAGGAGACTTCAATGCTAGTCAGATCAGGATATGCATCAACAAAGGGGTGTGGATCTTCTTCTTCTTCTTCTCATGGTAGGTTTTGATATTCAACTAGTTAGAATGGATTAGGATTGTTAGGAAGGAATCTCCTGTAAGAATCCCTTCTCCTTCCTCTATGCATGTGGTATCACTCACTATTAGTTAGCTCACACAAAGAATTGGTAAAGAATAAGGGGGATCATTACTTCCTAAATGAGGATATACTAAGAACAAATTCAAGAAACACAACATCAAGAAAAATGATCAATGACTCCAAAAGATTCCCTAGTTTGACACCATCCCTGGCAACAACACCAAAAATGTTGGCCTCCTACAATGATTTAATAACTAAGCCCTTACAACCATGATTTAGAGATTAGACATGTAACCTAAATAGCTATTTCAATCATCATGAAGGTGAATTTAACTTGTCAACCCAAGGACATGAACTTGAAATTGGTCAGCACAGTATGTGCACTAGAAACTCAAAGTAGGCATTTCATTCTACAACTGAGGAACACACAATGCTAAAATTAAATTTTGTAGAAGGGAATACCATAAATACCAATAATCAATCAACAACTACATCAAACTAAAATGCATAATAAGAATAAAAATCTAAGCAACAAACATGGCACTACTTTATTTGCTTTGGTTGTAGGAATAGTCACAGAATGAAATTCTATTGGCTGCAGAAACAATCGGTGCTAGATTTATAGCTAATTACTAATAGTAAGTAATCCTAAACTAATACTAAACTAAGAAGACAGATTATTCACCAAGTGGGCCCCCTTGGATAAGTATCCCCTAAAACTAATGAGAACTCAAATGCTCGAACTTAGAACTTTATTTTATTCACTATAAATCATGAGTGCAAAAGAGTAATGTATTGGTATTACTAAAAACTTGAGAGCGCAAGTACAATATCAAATTGTGTAACCTCCTAAGAAAGGAGCACCAGATCTTTATTTATACTATCAGCTAGACAAGGTATTCAACTCCACGATTGGGAGGATGCCATTTAGGGAAAATAGAGAAAATGGAGCGATGGTGGTTATGCATGCATGGAATCTAGTCAGACATGTAGGTCCAAATGAAGATTTAGCATGACAGTAACAGTCACACATGCTCAATCATTAGTCTACTACTGATCTGATTTAGGATCTAGAATAATTGCATAATTGAATGCTTAACTTAAACAAATTAATGGAAAATAAAAAACAAGTGTACATTATTAAAATTATGCTTTAAAAATCAAGGTGATAACCAGAATGTGAGAGAGAAGAAGAGAGAAAGTGAAAACAATCTGATAATGGAGTTCGCCACAATCATGACTACATCTCTGGGTCCACTCCAATGGAGTGAACTAATTTGATTAATTCTCCATAATATTCAGATACAAAGCTCTAGCATGTATCCTCCCTGGTACAAAGAAATTTTGAAAAGCTCCTACAAAGTGCGTAGGAACACTCTCCTGAAAAGCATAGGATTCGAGCAAAATTTCACCAAGGAATTACAAAAAAAAACACCACCTCTCAAAATTCTATCTCTCAAGTTCAATAACTTGGTTACAAAAATGCATCACCAATTTTCCTCCAAAATCCCCTTACAAAAATAATTAGCTAAAACAAACTTAGCCAAACTCTCACTCATTTAACCCTTTTTATACACCAATTTTACCCAATTTAGTGTAAAACAACTTGATTTACAATCTCCCCAAATTTACAAATAAATCCCTCGATTGCAATAAAATCTTTCATGTTTAAATAATTAAACCCTTCAAAATATTTTTTAGATGGCCCTTATAATTTGGGCTCACAAAATGTTTTTTAATATTTCTCTAAAATAATTATTTTTAGCCCTTTTAGTTATAACATATAAACAACTAATATTTTGTAAGGATGGATATCCTTATTAATAGGAGATTAAAATATTATTAAAAGATTATAATATAACTCCTTAATATTAGGGAATTTTTTAAAGGGATTTTATTCCATTTAAATAGGAGTAAATTAAGGCCCCACCTATTTTATCTCATGTAAACCTTAAACTAAGGCTTTTAAATGGGAGGAGTGGTAGGATTATATATATATATTTAATAAAATGAAGATAATGGGGCTCTATGGAATTTTGCAGTGATGCCATGTGTTGACAGCATACTGGTCCAACTTCCTGACTGGGTATGCTAATGTCATGGGTCAACCGTAGACTTTGACCATTTGAAACTTTTTCATACAGACTCTGATTTTTGTGAGACAAGTGGCATTGCGAAGCTCTCGATGAACTCTTTGTGTTGATATCCACTTTGACCATCTTTGACGACTTTGAATTTTGACCCTTTTTCTGGGGTAGGGCCCCCCCTACTATCTATAGGGATTCCCCCTACCCCCCACTATATATAGGTAGAGGTAGGGTTCATCGGCCCCTAGGCTGTCAAGCGCTTAAATGAAATGCTATATCCCCTACCAGTCGAGCCCCTGCTCCTGTCTCGTTCAGGGAAGGTTCAGATTCTTCAATTTCATGTCCGAGGGGATGTGACATATGTCAGGTCCATAAGATACCATGGCTTTCAATGTCTTTGAGTTGACAGAAAGGTTTGACTAAGTGTATATTGAGCACCGTAGCTCCAATTGACTTCATTTGAGTTAGAATTCCAAATACTTTCTAATGAAGATGTTTCTAGAGAAAAATGAGGAACTTCAAAATTTTACAAAAATCCTCTAGATCAACTACAATGTGACTACATTCGGTTGTATGAGGAATCTTATGTCGTTGACCTCCTTTGACTTTGAGTGATTCCTTTTTTGGATGTTATGGTGCATGCCCAACTATTGATGTCTTCCTCAACTTAGCATATTAAATCTACATGACAATGTTAGTACACACAATAACTACACATCTATAACCACCTTAAGGAATGTTCATTAACCACATGTAAAATCAATATAGATAATCCACATAATATGCCAATGTCATTAAAACTTGCAGAGATAGGATTTAAGCCCAATGTCTATGGTTTGAGGGAAACATTATTAAAATATCAAAATTTAACATGAAATTCCATGATAAACTCCAACAAATAAACTATAGATTCTACCTAAAATTGGACCAAAATCTAGGCTCATCATTGGGGTCTAGGATTATTGTGCCTCAGGGGCAGCATCAGCTCAGTGGACATGCCTCCTCAAGCTCTCATACACTACCCACAATCAAACATATGGCTTGAATGACTTTGGGTCCTGATCCATAATGGATGGGGGCACATAGTCTAAATTTGTGGCCTCCTCGTCAACTAATGAGGGCACTATCTCTATAGCCACCTATCGATAGAGATCTTGAAAGTCTCTCATAGATCCTTAAAGATAGAAATAGTAAATAATCAGTACACATCATAATATATATAAAGTGTAAGCACAAGCATAAAGTATAACAAATAAACTATCATCACCTATATCCCTCATAGGTTGTGTAAAATTAGGCTCACCATGTGCGCGGGGCATGGAGAATGTGCTAGCCTCTCCATGACTATGGGTATTGGTTCTTGCTACAACTACTGCTCATGATCTAGTCATACGAATGTGAGAGGGCTCTCCCTACTCTTGCCTTGTTGGATCTTCATCCACTGCCTCATCACCCTCGCTCATGGACTGCTCCACCTCCTCATCCTCCTCATCATCCTCCTCATATCCTTTGTTTTGGTTGTCAAAGTTAGGATCTGCATCCTCATCATACTCCTTATCTATGACATCTGTAAATATTTTTGCAGACTTGTAGTGTGTCTCCTTGGTCCTATCCTCTACCTCATCTCCATCATCTAGGAGTGGTCTTGCATCACCTATCAACTCCTCCATAGGAAACATGGGGGTTGGTTGTGCTACTGTCGACCACTCCTCATAGTCCTCTATGGCACCAACATCATTTACATTAGAGATTGGAGGCATGTCATGATTTGAGTACTTAGATTTACTAAAGATAACATAATCTATAGTGAATTGTACGGTATCACCAAGTCTCCAGGCACTCCACACTGATCTCTTAAAGAAGGGTTGTGCCCTAGGTGCTATTTGAATCTGTCCAAAATATCGCATGACCTGATTGTAGTTGAAAGGACGTACTACATAATTGTGTCTACCATCAAAAATCTATCAAGGTGTAACCTCCTCATCTGTCGAGTGTGATCTGGCCACTAAAGGACAAGTTGATAAGGTCTCCAAAAGATGTCGTCCTCCTCCAGTTGGTCAAATTTCACTCTCTAGAAGTGTAAATCACCATACTGCTAGAACTATCGTAGAGGATAGTTGAAGGCCTGAGGATACCCCAAGGCTATCGAACGCGGGAAGATGATAGGTTTGGTACAAGTGATATGCTTAAGGCACCGAACCTATAGAAGCATATAGTGTACCATACTATCAACCTCCCAAAAGACAAATCATCCAAGATCATAATACAGGTGCATTAGGATACAATGCCCCCAGGCATATACTATCTAGTGCTTTGCCATCCCTTGTATCAAGTGTATTAGTCCTCCCTCCAGGTGTGCTCCTTGGCCATCTAGGATGAGTACTAATGCAGTTGTGAGCATCATGATTTGTCTAACTAGTGGGGCTCATGAATATATCAGCATAGGAAGATTGATCCATGTCCTCACCCTCTCATCATGTAATGGTCTGCAAAGGAAATAATGCATGTTAGATTTCATCTCTTGGAATGACCTCTCTACTTGAAATAATACATGTTCACCCCAAATAGGAACTTGGAGTATACGGTGAACGTCCTCTAGTGTGATCATCATCTCTCTAGTCAAAGGATGGAAATTATATGTATAGGCATCCCAATGCTCTGCTAGTGCCATCAACATAGCATCATGGTACCTCATGGGGGGCATGAGGTACACCCAATATACTCCAATAGTCTGAAGTAGCTTTGTGTCCTCCACTGAAAGAGTAGGGGCTAGATCTCTAAGTAGGATAATTTTTCCGCCACCCAGATGCTGATGTGAATGGGTGGGTAACTAATAGAAAAAGAAAAAATATGTCGTATAAGCAATCTAATCTCTTCAATTTTTACATCAATAATCATAAAAGTGTACTACATTTGTTCTTGTGTACTTTCCTAAAGGCCCTAGACACTTTAGAACCCTTTTGGGACACTTCGCGAAGAAATGGGACACTTTGCGAAAAAGTGGGACACTTTGCAAACAAAAGGGACACTTTACAAAAATATGGGAAACTTCACGAAAAAAAGGGATGTTTTGTGAACTTCTTTTCCAAGACCCTAAATTAACCTAAAAATGCATAAAATCATAAATTATTATGTAAGGAAAAAACAAAGTAGAAGAATTGACTCACCTCATGATGACGCTCATCGTGTGCCACCTCATCCCACGGCATGTCCAGTCTCGTGGGTGTGTAATCTCTTCTACTTGACATTTTTCACCCTTCTTCAATCACTTTCAAGCTAAAAAAGGTAAATCATAAAGTAAGTTAGAATTAACTTCACTTTTTTCTCTCATGTAAGTTAAAACTAGAGTTTTTACTACATTAGGGTTAAAAAGTGCATTTCACCAAAACAAACATAATGGGTGATAGAGAACTCTGTTTTCAACGTCATTCATTGTGTTGGAATTGTGATTCTGCTCCTGACATCATCAACTATCTATCATCATATGGCATGATACTTAGAAATTACCTATGGTATGACTTACCCTATTTGGCATGGCTAGATTGCTACCTTGATTCCACCTTTGTAAAGCAAGCATAATCAAGAGAGGGCATACATCTACCCTCGAATGTGACTTCTAGTTAGAGGTTTAATAAGAGAATTTTTTGGATAGCTAACAGATTCGTGTTGCAGGATACAGTTCCTAACATTGTGGTTTTGTAGATGACTACAATGGGGGCTTCATTCTCCCATATCATAATTGAACCTATATGTGTATCCTTTTATGAAACAAAAATCATCATTGGATTCCTTTAGCTTACATATGCATGTAGAGTCACATGGGTGCTAAAGTGGGGACAAATGTAGTGTAGAAAATTATGCACTCTTGAAGAGACAATTTCACACTTATTTGGACCTTTTTTGGAACCCTTGCATTAATTCCCCTTTAAAATCACCATTTATATGCCCCTAGGACCCATTATTTTGGATCTCAAGACTCATTTCACTCAAAAATCATATAAAATCACTCAAATCCCCAAAATTCCTAAAAACCTACATAAAAAATCTAAGGTGGGACTCATTCGCCACCTTGGGCAAAAGAGTCCCCTTAGGTGGGACCCATTCACCAAGTTTGGCAAATGAGGCCCATT
The DNA here is from genome assembly GCA_007258455.2 of Sequoia sempervirens. Classification (NCBI taxonomy): domain Eukaryota; kingdom Viridiplantae; phylum Streptophyta; class Pinopsida; order Cupressales; family Cupressaceae; genus Sequoia; species Sequoia sempervirens. The sequence continues at coordinate 893,475,545 of VDFB02271358.1, forward strand.
TGGGATCCTTTTCAAATTTGAGCAGGAATTCATCAATTTAATTCATGTTTTTGGTAAATGTTGGCCTTTCAAATCTAAATAATGGTAAATTAGGTGATAATTCCTATAAAAGCAAGCTCCTAAGTCATTTTTCACAATCTAAGCATACTTTAAGCACTTTGAGCAAGCATCAAACATTAAGATTCTTTAAGCAATCCTTCACAAGAGCATTCTAATTCCAAAAGCAAGCAAAGTTGAAGCATTGGAGCAACATTAAAGTATTTTTGTAGGTCTTTAAAATCACTTTCCATCAATATGATAGCATTGTCAAGGGTTGATCATGGATTTCTATGGTGAATCATGATGGATTCTAGGTTGGGGAGGTGCAACTAGCCATCAAGCCAATCCTAAAGACTTGTTTCCTAAGTGGTTCCATCTTCCATTATCACCCTTCATTCAATCTAAGGAAGGTAAAAGCATTATCAAAGCTCACTTGGGGTGATTAGAGATCATCACTAGTGATTCATTCATCTCTACATATCCATTCTTACATCATATTCTTGCACATTAGAATAGGATGGTATCATGTCTTAGATTTCCTAGTATTTAACACACTTAAGGCTAGGGTTTTTATGCATATTTAATCATTTCTATCAAGGTTTAATTACCAAACTAGGGGTTTGACTGAGGAAAACCCCCCATTAGAAAATCTATTTGAATTCTATTTTGTAGGTGTTTTTCACATATTCAGACCCATAACTCAGGTTGGAAGGAAAGGGCGGGTGTTAGAGTGCAAATCAAAACCTTCAGTTTTCAAAAAAGTGAAATGGGATTGATTCACCAAGAGTGGTGAATGAGTCCCACTATAGTTGTCTGTCAAATCTATTTGTAGATTTTGGTACCCTTTTTACTAAAATAGACTCCTATGCAAGAACTAGGACCTAGGACTAATTCGCCCAGGTTGGTGAATGAGTCCCAGTAGCATAAAAAAGTCCATATTTCCAAAATTTCAGAGCTATTTTTAGTCTCTTCAAAGTTTCTAGGTGCACACCACTTACTTCTCTACTTTTATGTTCTACTTTATTTACATTTGTAGGGCATTTTTTAGATCATTTAGATTTTTTTTAAAAATCACATTGTGTTTTCCAACTCTTTGTCTTTTCCAAGTTTACACTTGGTGGTGAACCCATCATTAGCTATCATTCAATCCCTAGAGCAATCCCTTTACAATATTTCAATCACCTTTGCGTTGAAATTTCAAGGTTCTATTCTTGAGTGAAAGGTTGGAAGATTGGTCTCTTTCCTTTTAGGTCCAAAACCCTAGAAGTGAAAGAAAGAACCACATTTTTCTTCATTTCAAAATTATGTTAATAACTTATTCAAATTTTTATGTTGCCTAACTCTGTTTTTCTAAATTTTATTGCCACTTAAGGGCCTAGTTTGGACCCCCATGATCCTACACTGACCCTTATTATTCTTCGAAAGAAACAAAATAATCAAATAAAACTTCGTTCAATATCAATGTCATCACACAAAACACTCCTAGGACAAATATTGCTTCATCTTTAAAACATGTCTTAGTGATGATTGGGGCTCATTAGATTTTACACCTCCCTTTTAAGGGAGAGTGCAAAATCTCACAATCTAGAGAGTCTTGTCTATGTATGACACTTTGTAGTAAGTTAGAAGTATCTATGTCATGTAAAATAAAGCAACATCTTCTACCATTTATCAAGAGAGTACCCTATTCAGGCTTCTCCAAGACCACTTGATATCTCTCCCTCCCAGAACATGAAAGAAATTCCACAACAAAAGCTCATTTTGTGCATATCATCGAGTGCATGGTCATTCTACCAATGAATACAAGGCTTTGAGTAATAAAATTCAACATATTAAGGATTTTGGTGGTCTTGATGAACCTATTTCCTCTAAGGGTGAGTGCAGGATCATGGAGGTCCAAAAAGTGGCAATATGACCAAAAAGTGGCTATTTTTATCCAAATTTGATTAAACGAAAAAGGGTTTATTGAGAAAATTTTCACCTTTCCACCAATATAATGTATGCCTTATTTAGAATTAAATAGATAATTATTATTGATTTTCTATATGCATTCTGACTAAAGTTGTGATTGATATATAGGCTGATTGAAAAACATCTATAATTTTTAGATTTATCATTTTTTAAATATGAAAGATGCAACACATTCTATGCTTCCAATACTATAGGATTAAAACAATAAAAAATGAATTTCATAAATTTTTGACCAAGTTATGGTGGTCAGACAAACAAGTTTTAATATTTTAAAAAAAATTTAATTAAAAATTCATAAATAATTATTTACTTGAAAAAAAATTACAAAACAAATAAAACACATCTGGGCATGCGTCCTCTACTTATATTGAAAGTTTCAAAAAATATATATTAGTTTTGTCTTGTACTAAGGTTGGTCAAACATACATCTACTTTTTATTTTTTCATGAAAAATTAGTACTACTGCATTGAATTTTAAATGTTCACTAGATACATTTACTTTTTTCCAAAAAAGGACTAGTATCTTAGAAACTACATTCAAATTTCTACAAATTTTGTTCTCACATATTTTTCAAATTATTTTAACTTATACATTTTTTATGTCAAGTTGCCTAACTCTATTTTTCTGAATTTTCATTGCCACTTAAGGGCCTAGTTTGGACCCCCATGATCCCGCACTGACCCCTAATTGATAATTATTTTCATCCTATCATGTTGATCATCGGTATGTGGCATTGGTAGCTTTAGGTTTCTTGCTCATTGTCATGCATGGTTGTACAATCTTAGGTGCAACCATATTTATCTTTGCAACAAAATGATAGTCCTTGGAGGTTGTCTTTGTCTCTATGCTTGGGGGGGCAAGGATAAATAGTTTTTGGAGGAGTGCTTTATTTTCAAGGATCCCCCCATCCTCTCTTTCTACTTAAAATACCAACATAGCAACTATGTTGAAATTTTAAATGGGGCGCATATTGTCCCCCACTCATTGTTTGCATGTTCCTTTCTTAGTGATGATAGCATACATCTCCTAGGAAGTGTGAGCTTTTTATTCAAAGTGTGGATTTATTGATCTATATGATATGTATTCTTTGTGGTGATATTATGATTGATGTTCTACAAGAGCGTGACCTTTCTTGGCATATGACATTCCTCTTGGTGGTAATGCTATGATCAATATTCCTTAAGACATGAATCTTTTATTACTCAACTAGTCCTCACTTGGTGGTGATGTCAAGTGTGATGTTACCTAAGGTTATACCTCTCATGTATTAAGAAAAAACACCTTTAATTATCTTTTCAAATTTATCGCATTTAAACCTCTCCAAATTCCATGAGTTTTTAGCATAATGCAACTTTCTAGCCTTGTGAAGAATGACCATTTAGTGTGGAACCTTATCAAAGTTATTAGGGAGTATAAATTTTGGTATGGTTAACATATGCCCATTTCCACTTTTTTTTTTGGTTCACACCTTGTATACCTAGTGTGTGTTTCTAACTTAGTTAGGCTCACCTAGTGTATATCAAACTACACTAGCCCTTGTGAGCGTATTTTTCATGGCCATCAAGCATAACACAACTTGATTTCTTGTGGTGCCATGTGAGCATATTTTTGGGAAAAAGTATGAGCCTTGATTCATACCTTTTGGACAAATAATCAAAGCTTGATCCATCCTCTCTTTCCTCTTTGCATAAATTTTGGCATTATATGTTTGTGTAATCTTGTCTTACTACTTCATATCATACATTCATGTTTTCCCCTTTGTACTTATGTTGATTTTCCATGGGACCTAGGATCTTTGCAACCCCCTTGATCCTTTTCATCCTTTCCCATTGAAATTTGTGCACTCGGACCCCTCTTGACGTATGTTTTCCTACTTTAGTGTGAGTTTGAGCATAAGCTCATACTCTCACTAAATTAGGGGCTAATTGTAGTGTAGAAAAATGTACTCATTTACATTTTCACACTATGTTTGGGTCCCTTAATTAATTGGGCTTAATTAATCTTCTAATTGACCAAATTATGCATCCCAAATCCTTATTATTCCCATTTTCTAAAAGGAGAACCTATTTTAAACAATTGCAATAATTAATTTAAACACTTTGGAAATTGTGTCCTAGATTTACGATCTAGGCCATTCACCCAAGGATGAATGGGTCCTCCTTAAGTACCAAGACCTAACTTTTAATATGTTTTTGGTGGAACTTTAATGATTTAAATTCAAGTTTCAAATGTTGGCTATGGAATATGTTTTTTGAGAAATTAGATAAACACCTATAAATACATAGTTATTTTATCAATTCAAATCTATGCAATATTATCTAGCATTAAGGAAACTTTCATAAGAGAAAATATTATTGTCAAGAGCATTGAAGAGTAGAGTTATTAGTCATCTACAACAACAATCAACATCATATCATCATGCCAAAGTTTTTGCATCTTCATATCATGTTTTGGAGCTAACATTGTGATGTAGGTTTCAAGTTTTCAAGCAAGCATTCAAGCATCAAATCAAACAATCATTCAATCCAATTCAAGCAAGATCCAATCCTTAGAGAGATGTGTTAGATGGTAGTCCTTCAAGGGAAACCATTAAGGGTTTGGTGAGTTGTGACATAGCATTATTCATTCATCAAATTCCTTTCATTTATCATTATTTCATCATTAAGGTTTAATTACCAAACCAAGTTTTGACCAAGGAAATCCCCTTTCACCCAAAAATAAACATGTTTCCCTCTTTCTGTATGTGCAAACTTGCAAGTGAAGAAGGACTGAAAAATCACTCAAAAGAGCAATTTTGCAAAGTTGTCAAAGTTATGATCATTGTTGTCAAGCCATAGAAACTCAGATCTCAAATTTATTTTTGAGTTTTTGGTAGTGAAACCTAGGGTAAATAGAAGCTCATATCTCACACCAAAGGACCCCAGTTTGGCTAAGAAAAAACCCTTGTACAAAGACCTATTTTCCCTTGGGTGAATGAGTCCTTGTACGACACTTATAACCCACTTTTTTGCATAGGTTTTCCATGTTTCACACTTTCTAGATCTTCCATCAAATTACTATTTCCATTTTTGTTATTATAGAAATCTGCATTTCAAGTGTTAGGTCATGCAATTTACTTTGTTAAAGAATTTTAAATCATCCCCCAAAAGTCCCTATCAATCATTTTTGTTATAAGAGAACAACAAATCCTCCTAATAGAGTTGACTCACTTCAAGGTTGAAATTTAATCCTATCCTTGGGAGATTTTTTTTTCTAATGAAAATAGTGAAGGTGTAAGTTTGTTTAAACCCTCACATACTCACATCCACCCACTTATATTTTCCTATGTTTCAATTAAATATATATTTACCATTTATTTAATTATTATCCCTTCATCATGATCATATTAATTAAATAAATATTTCATTTATTTATATATTTAATTTCCCTTTATCCTCTATCCTTTTCCATCTAATCCTAGCCCTTCATCTTGTTCACATGGATCATAATCTAAATTTGTCCTCATGTGACAAATGCCTAACTATTTTTTGGTCTAGATTCATTGAAGCTAGACACCTATGAAAAATTCAAACTATCTTTTCATCTTATCCACTCATCTCATTTAACCTCTTAATCCTAGATATTGCCATAATAATTTTTATCCTTATCTCAATCCTAAACCTAGATCATATCCACTATTTAGCACTTATCATATAATTACATCTTTCATCCAAAACCTAACCCTCCTTCAATCTTGGAAATCCATCATCATTCATCAACCATTTATAGCCATTGGTTTTTCCTCTTAAAGCCTCTATATCTAGAGTCTCTCATCCTTCATTTCAATCTAATGAATTCATCCTTTGAGGCTAATGCAAGTATCTCCTAGAATGACTTATCAAGCTATCATAACTATACACTCATTTTGATCATATAAATCTTATCATTATCATTATCAAATCATATCATGGTTATGCTAGAGCATTAAGCAATTTTCATTTCAATATCAAGGAGGAAATAAAATAGAATAAGGGTGTGAACTATTGAGGAATGGATGCTTTATGACTTACGTCATAGAACACCACTTTTCTCCAACTATCATTCAAGGATTCCCTAGGATCCCAAATTGGATTGACTATCAAAACAAAGGTGAGTCAATTCTCAACAAGGAATACCTAGGGAGGCTCCTTAGGCTTTGAAGGGTTGACCACCAAGCAAAGATTTGGAAAAGAAAACTTGATATTCAACTTGCAAAGCCTAATAATGCAAGTCAAATAATGAGTGAAAATGACAAAATTAAGGAACAACAAGTTAGGGTGTGTGTACTTGGGAAGTCTGGAAATGTGATAAGGATTTTGGAAATGCAAAAATGTTGTCAAAATATGCTAGGGAGGACAAAGACACCCTTACTATTGTATTAGTCCCACTACTATTTTTCAAGGCAGATGTGAAATCTTCAATGTCAAAGCAGAATCTCAAAGAATCTCTGCAAAATACCACTTGGAGGACTAAGACTCCCTTATTTCCAACTTTGTCCCAATCTAAAATTTTCAAACTTTGAAATGTGATCCTGAGGTTCAATGTCTGCACTTCCTTCTTCCTAGATCTCAGGTCCTAAAAGCTCTAAATCTGGCCTATAGGTGACTTTCCCTGAAGATGACAACTTTGTAATGCAACTTTGAAATTTTACAACTTTTTACTTTAAATATTTAGCTTAAACCTAAGTATGCAAACATAAACACACAAGAGAGGGAAAACATGTTGATTGTTAGTAAATTTAGGTTTTCCTTAGTCAAACCCCTTGTTGGTAATTGAACCTTGGAATGAAATGAAATAATGGAGGGAAATGATGAATAAACAAAGTGTTATGTTGCAACTCACCAAACCCTTGTTATAAAATTTGAAAACTTGTATGAAGTGGCTAGCTTGAATGTATATCTTGAATCAAATGAATGCTTGATAGATCTTTACTTGAATTGCTTGCTTGAATCAAAACCCTATATCACAAATGTTAGCTCAAAAACACACATGATGCAAGAATATATTTGACATGATGCTTGAATCTTGATGATAGCTCCAAATGCTTGATGAATTGATCTTGAATGCTTTTGTGAATTCCAAATTTCTATGACGAATGAATATTTGAATGCTTGGGATTAAAATGAGAGAAATAACCTTGTATTTATACTTAACCCTACTTAATATCCTGATTTATTACTCCAGAACAAGTTGACATATGAATTCATTAATTAAAGGATGCTAAATCCTATGAAGATTTGAAATTAAATCCCAAAACTTGAGGGGCACTAAGATGCCCTAAGTGGCATCTTAGTCTCGAGGCTTGAAACTTAGGGAAGAAACTCCAAAAAGGGGCCTCTTTAGGGTACTTTTAAAATTAGGGTTCAAAGACCTTTGGAGGACAAAGATGCCCTAGGTGTCATCTTAGTCTGAGTCCAAAAATCATGGAAACATAGACAAAATCATTAAATTATCATTTATCCTTTGATTTTTTTCAAGATTATCCATAAAAAGATACAATTTATTAGGATTTTGGATGAAAAATAGGATGAATTAAAAACATAAATAAGGATGAATAAAGCAAGGAAGATCCAAAAAAGTGTGAAAATGCAAGGGTATGCATTTTCCTACACTACATTTATCCCCCACTTTATTGAGAGGATGAACTTGCTTCAAACTCACACTAAAGTTTCCAACCACACAATCAAGAGGGGTTCAAATGTATGAATGCTAGTAAGATAGGATGGGAATAACCTAGAGGGTGGCCAAGCCCCTAGGATCAAGATCCTACATGAAAAACCAACATAGGCACAAAGGAAGACACTTGTGGATGATATATGAAGCCATAACCATATCACAAACATACATCATCAAAGATAGAGAAAGGAAAAAGGAAAAATAAAAATGCAATGGATCAAGCTTTAACTGGTCATCAAACACATTGTGGACCAGATCTAGGATATTTTTCCAAAATTTTTTTACAAGTGTAACACATTTTCCACTGTGCAAACAAAACACATGCTCACTAGGGCTAGTGAAGCTAGTTGTCCACTAGGTGAGCCCCAAGAGATTCATACCAAATTCATACCCCCATGACTATGATAAGGAAAAAAAGAAAATGCATGCTCACAAGGGCTAACATGAAGCTAGTTGTTCCCTAGGTGAGCCCCAAGGAGCCATATCAAAGCCATACCTCCATGACTTTAATAAGGTACAAAAATAAAATGCACACTCACAAGGGGTAGTGAAGCTAGTTGTTCACTAGGTGAGCCTCGAGGACCATATCAAAGCCATAGCTCCATGACTTTAATAAGGTACAAAAATGCATCACAATAAGAAAGATGGATATTTGAAGGGATTATTTTTAGTTCATGTGAGGTCTTACTCTAAGGAGACATTGTTCCTAATATCTCCAAGAGAAGAACAATCAAAGGATAAAAGATTCAAAACTTAGGGAATGCAGTGTGTCACATCTCCACTAAGAGGAATGTAATATGCTAAGATAGATCAAGCTCTTGAAGTAAATTACTCCCAATGTCTCCAAAAAGAGAAAAACACATCGCATGAAGTAAGAAAAATACATCAAGGAACATGGAAAAATGCCAAGATAATGCCAATGTATGCCCCCACTTTAATGAAACTGCTAAACACCATGATGTGAGCAATTAATTTAAAGTAGCCAAAACATGAAAAAGGAAAAGAGGGTTTCCCCCCAAAAACACATAAGGGATCTATGGATTCAAGGTCAGTATTTGTCTTTTCTGCAATGATATTAGAGAGCATGAAATTGTCATCATTCCCTAAATACACATAGAACTAGAAGAATGACACAAAGAAATTGAAAACAAATGAAAAACCTTTTGAGTAAACATGGAAGAGGAATAGGGTGTCTCAATTCCTTACGTCATCCCCAAAAGTAAAAAACAAGACAAAAATGGAAAGATAAATAAAAGGTAAGGACCAATGAAAATAAAAGAAACTTATGAAATATAGAAGAATGTAGGTACAAATAAAGGAATGCACATAGAGAGGAAACATAAAAGAATACGGGGGATCACATTACACACATGCTATCAACCAAAAGGAAAAAGGAAAGAAAAAATAGTAGTAAAGCACATTTGAGTCAACCATCCAATAGGTCATATGCATCCTAGTCTTGTTTAGTATATGCAGAATGCAAATCACTAGCAAGAGGGACAACATCAAGTGTTCTACTAGGAGAATCACCAGGTTCAACATGTAGTGAATCACTCAGTTTAGAAAGATCACAGTTGGTATCGTCTAAGCTCATAGAAGAGGAAAATAATAAATTCAACTCATTATGAAATTTCTCATCAATTTTAGTGGTTTCTTCATTGTCATCCAAGTTAACCACAATAGAAGGATGAACCACAATAGGAGGATGAATGATAATATCCATAGAATATTCCAGTCCCTTTTGTGTTGGAGACATAGGATTTATTGGTTCTGGTAATGGAGGAGGCTCATCGTTTATTGCTTCTATCAAATTCAGATTTTTATTTTCTATGTTGTTCTCTTCATTCATTATTTAAGTAATAGCACGACATCTATACCTATGCTCTCTAGCATTTTAGTTTCTTTTATTACAGTTTTCAAGTTGTGTTTGTGTAGGAGTGGGTTTTTCAACCATATGTTCCTTTTCTTCTTGTGAGGGAAGAATGAAAGAAAGCATGGAAGGTTGTTCAACAACTTTCTCTTTGGCTTTATAAATTTGCTTAGGAAGCGAATTAGGACTTGTTTGGTTTTCTCTTGGCCTTTTTTAGGAAATAGGAAAGGGATTTTTTATGTATGGTTCTTGGTTGGTTGGAAGGACTTTAAGCTCAATATTTTTTTCTTTAAGGGGTGGAGATTCAATCATGGGTAGAGCAAAATTTTCAAGTGATAACTTGGATATGCATTTTTCTTTGAAATTTTGGTAGGATACGAAAAGGAAGTCCTCATGGGGCCTTATAGGTTCCATGGGTTCATGCTAAAAATAGTCTAAGGAGAAATTTCCATGGGAAGAGAGAGGTCTAAAGCCACTATGGTTCACAATGAATATTTCATTGCTAAATGGAAACTTTAAGAACTTATGGAAAAAAATTGGGATCACATTCATGGAGTGAAGCCATTTGTAGCCCAACTTCACATGAAATTGATCTAAATTAGAGATGATAGAGAATGATACATTTAATTTATTTAGTCCTACTTGTAAAGGGAGTGTGATCAAGCCCATAGTAGCATGAGCAAACACATCATGTGTTTTAATCCATGCTTTTGGTTTATCATATCTATCTTGAGTGAGTTCATGCACATATGAGAGTTCCTATATGATCACATTCTCTCCGCAGATGGGATCAATTAAAATCCCAGGAGTGGGCCTATCATTGATTCTTCTAGCTATGTAAAGAGGACCATCAGGTGCATTTTTTATTATTCTTCTAAAGAGAAATTAATTTCAATGGGAATTATGGTTTGTTGTTTATGAGGCTTGATTTAGATCACTCTTATCATTGTACTAATAGGCCTTTGGTTATTAGTATCCATATGATTGTGTTCGTTATTGTTCATGTTATCATCATTTGTGTCAATGTTCATCACACTAGGCTTAGTTTCATTAGCCTTAACAAATGAAATATTGTGATTAGGGATGGGATTGGTAAAGATTTCCAATTTTTGGTTAGGAGGAGCTATAGATTTATTACCTTTTTCATTTAAACCTCCAATTTGAATATGATTAGAATCAATGAGGTCTTGCACAAGATGTTTATGATGCTTACAATTTTTTGTATCATGTCATTTTTGTTGGTGATAAGCACAATAGGCAAAATGTCTCAAGCTTAGAGGTAATGGCTTGCTAGGGTCAAGTGGTCGAACAGAAGGTAAGGTAACCATGTTTTTGTTTATTAGCCGAGCCATGATATTTTGAAGTGTGTTGGGTAAGGGAGTAAATTTTCTTTGTGGATCCCCAAAGATATAAGGATTACTCTTCTTTGTAGCAGCTACTTGGGTATCAACTTTTTGGGTAGGTTGGGAGGTAGAATTTAGTTGAAGGAAACTTTTTTTTTTCTTCTAAAAGGATAGTAGGTCTTTTGGTTTGAAGATTTAGACTTTTTTGGATGGGTAGAGGTGGTTTTTTGGTTCACAAATACCTATAAAATTTTGATAATATCGAAGGGAAGTGCATAAGTGCATGAAGGAAGGGAGTTTCATCATGGTAAGCTTGTCTTATATCTTAATTTGTAAATTTTCTATTAACATCTTTTGAAGGTGAGAATTAGAAATCTTCACACTAATTTGGGAATAAAGTGATTGGTAATGTGAAATAATGTCAATGAATTTTCACCCTTATTTTGCTTACATCTCATCAAATCAGCTAATGTTATTTTAGGAACCATATGCACTTGGAAATGGTTAATAAATGCTTCAAAAATTTCAATAAATGAACAAATTGAGTTATTCGGTAATGTAGAAAACAAGTCCAAGGAAATGTCTTTCAAGGATTGGGAAAAAATCTTAGCCAAAAGTTTGTCCTCAAGGATAAAGTCACTACTAATGATTAGTAGGATCTCCCTTTCCTCCACATTTCTCAAATCTAGGGATCTCTATACCTTGTGGCACCAGAGTTCTCAATATCTCCAAAGATAGTGGGTTGTTTTTGACATAGTATGAAGGTGGACCATTTTAATTTTGATTTATGGTGGAAACTTGATGTTGAATGTATGAGAGGATTTGTAAAAGGTGTTTAATAATAGGGTCACTATTTTTGTTTTGAGATGGAGATGAATATGGTGGTAGTATATATGTGTTGGAAGGACAAGTGAATGGATAGCGTACGAGAGGAGATATAAGGTTAGATGCCACATAGGTATAAGGAGCACTATTGGAAATGTTTGAGGTAGGAAGAACATTGCTAGTTGGTTCCATCATTGTGGTCACTTGAGGATTTGTATAGGTGGGAATGGAGGTTATGGTAGAAGGGGGAGGAATTTGAGTTCCACCCTAGTTTTTTACATTGTTTGAAGTTTGAGCACCATTGGTGATGGAAGGAAGATGTTTTCCAAAGATCTGAGCTATGTTATGCACAACTTCTAGTCCTTCATCACTTTCCATCATGTGGTGAATATTATTTATGGAAGGTATAATAGTGTTGGAAATGTTTTCAGTACTCACACTATCTTGTAAATGGGCTAGGTCTTCATCCATTTTCATTATGTTTTCTTGAGGAATATGATCAACCATTGTTTGAACACTTGGCATAGCATTTGTAGGTAAAGTAGGAAGAGCAAAAGAGGTATCAAAGGTGCATTCCATACCTAGTGAACTAGTACCAACATTAGAAGAAAGAGAGCTAGATAACCCAAGATCCACAACAAGTGTTTTATCATGAGATGCCATGAGTCTTGCACTTTGTCTCACCATAGTATGAGCAATAGGACACCAAGTAGTATAGATCATGCAAGGGATAAACCAAAGAAAGTGCAATGAACATAATGTCCTATGTTTACAATTATACTTGAAATGAAATAAATTGGAATAACAACAATTCTGCAAACTATGCAATGAACATAATGTCCTATGTTTACAATTACACTTGAAATGAAATAAATTGGAATAACAACAATTCTGCAAACTACAACACAAAACTCAAAGCAACCAAGAGAAGCATCGAAAAGTAATTTCAAACCCTGAAAACTACAAATTCAAAGTCAATAGGGACTAAGACACCAACAAGGGCATCTTAGTCCTACTAATGAAATTTTGAGGTTCCAGAAACTAGAACGAACAACAAACAACTTGGACAAGGTTTTGAGCCAAAAACCCATAGAGGGACAAAGACGTCAATAAAGGCATTTTAGTCCCAGTAAAGGTTCTTTTTAGAAAAAAACAACAAAATATGGATTGTTTGCAGTGTTCCCAGGTTGCCTACTCAAGGACATGATGTTTAGAAAAAAAAAGTGTGCAAATGAATGCAAGAAAAGTAACTAATGACAAGCAATTGAATGCAAAGTTGAATACAATTTTTTCAATTTTGAATGCAATAAAAATGTTCCTAAATGTAATTTAGATAATTGACAATGCACTTTTTTAGTTTTTTAATGAGTTAAGATGATGCAAGAAAGAAAAAATGCAACCTATATGAACTTTCACTAATGCAAGATGCAATGCAAGAATGAATGCAACCTAAATATAGGACCTTAGTGAACTCCAAATTAGAATAATGAATGTTCAAAAATGTTAGGTTCACTAAAATGAACCATTGGGGAATGGATGCTTTATGACTTAGGTCATAGAACACCACTTTTCTCCAACTATCATTCAAGGATGCCCTAAGATCCAAAATTGGATTGGCTATCAACACAAAGGTGAGTCAATTATCAACAAGGGAGACCTAGGGAGGTTCCTTAGGCTTTGAAGGGTTCACCACTGAGCAAAGGCTTGGAAAAGACAACTTGATATTAAATTTGCAAAACCTAATATTTCAAGTCAAACAATGAATGCAAATGACAAAATTAAGTGATGGCAAGTTAGGGTGTGTGTACCTAGGAAGTCTGGAAATGTGATAAGGATTCTAGAAATGCAAAAATGTTATCAAAATATGCTAGGGAGGACAAAGACACCCTTACTTTTTTCTTTGTCCCACTACTATTTTTTGGGGAAGATGTAGAATCTTCAAATGTTAGAGTAGAATCTCAAAGAAGTTTTGCAAAATACCACTTGGAGGACTAAGAAACCCTCACAAATGACTTAGTCCTGATCTAAATTTCTACAACTTTGAAATGTGATCCTAAGGTTCAATATCTACACTTCGTTCTTCCCAGATCTCAAGTCTTGAAACCTCCAAATCTGGCCTATAGGTGACTTTCTGTGAAGATGAGAACTTTGTAATGAAACTTTGAAACTTTACAACTTTTCACTTCAAATGATGTTCAACCTAAATATGCAAACATAAACACACAGGAGAGGAAAAACTTGTTGATTGTTAGTAAATGAGGGTTTTCCTTGGTCAAACCCCTTGCTGCTAATTAAACCTTGGAATGAAATGAAATAATGGAGGGAAATGATGAATGAAAAAAGTGCTATGTTGAAACTCACCAAACCCTTGTTATGAAATCTGCAAACTTGTATGATATGGCTATCTTTAATGTATATCTTGAATCAAATGAGTGCTTGATAGATCTTGACTTGAATTGCTTGCTTGAATCAAAACCCTACATCACAAATGTTATCTCAAAAACACACATGACGCAAGAATATCTTTGACATGATGGTTGAATCTTGATGATGGCATCGAATTCTTGATGAATTTCTCTTGAATGATCTTGTGAATTCCAACTTGCTATGAGGAATGAATATTTGAATGCTTGGGATTAAAATGAGAGAAAGAACCTTGTATTTATAAGTTTATCAATTCTTAATATCCCAAAATTACATGACAACAAGATGACATATGAATTCATTAATTAAAGGAGTCTAAATCCCACCAAGATTTCAAATTAAATCCAAAAAATAACTTGAGGGGGACTAAGACACCCTAGGTGGCATCTTAGTCTCGAGGCTTGAAACTCGGGGTATAGACTCCAAAAAGGGGCCTCTTTAGGTGCTTTTAAAATTAGGGTCCCAATACCTTTGGAGGACAAAGACACCCTAGATGTTGTCTTATTCCTCATACAAAAATCATGGACACATACCCAAAATCATTAAATTATCATTTATCCTTTGATGTTTTTTCAGGATTAGCCATAAAAGGATGTAATTTATTAGGCTTGTGGTTGAAAAATAGGACAAATTAATACATAAATAAGGATAAATAAATCAAGGCCCAAAAAAGTGTTAAAATGAAAGGCTATACATTTTCCTACACTACAAGGTGCACCCCATTTCCACTCATCAAGGAGAAGAAAATATTCTAGGTGGAGGTATTGCACTTTGTATTGCTTTTATCTTCCTTTTTTTCCTTCAATCTTTTCTCAACCTGTTCAAGTGTCATGGCCCTTGATTCTATGGTAATCAAAATATATTCATTATTGTTGTACCATGTGATCTTGGATTTATTTTCATCAAACCATTTGGTGAGGGGAAATGTTATCATATTGGATTGGTAAAGTTTGCAAAACATAACATCCATTGGTTCTCACAAAGTGTTTTATTTGTGTTTTTGAGTTAATGGTTGGGGTTTGCCTAATGGGATGGAAATATTGGTAGGTAATTGGATGTTATGAATATTTTTGGGGTCTTGGGGGTTTAATGGTTTGATTTTTTTGAGCTTGTGATCCCATCACTGATGATGTTCTTGTTCTTGGACCAAAATTTAGGTTTATCATTCTAGTTACAATCCTTGGTGAAAATATTTATGAAGCCTTTTGCAATGAGGGCCTTTATTGTATGGACCTTATTTATGATGATTTCATCAAATATGGTGACACAATGTAATTGAAGGTGAAAGTGTAATTCTTGGTTTAGGTTTGTAATGAAAAAATATATAATTTACTTCTTAGGTATCTAAGCTAAGAGAAATGACTTGTGAGAATTATCCATTGTTGTAACAAGGAGTGGAATATTTCTTTATTACATTTCTTTACATTGGAAAGATATAAAATAGTTATCTAATTCTTGACATTATAGGAGAAAATTTTGAAATTTTTTTGGACTTTTGACCCTTTTTTTTAGATTTTATCTTTTTGAAAAAGATTTCACAAGTGCAAACAAGTCAAACACTAAAACAACCTAGTTATTTAACTAGGAGTGTTTTGTTCTTTTAGGATATAATTTGACCATATCATAAATAGTAAGGCCTATAGGTATAAAGGTTCTAACCAAAAATTTGGTTTTTATTTTTTTTGTCTACTATTTCATTTTTGGAAGCACATAGTGAGTAAATTCCTAGGGCTAACCATTTATTGATGCACTAAAAATACCAAACAATTAATGGATTTTTTATGCAATTATTGTAGAAGGAATTCCAAGAATGACATAAATATATACCCAAATGTACATGAAACCCAAATCTTTGAAGAGATGATTATGTCTAATGGTATGGCATCAGAGGGTAATCCACTCTTCTCCACTTGAAAGCTTAGCTCAAAATGATAATTGTACCCCTAAGAGAGTCTATTGATTCTCTCCCTTATTTTGACATCCCCTTGGAACACATGGATTTGGTTCACAAATTTTTGATGAAATAAAAAGATAGATAAAAAGAAACTAAAGTAAAATTATTAACCATTTTTTATTTCTAAGATCACCTTGTGGCACAAGGAGAAGCATACATATATTTACCTTTTGGGGGAAAATAAATAATGAAAAAAGGAATTTTTAATTTCCAAAATCACCTCGTGGTGTGAGGGAAGAGCATACCCATTCCTCAATCATGTAAGCACAAAAAAAAAAATCATCAAAATTTATAAAATAAAATTTGAAGTGTGAAGGGGATTGAGTACAAGGAGTGTTTTTGGTTCCTAAGATCACCTTGTAGAATGCAAGAGAAGAGTATACACACTTCTTGGGTAGTGAGCCTAGAAAACAACTTAATTTCCTTTAGAAAAAGGAAATGAAAGAAAATGAAAGATGTGTTAAGGTTATGGCTTGGCCAAACAAACCTACAATATATGTTATTAGTATTATAAATAGTCTTCCTCTAATGAACCTATAGAAAAGGGTTAGCAATATGACACTAAAAGGCCAAAATTATCTCAACAATTATTTGTGTTAGTACCAAAGAACCAAAACTTAATAAAATGGGGAAAAAATGTGGGTGTGTTATTAGATAGAGTGTATGCACCATTGGAAGTTTGCATACACATTTGATAGAGTGTTTGCATCGATAGATGAAAGTTATATTTTCTAAAATACAAAAATACTACTCCAAGTGTAGAAATGATAATATAGCTGTGCATGTGCTTAAAAAAGATTCGCATGCACTAAAACAAAAATAGAAATTATAATAAGATTCTAAAAATTATTAAAAAAATAGAAAAAAAGAATAGAGAAGTGCATACACCACTAGTGAGTTTACTTGTGATCTACTAGGGTTTATAAAAATACTATATAGAGTGATATTCCTAAAGAAAAATAAAATCAAATACCTCTATTTTTTTATGTGCTACACTAGGCAAGCATATGATATAGATTGATGTAGATACACTATTCTATAAATTATCTACCCTAAAAGCTAAGGGTGTAGGGTTTTGTCTTTTAATTACGAATGCACCATAAGTGACTAAATATATTACATTAATAGAGTGGATGTGTTATCAATAGTACAAATATGCTATATTATAAAATACAAATTTTTATGATAAAATCTACAAAAACCTTCAAAAACACTAAATGACTACAAGAATTAGCTTGGTACATAGTCACATTAATAATTCTAGAATGGGAACATTTAATTCTAGGGAAAACAATTAGTAAATAATGATAGAGCAACAAATTCTCAGGAAAACCAATTGCACAGAGACCTTCACAAAAGGTGAGAGAGACACAAGACCATTTCACCAAATAAGGATTAAAATAGTGAGATGATTAAATTTACATAATGTGCATGCTTATAAAGTCATGTAAAACATAGACGGGTGAAAAACTACCCTACGGGGAAAAACCACCCAAATAACCAATGCATAATTATGCCTAAGTTAAAACTTAAGCCTAAGGTAAATGTAATTTACTCTAACACCCCCCCTTAAGTGCAACTTAGGGAGAATGCAAATGAAAATATGAAGATGCAATATGCAGTAAGGGTCCCGAAAACACAACCATTTTAGGTACCCATTTACAATGCAAAAGAGAAAATCTCTCACAACCAGAGAAAAGGAGAAAAACCCTATGGGAAAAAACCACTCTCCAAAAGAGAGAAAACAAAACAAAAAAATGATGCATGGATGGAGGAATCAATCACACCCCCCAAGGACTACATACATCATGTATATAGAACCAACAACCCCCCTATAAGAGGGAAAGAGAGAGACTATATAGCCCCCCCACAATGTGTAATCATCTGCAAAAATGGTAGATGTTTGAAGAAAAAACATGATCCAAAGTTGAAAAACAACTTATCTCCCTTTTGGTAGAAACAAAACCAAATACAATGCAGGTATGCTTCCCATTCCATATAGGAATTGAAAGAAAGAAGCATGAAAAATTATGATGGTGTCTCTGAAATTTGATCACATGTGTTTCCAAGACCTTGGAGGATGATCCCATGAACCAATTAGGAACATGCCCAATCACAACAGAAGGTGAAAAATAAGGTACCACTGGAAACTAATATTGAACAATATCCAGAGACTAAAATGGGGTGACACAAGTTGTACTACAACTATCATCAATTAGGAGGGATATTCCCTCAAATGTGTCCTCCAAGTCAGAAATATGAGATTCTACAAACAATGAACCAATGTCCGACAAATACAAATCCCAATCAGGAAGATAATGAAATATTGGTTGTGATGAATTACTGGACATGCTCAATGAATTATCAACACAAGATGAATGGTCCTATAGAACATGAATGATAGGAATCTCAATCAATGACTCTACATAATGAATCATTGAAGGAAAAGGTACATCAACTGTCTCTGATG
The DNA here is from genome assembly GCA_007258455.2 of Sequoia sempervirens. Classification (NCBI taxonomy): domain Eukaryota; kingdom Viridiplantae; phylum Streptophyta; class Pinopsida; order Cupressales; family Cupressaceae; genus Sequoia; species Sequoia sempervirens. Next base: position 893,494,136 of record VDFB02271358.1, read on the forward strand.
GAGAAGAAGGAGCATCTAAAGAACCCTCACCATCCTCATCTAAAGATTCAAAGTATTCCAACACTTCAAACTCCTATATAGTAGCATGATCATAGGGTATCCTATTTGAAAAATGAAGAGGCACAAGACAACTTGAAACAGGATCATCTGAGAATCATTAAGTATTAGGATCTCCATGTATTTCCCAAATTTTAATCCAAAGAGTATATGGACACTCAAATTGATCAATAGCATCTAAAGTGGCATCATCACTATGCATTGTAATAACTCATAGGACATGATCCCTTTTGCAATTCCATGCAAACTTCTTACTATCAGTACTAGGAACGGGAACAAGATTATATAGGTATGGAAAAAGATGAAACCATCTCAAGTTCTTCAATATACCATCTTTCCATTGTGTATAGTTCCCCCTTTCCAACATAATCACAGCAGGATGCAATGAAAACCCCATAATCAACTAGGACAAAACTTTAAAAATACAAAGACAATAACCTTCAACAAATAGAAACTCCAAAATACTGCAAATGAAGCGAGACCAATATCAAACTTCAATAAATTAAAAGCACCAAAAAACAAATAAATATGAGAGAAATTCCTCAACCACTGAAAAGGTGATGAAAATACCTTTCCATTGATATGTGGTTTGTGAAAATCAGCCTCCATTTGCAAAAGATATGCAAAAAATGGAAAAAAGAAGGCCTATAGAGGCACTTTCGAAATCTTCTAGAGCTCTTGATCACACCATATGACCACATAATGCATACGGAATAAAAAATGAGCCTCCTAGTCCAAGTGGACTCCAAATCGCCAAGTCAGGCCTTACTAAGTCATGCCACCAAGCAGCCAATCACCCAAGCAATGTAACCTCTTGTGAGATTTTTCTCACAACAATGAAAGGGACTACAAAGCTTTTTAAACAACAAAAAATCATCTACCATTTCCAATGTTGGATAATGTTTCCCTCAAAAAAACTTCAAAAGAACCTCAGGCCCACACACTTCCTTGCGTAACATGAAACCCTAAATACATATTTGAAAACTTTATAAATGTATAAAGTTTGATTAAAATGCATGGTATCCAAATTCCGCTTCAAAAAAAAAGCATGTTGAAAATGTCTGCCTGTGCGGATTGAAATCACGCCTCCAAAAAAAAAAGGAGAAATATGCACCCAAGGGGTCTCCACAGAGTTCAAGATCACACCTTCAATCAAGGATCGATCCTTCGAAATTGCTAATCAAATTCTCCCAAGCAAGAATCGGTGCCCTCTTGATCTAGAGGATTTTCATCAAATTTTGAAATTCTCCATTTTCTCAAGTTTTGGTATAATTAGAAAGTGCTTGAGATCTTGACTCCAACACAACTCAAACGGAATCAATTGGAGTCCCAGAGCTCAAGATATATATGGTCAAACTTCTAGTCAACTCTCAGAACAAGGCCAGAAAAAAAGGTAAAAAAATAAAAGTCATCAAAACCAATCAAAGTCAGCACCATAGTGTAGTGCTAGTCATCACAATTTTGATAGAGTTCATTTCACAGAAAACAAAGTTTGTATGGCGAAGTTATGGAAGGTCAAAGATTGGGTCAAAGTTGCAATGAAGATGTTAGTGCCCAGTTAGCACCCAATCAACTCCTAACACCCGGTGACATATCACCCCTCCACATGGCATGTCATTATTGGCACAAATGGCAATTATTATTTTTAAATAAATTAATTAAATAAATAAATAAAATGATAATAAATAAAAATAATAATAAAACATTTAAGATGCCCCCCCATCCATGGGGGGTGGGCCACATTAAGTGGGGCGCCACCCATGGTATGGGGGCAACCCTCTTTAAATATAACGCATCCCCTTTTAAAAGGAGGGGATAAAGAGGAGGGGAGTGTGGTGGGACAACCACCCCCCATTCTCTCTAAAACTTAAATGATTTTTGCCATAAAATGCCTTAAAATAAGGCTATTTCATAATTTTTTAAACCATGGAAATTTTATACCCATCTATTCGGGAATATTAGGAATATTATTCCTAAATTAAGGAGCCTATTCAAACTACATCCCCAAATTAATAGGGAATAAACCCCTTTGTAACCATTCAAATGGAAAAATAAATTATCTTGAGGGGATATTATCCTTCTGGGAATCATAAGAAGGGGATATTATTGAAATTTTCTCTAAGGGAGATTGGGTAGTTAATTGGTTTTACACCATTTTTTGCAAAAAATGGTAATATAAAAAGGGGTAGAATTGGGGTGTGAAGGCAAGTGGTTTTGGAAGTATTTTGTGAGTGTGAGAGATTGTTTCCTTGGAGAAATTATTGTATTTTCATGCTTTTGGAGAAGCTTGTTTCCATGGAATTTGGAAGTGCATTTGTAAATTTCTTTGTAAACCAAGGGGAGGTTCTGCCAATGAATGTAACCGAATTTCTAGAGGAATAATTGGATCGGTCCACTCATTGGAGAGGGGCCCGGAGACGTAGTTATTCTAAATGATGAACTCCGTTATGAATCTTTGTTTGCACTCTCTTTATCTCTCATTTTTTTCTTTCTTTAATTACTTTGTAATTTTGTTATTTAAATTTCATTTGTGTGTTTAATTATAATTAAGCACTTTTGGTTTGTAATTGTTAACGTAAGCATTCAAAGTAGTTTTCATAGATCCTTAAATTAGATCAAATTGGTATAAGAGTTGTGTTTTGATTAGTATTGCAAATTTGAATGCTTACACGCTCGAAGCTTCAACAAGGCAAAGGAAAACTTGAAGAATACAATCTTGAGATCAACAAATGAAGGACTTCACCAACAATGGACGAAACTAAAGCTAGGAAAAGCACCAAGAAAGAGCTTGATGATAATTGTGGTGAATTAAATGCTGAAAAGTTAGATGATTGGATCCAACAGGTAGAAGTCTATTGTAGGATTCAAGCCCTAATAGAAGATGCTTCTATGATCCAGTTAGCCACTCTCTGGTTGGGAGGTACAACTCTCACCTAGTGGGAGAGTAGGACTTGGAAGGAAATTGCTCACCATGGTAAGATCAATATGACTTGGATGGAATTTATTGCTGCCATTAAAAAATAGTTTTATCCTTTAGGTTATATGCAACAATTAACTATGAATTAGCAAACCTTTAGGCAAGGTAAGGGTCAGTTTGTCCAAGATTACACTCATGAGTTTATAAAACGGGCTATTTCTTTGAATGTTCCATTATATACTCAAGATACATTACTCAAGTAAATAGGTGGTTTGCATTCTTACCTAAGACATACTATTCTAATGTTGAGTCCTAATAATTTAGATGAAGTGTCAGTCCAAGCCACTCATTTAGAGTCAAGGGGTAAGAAAACTTTCAATGATAATTTCTCAAAGAAACCATCTAAGTCTGAGGGGAAACCTAAGGGTAAATATAAAGGAAAAGGAAAAAAGACAGCCACAATAAAGAAAGAGGGTGAAAAACCCACTTGTTCTCATTGTAAGAAAGAAGGACATGAAGATTCTAAGTGCTGGAAACTACATCCAGAACTTAGGCTAAAGAGGCACGGTGGAAACAAAGGGAAGCAGAAGACAACTGTTGTAACACAACAAGATCTTGGATTTGATTCCAAGGACGAGACAAAGATAACCACCACTGGGATTCAAGGTAAAAACAAAGATGTATCTCTTGCATCTGAATCAAGTATTTTTGCAAGTACAAGTAAGAAACGTAAAGTACAGATAAGCAAAGGAATGAAGTTTTTCATATTCGTGTGATAACTAAACACACTATGGTTGATACTTTATTCGACATGGGTTCACAAGTTAATCTCATATCTGAAGAAGTTGTTAAAAAGCTAAATCTAACTACAACTCCTCATCTAAATCCATACCCTTTGGGATGGGTTTGTAATGATGCATAGTTACAAGTCACAAAACAACATAAGCTTAGTTTTGTAATCACTGCAAACTTTAAAGATGAGGTTGTAGTGAATTTTGTACCTTTAGATATTTGTGGACTTGTTTTAGGAATTCCATATTTGTACAACCGTAAATCTATCTTCTCTAGGGAGGAAAACAAGTATCACCTATTTAAGGATGGGATTGATATATTGTATGTGCACACAAAGTCAAAACTAGTCTTGCATTAGTTAATGTTGGTCAAATGAAAAGATTAGTGAACTCGAGTAAAAAATATTGTTTTAATGATTGTTAAGGCCAAAGAAGATGAAACATCTGAGGTGTTTAAAGGAAGTGATCCCAAACATAAGGTTGAATTGGTCAAAGTTGTGCATCCACTTATGATGACTTGTTTTAGGAACCAAAAGGATTTCCTCCTAAAAGAGATATTCAACATGAAATTCAATTGCAGCAGGATGCACCACTACCTAATATTGGCATGTACCATTTGTCTATCATGCAAAATGAAGAAATCAAAAATCAGGTTCAAGAGCTCATCGACAGAGGAGTGATTTGTCCAAGCACATCACCTTGTGGTTCTCTGATCATTTTGGTTCCAAGGAAAGATGGAACATGGAGGATGTGCATCGACTTTAGGGCACTAAACAAAATCACCATCAAAAATAGGTATCCACTTCCTAGAATTGATGACTTTCTTGATCAACTTAAGCATACAATTTATTTCTCAAAATTAGATTTGTGAAGTGGTTATCATTAGATTAGAATTGCAGAGGATGATATTTGGAAAACTCCTTTCAAGACAAAACAGGGACTTTATGAATGGATGGTTATGCCCCTCAGTGTTACCAATGCACCCACCACATTCATGCGAGTCATGAATGACATCTTTCATCCTTACATTGATTATTTTGTTATTGTATATCTTGATGATATCCTAGTTTTTAGCAGGTCTTGGGAAGACCATGTAAGTCATGTTAAAAAAGTTTTTGATGTACTAATCTGAAAAGAAAAAATCTATGTAAAGATGTCTAAATGTGAGTTTGCAAAGACATCTCTTGTGTACTTAGGTTATATCGTAGGGAATGATCAATTGAAAGTCAACCCTATGAAGGTTGAGGCAATTGTAAACTGGCCTAGGCCAAGTACTGTAACCAAAGTCAGGAGTTTTTTGGGTGTTTTCAAGTACTGGAGGAAGTTTATTGCAAACTTCTTCATCACATCACGGTTGCATGCATTAACAAGTACAAAGATAACTTTTCAGTGGGGAGGACCACAACATAAGGCCTTTGACACACTGAAGGAAAAGTTAAGCACTGTGCACTAGTCCTAGCTCTACCAAATTTGCACCAGCCATTTGAGATTGAAATAGATGTGAGTGGATTCACCATGGGAGCAGTATTGACACAAGGAGGTAAGTCGATCTGTTACCACTCTGAAACTTTTTTTGGTGCAGTAAGTAATTATCCAACTTACAATAAAGAACTTTATGCTTTAGTACAAAGTGTTAAGAAATGGAAACATTATATAATGGGCAAGGAAATAGTAATCCATACCGATCATCAGCCATTGTAATATCTGCATTCACAAACTAAGTTGTAGAAAAGTAGGCATTTTTGGTGTATGGGATTTTTACAACAATTTCACTTAGTCATTAAGTATAAGAAAGGAGCCCATAAAAAAGTAGCAGATATGCTTTCTATACCTCCAATTTCTAATGCTTTGATAATCCTTAAAAATAGTTCTATGATGCATGCAAGTTTTGAAGAACAATATGCTACTAATGAAAATCTTAAGGATATGTATGCAGCTCTAATCCAAGGCAAAAAAGTAGAAGAAAAGGATTACAATGTGCACAATAAACTCTTGTATCACTTAGGAAAACTATGCATTCCAAAGAATGAACAAGCACATGTAATCAGAGAGGCACACACATCGCTAATTGCAGGACATTTTGGGGTTATTAAAACTTTGGCACAGCTATAGAAATATTGCTACTGGCCTCGAATGCAATAAATTGTAACAAAATATATTAAGGGGTGTGTGATCTATGCAACTAGAAAACCAAGTAATAGGAAATTGGGGTTGTACACACCTTTACTTATATCGTCTCGTCCATGGGAAAGTGTATCTATGGATTTTTTCGGGGGGCTACCTATGTCTAGGAAAGGGCATGACTATTTGTATGTAGTAGTTGATTAGTTCAACAAGATGTGTATTCTTATGCCATGTAAAAAGCAAGTCACTATTGAGCTGACAGCTCATATGTATTTTCAGTTTGTATGGGTTCACTTTGGCTTACCCACTTCCACTGTATCGGATCGAGATTCTTGATTCCTTAGGGAGTTTTGGTCAATCTTATGGGGACTTATGGATACTAAACTAAGGAAGAGTACAACCTTCCATTCATAGACCGATGGAAAGACAGAGGTAGTCATCAAGACAATCGTACATCTACTCAAAGGATATTGTAGAAAGCATCCTAAGTTGTGGGATGGAATTCTTCATTATGTGCAACATGCCTACAACCATGCAGCCCATTCTTCTACAAAGAGGTCTCCTTTTGAGACTTGCTTCAGTTATTTTCCAAAGACACCAATGGACTTCAATTTTGGAACAAATGATCTTGACGATGGACTTCATTTTTTCCTTGATGCTTGTCATCTAGAAGGTCCAAGCAGTTCATTAGGGCATAGAAGCACAATTGGAAAAGAGTCGAGAAAAGTACAAGGCTCGTCATGACAAGCATCGTAGCAATCATCATTTCCAAGTTGGAGACAGAGTTTGGTTACACATAAGCAAGGAAAGAATGCAAGGTGAAGGAAGGAAGCTCAAGATGATTAGATATGGTCCATTCAAAATTATGGAAAAGATTGGCACAAATGCCTTCCGCCTTAATCTTCCTCCATACATGCAGATTTACTCGGTAGTCAACGTTGAGAACTTGAAGTTGTACAAACCTCCAATGGTACTAGACAAGGAGGCTGAAGTGCAAGTTCCATTAGTTGATGACCTTTCACTAGAGTACATGTCAAAGTTGCCTGAAGACGTCATCCTTGACAAGAACACCAGGACTTCATGAAGAGGAGCAGTTGAATACCTCTGAGTGGGGCTAAAAGGGATGCATCCAAGCAAGGAAAAGTGGATGGAGATTGGTAAAGTGAGGAACTTTACCTTCACTTACTTTCCGAGTAACCAGCTTTCGTAGGTCCAAAATCTCTCCAGTGGGGAGGACTGATCCAAAGGATTTTTGTCAAATTTTGAAATTCTCCATTTTTTCAAGTTTTGGTATCATTAGAAAGTGCTCAAGATCTTGACTCCAATGCAACTCGAACGGAGTCAATCGGAGTCTCAAAGCTAAAGATATATATGGTCAAACTTCTAGTCAACTCTCAAAACCAAGCTAAAAAAGGGAAAAAAAAACAAAGTCATCAAAACTAGTCAAAGTCAGCACCATAGTGTAGTGCTCGTCATCACGATTTCGACAGAGTTTGTTTCATGGAAAATGGAGTCCGTATGGTGAAGTTATGGAGGTCAAAGATTGGGTCAAAGTTCCAATGATGATGTTAGTGCCCAGTCAGCTCCTGACAACTGGTGACATATCACCCCTCCACACGGCAAGCCATTATTGGCACAAGTGGCAATTATTATTTTTAAATAAAAATAATAATAAAGCATTTAAGATGGGCCCCACCCATCCATGGGGGGCAACCCTCTTTAAATATAACACACCCCCTTTTAAAAGGAGGAGATAAAGAGGAGGGGAGTGTGGTGGGACCACCACCCCCCATTTTCTCTAAAACTTAAATGATTTTTGCCATAAAATGCCTTAAAATAAGGCTATTTCATAAATTTTTAAACCATGGAAATTTTATACCCATCTATTTAGGAATATTAGGAATATTATTCCTAAATTAAGGAACCTGTTCAAACTGCATCCCCAAATTAATAGGGAATAAATACCTTTGTAACCTTTCAAATGGAAAAAGAAATTATCTTGAGGAGATATTATCCTTCTGAGAATCATGTAAGAAGGGGATATTATTGGAATTTTCTCTATGTAAGGGAGATTGGGTAGTTAATTGGTTTTACACCAATTTTGGCAAAAAAATGTAATATAAAAAGGGGTAGAATTGGGGTGAGAAGGAAAGTGATTTTGGAAGAATTTTGCAAGTGTGAGAGATTGTTTCCTTGGAGAAATTATTGTATTTTCATGCTTTTGGAGAAGCTTGCTTCCACGCACTTTGGAAGTGCATTTGTAAATTTCTTTGTAAACCAAGGGGAGGTTTTTCCAACGAATGTAATCAAATTTCTGGAGGAATAATTGGATCAGTCTACTCATTGGAGAGGGGCCCAGAGACGTAGTCGTTCTAAACGACAAACTCCATTATCAATCTTCGTTTGCACTCTCTTTATCTCTCATTCTGTTCTTTCTTTAATTACTTTGTAATTCTGTTATTTAAATTTCATTTGTGTGTTTAATTATAATTAAACACTTTTGGTTTGTAATTGTTAACGTAAAAATTTGAAGCAATTATCACAGATCCTTAAATCGTATCACCTCTCAGCATTCAAATCAGGCCTTTCAAATGATTTAGGAATTGGAACGCCTGCTATGAAGAATTCACGCCCTTGGAGTTGACTCGTGCCTAGAAAAATTCATGTTTCCCCTCCAAAGGCTAAAATGCATCCTACAAATGATTTGGGAATTGGAATGCCTCACTTTAGACTGTTAGGCTTTGACTAGAAATGCCCCTCTTCAAAAAGGAGAATAACAACTTTCAAATGCAAAAAATTTGAACCTCCAATGGAAGAATCGCCCCTTCAAAAGGCAATCATATCTCTCCAAAAGAATCTTGTTTGGGGTTTTCACATCACGCCCCCACTAAAGACGTGCCTCTCAAATAGAAAATCGTGGCTTCAACAATGTTTCCTTCGCTATTTTTCCAAAGGTGAGTAGCACAACTGGATTTCACGTGGGCCTGTGTGCAGGTCTTCAAATGGCCCGCGGGCTCAAGAATGGTGTGTGGCACCAAAATCTGCTACACAATCACCAAACAAGAGTTGAATGCATGGAGATGGGCACATCAAACTATCCAACGAACTCGCCAAAATAAAATCGTTCAAGACAGATCTTCAAACACCAACAATCGGACTTCAAAATGAAGCCAAAAAACTCATGCCTCTGCTCCACTAGAAAGAACAGTGAAAGTCTAAAGAAAAATCATTCAAACTAAAAAAAATCCTCCAAACTTTAATCACAGTACTCCCAGGTGTAAATCGATAACAACAATAGGAAAATGATTCCAAGAAAATTAAAATAATGGGAAATAAAGTAGAATAGGTAATTTTGAAATTTTAAAAATTTCAAATGTCGAAACATCTGCAGCAAATAATCGATCTCACACTCTAATGAAAACTCTCAGGAAGGATTCACAGATTGAGTGGCTCTGATACCATGATAGAGCAACAAATTCCTAGGAAAACCAATTGCACAGAGAACTTCACAAAAGGCGAGAGAGACATGAGGCCATTTCACCAAATAAGGTGTGAAAATACTAAGATGATTAAATTTGCATAATGTATAGGCTTATAAAGCCGTGAAAAACATAGACGGGTGAAAAACTACCCTACAAGAAAAAAAACACCTGAATAGCCAATGCATAAGTATTCCTAAGTTAAAACTTAAGCCTAAGGTAAATGTAATTTACTCTAACAAATTTAGTCTAACAAATAAGAATCAAACAAGAATCTTACTTTATATCAATAATTCATTTTTGATATGGAAAATGGAATGTAGATAATGATAAAAAAAACAATCACTTCTTACCACACAAACCTTTAATGACCTAATTTTTTATACTTCAAGTGATTGATTGATGGTTGAAGTTGAATGTAGTTACCCAATTATATAGTATAACCTTGTTGCATCCAATATTATTATTGAAAATGGCTTGCAAATGGGTGAGTTTATAGATTTTTGATATGTTAGATGGATGGATGAGATTAGATCTTGTGAGGTGGAGTGTTAGAGTTTATACTCATGTAAAAAAGAATGAGAAGATGATAAGTGACACCATGTGATTGGTGCACTTGATTAGGGTAAGGATTGAGGAGAGATGGAGGGTGTAGATTTGATAAATTCTTAATGAAGGGTGGAGATTAAAAATTTTAATTTTGGAGCCTTGTACACTTAGAGCCATGTGCAATATTGATTTTGATTATTTTAATCAAAGTACCAGAGTAATATACAAATGATTTTGATTATTTTTAGATGAAAAAGTGATCCAATTGGAAGAAGGTATTCACAATATTGAGTATATAATAAAAGGAGAAATGGCTAGAATCAATTCTAAAATAAAAGGACAATGGGATAGCTACAAGAATCAATTCAGAAGATATTATTCTCACAACCAAATGGACAACCCCATAACCCACTCAATCAAAACAGATCATTCAAACAAGTGGATCATGATATATAATGTACTCATTTTGGATCTTAGAATTTATTATAAATATGGATATGTGAGAATGATGAGGAAGAGGAGAAGTAGAAAAAGAATAAGTCAAAGGTTTCTATACCACTAGATATTCAAGTACTTATAGATGTGCACTCAGCAATTTATGAGAATGTACCAAAGGGATTTCCTCCCAAAATAGATCATGATCATGCCATTCAACTATTACTAGGTACTATCGTGCACCATCCATCAAATTTTCCTTGAGGGTACACCCAAATCTTAGAGAAATAGAAGAACACATGTAGTCTCTCTAGTCTAAAGGAGAACAAGAAAAATACATATATTAGGATAAAGTAACAAGTTGATCAACACATAATTTCAATACATAAAGAGTTAAAAAATATTGATGGTAAAGGAAAAATCATTTTTGAACCTAGAGGAATCCTTTAGACACACACTAGGAGGTTACAAACAAGAAAAAAATATAGAGCATTTGATCAAGTAGAATAATTTGGCCATTGAATATATGACATGGGAAGATAACGTTATCCTTCATCAATATCTAAAGTTCATCAATATTGGGAACAGTGTTGTTTTTAAGGGGAGAGGCATGCTACACACTTAACCTATAGTGTGTGTGAGGATATATATAATTGAATTATGGCTAGCATAACCCTTAATTAAGTTGTATGATATATAGGTGGTTAGATTAGCATAGGTGACATCGATGATACAAGTATGGTATATACAAGAGGTAGAGGTTAACTAATTATCATTATGTTGTGTATTGTATTCTAATTAAAGACTACTGAAGATAGTCCCTTTGAAGTGGTCTACTTTTGGAGGTTTCCCCCTCAAAGTGGATTATTATTATCAAGTATTTGCAACATATTTATTATTATATTTTCTCTTGTGCAAGTTAGTTCATTACACAAATAGAGGAAAAAATTAAAGCATTGAAAAATAGATTCTTGACATTTGATGAAATATTACTACAAAAAAAATAAAGTTAAAACACCCACACATTTATTTTTGTTTATTTTTTGTATTTATTTACCCTTTATGATAACATTTGACCCTGACTTCATTATCTAAGCTAATTACTACTTCAATGATTGTATTTATTTATTTAATTTAAACTAATTAATTAGTATATGATAAAACTCTTACAAATATAATACTTTGGTAATTATATTATTAATATTTATCATAATTCTTATTAATATAATATATTTATCAATATTATAGCATAAGTACTAATATATTATTAATTATTAATTAGTCATTGAGAATAGAGGATTGGCTACTTCCAAACATATAACTTTATATTGACAATGGTTAATTCCTCTATCACTTGGCCACTCACTTTCAATATCACATGACTAGTGAGCACACATCTTACATAAACCAAACTTATTATATTTACCTTGCATCCCATTCCCATTCATTGTATTCTCATATTGATATTATGACTCTCTTGTCCTTTTCAAGGATTTGAATCATGATGAATGGCGTAATCAAGAACATGCAATCACCATCACCTCACCACCACCAATTGTACTCAACCAATTGAATTACCGCCCTATTTTTATTTTTTTCCCTTCGAATTAAAAAAATTAGAACCAATAGGCTTTGGACGAGAAATAAATGAGCACACATAAGTCCAAGATATTAACGTGCGTGGATGCTGGATAGCCAAGAGAAGATATTTCCGTAAGATATTTTGACAATCAAGGAACCCATTTTAAGCACCGGATCTAATCTTGATCTAACCCTGAAGTTTAGATGAAGATATTTAAGAATGGCAGGGATTTTTTTGGTAAAATCTTGGGTTTTTTGGCAAATATTATTCCACTTGTGGAGTTTTTACGGGCCTTCCGTTACTTCAGATTGCTTGTTTTACTTTTGCATTTTCATTGGCTGAAAATAGTATCTGAAAATAGTATCTGATTTACAAGGCAATTGGTAAGATATTATTGAGCTTTTGGGATTTTGGTACATTAAATATCTAAGACTGCTGAATGGCCCAAAATAAAGATAAAAGATTCGATAGTGTAGAACTGTCTACAGAACTTGAGAAGTTTTGGGTGTTATAAACTGTTTATAAAGAGATCATGTCTGAGACTGAAGAGTGTTTATTTGATCATTCAAGCTGTGACTCGCTCAGATCCCTGATATGCGTAGGGAACGCTCAAACCATGACAGAGAATAGTGAGCAAACAGAGATTCACCTGCAACATGCCAACCTGGTAAGATTAAAGACTAAAGTTTTTTTTGTACTGGTTTCTGCATCTTGTCTATATATTTATAGAGTTGAACAATTCCTGCTACAACACTAAGTTTTCCTACGAGTTTTATATTGTTGTAATTAGTTTGTTTCGTTTCATAGATTAGTGTTCAGTTAATTTATATTAACAGTTTGGTATGTTTTTACAGTGGTTGGAGGATCCCACATCATCGGAATCATCACGGACCAATGAAAAACATAGCTTGTATCTTAATTCCATGGAGGACGCCTTTGTCTCAAGTCTTTATCAGAAAGGCGATTATACATATCCCTCTAAAAGATGGCAAACAGATAGAGGAGAAATAGCCTCTGTATTTAGCCTGGATTTGAACGAGGTATGCATTTTGAGCATTATTATGTGCCCTATGCTTGCACCATTTTTTCTTCTTCTTTGATTGAATAAGGGAATTGGTATGATTTTGGATCTGAACATAAGATTGTTCTAAGAGAGATTGGTTGTGGGTGCATAGGAAGTTGAATCTGGGTTTTCCAATGGTCAAGTACCGTTTGGATTTCCTGAGGAGAGCCAAAGTGAAAGTGAACCAGAAAAGCCCACCATCTATCGTGATGTTCAAAACCACTCAAAAAAGTGTAGATTGAAGAAGATATGCGACAGTAATGGTTAGTTCTTTACCCTTGAACAGATGGTTATGTCGAGAGATTGGTGGATCTCAGTTGATGTTTTTTTATGGGTATTCACCAATTTTTTGATTTATATGCTGTACATCAATGCCTATCTTGCTGACATGAATGCCTGACAGGGAAAAGAAACAAGAGGAAATTACAACATGGAGTCGTATATCCAGACAGGGAAATAACAGATGTATTCGAAGAAGTGCAGTCTAAGCATAATGATGAAAACTTCAGCGCAAGCAACTTCTATGCAGGGGAAGATCGGTTGGCACATAATAGAACTGTTTCAGAAACTTTAGTGAAAACTTCAGTAACAACCAGGAGGATCAGGTATGATTTAGATCAGAATTATTTTATGTTTATTCAGACTGTTGAAAATATTCATACAAATTCTAATTGAGCAAACTGCGTTTTCAGGTCATTCCGTCCATCGACGAGGCATCTCCGAAGGAAGATGGCAAGCCATGATAACTCTATTTAGTCTGCGGGTTGGAAGGCCGACAAAACATCTCCAATTTTATGTCTTGACATTGTATTGGACAAGTTGGGAGATTTTTATAACCAGTCAACTAATTGAATGTGATGTCTAATAGTTATAAGTTTTAATTGATCTGCCATTTCTGAATAATGGTTTTTAAAATGCTCTTTGTTGGGAAAATGCAACATCTTGTTCAAAAATATCAATGGAACTTATTTGATTTATTTAATTTAATATTAAAATTATTTTATTTGTTATATATATGAAAACATAAATTTTATATGTTGTTTATTTATAAAATATTAATATTTATGGTCGTCAAATTTAAATGAAAAGAGAGAGTTTTTCTCGTGTCATTATATTCCATTCCTTATCATTATAGAATGTCTTTTGGTATTAGTGAAAATTCAGTTACATTTTAAAGTTGTAACCACCTTATTCAAATACATTTTTGGCCAATGTATTTGATTTCTAAGGAATAGTGCATATTAGCCCTTGTACTTGTAGGAGGTGTAAGTAATGTGTCAATAAAAAATTGAAGGTAATATCTAAATTTATTGGTTTTTTAGTTGTATTATTTTTATTAAAAATAATAACTTGTCAAAAAATTTGTTAGTATAATTTTCAATTTTGATTTGTACAAATAATCATTTTAGAATGAATTTTATGCATCTATATGTTTTGTTAGATGTACAACCATTTTTTAATAGAAAAAGATGTCTCAACTTCTTATACTTGTTATATATAAAAGCAAAGCAATATTTATGATATGTTAGAATATAAATTTATATCATATATTTATAAATTCTGGTAAGTCTCCTCTTATTTTGAATAGTTGTGTAGATATTGTTAAGAATATTACATAATTATTTGTTTGAACCTAGTCATGTATTCCATGTGATAGACCTTTGTTAGTTTTAGGCTATTTATTTTTTTATCCCGTAACTATCTATTTTAATGGAGTTGTTATAGGAGTTTCCATATAATATATAAGACATGAAAATCATATAAATAAGCAACATGTATTGAATAAAATATAGAATAGAAGTATTATTTTGTGTGCAAAATTTTCTATTTGGTTGGCCCAAATCTCTAATATGGTATCAAAGAAACATTTATTGTGGGGTGTAACAGGACGATGGACGAATGGGAGAAGCGGGAGCATGGGCGAGAAAAGTAGGATTTTGAATCTTCAAGCATTGGAGCAGGCCGTGGAGTTGCAAGCTCTAAGGATTCACATGCAAAATCGATGCAAGTTCCGAGCATAAAGTAATGTAAGGAGGATTCAGAAGAAAATGACCCCAGAAGAAATATTCTGGTGGACCCAAGGGGAAAGGATGTCTCGGATGCTAATCCTGTTGGGAATAACAAAGGACAGGAGGGTGAAAAGAACGATGTCATGGTGGGGGCCGCTAGTGGGGAAAGGGCTAAACCTAAACCATGGTCTTCTCTGTTTGTAGTTAAACCTAATGGTAAATCAACGTTCCCCCTAGTTTGCAACATTTCTAACTCGGCAAGAGGTAAGTTTGCCATCTCTGTTCCTGATCCAATTAGTGATCATAATATTTCTCTTATGGACAGTACGTTGGTACGAAAGTTTATGGGCCCTAGACCAAATATTGAAGTTCTCAGGACATTTGTCAAAAACAAGTGGAGAACCAATGGTAAAGTTTTTGCAGCAGCGCTTCCTAAAGGCTTCTTTGCTCTCAAGAAATGGACTTCTAATCTAGATCTTTCTGACTCCATTTTTACCCGGTTCCCTATGATTCACACCCGGAACTAGGAAGAGGGTGGGTGGGAAACGACCCCTACTATTCTAATGGCCGAATCATAGTTTAGTTAGCCAATGGCTAGTTTGGGTGGGGGGGGGGAATATATAGTTCCGAAACGGCTAGTTCCGAATGATAGGTTCCCAGGGATTTGGCTAAGTACTATAATGGAACTCCCACCCCTACGTTGATAAATGGCTAGAACCCCTGCGAATCAGTCGGGGGGGATAAGTATAGTTGGTTATGTTGTTCCAAACTAGTTGTTCTGGGGTTGGTAGCTGGGATCCCTGTTGCGTAGGGGTAGGTTGGGTAGGTGTATTGGGGGTTGGGTGGGGAATAGGTAGGTTGGGTAAATTCTATACGTAACATGCCTGCGCTATCCTATCTTGCACTAGTGCTTCCTCTTTCTGTGCTTTCCTCTGTAACTAGGTGTGTGGGTAATGGCCCCAGCATAGGTAAATGAGTTGGTTGCCCCTCAACTATATCCTCCCACCCACCCCTGTGCGGCCTTCTGTAGGGCGGGGCGGGTGTGTGTGGGGGCGGGTGGGTGTGTCGGGGATGTCGTTTCCTATTGGGCCCTTGGTAAACTAATTCTGATGAGCACTGGATTCCTTCCCCTTCCCTTAATCTTCCTTGGCTCTCAAGAAATGGACTTCTAATCTAGATCTTTCTGACTCCATTTTTGAGAACATTCCAGTCTAGGTCAAATTGCTTGGTCTTCCTTTGGAATATTGGAATGAGGATGTCTTTAGCAGCCTCACTAACTCTTTTGGGGAGCTTTTGTCAATAGATCCAATGACTATGGCTAGGAAAAGGCTTGTGTTTGCTAGAATATGTGTGGGGGTGTCCCAGAATGTTGACCTCCCTTTTTCTATTAGCATTCAATCAAAGCTGGGTACTTGGACTCAAACTATTGAGTTTGAATTGATCCCTTTTTCTTTCTTTAAGTGTAGGAAAACTGAGAACTGGGCGCAGAAATGCCCACTCAATGCTAGCAAGGATATAGAGAAACCCTAGCCCAAACCAAAGACTTTCTAGAAAAAGAAGCCTAAAGGGGATGAAAAATAGATCAAAGATATTTCCAACAGAGAGTTGGAGAGCAGGAAGTCCAATGATCTTGTGATAGCCCCAGAGATTTACATAGATTTGGGCCTCCAGGAGCCTCAAAGAGAAAAAATAGAGATCGAATCTGGAGGGAAGGTTGATGGAGAGATGGACATGGATGATAGTGGGATTGGCATGGTGAATCAGGAACCCCCTCTTAATAATCTAGAGGACTTTTCGGCTGGAATGGAGGCCGGAGAAATAGGCCTAGATGACATCCCTATTCAGGGCCTGTCTCTGAATATTGGGATCCCTTTATCCCCCTCTACTTCTGGAGGAAATTTCCCTTCTAGTTGGGAGTCATTTCAGAATCTGGAAATTGTTAACTCTTAGGAAGTTGTCAAGGACACCTTTGAGGATTTGAGTCAAACTCAGGAGTTCTCAAGTGAGAATTCGACCTAGCATAGTAACGGGTTGATGAACAACCTCCCCTTTGATCAAAGGGGGATTTCAGATAAGGACTGGGAGTTAGGAAAAGAGGTGGATAGCCAAGAAGAAACATACAGAGATGATACCAACTCTCACACTAGGAAAAAGAAGAAGAAACAATAGAATACTCCAAGTGGAGTCTCTACTAGAACTAGAGCTAAGGCAGACTGTGGAGCGACAAAGAGCAATCAAGGAAGAAAATCAACAAAATGGCTGAGAGAGCATTGCAGCTTTTAGGATATTGTGGATGGTGTTCAAATGACCATTCCTAAGATATGTAAACTCCAATCTCCTGATAAGAAATGAAGATTATGTCATGGAATATAAGGCGGTTAAATGGCCTCCATAAGCAAGATGTGCTGCATAATTATGTGAGGGATCATAAACCTAGCATTTTACTTGTCCAAGAAACCAAAATTCCTAAAGAAAAAGTGGAAAAGATTAAGATGTTTAAGTTTTGTGGAGTCCATGGTAATAGTTCAAAAGGAGCCTTAGGGGGAATTGCCACTTTCTGGAATCAGAGTTTCATTAAAGGGGAACCTTTGTTTATGAACTCAAATCATGTTGTGACTAGATTTACCCATATCAAAGATAATTTTAGCTAGATTGTGTCAAATATTTATGCTCCCAATGGGAAAGGGGCCAGAAAGTCCTTCTGGCTTGAGTTTGATGCCTTACGTAGGATATTCAATAATGATTCCTGGGTTGTAATGGAAGATTGCAATACCCCTCTTCAGGAAAGTGAGAAGTTCAGAGGATCCCAAGTTAATCTAGAAAGCAGAACAGAACTTTTGGACTTCATCAATAATTAGGCAGTGATCGATCTAGATTTGAAAGGAGTTTCCTTTACTTGGTCGAATCGTAGATCTAGTAAGGACCCCATTCAAGTTAGATTAGATAGAACATTAATTACTGATCATTGTCTTATAAATTAGTTTTGCTCTTTAAAGGCTCTCTCTAGGGTGGGTTGAAATAATTTTTTGATTAGTTTTGTGGTGGACCCTATAATGGCCAAGAGGAATTTTCCTTTTAGATTCAAGCGTATGTCACTTTTCCATCCTTCACTTTTTGATGAGGTGAGGAATTGATGGAATATCATGGTCTCTAGGACTGCTATGTTTAGGTTGGCAAAGAAACTAAGGGAAGTCAAATTTAAAATTAGAAGATGGAACAAAGAAACTTTTGGTAATATCTTTGGCATCAAGTTTGAGCTTCAACTTGAGTTGATGGAAATTCAAGATAAAATCCAGTGGGAAGGATACATTGCAGATAACAGAGTGAAAGAAAATGAACTACTTGTGAAGATGCATGATATAATAGCTAAAGAGGAGGATTTTTGGAGGTAGAGATCTAGGGCTTTGTGGCTCTCTACTAGAGACAAAAACACTAGATATTTTCACATGACTGCTTCTAAACATAGGGCTACTAATAGAATCTCTCTCATTGATTACAATGGAAGCTGTTTCGAGGCAGATGAAGATATTAGAAGATAAGTTGTCCTTTTTTTCAATAATCTCCTTTCGCCGAATGTTGAAGTTAATAAAGAAGAGAAAGATTAAACCTTTTAGAAGCTATACCTAAACTCGTTAGGGAAGAAGATAATATAATTCTTGCTTCTATTCCTTCCAGGAAAGAAATTAAAAGAGCGGTCTTTTCTTTTGAAGGGAACAAGGCCCCAGGCCTCGATGGGTTTCCTATGTTCTTCTTTCAATGGTTCTGGGAGATTGTTGAAGATGTTGTGGTGAATGCAGTTAAAGAGTTCTATGGGTCAAGGAGTCTCCTTAAGGTACTTAATGCTACCTTTTTGGTTCTAATTCCCAAACGACTAGGAGCTATGAAGTTTGAAGCTTTTAGGCCTATAAGTCTCTTAACTCTTTCTATAAAATTATCTCAAAGGTCCTGACTTCAAGGTTACTCATTATTCTTCCCTCTCTGATTTCCCCTTAGCAAAATGGCTTTGTTCCAAGAAGGAAGATCCTTGATTCTATAGTTAGTATCCATGAGAATATCCACTTCCTTGTGGAATCTAAAACTAAAGGATTTCTCCTAAAATTGGACATTTTGAAAGCTTATGATCAAGTGGAATGGGACTTTTTACTCAAAATCATGAGGATGTTTGGCTTCAGTAATAGAGTCCTCCAGTTGGTTGGTCAACTGATTTCTACTGTGTCCATCTTTGTTATGGTTAATGGGTCTCCCTCGTGTTTCTTTAAGAACTCTAGAGGTTTAAGATAGGGTGATCCAATCTCACCTATTATTTTCACCATAATTGCAGAATGTCTTGGGAGAAACTTGAAAAGATTGGTTGATTAGGGCTCTTTAGAGGGGCTAAGGCCCTCTTTCTATAACTTGATATGTTCTCACCAACAGTTTGTTGATGACACCATGTTAATGGGGAGATCTACTATGGTTGAAACTAGGAATCTGAGAAAAATCTTGGATGAGTATGAGAGGGCTTTTGGTCAAATGGTAAACAAACAGAAAATCTCTATCTTCTTCTTCAACACCCCCAAACCCAGACAGAACAAGATTGCTAGAATTATTGGGTTCAGAGTGGAGTCCTTACCCTCTATTTATCTCAGCTTGCCATTGTGCCTTAAACCTCCTGACTCCTTTTGGAGTTTGCTGGTGGATAGGTTCAACAAATAGCTCGCTAGATGGAAAGGTGCTCTTCTCAGTCAAGTAGGTAAAATCTAGCTCCTTAGAGCTACTCTTCAAAATTTTCCTATATATGCATTACGTCTTTTTATTATCCCTGCCAAATATGTGGAAGGTATTGAAAAAATCTAAAAACGGTTTCTTTGGTCGAGTGTTGAAGAAAGAAAAATATTTCCCCTCATAGGTTGGGACTTTGTTTGTAGACCTAAAAAGGGGGGAGGTCTGGGTCTAAGAAATATTAGAATGATGAATAGGACACTCCTTGCTAAGCAAATCTAGAGAGCTTTCTCATCTAATGGAGAATGGATAAAGATTTTTAGAAATAAATATATGGCTAATATTGGATCTCTTAAGGCTCTGTTGGAATCTTCTAATTTTCCCCGTGGATCGGCTTGTTGGAATGATATGATTAGAGGGAGAAAGATTATGGATTTAGGAGTTGGGTGGAGCATTAGAAGCAGGAATCAAGCCAGGTTTTGGGAGGATAGATGGTTATTGATGGTGTCCCTTATTTCTAATGAAAGGTTTAATAGGTGGGCTGATACCTACAAAGCAACTTTTGGTACTCTAGTTAAGGACTATTGGAGAAATGGGGGTTGGGTGAATCTTCATCAGATTAGATTGGATCTTGATCCGATTCAATCCTCTTTGATGGCTATTAGGATGCAGTCTAGTCAGTAGGATCTTTTAGTTTGGGCTGCTAACCCTTCGAGAAGCTACTCTGTTTCTTTGGTTGTCTCTTTATTGTCCCTTTGTCATGCCCCTCCTCCATTTTGGGCCAAATCTTGGATAAAACACCTGACTCCCAAAGTTAACATATTTTTTTGGATCCTTCTTTAGAGTAAAGTGCTCACAGTAGACAAGCTTTGTAAGCGTGGTTTTCAGATCCCTAACCGATGCTACCTGTGCAAGGAAGATGCAGAAACTACTAACCATTTATTTCTTCATTGTCCATATGGGGCAACTATATGGGGAAGATTTCTGGCTCTCTGGAATTTTTCATGGGTTTTCCCTAAGTCTATTAAATATTTTTTCATCCAATGGGATACTCCTTCTTTGAACCCTTCTATTCACAGATTTTGGGCTTTTACTTTCCCTTACTTAGCTTGGGGTGTGTGGAAGGAACGAAATAATAGAATCTTCAGGGAAAAGGAAACCTTAGAGAACTTGGTGTTTGAGAAAAATTTCAAGTTAATTGTGGAAAACTTCAATATCATTCCCCATCAAGAGAATATGAAGGAAGCTACGGTCTATTCTCCCTATGACCTTAAGATGGATAAGGACTGGAACATCAAAAGTGATGTGTCAAAGGCCTCAAAACCAGCCAAAAAGGACCGCGAAGGGGTGTTTTGGAGTTATCTGCCGAAAGGTGGGACTAAAGAAAAATTTGATGGTGTGGCAAAGGGTAACCCAGGTTTGGATAGAAGTGGGGGAGTGTTAAAGGATTATAATGGTAATTTTATTGTAGTGGTGGACATCTCCTTAGGTACTCAGTCTAATCATATGGTCGAAGCCATAGGGACTTTTCAGGTTATTGACCTTGCAATTAGGTTATTTATATTAAAAATATTTGGTTAGAGGGAGATTATAAAAACATTATTGATTGTATCCTTGGTAAAACCCATCCTTTGTGGTCCATTAAATGTTGGATTGAAGATGCTAACGCTCTTTTATCTAAATTTGAAAAAGTTAGAATTTCTCATGCATTTAGGGAAGCCAACAGTGTTGCTGATTTTTTTGCTAATGAGGGGGCTAAACAAAAAGGGTATAATACATGGAAGAACCTCATTGAGTTGGGAGCTGACGTAAGAGCCTTGATTGAGTATGATATAATTCATGGGAAAGTTTCCATATTTATCAATGATGAAGGAGAATAAGGCCAAGTACAAAGACACCATTAGATTTGATGGGGCCATAGTTATTAACTCTATTGGATGTAAGAACTGACACATCTTGTGGGTGCTTTGGTTTGGTTGCTGCATTTTGAACTAGAGTATTAGCCCTGCTAGCAACACTAGTAAGGTGAAAGTGATAATGGGGGGAAGCAGGAAAAGAGTGGAGCTGATGAGCTTTGAAATGCACAAGAAAAAATTGAAGGTTTGGAGGAAAATTGTGCATGGTGGGCTTCTCCCTTTCATTGAGAAGCTTCATGGTCCTGAACCTAAAGCTACTGCATATTTTTTAAAACACTGGATGAATGGATAAATTTTTCTCTTTGGCAGGAAGGTCAGTGTGGACGAGAATCTTATCGGGGAGGTTACGGTCTTTGACTGAAGGGATGAAGTTTTTATGCGGCAGAAAATTTTTGACGAGGCTGTTATTAAGTTTCCCAAAGAAGACAAGGAAAAGAAGGATCTGATCAAAATTTCTAGTAGTTATTTTGATGTGGATTCAATCAAGGCAATTTGGAGGAAAGTTCTCAAAATTATAATGGAATACATCACTTTGGATGGCATATTTACCACGGTTTATGGTTACCATTTTTCCCTCAATCATTTTCATCATAAGGTAAGGGTTTCATTCCCTCACTATTTGTACTACTCCTTGAGTAATAGCATGGAAGATCATATAAATAATCCTAGGAGGTATCATTTTTTGCATACCGGCCTCATTTGGCTTATTTATGAACATTTTAAAAACATGTCGGATTTGTCTAATCTTGTCTCGGCTTCAGCCCTTGAAGATTATGACACTGAAGATAGCATGTTTGAGGAAAAAGATAACTAGGACTCTAATTGGAAAGAGGAAGACCCTCCTTCCCCCAAAATATTAGGTAAGAAAACCCCACTGAGAAATCCCTTGACTAAAAAAGTGGGCCCTGTGAAAACCCCTGTTGGTTCTACTCAAAAAGAAAATTTAAAGAAAAGGGACCCCCCTGTTAATAAACTAGTCTCCTATTCTGAGGACTCCCCGAAGGATAAAAGTGAAGCCCCCAAATCCATTGAGGAGTCCTATACCTCTTACCCTGCCACAAATAGAGATAATAGACCTAGATTTCCTAGAAATATTAACCCTAAAGACCACTACTTTAAGCCCGACCAGGAGTTTCCTGGTGATATTTTAGCTATAGCTAGAAATGGGGTTGTAGATTTTTTCAAGATTATTAGGTGGGTTTTTCATGAGATAAAGGACCTCAGCTTAAAAAATAGGGCTCTTACGAGTAAGTTGGAAGAAATGAAAGCCAATGGTGCGACTCAAAATACTACTGAGGGTGTGGGTAATAAGGAGAATATGAGGTTATTGGATGAGAGCCTTCAATGGAAAGATGAGCTGATGGACAAGATGAAGAAGGATTATGAGCTTTTAAGGTTCTAGAGGGAGAAATGAGCAAAATTAGGGACACTATGAAAACTATCATGGAGCAAAACCACATAATTGCTAAACATAACACCACGGTCATGAGCACTATGGTTGATGAAAGGATAATCTCCAAAAGGGTTCTCTAGTGGTGGATCTAGAAGCTGATAAGGACAAAAGAAATATTGAGGAAGCAGGCATCTCGAAGAGGATGAGAGCGCACTTGAAGAGAAAGGATGATTCAATGCCACATGAGGTTTAGAATCTAAAAAAAGGCATCCAGGACATGTGCAACCTTGAAGCTAAGGTTGTTGATACTTTGAAATCTTTAGGTTAGTTTTGGGTGTTTATGTGCTGGTTCCTTTTCACTGGTCTATGCTAGATTTTGGTTGGTGGCTGTGGTCTTCTCTTGGATTTTTCTATTGGGAATCCTTCTTGCTTTTTGGGATCTATAATGTTGTTTCTTTATTATTCTTGTAAACTTTGTGGTTTTGGGTCTCTGTAAAACCCATTTTTTCCTTTATCAAAACAATTTATTGTGGGGTCATTAAGATTTTTTTTTTATAGTTTTGGATCCACCTATGTAGATTTCATTAGTTCATTATGAGGTAGAGACACATCAGTTTCCCTATCAATGATATTAATTTGGTGGAAAGCCATGGTAGGGGAATCCTTTAGAATGTGTGCAAAGGCAAGGGATTCACTAGAAAAGAGTGTGTATGCTCTTTATAGTGTACTTGAATTTGAGTTGAGCATTTGTTACAATGTTGACCAATATTGGTGTAGGAGTGGCATTGGCTTCTAAGGATGTCTGCTATTGAATATTTTCAATGAATAAATTAGTTATAATTTTACAATGTGACTTGCAAATCCATCCTTAAGTATTTGGTGAATGTTTGGATCTTTTCTAGTCATGGGATATGATGGTTAGAGTGCTTATTCTTTTGGTCATAATTTGAATTGAATATATATATACCCTATAATTTATTGACAAGAAACTTGGCATTATACAATTGAATAATTTTGGCATGTGAGTAAAGATCCATGGCCTACTCAAAGTCCTCATCCTCAAAGGCCTTGTTAGCCTTTTTCATTAGATCTTAGGACATTTTTCATCACTTTCACATTTGATAATTTTATTTTTTAGGACTTAGAAAAGAAAGTGGTAGGTATGTGTGCCATGAACATTAAATATTTCTGATAGGCGTCAAAATAGAAACATTCTTATTTAGAAGAATCGTAACTTTTTGTGATATTTTATTCACTACTACTATCAATGGAATTTTCTGGAGTCTCACGCCCTACGATTTTGAATTTGCAACCCATAAATACCTCCTGCTCGGTTGCGCCCCTGTTGTTCCAGAATGCAATTTGATTGTGGATCTAAATCCTAATCCTCTCCTCCCAGCGATGGTGCCCACAGGTACTGTGTGTGGTGTTTCAATGTCTCTACCTAAGGCTATGCATTTGAAACCTCCTTCTCCTATGCCTTCAGCTGGTGCGGCTGAGTGTAACATTGGTTCTAAGGGGGTTGTGGTTGTGTATTCCCCTTTCCCTAATGATAATGCAAGTATGGGTGGGGTTCTGGCTGACTCTTCTAGTGTGAGGGGTGTCTGTCCCCAGCCTTCTTCTTTTGTTGATGTTGTGAAGTCCAAGAGGCTTAGGGAGGGCTTAGTGTATCCTTGTGCATATTTTTCTCCAGTTGTCTCTCTTGGTAAGGAAGTTGATGAAAATATTTCTTTTTACTCTAAAAATGCTCTCATTTGTAGATTTTTCCATTTGTGACCTTCCCTCCCTGATCTACATCTTTGGATCACCAACCATTGGTCTACTCTGGTTGATGTTTTGATGGAGATTTACCCTTCTACAAGGGGTTTTTTGTTGTGGGTTTCAGCTCTCCTGAAGACAGACAAGCTATTCTTGACTTTGGTTTGTGGATTTGGGACTCTCATCCCCTCTTCATTAGACCTTGGGTTTATTCTTTTAATCCTCTAAATGAACCCTTAGATGTAATGCCTGTTTGGGTAAGATTTCCTTATCTTCCCTCACATTTTTGGTGCTCCTCTACCTAGGTGGGCATTGGTAATGCTATAGGTAGATTCTTGGGAGTGGATAAGGCTTCTAATAATTTTACTCATACCTCCTTTGCTAGGATCCTAGTGGAGGTTGATCTTTTGAAGGCTGTACCTGGTAAGGTAGTTTTGTAGGTTAATGATTGGTCATGGTCTCAAATGGTGGATTATGAGGGTCTTCCATTTCGTTGCAGATGTTGTTTTGTTGTTGGTCACTTGGCTCATGACTATTCTCGTGGCTCCCGCACTGCTTCCTCTTCTACTTGGTGAAAGAATTCATTCCGTGAGCACTTAACAATACACCCTATTACAGATTCTACCTCTTCTGATGAAGACTAGAGGCCTCCTTCTCCTACTGTGAGAAAAAATAATATTAATGATACTATTGTTGCCCCTACAAACTCTCCTTTGTAGGTTCTTTCTGTATCACATGAATCGATTATGGTGGATGTTGCTCTTACTATGGATACTGCAAGGTGATCTCTGGTTATGGTTGTTCCTAACGCTGTTAATATTGCTTCTCCTATTGCCCCTATTTTGGAAAATGATGTTGTAATTCCTAAGGTTTCAAGCTTGGTTTTAGATGCTTCACCTGAAGTATCAACTATTCCTCTTGTTTGCTACTCTGGAGGGGAGTCTTCTCCCTTTGATCAAAATCTCCCAATCTCTATTTTTGATTCTGCTTGGACAATGGTTCACAGAAAGAAGAAGCTTTCTTCTAATAAAGTTACAATTTCATTTAACTCACCTTCTAAGGCTTTGATTGGTTCAAGCACTATTCCTTGAATAGTTTTTGGTTGTTTGTTGTTTTTGATTGGCCCTACATTGGTTGTTGTTTCTCTTTGATTGGTTGTGTTGGGCCAGTCTATTTTGCTGAGTTGTTTGGCTCCATTTTTTCCATCTTGTACAGGTCAGGGCCCTTCCATGCTTATCTAATAAAAAATATTCTTATTTAGAATTTTTAATGCTATCACACCTTTCTTTGTGTTGACCAACAGAAAAAATACATTATATATGTTAGAAACTTGTTTGTTGCATTGGGGAAATAGTAGCTCAATATTTGACATAAATATAGAGGGGATCCTTAGTCTCCAACCCTCTGTTGCAAGTGTTCATACCTGATTTATGTGGATTGTAGTATTTCTTTTGAGGTACAAAATAATGTTATAGGTGGTCTTTGTCAAGTTTATCCTATTTCACCTATTTACAATTTAGTTTTTAGTAGTAATATTCTTAGTATTGTTGTTGAGTTTGTTAGTTATTTATTTTTATAAATTAGTTGTCTACTTAATAAAAATTTAATAATGTTAATGTATTAAAAATGTTATAGTCAAGGTACATTCCTAGTGGAGTCTAACACCTTCAACCTTTTTTAATTGAGGGGGGTCATATATTATTAATATAGAGAAAAATAACAAATTGATTGAAAAGTTTGAAGGCAAAGACTTCCCCACTTGGAAACTCAAGCTCCAATTAGGGTAAAAGTACAAAGTTGTGTCACACTTTCAACCAACTTATCAACACAAGTGAATTTAAGTATTTATAACTAAAAACCAATTTTGGTCAAACAAATGATCTAATAAGATTCATTCTAGATAAGTTAAGTATTTACACAAATTTTCCAACTAAAATTGTTGGTAAAATACATATGTAGCACCACTTTGAGGCAAATTTACCAAAAAAATAAAATTATTCCAAAAAATTTATCTTTCAACAACTCTTACTCATGTAAATAACATTTTTTAAAATATAAAAATTACCTTTTTGTAGATCCATAAGTGTAGTTTTCAAAATTATATGTATTTTAATAATTTGACTATTATTTTTATTTTTATTTTTTATTTTTACTAAAAGTAGTTATCGACATAAAATATTAGGTTGATTACCATACCAAGAAAAAATATTAAAACTTATTAAAATTTTTGAGAAAAATATGATGCAGTAAGTAAAAGAATCTATATCAAGATGGTATAATTTTTTTCTATTTTAGATAAATATTTAATATAAAATGTGATGTCGAATGAAAACAACTATGTTTTAATACTCACACATTTTAATATTTATTTAAAAATATATATTTATCAAAAATGGAAAAAAATATATCCATGCACTACAGTTTCAAGTGATAAATACACACAAAAAAATTGAAGTAAAAGAATTAAAAATTACTATAAAAATATTGACGTCTCATGTAACTTCATTTTTCAGCATTTTATCAACAACTAAATTATGGTGATAATTTATTAAAAAATATTTTAATTTTTTTTTTCAAAAAACAAAAACATAAAATATATTGAAATATACACATTTTATTAGTTTACATCATTTCAAAATTCAAAACATATCACTTTTTAGTGATTCAAGTTTAAAAGTTGGATTAGTGTTGGCCATTTCCTTTATAAAGTGTGACACAACTTTGTACTTTTATCCATTAATTTTTATTGAAAAGTATTTGTGGGACATTGTGATGATACTACAACAAGGCCAATTGATGTTGATGGAATCACAAACTAGACTAACAACCAATTCTTGGAAAGCATTTGATTTCCCTTTCTCCTCCATAATTAGGTCCTCCAAATTCTTAAGCTTTTATAAAATATCAATGCTCCTCTTTTTAACATTTTTATTTATATCCCTAGGGAATGGTTTTGACCTTTGAAGGGGTCTCTTCTCTTTCTCTTACCCTCTCTAAAAATATAAAGTAAATCCATAATATCTAGGATTTACTCTTGATGGGGTCACCCTTCTTACCTTTTCCCTCCCTTACATTCTCAATTTCTATAAAACTATCTTCCACAATCCTATCATCTTGTAATCTAATTTTATCAAGTGATCCTAGAATACTCTCCATAGATAGGGATTCCTTAGTATTTGAATATGTGATAGAAAACTCCTCCCCACCCCTCCAAGTGTCATTTGAGGTTTCATTAGAATTCCTAGGCATAGAATTAGAGTAATCCATCTTTCTTTTCTTCTTCACCTCCTTAATTTTAACATCCTTATAGGAGACCTTTGGTTTCACAAGTCTAAAAATGTTCACTATAAGTAAAATAAGTCTCTGATGAAGGGGTATGATCCTTGGGGCACACTTACAATTCTTGACCAAATTCTCTAGGGAATATAGTAAATAAAAAGGAAAGTAGACATGTTTTTATCCCTAAAGTGATTTTATAGGACAAAGTGATATGAATACACTGAATTATATCTACCTTCAAGAGTTACATACCTCATGATACAAAGGGAAACCTGATCCCATGAGGGATTAAACAAACTCATGACATTTCTTGAGTGTTATTTCTTTAGTTCTTTACCATGCTTAAGGAAAATGGAAATGGAATCTTCCCTAACACACCCATATTTTCAAAAAATTCTCCCTCCATAAAGAGACCCATAACATGATCCAAAAAATATTTTGTAACATCAAAATATAACCCCTACATCTTAACATGCCTATTTTTCCACTCTTTTTCACACTCAATGGTCAATAGGGTGTCATCCCCATTTAGTCTCTCTAGACAGGTGGTTAAATCAATATTCATCAAACTCCTCCAAATTCTCTAGTTTTACTTCACAATGTTACAAATAAGAGGACCAGTGCAATTTCTATTGTCTCCCATTGTTTGAGATATGTTGTTAGTTTTTCTTTGAATCTATAGTAACCAACCAATGTCTTTACCCTTGTGGAATCACACCAGTTTCTCTTTTACCAAAACTATTTGAAGCGAAGAATGAATAGAATTTGTTAGAGAGAGGATTACATCAATTCATAAAAACCAATATGATCTTCCTTCATGTGATTAGTTGCTCAAATACTAATCATTATTAAGTGTAATGAATTCTAAGGGGAATGTGTCATACCTTGACCAATTAGTGGTACCATAGTGAGGGATCCCAAATTTATATAAATTTTTTTCTCTTCTCATGGATTCTCTAAAAATGTGGACAATGTTAACATTTCTTATACCTTCAATAATATCAAGAATTTTATGTTAATCAAATCCCCTTCAACAATTAAGGATTGAACACCAATTTTTTGGGCCATTTTTATTACACTATAAATTGTAATAGCTTCAATGAAGTGGTTGCTCTAAGTTCCAAAATTAATTGCAAATGTTACAATTAAATTACATTTTTTTTATAAAATAAATATGCCTATTTGTAATCTAACACATTACTTATTAAATAT
Organism: Sequoia sempervirens; assembly: GCA_007258455.2. NCBI lineage: Eukaryota > Viridiplantae > Streptophyta > Pinopsida > Cupressales > Cupressaceae > Sequoia > Sequoia sempervirens. The sequence continues at coordinate 893,523,401 of VDFB02271358.1, forward strand.
TTAATACATGGGTTTTCTAATTTTCAACACTTGTAACAAGAAAATTGCATGCACATTAATTATTCAATCCTTTTACATTTAGTTTCTAACTATTAAATATACATTTTTTATTCTTAATTAGTCTTAACTAATTTAAGTTAAAGTCATGTAAATGTATCTAATTAAAAAAAATACAGTCAACACAACCTAAATCTCTTATATATAGAATCACTATTTTTATCACAATATTAAGTTAAATTACTTAACATAATGTTAAGCTATTTTCTCTATTATATTTATTTATTTCCTTTCAATAGAGATCTTTTTATTTAATATACTTAAACCCCCTCTTCCCATTTCCTTAAAATAATGCTTAAAATTGATGGTTGACCTTACTTGTCAAGCAATTTTTTGGTTAATTATTTGTAGTTGCCCTTCAAAAGCTAAGAGTATTTACTTAAAAAATACATGTAAATTAAATATGTGTATGTGAGATTAGATGTTGTGGATGATTTAAAGGACCTAGGAATTAAATTAATTCAAGAGTCCAAAAAAATCTATTGAATTAGTATTGGGGAAAGTACAAGTAAAATTATATGTTAGCTCAAAAAATCAAAATTTGAACAAATCTAACTCGAAAAACATCTTAACCCTACAAATTGATGGTCGATTTAGAGATCTTAATAGAACCCAAATGATATTTTTTTTTTAATCAAGCAAAATCTAATGTATAAAATCATCAAAGTTCATACATAATTTCTAAATTTTATAATCTTATTAATATTACATTTTTTTGTTACTAGAGCCTAGCATGACATTTTCCATAGGGGCAACAATTAGGGTTTGTATTTTCAATTGAATGGATGCAAAATTTGAGAAAACATAATATATATTAATTAGTAAAGATTTACTAATTGTCCATACAACTTATAAAAACACAAATATAATATACTAATTTTGTCAATACTTGATTGTACTTATTCCCAACTTACACAAGTTTTAAAAAAATAGTGACATATGAATGGATATTTTTCTCCAAACTACATAAGAATTCAAACTTTTTTTACTAATACCATATGTAATAACCACCCAATTAAACACTAATAAAGTATGAGAATTAGTGAACAACATAAGCATATCTTAGAGTCAGGTCAAACAATTGACTAAATTTTTCATTTTCAAAACATATGAATAAATTTGCAATCTTCAAAATGAAGCAAGTCTATGTACAATATGTTATCATAACTAAACTACTTGATTTACCTTATGACTAGATGCAAGTACACACACCCAAACCGTATAATTGGCATATGAAAAAATTTAATTATATAGTCATGCTCTTCAAAACAAAATCAAAATTAAAATAACACAAGCAAAGAACAAGCGTTATCTACACATGCATTAAACTTTTAAAAATATCATTGCAATTTTACTAGTTGAAGTGTTTTCCTTTGTGAAATACAATGTTGATCAATATGTAAAGTAATATTTTTTAGGCCTCTTTACCATTGTATAAATTAGATAATAAGTGAATAGTATTTGAATTTAATTTTAGAAATTACAAAGGAATTTTTCATTTTCACTCCATTACATTTCCTGCTTTTGTTGTATACATTGTAATATTTTCTTGATAAATGGATTTAAAATATGACTCTATATAGGTATGTCCAACTTTTCCTAGTGTAAGATGAATAATTATATCTAATTTTTTGATGGGATCCACTAGATTATTAAAAATTCTAATTAGTTGAGGACTCTTAAACGAGTATTTCAAATAGTAATACCATAACTATATTTTTTAGCATCATAAATGCAAGACTACTTTATTTATATAGTACAAATTTAACCCATCATTCATAATATTAAGATTATTGTTGCTAAAAATTACTCTAAAAAAAATTATTAAAAATATTATTCATATGTATCTAAATAAAAACATGCACTTGTATTTAGTGTTGGAAATTCAAGGTGAAACTTGCAGCAATATGAACTTAAATATGTGGTTGCAAATTTGAAATATGTATTCAAGATTACCAATTATGTGATTATGTTATTAGTAATTTAAATAATGAAAGAAAATCAACAATAACACAAGTTGAGAATCACAAATGACATAAGATATATGTGGAGAAACCCTTGCAAGAAAAAACTCCACACCCAAAGAGATGCAATGTTTGTATTAATATTCAATAAAGTAAAACAATACAACAATCCTCTTTGAATCTTAGTAGCACTTCATTACTTTGACATCCTAAAAATAAACTTATGAAAACCACCAACTCAAGGCTCCAATATATAGAAGTTTATAGGAGAAAATATCACATATGGTATCCCGAAACAAGTAAAACCACCTGGAAAAACCCACACCCCCTTAGTGGACAACCCAAAAACATGGTAAAAAATATTAAATGATCACATGGCCTTCACATGGGTGCCTAACCCATAGCCAATCAAAATTGGTCAATACCAAGTGAACCAAAAAGAAAATAAGTGGGGGGATGTGCCCACTATTCTCCTTAAGTCATTCAATTATGTCCTAGTAACCCAAATTGGATTGACTATCAACCCCAAAGGGTGATTCAATTCTCAACAAGGAAGACCTAGGAGGGGTTCTTTTAAGCTTTGAGAGTTTCACCACCAAGAAAAATATTGGAAAAGACAACTTAACATTCAACTCACAAAACCTAGTAATGCAAGATAAATGATGAATGCAAATGATGAAATTATGCAACAAGTTAGGGTATGTGTACCTGGGAATTTTGGAAATGTAATGAGGATTCTAGAAATGTAAAGAAGTTTCAAAATGTGTTGTGGATGACTAAGATTCCCTTACTATCTTATTAGTCCCGCTGCTATTTTTCAGGGCAGATGCAAAATCTTCGGATGCTGGAACAGGATCTGAAAGAATCTCTACAAAATTCCACTTGGAAGACTAAGACACCCTTGCTACCACCTTAGTCCTGATCTGAGTTTCTAAAATATTTGAATGTTATCCTGAGGCTTGATGTCTTCACTTCCTTCTTCTCTGATCTCAGGTTCTAAAACTTCTAGATCTAGCTTGTAGGTGAGTTTCCATGAAGATGACAACTTTGCAATGCAACTTTGTAACTTTGCAACTTTGGACTTCAAATGATCTTCAAGTCTTCAACCTAAATCTGCAATCACAAACATGCAAGAGAGGAAAAACTTGTTTATTGTTAGTAAATGGGGTTTTCCTTCGTAAAACCCCTTGTTGGCAATTAAACCTTGAAATGAAATAGAAATGATGAAGGGAAATGATGAATGAACAAAGTGCTATGTTGCAACTTACCAAACCCTTGTTTTGAAATATGAAAACTTGTGTGAAGTGGGTAGCTTGAATGTAGATCTTGAATGAAAGGAGTATTTGATAGATATTGACTTGAATTGTTTGCTTGAATCAAAACCCTACATCACAAATGTTAGCACAAAAACACACATGGTGCAAGAATATCTTTGATATGATGCTTGAATCTTTATGATGGCTCCAAATGCTTGATGAATTGCTCTTGATCTCATAAACTTTCCTTAAGAATGAATACTTGAATGCTTGTTATGAAAATGAGTGAAGGAACCTTGTATTTATACTTATCCATGCTTAATATCCTAAAATTACACCACAACAAGCCAACATATGAATTCATTAATTAAAGGAGGCTAAATCCCACCAAGATTTGAAATTGAATCTCAAAAATAAGCCAAGGGGGACTAAAACACCCTAGGTGGCATCTTAGTCCCAAGACATGAAACTTGGGGCACAAACTCCAAAAAGGGGCCCATTTAAGACACTTTAAATCAATGTCCCAATACCTTTGGGGACAAAGATTCCCTAGGTGGTTTCTTAGTCCTGACCAAAAAATCAAGGACACTCTGCCAGAATCATTAAATTATCATTTATCCCTTGATGTTTATCAGGATTAGCCATAAAAAGATATAGTTTATTAGGCTTGTGGATGCAAAATGGGGGCAATTAAGACATAAATGAGGATAAATAAAGAAAGTTGGGCCCAAACAAGTGTGAAAATGCAAGGGTACATGCATTTTCCTACACTACATTTAGCCCCAACTTTAGTGAGAGGATGAACTTGCTTCAAACTCACACTAAAGTAGCCAACCACACAATCAAGAGGGGTTCCAATGTACAAATGTTAGTAAGATAGGATGACAATAATCAAGAGGGTGGTCAAGCCCCCAGGATCAAGATCCTATAACAAACCAACATAGGCACAAAGGAACACACTTATGGATGATATATGAAGCCATAACTAGATCACAAACATACACCATCAAAGACAGGAAAAGAAAAAAGAAAAAGGAAAAGAAAAATGCAACATCTGGATCAAGCTTCGATTGGTCGTCCAATGTGTTGTTGACCAAGTCTAGGATATTTTTCCAAAAAAAGGTTTACAAGTGGAATGCATTGTCCACTATGTAAACAAAACATATGCTCACAAGGGCTAGTGAAGCTATTTGTTCACTAGGTGAGCCCCAAGAGGTCCATATCAATGTCATACCCCAATGACTATGATATGGACGAAAAGAAAATGCATGCTCACAAGGGCTAGTGAAGCTAGTTGTTCACTAGGTTAGCCCCAAGGAACCATATTAAAGCCATACCTCCATGACTTTAATAAGGTACAAAAATAAAATGCAATAGGAAAGAGGAATGTTCGAAGAGATTTTTCTTAGTTCGTGCAAGGTATCATCCTAGGGAACATTGTGCTTAATGTCTCCAAGAGAGGACAAATGCAAGGTCTCATCTTAGGGAACATTGTATTTAATGTTTCCAAGAGAAGACAAGTCAAAGAAATATCACACTCTCAGAGGAAATCAAACCCAATGACACCACCAAGAAAGGAATGCATCGCAGGAAGAAAGAAAATCGCACAATGAAACATGAGTGTCGATGTATGCTCCCACTTTAAAGTAGTTGATGACACAATTACTATGAGCAAATGCTTTAAAGTAGAAGAAGACATGAGGGCTTACTCGAAAATCCCTATGCCAAGTCATATATTTCTTAAGGAAGTTGTACGTCATGAGAAGGGAAGGGGTTTCCCCCCAAAACTCGGTACATCACATGTGATCCAACTTAAGGCATGTCATCCACACCCCAAGCTTGCTCTTTCATATACATGGAAGGCGGACAACTAGCCAAAAGATGAAATGACAGGTGACATACGAGGATAAGGCTACATAACCCCTTTCCCCCACTTAATGTAGGACAAGGATGAGCCAAAATAATTGATGAGATGAATGATAGAGTGAAAATCAGTATCAATTAGAAGAATTAGGTGCTTCAACACAAGGAAGAGCACCACATTCCTTAAGATATTGAATTTTATCACTTAAATCCTTACATTCATTAATAGAATGACCATGAAATCTATGATATGCACAAAATGAACTCTTGTAGTAAAATTTATTTCGTGTTATTGGAGGGAGGGATATCAAATGATCTTGGAGGAGTATCGACAAAATATCCTCTTGATAAATGGTAGAAGATAGCTCATTCTTAGTACAAGATGTCATACTTACGCAAGACTCTTTAGATTGTGAGATTTTGTACTCTTCTTTAAAGGAAGGTGTAAAATCTAATGAATTCAAATCATTAGTGTTTTGCATGATGACATTAATGTTAAGTGAGGACTTCTCTATTTCTTTCAAATGATAACAATCAAGACCACTAGTGTCTATCAATTTAGGATGCACTATTGTTAAAGTCGGCTTAGAGGAATCTTTTGTAAGAGTGTTGATGTTAAGTGAAGGCTTGTTTATTTCTATCAAAGGACAATAACCAAGACCGCTAGTATTTTCTTGTGTTTGAGGCTCTATAGAGACACAGATACCTTGTTCTCTATCACCACATCTTTTTCCACTATAACCAAGTTTTTTCATCATTTCATAACCTTTTCCATAAATTTTCTTCATCTCTTTTGGATTTGGTGGTTGTTGACAGTTATTTTCATCGAAGTTTGTGTTATATGTTTCTTTTTCTTCTAAATTGGTTGAGGTGGATGCTTTCGAAGGGCCATCCAAATTTTGTGTTGAAATTACCACTTTTTCTTTTCCTTTTTCAGAGTCTTTGTTTATGATCTTGTATTCTCCCATGAATCTAGGTTTGAAGCCTAAGGAACCCCAATCATCTTCTAATAGCTTCATGAATTTCTCAATATGTTTTTCTTTTTATTTTTGTTGCACGAGTTCCACTTGTGTTGTTGGTGTCAATGTTTTAAAAGAATTCTCCTTTTTTTTATCAATGTTCAAACAACTATTTGGGTCAAGGTCAGCTTCGAGCGTGTACACTTTGTTGTTGTAAATATACTTCATTTTAAGATGAAGAGTATAAGGCACCCCTTTCATTGCATCAATCCATGGTCTACCTAAAAGGATATTGTATGAAAGATAATGAGGTATAACATGGATTGGTGTTTCTAATGCGGCCTTCCCATTTGTAATAGGAAAAGTGATCACACTAAGCAGTTGTTTTCCAACATTGGAAAATCCCTTAATAGATAAAGAGTCAAGTTAAACTTTTGATTTATCAATGCCAAGCTTATCCAAAAGGTTTGCACTAAACACAGTTAAGGCTAAACCATTATCAACAAGGGTTCATTTTATCCCTAGATGCTATTGTATTGAGCTATGATCATGAAAGCATCATTTTTTTTGCACTTGCAAAGGAGGGAGCTCACTTTATTGGAAAACAATGTCAACATTTATTCCTTGAATCATTGTTGCTATGTCATTCGGGTTTGCACTAGAGGGGACCACAACTTGTTGCAAGGCTGTTTGAAGCATAGTGTGATAATTAGGTGAATTTTGAATTAGGTCCCATAAGGATATCTTTGCAAGAGTATTCTTAAGTTGTTCAAAAAGATCATACTCCTTCCCACTTTGTGAAGTTAAATCAGGAGCACTAGGAAAAATGGGATTAGGAAATGGTAGGGATGTTGAAGGTGTTTTTCTTGGTTGCAGATTATTCCTAGTGTTGTATGTGTGAGCAAGGGTATTGTAACTTGGTTGTTGCGAAACATCATTCTTAGGTGGTTCAAGGATGATGGCAGGTTTGTTTTGAACTTGTGGTTTTTGAGAAGGTGTAAAAATGATAAGTTTAGGATCGGGAGAGTAATTCAAGGGGTATTTAATGTGCATAACCTTAGAAGACTTATGCTTATTTTCATGATCTCTTAGTGAAGGGGAGTCTAATGTCACTTCATCATCTTCATCTAAGGAATTACTATTGTCAATATTCTCATTTTCTTCCATCATTATATCTTCCCTAGTAGGAGAGTTTTTTGGAGAACTACAAATCAAATTTTCTTGACATTCAAGGATTGGTTCTTCTAAGATGAATTCATCGCACATAAGGGAGGGGTATGTGCATGATCATGATGGGCCAAAAAGTGGCGATATGATGGGTATGTGTAGGGTATGTGGCTAACGACTTTTTTTTACCCAAAATTGATGAAACGAAAAGGGTTTTTAAAGGAGATTCTCATATTTCCACCAATATAAATTATGTTTTACTTTGAATTTAATAAATAATTATTATTCATTTTCTATTTGAATTACGACTAAAGTCCTGATTGATAGGCTGATTGAAAAACATATAGAGCTTTCAAAGGGCATCACATTTTTTGAATCTGAAACATGCGTCACATTCTATGTTTTTCTTACTATAGGATTAAAGAAAAAAAATGAATTTCATGAAGTTTTGACCAAGTTAAGGTGGTCAGAAATACGAGTTTTTATATTTTTAAAATTTGTAATAAAAAATTCATAATTAATTATTTACTTGGAAAAATTACAAAAAATATGCATCACATCAAGACATGAGTCCTCTACTTATATCTAAAATGTTATAAAAAATATTATCATTTTATTGTGGTTAGGGTGGTCGACATACACCTACTTTTTGTTTTCCTGAAATTTAAGTACTACTACATTGAAATTTCAATTTTTCACCAATTTTTTTTTTTTTTTAATAAACCTATTAGTTTAGGAACTACATTCAATTTTCTATAGATTATATTCTTACATATTTTTTAAATAATATATATAACTTATTAAAAAAATTATGTCAAGTTCCCTAACTCTGATTTTTCAGATTTTTTTGCCACTTAAGGGCCTATTTTTTCCATGATGACCCTGCACATACCCAAAGTTATTAATGGTTGAATTTTCTTGTTCATCAATGATGTTGTTGTCTTGTTCCATAATTTTTTCCCTAGGGGAAGAGAGACACATAATATTCTCATAACCTCAATCTATTGGAATTTCTAACATTAAAGTATCCTCTTTAGAACTAGGAGAGATACTAGGAGAAGAACAAATGTGATAGTCAAGATTGTCTAAATTTTTACTCCTTTGTCCTATAATATTCTCCAAAGTAAGGGAAGGAATATAAAGAGTGTTTCCATAGATCTTAAAGGTTTGATTATCTGACACCAACATATCCTCATCATTATCACATGAGGAGAAGATGTTGGGAGATGAATGTGGGTAGGTTTCAATGGTCTCTTGTTGTGTTATGTAGTCGTCATGATTACCTATGGTTGTTTTTTCTTGTTCATTAATGTTTTGTCCACTAAGAGAGGTAGAAGGAGAGAAACAACTAGGACTCTCAAAACTCTCATTTCTTGGTTCTTCTAACACCAAAATATCTTCTTCACCAATAGGAGAGATATTAGGAGAAGAACGAATATGATCATTAGGAATGTCCACGGTTGTATTCTCTTTCACTAAAACACTCTCATAGGGAGTGGATATGAAATTTTTGTTAGCGTTCCTAGAAAGGTAAGGTATTAACATTGTTTGACCAAAAATGAAAATAACTTTTAAACATCTCATGCAATGCTTTAATAATGTAAACAATGTATATCCAAAGATGCAAAACACTTTTATCCAATGTATGCAAAACTTTAAGAATGCAAGCAATGTATATCCAAAACATGAAAATCATTTTTATCAAACTTATGCAAAGTTTTATGAATGTAAACATTGTATATACAAAAGTGAAAAGTACTTTTATCCATATTATGAAAAGTTTCAGAAATGTGAGCATTTTTTAGATCTAATGATGCTTGTAATTGATGATTGGTGGAAAAATGGATATATGAATATCTCTCTTTCTCCAACAAATTACTCAATAATTTCCTAGGATTCCTAATTGGATTGACTATCAACCTCACAAGGTGAGTCAATTCTCAACAAGGAGGACCTAGGAGGGGGTTCTTTAAGCTTTTAGGGGTTCACCACCAAGCAAAATCTTGGAAAAGACAACTTAATTTTCAACTCACATAACCTAGTAATGTAAGCCAAATAATGAGTGCAAATGATGAAATTAACCTACACCATGTTAGGGTATGTGTACCCAAGAAGTCCAAAAATGTAAAAAATATTTCAAAAAGTGTAATGGAGGACTAAGATTCCCTTACTTTTGTCTTAGTCACGCTTCTATTTTTTGGGGAAGATGCAGAATCTCCGGATGCCAGAATAGGATCCTAAAGAATCTCTACAAAATATGCTCGGGAGGACTAAGACACCAAAGGTGACGTATTAGTCCCACTCTGAATTTGATCATGACCTTTAAGGTCTACACTTGCTTCTCCTCAGATCTGAGATCCTAAAACTTTCAGATTTGACTTATAGGTGAGTTTCCATGAAGATGACAACTTTGGAAATCCAACTTTGCACTTCAAATTCAATCTTCAAGTCTTCAACCTAAATTTGCAATCACAAATATGCAAGAGGGAAAAAATTGTTGATTGTTAGTGAATGGGGGTTTGCCTTGGTCAAACCCCTTGTAGGTAATTAAACCAAATGATGAAATGAAGCATGAAATATGAAATATATAAATGATAACACCGTGTATGATGTCTTGTGAAACAAATCTGTAATCTACCATGTAGAGGCCATGAAGAATGCAGATCTTGGATCCTTGGATATGATGTGAACAATAGTTACAAATAGATCTTCAATGCTACATCCACAATCTTGGCTCAACAACATGAATGGATGCACTGAACCCTTGACATGATGCTTGAATCTTGATGATGGCTTCAAATGCTTGATGAATTTCTCTTGAATGCATAAACTTTCCTTAGGAATGAATACTTGAATGCTTGTTATGAAAAATGATTGGAGGAACCTTGTATTTATACTTATTCATGCTTAATATCCTGAAATTAAACACCACGATAAGTTGAAGTATGAATTCATTAATTAAAGGAGGCTAAATCCCACTGGAATTTGAAATTAAATCCTAAAAATAAGCCAAGGAGGACTAATACGCCCTAGGTGGCATCTTAGTCCCAAGGCTCAAATCTCAGGGCACAAACTCCAAAAAGGGACCTTTTCAGGTATATTCAAAATTAGGGTCCCAAGACCCATGGAGGAAAAAGATTCCCTAGGTGGTGTTTTAGTCCTAGTCCACAAATTAGGGACACACAGATAGAATCATTAAATGATTATTTATCTTTTGATGTTTGTTGGGATTAACCATAAAAAGATGTAATTCATAGGGCTTTTGGATGCAAAATAGGACCAATTAACCCATAAAGAAGCATAAATAAGGCAAGGCGAGCCCAAACAAGTGTGAAAATGCAAGGGTGTGCATTTTTCTACACTAGATTTAGCCCCCACTTTAGTGAGAGGATGAACTTGCTTTAAACTCACACAAAGTAGCCAACCACGCAATCAAGAGGGGTTCAAATGTATGAATTCTAGTAAGATAGGATGACAACAATCAAGAGGGATGATCAAGCCCCCAAGGTCAAGATCCTATGACAAACCAACATAGGCACAAAGGAACACATTGACAGATGATATATGAAGCCATAACTAGATTACTAGTATACACCATCAAGGATGGAAAAAGGAAAAAAAAAGGAAAAAGGAAAATACCATGGATCAAGCTTCGACTAGCCATCCAATGTGATGGACAGAGTCTAGGCTAACAGTTTACAAGTGGAACGTGTTGTCCACTGTGAAACACATACTCACAAGGGCTAGTGGGAGTTAGGTGTCCACTAGGTGAGACCTAGGGGACCATATCAAAGCCCTACCTCCATGACTTTAATAAGGTACAAAAATGCATGTTCACAAGGGCTAGTGAAGCTAGGTGTTCACTAGGTGATCCCCAAGGGACCATATCAAAACCATAACTTCAAGATTTTAATAAGTCACAAAAGAAAATGCAACACAACAAGAAAGAGAGAGGTGTTTGGAGGGATTTTTCTTAGTTCGTGCAAGGTCTCTTCTTAGGGAACATTGTGCCTAATGTTTCCAAGAGAGGAAAATTCAAAGAAATATCACACTCTCGAAGGAAATCAAACCCAATGACACCACCAAGAAAGAAACGCATCACAATAAGAAAGAAAATCACACAATGAAACATAAGAACAAATGCAAATGAAATCATGCCAAAATAATGCCAATGTATGCCCCCACTTTAAAGAAATTTCTAACACAATGCTACGAGAAATTACTTTAAAGTAGCCAAAAATGAAAAAGGAAAAGAGGGTTGCCCCCAAAATGCATAACTCGGTATGTCAAATGCAAGCCAACTTAAGGAATGTCATCCACATCCCAAGCTTGCTCTTATATGTTCATGAAAGGTGGTCAAATAGCCAAAAGAGACAACAAGAAGTGACATACAAGGTCAAGGATTCCTAACCCCTTTCCCCCACTTAGTGCAGGACAAGGGTAAGTTGAATAGGATGAAAATGAGTATTAGTTAGAGGAATTAGGTGCTTCAACACAAGGAAGAGCACCACACTCCTTGAGACGTTGATTTTTTTTGTTTAAAGTGTCACATTCATTAGTAGCATGACCATGAACTCTATGATATGCACAAAATGAATTATGGTAGTAAAACAAAATTCACGTTCTTGGAGGTAGAGATATCAAACAATCCTAGAGAAGTCTCAACAAGATATTCTCTTGATCAATAGTAGAAGGTGTTCCTTTGTTTTTGCAAGATTTCATGCACACACTAAATGATAAAGCTTTAGATGAAAATGGAGATAAGGGTGGTAAACCTAGATCTTTCTTGAAAGAGTATGGTATGTCATTTTCCTTTGTGTGTTCATTGTATCCATGTGTTGGAGGGAGATTATATCTAATACCATAACAATCTTCTAAGTCAAATGAAGTGGTTATATGCTTCTGAGAAGGATTGGCTTCTTCACAAGAACACAAATCGTTATGTGACGTTCCTTCATGAGGGATGGGCCAAGTAATATAGCCCCCATCACTACCATGGGGTAATTTTGTAGAACTAAGTTGAGCGAATGAAACACAAGATTGTTTTGGTTTTGATTGTGAGATTTTGCACTCTCTTATAAAGGGATGTGTAAGACCCCAATCATCATTAGAACTTGTATCTAAAAATGAATCGTTGGTATATGACTCTTTGGATTTTAAGGGTGAGATTTTGGATTATCGATTGAAAGGAGGCATAAAATGTAACAACCCCCAATTATCACTAAAGAGGTTTATTGTAGGTGAAGGATTAGCATCAACTTGTACTGGTTCAACTTTTTATTTCAGAATGAAATTATTAGAGTTGGAAGTGTTGTGATCATATGATTCATAGCTTTGTTCATCTGTGTCAACCATGTATATCTTGTTGTATTCTTCAAATTTCAATGTACGGTGGAGAGTAGAGGGGATTCCTTTCATAGCATGAATTCATGGTCTCCCTAGGAGAAGATTGTATGAAAGGGGTCCTTGCATGATATGGATAGGGGTAGGAAACACTACAGGTCCGACCTCAATAGGTAATGTGATCATCCCTAGTGGTTTCCTATTAACATTGTCAAAGCCACGAATATGAACATCATTAAGTTGAATAAGTCTCTTGTCCATGCCAATTTTGTCTAGGTGGTCCATGCTACAAACATTAATTTCAGCTCCATTGTCTATGAGAGTACGCCTAACTGCAATTTCATTAATGATTACCTTTATCATTAAGGCTTCATTCTTGTTCTGAGTCTCAAGTGAGGGAAATTCATGTTTAGGGAATGTTATTTATGATTGTGTGACTTGTGTGTGATGAAAGGATGATTTTTCCTTATTCAATTACATAGAAGCTTGGATCTCCTCCTGCTTTATTTGTAAAATTTCTTGAAATAGACACTTGTATGCAGGTGATAGTTGAATAAGTTTCCATATGGATATATTAGCAGGGGTCTTTTTAAGATCTTCAACTATATTATGAAAAGGTGAATGAGGAACACTAGGAAAAATATGTTGAGTTGATGGTGATGTTGTGGGAGCTATTTGTGGTCCCCTACATGTTTGATCAATTGTGTTATATCATGGTTGTTGCAAAAAATTGTTAGATTGCATTGTAGATTACAAGAAATCTCTTATTTTCTTATGTGATTCACTAATTGGAGGTGACTAAGGAAGCTCACTAATTAAAGGAGATCCAATTTGTGTCATTAGAACTTCAACAATCTTGTCTTTATATGCATGATCTCTTAGTGAAGAAGAGTCTAATGTCACTTCACCTAAGGAAGCCTCATTACATGTGTTAATGTTTAGATTTTATTGCACCATGATATCCTCCCTAGGAGGAGAGTTTTTAGGAGAACCACAAACTAAATGTTCATGACACTCAAAGGTAGGTTCTTCTAAAATGGCTTCATCGTAAGTATAGGGGAATGATCAATGGTTGAATTGTGTTGCTCATCAATGATGTTGTTGTCTTGTTCAAGAATGTTTTCTCTAGGGGAAGAGAGGAAATCAAGATTCCCATTACTTTCATCGATTATATCGTCTAACATAAAAGTACCATTTTCACAACTAGGAGATATACTAGGAGAAGAGAAAATGTGATTGTCATGATCATTTACGGTTGTATCTTTTTGTTCATCAATGTTGTGTCCACTAAGAGAGGTAGGAGGAGAGAAACAACTAGGACTCTCAAAACTCTCATTGATTGGTTATTCTAACATCAAAATATCTTCTTTTCCAATAGGAGAGATATTAGGAGAAGAACGAATATGATCATTAGGATTTTCCAAGGTTGTATTCTCTTTCACTAAAACAATCTCATAGGGAGGGGATATGAAATTTTTCTTAGCATGCCTAGAAAGGTAAGGTACACCAACATTGTTTGACCAAAAATGAAAAGCACTTTTAACCATCTCATGCAATGCTTTAATAATGTAAACAATGTGTATCCAAAGATGCCAAAATAGTTTTATCCAATGAATGAAAAACTTTAAGAATACAAACAATGTATATCCAAAAATGAAAAGCACTTTTATCTAACTTATGCAAAGTTTTATGAATGTAAACATTGTATATGCAAAAGTAAAAAGTAATTTTATCCATATTATGCAAATTTTCAGAAATGTGAGCATTTTAAGATCTAATGATGCTTGTAATTCAAAGGATTCCAAAAATGAGTGCCCTAAATTGATGTTTTTGACCTAGATGCATAAAATAGATGTTTCTGAAACTTTCCAGACTTATAGTATATGTTAGCAGGCGGCTTAGGAAGCATAGAAAAGTAGATTTAAACCCTGAAAATTGTAGCTTTAGGGTATGTGCAGGATCATCATGGAAAAAATAGGCCCTTAAGTGGCAAAAAATTTAGAAAAATCAAAGTTAGGCAACTTGATGTAAAAATTTGAATAAGTTATCTATATTATTTCAAAAATATGTAAGAATAGAATTTGTAGCAAATTGAATGTAGTTTCAAAACTACTAGGTCTATTTAAAAAAAAAAAATCTATTTGAAAATTTGAAATTTCAATACAGTAGTACTTAAATTTCAGGGAAAAAATAAGAAGTAGGTGTCATTCCACCTAACCACAATAAAATGATAATATTTTTTATAATATTTTAGAAATAAGTAGAGGACTCATGTCCAGATGTGATGCATATTTTTTGTAATTTTTTCCAAGTAAATAATTAATTATGATTCTTTTATTACAACTTTTTAAAATATAAAACTTGTATGTTTGACCACCTTAACTTGGTCAAAATTCATGAAATTCATTTTTTTTTTTTTAATCCTATAGTATGAAGCATAGAATGTGATGCATATTTTGATTCAAAAATGTGATACCGTTGAAAGTTATAGATGTTTTTCAATCAGCCTATCAATCAGACTTTAGTAATTCAAATAGAAAATGAAAAATAATTATTTATTAAATTCAAAGTAAAGAATAATTTATATTGGTGGAAAGCTGAGAATATCCTTTAAAACCCTTTTCATTTCATCAATTTTGGGTAAAAAAAAAGTCGTCAGCCACATACCCTACAAATACCCATCATATTGCCACTTTTTGGCCCATCATGATCCTGCACATACCCTTCAAACTCAATAGGGACTAAGAGGCAAGTAAGGGAGTTTTAGTCCTCCATAACACTTTTTGACACAATTTTTACATTTTTGGAATCCTCATTACATTTCCAGACTTCCCAGGTACACATACCCTAACATGGTGTAACTTAATTTCATCATTTGCACTCATTATTTGGATTACATTACTAGGTTTTGTCATTTGAAAATTAAGTTGTCTTTTCCAAGCCTTTGCTTGGTGGTGAACCCCTAAAATCTTAAAGAACCCCCTCCTAGGTCCTCCTTTTTGAGAATTGACTCACCATGTGAGGTTGATAGTCAATCCAATTAGGAATCCTAGAACATTATTGAGTGATTTGTTGGAGAAAGAGAGATATTCATATATCCATTTTTCCACTAATCATTTTGGTGAACCTGATGTGAATATATGAATATATGAATATCCCTCTTTCTCCAACAAATTTAAAGAATTCATTTGGAGTCCAAATCATTTTGGTGAACCTAAATTTTAAGCATTCATTTCTGATTTGGAGTCAATTAAATTCCTTAGATCTAGATTGCATTCATTCTTGCATTACATCTTGCATTAGTGAAAGTGCATCTAGGGTTTCTTACATTAGTGAAATCGCATTTAGGGTTTCTTATATTTGTATTAGTGAAATTGCATAGAGGTTGCATCTTTACTTTATTGCATCATTTCATTTCATTGAAAAACTAAAAAGTGCATTGTTCTTCATCTTCATTGCATTTACAAACATTCTTATTGCATTCAAAGGTGAAAAAATTGCATTCCATATTGCATTCAATTGTTTGTTCCTTGTTACTTTTCTAGTCAGCCACACTTTCCCCAATCATATGCAAAGAAACCAAAGAAGATCTCTTAAGATAAAATCACAAAGTTACATGATCAAAGGAGGAGCTCTATTTAAAAGAGATCATGAAGGAATCTATTGAAGATGTTTGAATAGAATAGAAGCAAACAAAGTGTTGCAGGAATTGCACAAGTTTGGAACAACTCATTGAGCACCTTTAGCTACTGCACACCTCATTTTGAGAGTTCATTAATAATATACAACAATTTTTAAAGATACATATGAACATGTGAAATACTACTATACATGTCAAACTGCGACAGGCAAAGGAAGATTCAATGCTCAACCATTACAAGCAGTGATGGAGATTTGTCCTTTTTCACAATGGGGAATAGATTTCATTGGTACTATCAATCCTCCATCATCCACAGGTCATAGGTTTATATTGACTGCTACTAATTATTGCACCAAATGGATAGAAGTGTTCCCTAGCAAACAATGCACCACAAAGGTGGTAATCAATTTTTTGGAAGAAAATCTCATTACCAGGTTTGGAGTACAGTACGCATTGGTATGTGA
Organism: Sequoia sempervirens; assembly: GCA_007258455.2. Classification (NCBI taxonomy): domain Eukaryota; kingdom Viridiplantae; phylum Streptophyta; class Pinopsida; order Cupressales; family Cupressaceae; genus Sequoia; species Sequoia sempervirens. The sequence continues at coordinate 893,540,114 of VDFB02271358.1, forward strand.
TAATGGCCCTGATTTTTCTTCATTAAAGTTTTCCAATTGGGCATTTGAATATGATATAACATCAAAATTCTCATCTAATTATTATTCGTAGAGAAATGGATTAGCGGAGTCATCAAATAAAAATCTATTGGATATAATTAAAAACTTAGTTTAAAAGAATCCTAGAGAATGGAATTCTTTGTTGAAATTTTCCCTTTGGGTAGACCGTACTAGAATGAAAGCCACATTAGGAAATTCTCCTTACCACCTAGTTTATGGGGTAGATCCTATATTGCCAATAAATTTGAAAATCCCTACTTGGCAATTTGCCTAGGAATACATTAGATTAGATGATCAAACTAAAGCTCGGTTATTACAATTAATGCATTTGGATGAAAAATGTACTCGAGCTATAGATCATTTTGCTAGGCATCAATTTGTGGTAAAACGATGGTTTGACAAAATGGCTAGATTAAAAACTTTTAGAATATCTGACTTAGTCCTATACTGGAACAAATCCCATGAACAAAAAGGTGAGCATGGTAAGTTTGACAAGTTGTGGATAGGTCCTTATCAAGTTTCTAAAATTTTAGGTGATAGCACCTATAGGTTGAAGTCTTTGACTAGTGAAGAAGTCCCATTTCATGGCAATGGACAGTTTCTAAAGCATTATTTCCATTCATAATAGTTTTTTTGTAAATAGTTTTCTAGTCATAATAGTTTTTTTGTAAATAGTTTTTTTTTAGTTATTTTTTTTTGTTTCTTTGTAAATAATCATTTTTTGCTTTTGTTTTGTTCACTTTTTTGGGTGTCACCTCATTATACTATACAATGATAACCAACTTTTGAAGGTGAACATGGTAAAATAATGTCAATTCTGGGAATTTGATCTATTTTTTGACTGGAAGTAGTCCTTTACTTATAAATAATTGGGGAATTTTTCATTTATTTTACTCCAATTAGCATGAATCATTTGGTTGATATTGAGCTACAAATGCACACATTTTAAATCATTCTACTAAAATTTGGGATAGTAGTTATTTGCATTGAGTGAAAAATAAAAAGGCTACCTTTGCTACCACTGTAATTCCCAACCTAATAGTGGGCTTCACTGATTGTAAGTTCAAAAGAGCTTACAATGAAATACAAAAAAAAATGAATATCAAAAGAGAAAAAAAAATCAACTCTTTAGGCCATCCAAATATCTCTACCGAGGCTATGGATGCTTGACTAGCAGTAGAGCTATGTTTGGGGGAATTACAAAGATAACCTTGTCGGGGCTATAGACGCCTGACTAGTAGCAAGGCTCTATCCTGAGTTGGCTTAAAAGGGAATTGTCAAAATATGTAGGTCAATGCAAAAATAATTGTTATGCTTTAAGTTTTTTGTAGTAGAAATAATCAATTTCACACACATGAGCTCAGTAATACTTAATATTGTATGCTAGATGAAGTGGAATTAGAATGTCATAGTGAAGATCTAACTGTTTATAACTAGAAGACTAAAAAACGTTGAAGCACCAATTTTAGATCTAGAATTGACTTTCTATTATTTTGTTTAGTTTTGTTGGTTGCTAGTTGTTGTGTAGTCTCACAATACGCCCCATTTTTCCCCTTGTAAAAATGTGGAACCCCTTTTTTTTTCTTCTCTTTCCTCTCACTTTTGCTTGCTTTGGCATTGTTCTGAGGGTTGGTAAAAATGCAAGTTTCATTTTCAAGTTTCTTGGTCTTTGATTTAGTCCCTTGTTCTTTCCCAAATTTTGTGTTTTGGTCTTTTCATGAAGTTTTATTAGTTTACCAAAAACCGAAATCCTGAAGTTGTTGTGGTTGCATCAAAGAAGTTGTATCTTTGATTTGTCCTAGTCCCACTTGCTAAGTCATCACCCAAAAATTGTTAATTCTGATGGTCCCGCTTTCTTGTATCAGAGTCTGATAGTTTCTTTTCGTTTTATTTAGTCAGAATTCAAAAACTAGAGATTATGTTATGAAATTTTTAAATCAAAATTTTGATCTCTCTTGAACCTGGTTCTTGATCCTTCTTTTGTTTTGGTTTTCTTTAAAGCTTGAAGGTAAGTGTCCCGGTCCCCGATAATCTTTCCAAGGTTTGGTACTAGAAGTTGTCAATCTCGGTGGTCGTAATTGATCACATATCTTAAAGGATTTTTCCTCACAAAAATAAAAGTGACACAAGAGTGTCATGTAATATCTTCACTCCATCTTTCTCCTCTAGTAGTGAGCCTATGTAGAAACCTAGGTGTTCATAATTTGAACCCTAATTCATCATGATTACACCTTTATTTGAGAAATTAATGCATTGTAATAGGTAATTAATGAAGGTGGCGAACTACTCATGTACTTGGCATCACCTAGAGCATGCAATTTATTTTATAACACTCTACTTCATTTCATGTTGCAAATTTGTAAAGGACATTGAATGAACAAAAATAATACTGTGGTGCACAAGGAAAGGTAAATTTTGAGAAACTAAGAACACAGCTACCAAGGGTTTCAAGGTTGCATTCTGAAAAGATTGTCATCATCAACTAGAACCAAAACACAACAAAAATGAGTACTTCTGAAGCAAAATCAGAAGATGAATTCAAATACTATAGTTCACAAGCTATACTGATTGGCATGATAGCTATTAATACTCATATGGGGTGGTTTTCTGACATTGAATTTTGCACACAGGCATGGCAAGAAAATGCTTCTCAATGTACCAAGAATGTTACAACAAGTGGCTTACTTTTAGCAAGAGGGTTTTTTCCAACAATGGAGGCCCCTGAATTGGTCATGGAATGTCTAAACCACTATGACCCAAACAAAAGAATCATTGATAAGGAGGGAAGGACTTATGTAGATCTCTCTAAGAAAGGAATTATACACATTTGGGCTTCCTACATTTACTTAAAGATGTACCATATTGATATGAAGGCGAAATCCAAAACCTATCAAAGTGCCAAAGAATATAATAGAGAAATTATGAATACACAATGCTTCCAGGAGAAAATTACAAAACAAACAAAACCAACTCTACGGTCTATGTTCAAGATACTATAATTATGCTAAGCAGGATAGCTAGGTTGTGAGATGCCAGTAAATTTGAACCATGGATGTTTGTGATCATATCTAAATTGATGGAAAGTCCTGTGCAAATACATTGGGGAAAGTTTATTAGTAACAAATTGCACGAACAAATAAAGGAATTTCCAAAAAGCTATATTTTTTAATATGTCATCATATGTGATTTATTCCTACGCCTTAAGGGCAAGTAAGAAAGGGTTGAAAAGGATTGGTACTCTAGAAAGAGAAGTAGGAAATAGATTAATATATGCTCATTTACCCCAAATTACTATCCATGGATACAAAGAGCATTATAGAAGAGTTAATGATGTGTTTTCCATGAAGCTGGTCAGAACAATGGAAGGAAACAAAGCTAAAATATTGTCTTTGGAAGCACAAAGTGTCATTAGACCAATTGGAGGCTAGTACATTTAGTTTCCCACTTTCACTTACATTAGAGTGGAAGGGTTTGATAGAAATTCTTTCATGTTGCCCAGGTACCGTACAAATAAAATGGTGTTATTAGAATTGGTAAGATAGTTAAAGATGTCCCAAGCACTTTATAGCACGACTCATAAAAAGGCTTATTTAATCTTTTTTATTACGATAGGGAATTATAAATGTAGTGCAATTAGAATAGTTGACTTGTGTGAAGAAGAATTGAAAACATATAATTTGGAATACTTTCCTCTCCAAAGGAAGTATTATGACCCAGAAGGGAATACTTCCAAGAACACAGCTAGTTATCATGCTCATGTCCAACACCTAGAAGACTATTGGCTAAATTATGAAGATGAGAACAAAGTAAGAAAAAGAAAGTATGAAATATTGTCATTAGAGTCTATATGGATTCTCATGATTCATGATATTCCAAATCAATTAGAGAAATATGATGGTGAAGTTTTGAGTAAAGCTTATAATGAAGACAGGGTGTATGATGAACATATTCTAGACCCAGATTAGAAAGGTGAAGAAATGACATCAATTGAGGAATTCTTTGCACTAGTTATATTAAATACTCAACATTGGATAAATGTTTTTTGTAAATTTTAAGAGAAAAAGGAATTGAACCCCCATACTCACAAGATAAAAGAAGGAAACAAAGAAATGAAAATGAGTTTGAGTGTGGGGAACCTGCTAAGAAGAAGACAAAAGTTGGTAAGGAAGCTTCTAGTATACAAATTAAAGAGAGAACCCCTGATGCTCCAAGCCAAGGAGTTTCACTAAAGCCAACTAGTAAGAAAAAATATGTCGATTCAAGCAAAGTTAAATCAAAAGTAAAACCAAAAGTGGCATCTTCTTCCACAGAAAAACCAAGGACTAAACCTACTACTGATGAAGAGGCAGGGGTAATAGAAAATATTGTTTCACAAACAAGGTCTACATCTCAAAGAGTTGTAGCATTATTCACTTCTCCCCCCTTAATTAATATGGCTAGTGTGAAACATGCACTAGAAAAGACTCTTGTGGTTTTGGATGAAGTTTCTAAGGCTGATGAAGCCAAGATTAAGGAACAAATGGATAAGTAGGGTGTCATGTGGGAAATATTAAAAGAAAATAATTCTAAAGATAAACCCATCATACAACCAATGTTAGAAAAAATTCCAGACATAGGGTCTAATTCCTATAAATGCTAAAGAAGAAGAATTCATACAAGGAACACTTGCTTCAGAAGTGGGAAACCTTGATGTTCTTGAAATAGAAACAAGGGAGACTACAGGGTAGAATCCTACTGATGAAATGGTTATTGAAGATACCTTTTATTCTCAACCTTCAATTGGGAATGATAAAAATGATAATAAATAGCCACAGGTCTATGAAAAATCAAAGGACTCGGACTAGGTCGAAATTGAGAATGAAGAACCTTCATGATTTTTAGGTGATAAGGTTGAAAATGAAGAAAATATTGATGTGACATGATGCAAAGAAAGTGATGTCCAAGAGGTTGATCTTGAACACCTGGCTAGACAGAAAAATATAGGTCTTGAAACTGAAGAGATAGTGTCAAATCCCAATAATTTAGAATCTATGCCAGAGATTATTGAAGAGATTCCTATTTTAAAGGACGTAACAAATAAAGTCGAAGGAGTAAGAGCAGAAGTTCTTGAACTGACTAGAAACTAGAAACTAGAAACAAAGGAATGTTATAGAGGTAGATCATGATGAAGATGCACCTGATTGGTTAATCAGAGAATTTACTTCCCTAATGGAAGTAGAATTAGTACCTCTAGATCTTAAAAATTTTATACAAGAAGTGGAAACGTCTAAGTCTAGGAAAAGAGCTAAAATGAAACATGTCATATAGAATAATGTAGATGGAGGCAGAACAATCCATATAGCTACCCCAATAGCTAATAAAAATAGACATGAGATAACACCTAAGGAGTATAAGATAACAAGTATCAATGTTGGAAACTCATCCTGGACACAAGAGTTAGAAGAAGTGAAGATGAATTTGGATGCAACTGTTGCCAGGGTACAAAAGAATAAACATAAGAAAAGAGAGTTGAAAGAATGGGTTGCTAGGGCCTAGAAAATTTTATAAAGTCACTAACCCTATCTGGTCAAGCACAAACTGAATTTCCTCAGAATCCAATACTTATGTCACAAGAACAGGTGGATGTAATTGCAACAATTTACCATAGAATGAATGTATTTGAAGAATGGATTGAGTATTGGGTAAGGAAAGGGGAAGAATTTATTACAAATGCAATTGGGAAATACAAGGAAACATATAGTTGGTCTGAGAAATCTAGAAGATTTGAAGGAGAATGTAGGTTTCGCTAGGAATAGGTTGATGTTGAAAGGCGAAATGTAGAAATCTTATGCAAGTGGATGTCCAGGAATTGATAAGAGAAAATATAATTTCAGAACAAGAAGTTCCATTGCTTGAAAAATGGAAGAAACAACTGAAATGAGAAGGTGACACATTAATACAATGTATAGAAGGATTTGAAAAGGTCATCGAGAAATGTAGTAAGTTGCTTGACAAAGATCAAGATTTTATTGAAGTGTTAGCACATCAAGATTGTGATCCCAAAACACTAGGACAAGAGGGTAAAGAAGCAAAATCTTTCAAGGAATGGATTGAGAGAATAAATAAAGACCCTATTTAGTTGTTAACCCGTGAAGTCATTGATGAGATCATACATTGTAGAAACACTATAGTCTGATATGAAACAAAGAAAGTGCAAAGGAATGCCAGTATACTCCAGATATCAAAAGGATACACCAGGCTCAAGTTTAGTTGGAAGGAAATACATGGAATTTCAAAAGAACATATGTACCAAATATTGAATGCTTTTTGAGAATATTAGTTGAAGAAAGGTGAAGAAAGGATCTCAGAACCTAAGCCCTAAGTAATAGAAGGAAGTATCGGATATTGGATACTAGAGGTGTCATGAAATTTTTTTGTTGAAATTGATTTTTGTAGGTTGTTCCTGGTCCTAGTGGATGTTCCCTATCCGATATTTTAAAGGATGTTGATAGCCTTATTTTATGTAGAGTATTGTGCACTAGAATTTGAAAGTGAGTAGTGTTGTTGCTAAAGAAGTCAAAGCTTTGACTTCATCTAGAAGATTTTGATAACAGTTGGCATATGCCACATGCTACATTTTGATTTTCTATTTCTGATTCTCTTGATAAACTTTAAGTTTTAACTCTTGAGGCCTTGTTCCTATAAAAGGTCATTTATTGCTTTACTTTTATTTTAAGTTCAAAATTTTTGGATGTTGGAAGAGCCAAAACTTCTCTAAGTTTTATTCTTTTTCCTATTTTTTGAATCATTCCAGACTAAAATCTTATATGCATATAGAATTTAATCAATATCAAAGCCAATTTTATAGCTACCTATCTCATGTATTTTGTAGCTAGTTTTGTTAGTTCAATCGAACAAGACTATGTGATGCACTATTTAAGGGTGCATGCAGAACCTACTCGGTGTCCAAACTAAAACCCCCTTCTTTAAAAGCTTGCACCATTTTATATCTAGCTATGAAGCTATCTGGTGAAGTATAAAGCAATTTTCTTTGATTTTATTAACTCTTGGGGCATGCGTGGAGAATAACCATGAGAAATTTTAATTTTTAGTATTTTTATGCTTTATTTTAGATTAGATGTTTAAATTCTTAAAAAAAATTAAAAAAATAGATTAATGGATGGAAATTTATTGAAAATATTTCATTTTCTATGAAATTGTTGAATGCTTAAAGCTAAATCTATTTAAGTGATAGAAAAATTGTTGATGTTCATGAAATATTATTGTAAATCTTTTAGTTTCATGATATTATTTTATGATTAAACTAGAAATATTGTACCGAATTCTTATGATTCTAAATGAAATTGAAACTAACCATAGACCCCTTGAGATTAACAACAATATCACATCATACCCTAGAATGAACCTAGTATGGTCAATACCTGACTATCGAAGCCTTGGGATTAAATTAAGTCAACCTCTTCCTATAACATGAACACCTTAGGTTTACCTGGTCCAGTCTTTCAAGTAAAGATAGGTTGTTTGTGGTTTGTTTGTGAGGATTTTATTTGCACTATTGTTGTGAGTGGCATCGTCATCGACATGAGGGAAAGGAGGGAGACATGGAGGGGGCTTTAGGGTAAGATGGAGAGAGAGTGGTGAGATAGAGAGCAGAGAGGCAATAATAGAATGAGAAAGAGAGAGAGAGAGGGAGGTTGGAGGGAGAGAGAGGTAGAAAGGGATAGGTGAGATAGAGAGATAATTGATGATAATTTCCCACTCTTGGCGATGTTTGGGAAAAAAATAATTATAAAAAGCTACTCTTTTCCTCTTCATCCTTCTCTACCTCTTCATTCTTCCTAAAATAGTCTTACACTCTTCTTTTCCTCTTAATCCCACTCTTCTCTCTCCCCTCCATAGGTCTTTGTGTAGGGTCAAGGCTTAAACTATGACGATTTTTCTATAGAACACATTTGGCACTCACCAAAGTGCAAAGCCTTCAAACATGGCATTTTTCACTTGCCAAATTGGAAGGCTCTTTTGCATCACATTTGGCGCTTGCCAAATTTGGCGAGCGCCAAATGTACTTTTCCAAAAATTGTAAAAAAGGGAGTTGAACTATGATTCAAGCTCATAATTCTCTACATTTGTCTAGTTTTGTGCTTTATCAAACTCACAAACACCTTTTTATGTAGTTGACTAGTTCTAGTACCATGGTATGCATGCTCCATCACCTTTTGAGCACCAATTTTCTTATTGGACAACATAGAAGAAGATAATTTGAAGTTTCTACATCATATTTGATTATCTTAGGTAATTCATTTTTATAGAATTGAAATGTTTATATTTAGTTTTATTGTTTATTTTTGACAATATAGACCTTTCCTTTCATGATTTTATTAATCATAATATTTTTACATGCAATTCAACATTGAATTAGATGGAAGTTACATAAAAAAGTTTAACTTTTTTAGGAGTTTTAAGAAAAAAATGAAAAACATCTAGGATAATTTAGATGAATTCACGTAAACTTCTATAGAGGATTTCAACTTAACACAAACTTGTTTATGTATTCCATTTGCATTGCTTATAGTAGTCCATTTCCATCATGTGGTTATTGGAATTCACTCTTTTTCATTTTACCTAGATGTTTATATTGAGTTTTTTTTTAGTTTTGATAATATAGACCATTCCTTTCATGATTTTATTAATCATAATTGTTTTACATAGAGTTCAACATTTTGCATAAAAAAGTTTAATTTTTAGGAGTTTAAAGAAAAAAAGTGAAAAACATGGCATAATTTAGATGAATTCATGTAAACTTATATAGAGGATTTAAAAAAAATGCCTCAAAGAAATGTGGCCTCATGGAATGCAATGAGAATCAAATGTAATTGGAAATTCCTCCTAGTTATTAGTTATGCAATGTGAAGTAATTGCATAACTACTTAATAGGTTGAATTTGAAAAAAAAAATATTGTAATTGAAATTTTGTCATCTATCAGCATCTACTTATTATTTATACAATTTGAACGAATGCTTTGAGTTTGAAAGATGTGCATTGTAATGTAATCAATGATATGTCATGGATATCATATATTTTTTCCAAGCATCCATACCTTGTTTGAAAGAATCTATTTTGGGCTTTTAGCCATAGCAGCAAGACAGTGATTTGTTTGATAAAATGCTTTGGTAGACATGTATGAAAAGATGTGGTAGCATATACAAGGAAGTGAGCTGTTTGAAAAAATGCCTCAAAGAAATGTGGTCTCATGGAATGCATGAAAATAAAATACAATTGGAAGCTGCTCCTAGTTATTATTTATGCAATGTGAAGTAATTACACAACTGCTTAATAGGTTGACTTTCACAAAAATTAGATTGGAATTGAATTTTTTTCATCTATCAACATCTACTTATTATTTATGCAATATGAAGTAATGCTTTGAATTTGAAATATGTACAATGTAATGTAATCAACCATATGTCATGGTTAGCATAGATTTTTTCCAAGAATCCATTATTTTTTCAAAAGAACCTATGTTATGCTTTTAGCCACAGTAGCAAGGTAGTGATTTGTTTGATAAAATTATTTGGTAGACATGTATGTAAAAATGTGGTAGCATATATAAGGCAGTGAGTTGTTAGAAAAAATCCTCAAAGAAATGTGTTCTCATGGAGTGCATGACAATAAAATGCAATTGGAAACTGCTCCTAGTTATTAGTTATGCAATGTGAAGTAATTGAATAACTGTTTAATAGGTTAACTTTCAAAAAAATAGATTATAATTGAAATTTTTTCATCTATCAACATCTACTTATGAGTTATGCAACGTGACATAATTCTTTGAGTTTGAAAGATGTGCAACATTATGCAATCACCAATACGAATATGTTTGATAAAATGCTTTGGTAGACATGTATGAAAAATTTAGTAGCATAGACAAGGTAGTGAGATATTTGAAAAAATGCCTCAAATAAATTTGGTTCTGTGGAATGCATGATAATAAAATGCAAAATGTGGTAGCATAGACAAGGCAGTGAGTTGTTTGAAAAAATGTTTCAAAGAAATGTGGTCTTATGGAATGCATGACTTTCAAAAATATTAGATTTTAATTAAAATTTTTGTCATTTATCAGCATCTAGTTATTAGTTATGCAACATGAAGTAATGCTTTGATTTTGAAAGATGTGTAGTGCAATGTAATCAGCGATATGAATATTTTTTATAAAATTATTTGGTAGATGTGTATGAAAAATTGGTAGCATAGACAAGGCAGTGAGTTGTTTGAAAAGATGCCTCAAAGAAATGTAGTCTCATGGAATGCATGAAAATAAAATGTAAAATTTCGTAGCATAGACAAGGTAGTGAGTTGTTTGAAAAGATTCCTCAAAGAATTGTGGTCTCATGGAATGCATGACTTTGAAAAAAAATATATTTTATTTAAAATTGTCATCTATCAACATCTAGTTATTAGGTATGCAATGTGAAGTAATGATTTGAGTTTGAAAGATGTGCAATACAATGCAATCAGTGATATGAATATGTTTGATAAAATTCTTTGCTAGATATGTATGCAGAAAAATGTGGTACCATAGATAAGGTAGTGAGTTGTTTGAAAAAATTATATTGTAATTGAAATATTCCCATATATAAACATCTAGTTATTAGTTATGCAACGTGAAGTAATGGTTTAGTTTGAAAATGTGCAATGTAATGTAATTAGTGATATGAATATGTTTGATAAAATTCTTTGGTAGACATGTATGAAAAATGTGGTACCATAGACAAGGTAGTGATCTATTTAAAAAAATGCCTCGTAATTGCATGTGGTTTCTAGTAAAAGATTTATGCTACTATGGTTATGAAGGTTTTTATGGCTATGGTTAGTGAGCATTACTTACATTTGTTCTTTGTGTTTTTGTGAACATGTAGCATTCAACATCATGCCAATGAAATGAGCAAAGCATCTAACGCCAAATGAACGTGAAGCTAAAAAGGAAAGGAGAAGAGGAACAAAAAGGAAAGTTCATGAAGAAAATAAATTGCACCCCATAGAAGAAGAAATTATTGTGCAATCTAGGACAGATGTCAAATTGGAAACACAAAGGGGATGAATGAAAAAACCTCCATGCAAGGAGATAAATTGATATCAAAGTTGGGGGCACATCATTGACCATAAGTGAAGTTCAAGGCACATCATCTACAATATGTCAAGTTTAAAGTACATCAACAATCATACACACCATCAACAACATGTGGTTTTGAAAGTACATCAACAAACACATATCTACTTGAAGACACTCCACATACCACATCTCAAGTTAGAGGTACAACATCATTTACATGTCAATTTCAAGGTACGTCATCGATTTAATCTTCGATTGAAGGTAGACCATCTATCCCCATTGTTGTTGACATTCCTAATATTGACACAACTCTACCTTTGAGAACTCCTCCTAGAGTTTTGCATACAAAACCTAAATATTTTATTAATATTGATGCTAATTTTTTGAAACAAATGGATGATAAGATTCCAAAATATACATGGAAAAGATATGGATATTATTTTTTAGAAGCTAAGTGAGGTTGGAAGATGCCAACTATTTGTTGAAATTATGAGGCAACTCAATTTTAGGCCCACTAGTAAGATTCTTGGGCTAAGAACATCAAATGAATCGAGTGAGAAATCATTGTAAAGAATCTAATGAGTGCATATGAGAGCATGGGTTCTACCTCACACACAAAAGATAGTAATGATACACGATGTGTGATGACATCAACATTGGTAAGCAATCAAACTAGAAATAAGTTGATCCTGTCAAAGATGAGTAAAAATTTTAAAATAAGTAGATCATCTTTAATGAGAGCCAAAACAAGGTGTGGAAGAGTGGAGGATCCAAATAACAATGAGTTATGGGAATTATCGGGTAGACTAACATGAAAAGATAAAGAAATTGTTCAAGCTTTGAGATAATTAATACAAGAATTTTGGAAGAATAACACAAGGGTATCTCCTAATCAAAGAGATGTTGTAAGAAGGAGAATTGGTAGTCAAATTTGTGAGGCACATCCAAAAAAAAATTTGGATATGACTCAAACCCAATTTTTTGCTAAATTTGTAGAGATGTATCGTCAAGTTAAAAAATTTCAAAGGTTTTTGGAAATGCTAAAGCCTTTTTATAGAAAAATAGATCACACATGCACTAATTTTTGTTGTAGATTACATATTGATTTTTCTAACCATTATGATGTCTATCAACGTATATGTATAGATAGACATATTGTTAAACAGGCATAGGACAACTAAGAGCGGGGGGGTGGGGGGGGTGTGAATTAGTTGTCACAAAATTCAAACTTAAAAACTTCAACATTTGTCAATTCCACAACTACACTTATTCTATTATTAAGTATGAGCATGAAACACAAATAAGAGAAAGAAAATCAACACAATGAACACAAATTTTTATGTGGAAAACCCAATGAGGGAAAACCACAATGAGGGTTAATTCACAATATAAAGATATTATAAAACTGAATATAGAGGCTCACTGTCCAAGTACAAGGCCCACTACCTACAAAAAGGACTCACTATCCAACAAGGAGGCTCATTTCCTACAGAAAGGACTCACTATCTAACAGGGAGGCTCACTGCCTATAGATACAAAAGAGAACAAAAGATCCACCATGGCAATTAGCACACGTCTACAGCCTTGAATAAAGGATTGCATAAAACTTTAGCTCACTGCCTTAAGGAATCCAACACAATGAAGAACTACTACCTCAACACACTTTCACACACTTTTTCTCTTATGATTTGTGGCTCACTTTGTATCAAACTATCCTACAACTCTTCACAATTCGACTTGTATTTATACCATCTTCAACTTTAGAACCTTTCTCCAAGGTTAGCCACAAAGACCTCATTTCATAAATTCAAATTAGGTTGGAAACTCAACACTCCCGTGGTGGAAAGGAATGAGAGTGGACCAATAAAAAACTTAACCAAGACCAAAAATAAAATGTCTTGGATCAACCACATGCTTCCTTAATTATATTTTATTCTTTGAATGAAGTATAGACACCAGGTCAGCCAAACCTAATGAAAACACAAATGAACATTAATGTACATGTTTCCCAACAAGAAGATGGCATGCAGATGCCACAACACGCTTCATTATGCACAAGAATACATCTTAGATTCTTCCAGATACATCCACAGCAAGTGAAAAAAACTTCGAACACCAAACTTCTTCCATCAGTCCATCTGGACTGTGCAAATACACACAGCAATACTAAAACATGACTTTCAGAGGTCACCAAACCTCAAACTTCTTTGTAAAAACCTAGAGAAAACTTTCACAAGACATATCCCAGATCCACAAGATCTAAAACAAAACAACAGAGGACTATGGAGTAGAAACATTTCTCCCAATCCATAGAAGACCAACTCTACCAAAATAGTTCACATATCAGTGAATGCAACTTTCACATACCATCACACCATAAGTTAAAACTCAGGAGATAACACCACTATACCATCATTATCAAACCTTCAGATCTAGACAAGCATAGCATCAACACAGGAGAAACGCGGAGCACATACCGGAGCACATTTTGAACACACTCAACATTCTAACTTCTCTTCTTTATTAATTTTCTCAAAAGCACTTGGAAACACACCAATTCAAAACATCTACAATGTCATAAAGATAACTCCATGTACTCACAACATATTAGTAGCATATCAACTATACATGTACAATCTACAACATACTGAACTATGTTGACATCAATGAAAACACCACCAAACTAGCTCATACTTGCAACACATACTAACAATATTTTATAGGAATGTAACATAAGGCTTCCACCTAGATCTTCAAGGGATTTCTTATCTACCATTTTGTGTGAAAGAGTGGATGGTCAATTTTTTTATAGGAAATCATGTTTGGATGGAACGTGTGTTCATTGTGGTGGCATGTAACATTTTCCAATTTTCCAACACATGGATAGTACACATGTAGTTGGAAACAAAATTGTTGAATTTGGAAAATACGAGATAGCGGCCTACAGTCTAAAAGATGGGAAAGAAGATTAAAAGTGTGAATTGGTCAGTGATAAGATTCTAGTGTATCAGTTTATGGGAATTTTTTGTGATCATGTGGTCTATGAGTATGCAAGGAATACACAGAGCTCGATGGTTGGACTTGTAGTTCAAGTTATGTTGTCGAATTTGTAGAGAACTACACACTACAACCACAGAACAGGGTGCAGTCACAATACTATAGCTCCACATAGGTTGCCATATTTGTGCATATAGTAGTCATTCATGTAATTGATAGTACAAAGGATAACACAAAGATATTGAGGGAGTATAACTTTTACATCAGTGATGATCATACACATTATATAGAGTTTGTGCAAGGTTTCTTTTAGATGTTATATGTTGATTTGGCTAGAAAGGGCATATCATTCAGTCAACATATCATATGGTTGGATAACTATACATCACAATTCAAGAAGTCCAAAAAATTTTACTATTTGAGTAGGATGCATAGGGTCAGTGGTGTTCAACATAAGTGGAATTTATCAAAGGCTGAGAATGGAAAGGGGGAGCATGATGGTGCAAGAGCATGTATCAAATGAGCCTTAGCATGGTAAGAGTTAAAGTACAAAGATAGTCCAAAGTTGATAGATGTAAAATCAATTATCTAGTGGTGTAATCATGTTATGGGTCTAGGTAATGAAGGTAATTCTTTAGTTCATATATATTTTTGGTTGGTAGATGATACTAACATTGAAAAATATGAGGACTATTGTACACTAACATGATCGATTGAGCTACACTCTTTTAGAAGCTCCAATGCAGGTTCATGGGCTATCCATACACAGAAGATGACATGCTTTTGTTCTTCATGTATAGTTCAAACATGAAATGATTATCACTCAAAGGAGTGGGTTAATGAATGGGGCTTAAGAAGTCTAACTCCACTTGACACATATCGGTTCCCAATGGCTCTAAAATTTAGGAAGATATCATCATTCATTGACTTTGACCATGTACTAGGTCTACTAGGACCATGTAATATATCTTCTTGCATAGTTTACAAAATACCATGTTATATATCTTACTTTGTAGATTTTTTGTAATGTTCATTAAATTCATATAACTGGATGCACATATCAATGTAGGGAATGTTTATGTAGTGATTTAAGATGGAGATAATGAAGAGGGAACAAATTATTATTTGTGTCATTGTATCAAGGCCAAAAAAAATTGGAGGCCCCAGTTACAGATGGAGAAAACATAGAATATCCTACAGGTTCGATGGTTGTTACTGGAACATTGCTTAGAAGGTACCCTCATAAGAAGTTTGATGTCTATTTGTTTGAGTACTTTGACACACATTGGAAGATCCTTCACTATTCAAACCTTGTCATGGTATCCAACATTCAATTGATTAAATATTGGTTCAGACCTATCAATAAGAACATATGGAAGTTGCATGAGTCTAACCATGAGGCAATAATTGACACAATAAGGAGTAGAGAAGACCTGGATGGTTCGTTTGATTGATTTGTAAGTATGTACATTGAATTTTTAAATTCATGATAAATTGATAACTTTTTTTGGGTTATTAAAATGTGTATCAATATCTTGTGTTCTAACTACTATAGAAATGAGAAAAAGGCATATATTATAAAGTTTCAATTTTTTAAATCACATTCTTTCCTAGTTTTCAATATGAATTCATATTTGTATCTAGACTATAGAGGGAACATCAACTTGAATTCCATGGAAACCATATACATCTTGAATTACATCTGCAAGTTGGGGTAAGTGCAAGAAGTTAGGGGGCCAAAAAGGGGTCTTAAGTGGCCACTTTTTTTTGAAATCAAGAAATACTATCCTTGGATGTGAAATTGAGGATAGTTACATTCAATTTTTTTAGATGCAACAAAAACAAGGATCGTAGTGCTCCAAGTCTGCTTTCTAAAATACTATTTTTTTATAAATGGTAGAGATTAAAGGGTTCAAAAAAGGGATCCACAAAAATTGGTGTTGTTTTTGTCAAAAAACATAACATCACATCTATTGTGGCTCCTTTTTCAATGTGAAATTATCTAACATCATCTAGTTTATGTCCGAATTTTTCTAATAATTTTTTAATGAATATATAATTTTTTACAAATTTTCAAAGTGGACACATCCTAAAAAATAGAATTTTGGTTGTGGCACTCCTATAATTTTTGAAAAATAATCAAAAATCAATTTCTTTTGAATATGTGTAGAATGGAGTCTAGTTTATAAAAAAATAATTTATTTGAAATTTCAATGAATGGATAAAAAATAAATTTAAAAATACTAAACATTGGTTTCTGACAAAAAACAGACACACAAACAAAAGAAATTAACAATGAAAGACTTAACATATTCAAAATGTGAAAAAATTTACATTATTAAATAGCTAAGAGAGAGCCTAACATTACACAAGTTTTCAATTTACTCAACCTTGAAACACGTGCAAACCTGGCAATTGCCACAAATGAGATTATGTCAAATTTTGTAGAATATGCAAAAACATGCCTTTGGAGGTTGGGAAGGAACTCCAAGCCATTGGGTTGGAAATCCAAAGCAAATCCTATCCTAAGTCTTAGGGATTCCCAAAGTAAGAAATTACGTGACTGTGTTATAATGCACTTGCATTATTTAATAGTTTTGACATGTTTTGCTTATTTTTGCTTTGTCCTTCCCAAAGTGAGACATAACATGAGAACATATGTATGTTTGTGTGTTTAAATGTATATGTATGTATGTATGCATTCCTATATGTATGTATGTATGCATTCCTATAGATATGTATGTATGTTTATATGTATGTATGTATGTATGTATGTATGTATGTATGTATGTATATACCTATGTATGTATGAATTTATGCTTGTATATATGTATGTATGCATGCATGAATTCATGCATGCATGTATGTATGTATGTATGTGTAGTGACAGAAAATGTATCCCTCTACATTTTTGCACTTGTTTGGTCCCTCCCTATTAAACTACTTAATGTTGCCTTGATTTAGTGTTGTAATTTGTTTAACGCATTCACCTTAGGTCTTGGGACCTTGTAAACTAAGTGGACCTATTTGTGCCTTATTTAGGGTGTCGTAAAGTGTACCTTTACACTTTCACACTAATCTATGGTTTCATTAATTAATTGGGCTTCTTTATGCCTTATTTGGCCTTATTTTGCATCCACAAGCCTTATTCAATGCATTTTTCTAAGATTAATCCCAACATTTACCAACATCCAATCATAATTCATGTGTTTTTGGATTGTATGACCCAAATTTAGTGATATGGGACTCATACGCCACCTTGGGCATATGGTTGCCACCTAAGTTTTAGGGCCTCGATTTGGATTTCGCATGAATCTAAGCCTTTCTTGAAAAATGTATCACAAGCTTAGCCTAATGGGACTCCTACGCCCCAACTGGTGTATGAGTCCCACTTAGCTTAGACCTAAATTAAATTAAAAATTTTGGAAATATTTTATTCTCCTAGATCTGATGTTGGCTTGTAGTATTGTGATTTTGGGAAATTTAGCATAAACAATTATAAATACAAGGTTATTTCACTCATTTTTCCCCTAGCAAGTTGAATAAGCATCCTTATAGAAAATTTGAGTTCACAAGAGCATACAAGTGGTTACAAGAGCATTCAAGAGTCTTCAAGAGTGATTATCAAGCATTTTGGAGCATTATTCAAGTATCAAGCATCATGTCAAAGTCATCATGCATCATTTTTTTTTTTGAGATAACATTTGTGATGTAGGGTTTTATGATTCAAGTCAACATTCAATTCAAGATCTACAACATTTAAGCAAGAGTCAAGATCTAAATCCATTGGAGCCATCTCATACATGTTTACAACATCTTATTCAAGGGTTTGGTGAGTTGTAACATCACATATTTTTTCATTCATCATTCCTCCTTCCTATTTCATTTCATTTCAAGGTTTGATTACCAAAATAGGGTTTGACCAAGGAAAACCCATTTCCACTAACAAAACAACATTTTTCCCTCTCTTTAGTGTGTGATTTGTAGATCTAGGTTGAAGACACATTCAAGAGCAAGATTGGAAGAAGTTTTCAAGGTTGCAAACTTGTCAAAGTTGTCACCTTGTTTACAAGATCACTAGAATACATCTATAGAGTAAAATTTGACATTTCATATTTGAAAATCATGTTGAGAAGACAAAGAAAAGATTGAAGAGTAGATTCAGATCTTGATCCTCTAAAAAAGTTGAATAGGACTGATACACCACTTATGGTGTATGAGTTCTAGTATAGTCATTTTTTTAGATTTATGAAGATCCAAACTTGTCATCACCAGATTCTTGTTTTAGCTGAGAAACCCTAACCTGGGATTGATATACCCAGCCTGGTGTATGAGTCTCAGTGTGCCTTAAATTCACTATTTTTAGTATTTCAGAGCTTTTTTGAGCTTCTATAGGTTTCTAGGTGCACCTCTTTGATTTCTGAATTTCCTATTCTATTTTACATTCATTTCTATCATTTATTCAAGTCTTGCATATCATTAAGTTTTTTTCATTAGGTTTTGCATGTTACTTGTTTCTCCAAGCCCTAGCTTGGTGGTGAACCCCTTTTTAGCCTATGATCATACCCTAGGACACCCTATTGTAGATCTCTTTCTCTCATTCTATCATTGGATTGAGATCTCCAAGGTTTCCTTGAGTGAAACTAAGTGAAATAAGAACCCCTCCATTGTGCTTCATCTCCTAAAAGGTGGAGCACCCTATTTCCATTGTTTCATTTTGGTGAACCTATCATTTAGAACACCTTATTTCTGATTTGGAGTGCATCATAATCCTAGAACTATTTTGCATTAACTTTGCATTAGGTCTTTCATTAGTTAATTTTCATCTAGGATTTCTAAATTTTACATTAGTGAAAGTACATATAGGTTGCATCTTTTCCTTTTGCATCATGGAATTTCATCTAAAAACTGTAATTACACTTAGCCTAGACATCATCCTAAACAAAAAGCATAACATTTACACATAATTTTTTTAAAACAGAATCTAGGACTCGTAAGCCCCTCCGAGTGATTTATTCCCAGTACAAGTGGTTTTTCATGATTTATGGGTATTTTGTGGTGACTATTATTTACTGTTCAAACCCCTAAAAAACCCTAATTGGGACTCATACACCCCTCTAGGCGATTTAGTCCCGTTTAAAATTTTAAACTGTATTTTCCAACATTAAAATCTCTATTTTTGTGTTTATGTTCACTGCTATTGGCTATTTATTTCATTGTTCTAAATTTATATTTCATTCATTAGATTACTTCTCACAATGTTAGTATCTTTCCTTTCCAAATTTGCAAAGAAACATCTCATCAACAAGCATGTTAGTCATTTGTGCAATACATTTCCTAGTTATGAGAGCCTCTTAGTGCAAGAGAGTGAAGATGTTAATACATTCCTTAAATCCTCCCCCCTCATATATATTCTATTTGTGGGAATGATGTGTTCAAAGAAGATGCAAGCATAGACAACAATGACGATCATAGTTGTTCTTCTCCCAATACCTCTCGTATTAGTGATGAAGGTATCTTGGTGAAAGAAGATGCAATTGTTGAGAATCATGAAATTCTTGCTTTTCCTTCTCTTCCCCCCCTTGGGAAGATATTATGGCACAAGAGAATGAGATCATAAACACATCACCTAATCACCATTCATCCCTTTATTGTGAAGAAATTTTAGTGAAAGAGGATGCAGATGTAAGGAATCATGATAAACATGTTGTAAGTGAGGACAATAGGTTGATTTTAGATGATCAAACCTTTAATATCTATGACAACCCCCTTTATGTTTCCTCCCCTACCTATCCTATTTTGGAAGACATTATGAGACAAAGAAATGTAATCATAGACAAACATGACAATCACATTTGTTCTTCTCCTAATATCTATCTTATTAGCAAAGAGGATAGTTTGGTGTTAGAAGATATACCTATTGAGAACTTCACAAAAATATCATTTATCCCTTTCCTAATGCCCCTACCATTTGGAGAAATCTATTTGAAAGAAACGATCCAATCAATCATAATTGTTCTTCTCTTGATGCATCCCCTACTTTACAAAATCTAACCATGGAATGTGACGAACATCTTGTTTTCTCCTCTCCTAAGAAATTTCCTAATAGGGTAGATATCATGGTGCAAGGAAATGATTGAATTGATGCATATGTATTTCAAACAATAGTAACAATTAGAGTTCATTATATTTTATACCTTCCTTTAAAGAAGAGTAAAAAATCTTGCCATCTAAAGAATCTTGTGTAAGTATGACATCTTGTACTAAGAAAGAGATCTCTTTTCCATAAAATATAGCAACATATTCTACTTTTGATCAAGAAAGTATCTTGTCAAGACTCCTCCAAGATCGTTTGATATCTCTCCCTCCAAGAACATGAAAGAAATTTTACTACAAGAGGTCATTTTGTGCATATCATAGAGTTCATGGTCATTTTACTAATGAATGTAAGGCTTTGAGTAATCGAATTAAACATCTTAAGGATTGCGGTGCTCTTCCTTGTGTTGAAGTACCTTGTTCCTCTACCTGATTTCAATGTTTCTCACCAATCACCTTGGCTCATTCTTTTCTTACACACAGTGGGGGAAAGAATTGGATAGCCTTGTCCTAGTAGTGCATTTGTTGTTGTCCCTTTGGCTAGTTTTCCACCTTTTGTATACAATGAACATGATTGGGATGTAGACGACTTACTAATAGGTTGACTTGCATGTTCCTTACTAGTCTTTTTCATTGTTTCTTTCATGTGATTGCATGTGCGTAATGTGATCTCCTCGTACAGTTTTGTTTGATGTATCTCTCTCTTTGTGGCATTCCTATATTTGTATTTACATTCTTCTATATGTCAAACACTTTTTTTTTCATTTGTCTTGTGTTTTCCTTTCAGGAATGACACAATGTGTGAAGACACTCACATCTCTTCCATGTTAACCCAAAAGCTTTTCCTTTATCTTTTTCTTTGTCTTGTGTTTTCCTTTTGGGGATGACACAAGGCACTGAGACATTCATGTCTCTTCCATGTTGACCCAAAATCTTTTCTTTTATATTTTTATTTGTCTTGTGTTTTCCTTTTGGGGATGACACGAGGCGTCGAGACACTCACGTGTCTTCTATGTTGACCCAAAAGCTTTTCCTTTGTCTTTTTCTTTGTCTTTTGTTTTCCTTTTGGGGATGACGCAAGGTGTTGAGACATTCATGTCTCTTCCATGTTGACCCAAAATATTTTATTTTATCTTTTTCTTTGTCTTGTGTTTTCCTTTTGGGAATGATGCAAGGTGTTGAGACACTCGCGTCTCTTCCATGTTGACCCAAAAGCTTTTCCTTTATCTTTATCTTTTTCTTGTGTTTTCCTTTTGGGGATGATGCAAGGTGTTGAGACATTTAGGTTTATTCCATGTTGACCCAAAAGTATTTTTCTTTGTTTTCACTCTCTTTGTGTCATTCTTCCTATTCCATGAATATTTGGGTAATGATGATAGTTCCAAGCTCTCTCAAAAAAATTGTAGCAAGAACATACTGACCCCAAGTCCATGGATCCCTCATGTGTTTGGAGTTCCATTTTGGGGGAAACCCCTTCCTTTTTCATGATGTAGCTTCATTTTGAAACATATTACTTGGCATAGGGATTCCAAAATAAGCTATCATGTCCTCTTTATTGTTAGCATTTATCATTTTCTACTTTAAAGTAATTTCTCACAACATGGTGTTCAACAATTTCTTTAAAGTGGGGGCATACATTGGCATAATTATTTTTGCATTTTTCATGTTTCATGGTGTAGTCTTCTTATTTCATGCAATGCATCTTTCACTTTGTGGTGGCACTAGGTGTGATGTCCTTCAAGAGCATAATCTCTCTTAGCATATTATATTACTCTTAGTAGCTTGATATGACACACTACATCCCCAGAGTTATGAATCTTCTATTCTTTGATTGGTCCTCTCTTGGAGACATTAGGCACAATGTTCCCTAAGTTAAGACCTTACATGAACTAAGAAAAACTCCTTTGAATGTACTTTAAACTACTTTTGTATTTACAACATCTGTCATATGGCCACCTTGCATAACACACTTTGCTTGTCTGTGGTGCCATCTTGTTTGTTCATGAGTTTCAAGCATACAAATATTTGCTTGCCTCATGAAGCTTGAAGTTCATTTTTGTGTGGCATCTTATCAAAGTTATCAGGAGGTATAGCTTTGTTTTGGTTGTATGGGAAGCCAAACTTAGGCATGACTTTCCCAAAGGCACTTGCTTGTGAGCACATATCGGTCACATGCGTATGTGTCTCACCCTTTTGGATACTCACCCAATGGATAGCCTAGAGTTTCGTTGCCTCAGAGTAAGCTTTCATTTTTGGAAAAAAAACTTGGATCTAATCCAGAACATGTGGGACCAGTGGTCAAAGCTTGATCCACCCCTTTTGTTTTTTTTTTTTCTCTTTGTCTTTGGCAATGTATGCTTGTGCCTTTTTGTTGCTACTTATATAATTTTCATGTTTTTACTTTTATGCCTATGTTGGTTTCCTATGGGATCCTAATCCTAGGGGCTTGATCATCCTTTTTTATTATTGTCATATTTCTAACTAGCATTGGTACACTTGGACCCCTCTCGATGCAAGTTTGTCTACTTTAGTGGGAGTTTGAAGCAAATTTCTCCTCTCACTAAAGTTTGGGTTAAATTTAGTGACGTAAAATGTATCCCTCTACATTTTCGCACTTGTTTGGGCCCTCCCTGTTAAACTGAGCTTAATTTTTCCTTGATTTAGTGTTGTAATTTGTTTAACGCATTCACATTAGGTTTTGGGCCCTTGTAAACTAAGTGGAACTAGTTGTGCCTTATTTAGGATGTTGTAAAGTGTACCTTTACACTTTCACACTAATCTAGGGTTTCATTAATTAATTGGGCTTCTTTATGCCTTATTTGGCATTATTTTGCATCTACAAGCCTTATTTAATGCATCTTTCCAAGATTAATCATAACATTTACCAACATCCAATCATAATTCATGTGTTTTTGGATTGTATGACACAAATTTAGTGATCTGGGACTCATACACCATCTTGGGCATATGGGAGCCACCTAAGTTTTGGGGCCCCAATCTAGATTTCACATGAATTTAAGCCTTTCTTTAAAAACGTGTCCCAAGCTTATCCTAATGGGACTCATACTCCCCAACTGGTGTATGAGTCCCACTTAGCTTAGACTTGTAATGGCATAAAATTGCACCCCTTACAATTTCACATGCATTCTTGTATCCACTTTAGTGTTCACTTCCTTGGCATTTGTGTAGGTTCATTTTAGCCCTTGCATCAGCTTTTTTCCCTCTCAATATGCTCAATACTCCTTTTCAGTTGCTACATTCATCCGTTTTCTTTATGTCAAACCTTGTGCTTTTCCCATTCATGTTGTTTTGTGGTGTGATGAGTCTGGACACTGGCGCTCCACATGGACGTCTGCGCATTTAGCAGATGTATGCATGCCATGCTAGGATCTTGTGATGTTTCAACATTCAAATGACTACTTCCAAGCATGTTTTCCATTTTTCAGCAAGTTTTTCCCATGGTGACTGTTAGGGATGCCCTAAAATGGCTCAAGAAACTTCTTTTCCCTCTTTAAATGTTGTCTCTTCAATCCATTTGGTCTTCTAGGTTCTCTCTAGCTTTAGGTCTTTCCTTTCCTCCTCTCTTTCTCTTGATATCTTGCTTTCATAGCTCCATACAGCTTGTTACAGCAAGACCCTCAAGCTCTTACAGTGCTCTTTGTATCTCTCTTGGCTCTTGCAGCTATCTTGCTCTCTCTCTTTGGATTCCTTAAGCCTTGTAGCTAATATATCCCTTACTTTGTGCTTGCAAGCATCCTAGGATTTCTCACATCGCCTATCAACTACATTTTTTGTGATACGAGTTCTCCTCCTCAAGCGGGGATTGATTTTATCACTCATCACATAATTTATTTCTCTCTATCTATTTGGTTGTCTGTGGAGGTGGGAACACCAAAATAGGGGTTTGACTGAGGAAAACCCCTATAAATCCCCAACATTTTCTCCAGATCTTACACATGCAGGTATTGAAGATATTCACGTGCTGGAGGCTTCATTACTTGGGTTGTTGTGAGAAGTTTATATCTCTTCTTCTCTTTATCTCAATTATTTACTTTATTTTAGTTCTATCGTATTCTATTATTTTATTGTACTCTGGAAGTTCTCAGTAATTAGATTTCTATTAGTCACTTTGCTATTTTCTATGAAAAACTCAATTTCTATTCTGTACAAGACGCCAACATGCCACATTTTCATCCATATTCTGCATTGTCATCCTTTGGCCAAGAGCTCATTAGTTTGTCTAGAAAACCTTTGTGATCTACTCTTTCCTATTCTAGAACTCTCGTGTTGTTCCTTAAAGTATTTTAAGGAAGTTCACCCCTTGGGAATATCTTGAGAATAAATAGACTCATGAATAGTGAACCCCCCTTCTCTACATTTTGGTGAACTCGACGTGAACACAATATTTTTCAAAAAAAAAACTAGGAATTTATTTACCCCAACTTGGTGGGGTCATAACTTTTGACTCGGTGCTCAGAATTCACAACCATTTACACCATTGGAAAGGTCTCCAAGAGGAATAATTCAATCCCTAAAATACTATGCCTTCGACTATCAAAATTTATGGACGGATGCAAGTTTTGACCCCAAACTATGCTCCAAAGACCTCCGAAAATGCAAATTACTAGAACCTAGAAAATACCAAAAAAATCCAAAAATTTGGATTTTTGTTTTTTCTCTGTTCTGTCACCCCTAGACTACTCTAGATTAGTTAACTTGTTTATTAATTGCTTATTATGTTTATCTTACTATTTTTAAAATGAATTTAATATCTTCTTTTATGATTTCAGTATCTAATTATATTCAAAATGTTAATGATGTTCCATTTCATGCATGTGATATTGACTTGGCTTTACCCATGTCACATGGTATCTTTGA
Source organism: Sequoia sempervirens (assembly GCA_007258455.2). Lineage (NCBI taxonomy): Eukaryota > Viridiplantae > Streptophyta > Pinopsida > Cupressales > Cupressaceae > Sequoia > Sequoia sempervirens. Next base: position 893,565,232 of record VDFB02271358.1, read on the forward strand.
TCCTTCTCATGAGATTCCTCTTGGATTGAAGAATATCTTGTTGCAAGGAGATGAAATCATTCATACCTTTCTTAACATTACTCTACCTTCTCTTCATTCTGATGCACTCTCTTCTAGAGATGATGCATTAGTGAATGATGAATCTCTTCTCTATTCCAATGCACTCTCCTCTAAAGATGATGCATTAGTGAATGATGAATCTCGTATTTGTTCTAATGCACTCTCTTCCAAATATGATGCATTAGTGAATGATGAAGTCCCTCTCACATTGTACCTCCAAGGATAGATGTTGAGCATATTTCTTCAAATGATTCTTCTACTAGTTGTGATGATTCTATAAATTTAATCTGTCTCTGCTACCCCTCAAAGGCCTAAGAGACCAATCATATATCTAACTCTAACTAGTCCTCCTAAAAGTATTTTTTCTATTAATGGTGCCCCATTTGATAGAGGTTCTTCTGATCTTTCTATGGCCCCCTCTTCCAAAGTGGTAGCCCATACTTATAATAATAGAATGAATAAACAACCAAACCTTCCTCAAGCACCTAAACCTACAACTAAAGTACCCAATGATTATGATCTTGTTAAGAAACTTTGAGTTACTTTGGCTAAGATCTCACTGTGGGGCTTGCTTCAATCTGCTCTAGTTTACCAAGGTATGATTCAAGAAGCCTTATAGAAGATCCTCTTGCCTACCTCTACTAGGCTAATAGACGTTAATGATTTGATGGATCATATTCATGTGGATTCACTGAATATTATGTTTTATCCATAGGAACTCCCACCTCTAAAAGTACAGAAGCAGGCGGACCCTCTAATGATCATAGTTAACATTAATGATATTGGCATTAGACATACTCTCATTCACACTGGTTTGGCACTCAATGTATGTAGCATTGATCTATTACCTAAGATTAATATTGATTCATCTTCTTTTAATGCTTCTTCTATTGTCATTCATGGGTTTGATAATTCCGGTCGACAAGCCCTAGGCACGATAGTCTTTCCTTTGAGGTTGGGACCCATTATTGTACCCACCCTTGTATATGTTATGTCAAAAAAATTACCATATAACCTTCTTCTTAGTAGATCATTGATTCATGCTATGGGTGCAGTCCCATCTACCTTTCATAAATCTATTAAGTTAATTTGCAATAATTGAGTATTCACAGTCAGGGTTGACCTTAAGGCTATGTACTTATGTGAGATGGCAGTTTCTAGCCAAGTTTTGGTTGTGCCTACTCTTATTCCTTTAGTGTCTTCCAATGTGTCGATTTTTACTCCAACAGTACCAAAGATACTCTTGAGATAGATGTCCCTAAAGAATATTCTTCTAAAGAAAGAAATCTTAAGTCTTCTTCTCAAGAAAATGCATGTCTTGGTGATGATTGGGGTTCTCTAGACTTTATAGTACCCTACATTGGGGAATATAAATTTGACCTAATCCACTCAAACCTTCCAATAACATCATCCACACCCGCTATCAAAGATGAATATTCTTTTGTATCATGGGATAATGTGAGCAATAGTTGTAATGTCCTTAATGTTGATCCTCCTCCTTCTGAGGAAGTTGATCACACTTCTATTAAAGAGGCTAATGTTGGCAGTCTTTTCAAGAAGGATGATGGTCATCCCATAGAAGAGTGTGATCCCCATTGCTGGAATAATTCTCTCTATGAAGATCCTCCTTCTCAAGATTTGCAAACACGTTATGGCCCTAGCTTTAAGCTTTTCTCTAAATATGGATATGGGAATAAAGGTTGTGGGTGTAATGAACAAGGCATTTAGGTCCCTATAGAATGTGCACCTCATAAACATAATTTGAGGCTTGGTTGCTCAAATGAGCATTCTGAATGAAAACCATGGTTGAATGGCGACATGATTTTTGCTCAACTTCGTTCTCTCATATTGACTCATCCACCATTATTTGTTGTCTTTGTGCCTTCTTCTTGTGAGCAGTCAAAATTTTATCCACAAGAGAAAGGGATGCTTCCTACTCCTTATTCCTTATCTGAGAAAGAGTGTATTTTGTTGAGGCTTCTAAAATCCCACTTTATTACTCTTCCTTCTCCTACATGTAAGAAATTTCATAAGCATGATAAAGAAAAACATTCTTTATATGCATACCATCGAGTGCTAGGACATTCCACTAGTGAATGTAATGCCTTGAAGGAAAAACTAGAACAACTTCATGATTCAGGTGCCATCACTCACTTATTTGTAGATCCACTTGCCTCTTCTTCAAATGAAAAGTGATATCAAGGTCTACCTCTATCCTGTACGTTCTAAGTATCTTCCATGGTTCTCTTCCCCTAGATGTTGTGGGTAGTGATAACTTGTTCTAGAGATGTGTTTCCTTCTAAGGACCCCCTCTCTTTTCTTTATCTTGCAATTGAATCATCAATTTGATTGGGCCCCTCACTATCTTGAAGGGTTCCTGAGGGAACCCCCTTTGAAAGTTTCTCCTTCGAATGAAATCATTTGCATCTAGCTTGGGGGCAACCTAACTAGACCTCGCTTTTCAAAAAGTGTGTCCCTTGAGTGGACCCCTTTTCTTTTGAAGGGTTCTTGAGGGACCTCTTTGAAAGCTTTCAAATTATGGACTGTCTACGTTATTGTTTGCTTACTTTCCTGCATGGATTTTTGTCTTTTAACATGTTTTATCTACATATCAACATGTTGCTTTGTAGGTGCACCTATGAAACCACTTTCTAGTTTGACTCTATGGAGTCCCCTTTCATTGGGCTTCCTTCATGAGAGAGTACTTGGGGGAATTCCTTCTTTGTAGTTTTGAGGGCCTGTGAAGCGCTTGCATCCTATAGAATCTATTCTCCATGTGTCTGCAAGCCTTTGGTGCAATTTGTTCAACTCTATAGCAGAGAGTACCTATAGATCCTTTTGATCACCTTCCATAGGTTTATGGATCTACGATTCATTTTTTCATCTCTCCTTGGGTTTGAGGACCTATGGAGCCATTTTTCTTGGAATTTTCATTCCTTCCTAGCTAATCCATCTCTCTTAAATTCTCTTTCTTTTCAATTATGTATACCAAATCAAAGATCTGCATCTTCTTCATCCTAAGTATATGCTCTTTCTCTCTTTTACATTGGTTCCTTCCCTAAATTTTGGTGCATTCTTCACTTGAAGTGATCAATCCTTACATTCTTCTCTTTGTTTAAGAATTCTTTTGTGTTATTTTTAATTTGGGGATGATGCATAGTACTGAGACAACCCTTTACATCAAGGTCTCTTTCACTTTGTTGACTCAAATCCTTTAGTTTGTTGTGTTCCTTTGTGTGTGTTTATATGTTCTAACCCCGTGATGTGGTGGTCTTTTATGTTCTAACATTCTTTTCTTATGCAGATCTTTCTTATCTAATGTGTTTGTTGTGTAGGTCTTGAGCTTGGGGGTATGCTTCCTTGGTTCAAAAATTTGTCTACTTCCTCTACAGTATCCTTTTGGAATCATGATGTTATTCATGTTTAGAATATTTCCTTTAGCGTGCATATTAGTGTAGATTCATATGCTCACTAAGTGGGGGAAAATGTAATGGCATAAAATTGCACCCCTTGCAATTTCACATACATTCTTGTATCCACTTTAGTGTCCATTCCCTTAGCAATTGTGTAGGTTCATTTTAGCCCCTACATCAGCCTTTTTTCCCTCTCAAGATGCTCAACACCCCTTTTCAACAGCTACCTTTGCACGTTTGTTTTGTGTCAAACCTTGTTCTTTTCTAGTTTGTGTCATTTTTTAGTGTGATGATTCCATATACTAGTGTGTCACACAGATGTCTGTGCGTTGCGCGAGTATCCTACAATGTTTGAATGTTCAAATGACCACTTTTGAGCATGTTTTCCACTTGTCAGCAAGTTTTGTCAATGGTAATGGCTAGGGATGCCCTAAAATGGCTCAAGAAGCTTCTTTCCCCTCTTTAAAGGTTGTCTTTTCAATCCATTCGGTCTTCTAGCTTCTCTCTAGCTTTGGCTCTTTCCTTTTCCTCCTCTCTTGCTCTTGCTATCTTGCTTGCATAGCTCCATATAATGTGTTATGACAGCACTCTCAAGCTCTTACAGTGCTCTTTGTAGCTCTCTTGGCTCTTGTAGCTATATTTCTCTCTCTCTTTGGCTTCCTTAAGCCTTACAGCTGATATCTCCCTTTGTGCTTGCAAGCATCCTAGGATTTCTCACATCCCCAATCAACTACATCTTTTGTGATGCGGGTTCTCCTCCTCAAGTGAGGATTTCTTTTATCACTCATCACATACTTTATTTCTCTCTATCTATTTGGCTATCTATGGAGATGGGAACACTAAAATGGGGGTTTGACTGAGGAAAACCCCTATACAACCCCAAAATTTTCTCCAGATCTTACACATGCAGGTATTGAATATATTCACGTGTTGGAGGCTTCATTACTTGGATTGCTATGACAATTTTCTATCTCTTCTTCTCTTTATCTCAATTAATTACTTTACTTTATTTTAGTTCTATCATATTCTGTTATTTTCTTGTACTCTAGAAGTTCTCAGTAATTAGATTTCTATTAGTCACTTTGTTGTTTTCTGTGACAAATTCAGTTTCTAGTCCATATGAGATGTCATCACACCTCTGGGATGCTAGTGCACCACGTTTTCATCCATATTATGTATTGTCATCCTTTGGTTGAGATCTCATCATTTTGTCTAGAAAACCTTTGTGATCTACTCTTTCCAATTCTAGAACTATCACATTGTTCCTTGAGGTAGTTTAGGGTAGTTCACCCCTTGGGAATCTCTTGAGAATAAAGAGATTCATGACTAGCGAATCCCCCTTCTCTACAAGACCTAAATTAAATTCAAATTTTTGGTAGGATTCTATTCTCCTAGATTTGATGTCGGCTTGTAGTGTTGCAATTTTAGGAAATTTGGCATAAACAAGTATAAATACAAGGCTATTTCACTCATTTTTCTCCTAGCAAGTTAAATAAGCATCCTTATAGAAAATTTGAGTTCACAAGAGAATTCAAGAATCTTTAAGAATTATTATCAAGCATTTTGTAGAATTATTCAAGTATCAAGCATCATTTTTTTTTTTAGCTAACATTTGTGATGTAGGGTTCTATGATTCAAGCAAGCATTCAATTCAAGATCTACAACATTTGAGCAAGAGTCAAGATCTACATCCATTGGAGCCGTCTCATACATGTTTGCAATATCTTATTCAAGGGTTTGGTGAGTTGCAACATCACATATTTTTTAATTCATCATTCCTCCTTCCTATTTAATTTCATTTCAAGGTTTTTTTACCAAAACGGGGTTTGACCAAGGAAAACCTATTTCCACTAACAAAAAAAAAAAATTCTCTCTCTTTAGTGTGTGATTTGTACATCTAGGTTGAAGACACATTAAAGATAAATATTGGAAGAAGTTTTCAAGGTTGCAAACTTGTCAAAGTTGTCACCTTGTTTACAAGATCACTAGAAGACATCTATAGAGAAAAATTTGACATTTCAGATTCAAAAATTAGGTTGAGAAGACAGAGCAGAGATTGAAGAGAAGATTCAAATCTTGATCCTCCAAAAAAGCTGAGCAAGATTGATACACCACTTGTGGTATATGAGCTCTACTATAGTCATTTTTCTAGATTTATGAAGATCCAGACTTATCATCACCAGATTCTTGTTTCAGCCTAGAAACCCTGATATGGGACTAATATGCTCAACCTAGTGTATGAGTCCCAATGTACCTTAAATTCACCATTTTCAGCATTTCAGAGCTTTTTTGAGCTTCTATAGGTTTCCAGGTGCACCTCTCTAATTTCTCATTTTCCTATTCTATTTTACATTTATTTCTACGTCATTTATTC
>VDFB02271358.1:893573578-893799418 GCA_007258455.2 Sequoia sempervirens
CAAAAACCATATTTTTGAGAGGTAAGAATGATGTGTACTAGTCACCAAAGATTCTTTTTCAAATCTTGCTCTTCATAAATCTTCAACCTAAAACCTGGAAATCACACATCATAGAGAAGAAAATGTTGATTGTTAGGGGATAGGGGGTTTCCTTGGTCAAACCCCATTTTAGTAATCAAACATGATGAAAAATTGAAACATGTAATTGAAGGAATGACAAGTGAACATAATAATGTCACAACTTACCATACCAATATTGAAACCTTGGAATGAAATCAGCATGTAGAAATCTCCATGGATGTGATTCTTGATCATGAAGATGATATCTTGAAATACTTGAAGTTATCTTGAATGCTACATCAACATGATTCCTCTATCAACATACATGCATTCAACATGATAATGGATCCTTGATTGCTTCAATAAGACTTTGATAATATTCCCTTGAATTCCTTGATAATTCTCTTGAAGATACTCTCTTGATCCAGAGTGCTTAGTGTGTAAGATCACCTTCTTGGTGTATGATCATTTTCTTGTTGTGTGTGATCATCTTCTTGTTGTGTGTGATCATCTTGTTGTTGTGTGTTTTCAAATAAGGATGAAAGGTCTCCTTTTATAGAGGAGAGTTAAGTGAGTGGCTAGAATAAGGATCAAGATCAAGGTCCGAGACTAAATTAGAAAATAATTTAATCAAGGGTGGAGGCTAATTGAGAGAAGAAAGACATGGATCAAGGAGCTAAGAGGTATTTAATTTTAGTGGCCAACATAGGAGAAAAAGATAAAATATTGATTTTATTTATTTAAAAAGAAAGGTGAGAACTTATAATTAGATAATTAAATAATTAAAAATAATTATTTAATGGAGAGGGAAAGGATAATTAAATAATTAAAATAATTATTTAATTGGGGAGATGAAGGAAGGAAAAATAATTAAATAAATATAACATTTATTTAATTATAGAGAGAAAAGGCTAATGAATAATTAAATAATTGAAATAATTATTTAATTATAGAAGAAGAGGGAAAAGCTAACTTTTAAATTAAAATAATATTTAATTCAAAAAGTGGGGGAAAGGAAAATATTAAATAATTAAAAATAATTATTTAATATTGGAGGAAAGTGGGAAATAATCAAATAAATAAGATTTATTTAATTATAGAAGGAAAGAAAATAATTAAATAAATAATAATTTATTTAATTAATCAAGGGAAGAATAATGAGAAAAAAAATGAATTAATTTTTTTTTTTTATTCAAGGGGTAAACGCTTTTGACCGGAGCTATGAACCGGAATACAACCATTCAACAATACCACCCCAACGGGGTTTGAACCTTGGTGGCAAGAACAACAATGCCACCTATAAACCATCACACCATGCCAATACCAGCAAAAAAATGAATTAATTAAATAATTAAAGATTATTTAATTAATAAAGGATTGGGCTTATGGATGCAAAATAGGACCATTTATGGCATAAAGAAGCATAAATTTAAATAAGGCAGGCCCAAACAAGTGTGAAAATGTAAAGGGATACATTTTTCTACACTACATGCATATATGTTTTAATGTACATATGTATGTTTGTGTAGTTAAATGAATATGTATGTATATATGTGTGTATTTATGCATGCCTATATGTATGTATGTATGTATGCATGTATGTATCCCTATATGTATGTATGTATGTATGTATGTATGTATGCATTTATGTATTCGTGTATGTACGTATGCATGCATGTATGTATGCATTTATGCTTGTATGTATGTGTGTATGTATGTATGTAAGGTTTTTGGTTTTAGGGTACATAAGGGTGAGGATATAGGGTATAGGGATGAGGGTTGAGGTTGTAGGGTTTAGGGATGAGTTTTAGGGTTGAGGGTTAAAGGATATGGTTTAGGGTTGAGCTTTAAGGGATTAGGGTTTAAGGGTCAAGGGTTTAGGTTTTAAGGGTTAAGGGTTTAAGAGATTAGGGTATAAGGGTTGAGTGTATAAGGGTTGAGGGTTTAAGGGTTGACCATTGAGGGATTAGGGTCAAGGGTTTAGAGATAGAGATTATGGTTTAAGGGTTGAGGATTTAGGGATAGGGATTAGGGCAAGGTTCTGGGTTGATGGATTAGGGTTGAGGATTAATGATTTAATGGATTGGGGTTTAAGTGTTGAGCATTTAAGGGATTAGGGATTAATGGTTGATGGTTTAAGGGTTTAGAGTTTAAGGGTTAAGGGTTTAGGTTTTAAGGGTTGAGGGTTTAAGGGATTAGGGTATAAGGGTTTAGGGTTAAGATATTAGGGTTTTATGTATAGAATTTAGAGATTAGGGTTGAGGTTCAAGGGATTATAGGTTTAAGGTTTGAGGGTTTATGGATTTATGGTTTAAGGTATAGGATTAAGGGATTAGGGTTGAGGATTTAATGTATAGGGTAGAAGTTTTAAGGGATTAGGGATTAAGGGTTGAGGGTTTAAGGGTTGAGGGATTAGCCTTTAAGGGTATAGGGTTGAGGATATAATGTATAGGTTAGAGGGTTTAATGGTTGAGGGTTGATTGATTAATAATTTAAGGGTTGAAGGTTGATAGATTAATGGTTTAACCAATATAGGGTTGAGGGATTAGGTTTGAGAGTTTAATGTATAGGATAGAGGGTTTATGATAGGATAGAGGAAAACAAAGAGTGATTGACAGACCTAGAGAGGGGAGAGGTAGAGAGGAAGGGAAATAACTAGAGAGCCCTGAGAGATATATAGGACTTATAAATATCCATTGAAGTGTGGATTTGTAGACACTAAAAAATATCATAATCAATGTCATACACTCGAAATAGGTTTATTAACATCATTTCGTCTTTATCTATCCTCTTTTTGCTTAATTAATTCAATTAGTCTAGCTAATTAATTAATTACATCATTTTTGTCTATTTGGCCTAATTAATTAAATTAGGAAAATTCATCTCTTTTCACACTAACACTTCATCTCATTAAATTAAATAAATCAAAATATTTAATTTAACCTCCTAAGCCATCTTATTTAATTAAATAACCCTATCCTATTTAATTTAATATCATTTCACACCTCCCCTATTTATTAAATCATCTAATTTAATAAATATCATATAATTCCTATAATCCCCTAATTGCATGAATTAAACCTTGTTTAATTAGCAATTAAACTAATTATTCCTCTAATCAAAGGGAATATTCCCATGGAATATTCTTTATCCTTTTTGCACAATTAAAACTTTTTTTTAATTTGTAATATCATATTTTTCCTTACCCTAATGGAATATTCCCTCTCCTCCAATCAACTCACTTAACTTCAAAAGAAAGTCAACCCTCTTACCTTTCTAGCAAGTTACCTTTGACCTATGTGAGCAGGTCAAAAGTGTGTTTGTTTAAGGTAATTGTGAGCCTTTGATTAATCTTCATCTTGTATTCTCATCTGTTGATGAGAATCCATGACCCATGCTTCTCATCTCTCTCATCCTGAATCATTGATTACGCTTTTTGATCTCAACCATTCATTCTTCATTTTCTCTCCTATAAATAGATCACTATTTGGAGACAAATGGATCCATCTTTTATTGCAAAGTCATGTTGTTGAATTTATTCACATCCATACTCTCAATCTGTACACATTTAGTTTATTTTTAGTTTGTTTTAGTTGCATAAATAACTTCAAGCTTTCATTAATGGATTCCATGCATCCATCTTAGTTTGTAAATAAATTAGGGTTTTCATCTTTTAGCATCATTTTTAGCTTAAATTAGCTTAGATTAGCTTATAAATTGCATAATTAGATCATTTATAGCTTAGAATCATGGTAATTTAGCTTGCACCATGTTCATTTTGTGCATAATTTAGGTTTTTCATACACCAAACACCATGGTTTCATCGATTCTCTTCCATAGAATTGACTGAAACAAGCTCTTTATCATGGGATTGCGAAAGGGTCATCTGTCCACATCAACGTGATACCAATTCCACAACAAGATAAATTTCAATGGATTAAAGTAAATGTTTTCTTTAAAGCTTTCATAAGATTATCATGTTAGGTTTTTTGATAAAATGTTTACTTTCAATTTTGATTGATTGATCTTGTTGAGATTTGAGTATTGTTTGCTTCATTGTGCTTTGATTCTTCATGGATCAAGCGTAATTTGACCCATAACCGGTATTTCACATCAATGGGATTTATAATGAAAATATAGACACCATCAACAAAAAATATGTTTATTAACCAAATAGCCATATAGGCATACATCAATATTTGTCGATAAAAGTATAACATATATACAAAAAATAGCCATATAGGCTTACAAGAATGCCATGTTGGCATACAATGTCAATTATATGCAATATAAAATATATGTCCACAAATGCCATATAGGCATACAACAAAGGAACCCAATAAAAATTCACTCCCCTCTAGGTGAAGAAAATATTTCATGGGCAACCTTTGATCTTTGAGGGGATGGAGATGCACATGAGAGTGGTCTACTTCGAATCTAAGGGTTGCTCCTCTTATTTAGTTCATCGTGGAGCCTTGGTTGTTACAATAAAAATTATAGACATTAGTATATAGAAATTACATTATAAAAAATGATATATTTAAAAAAATAATCACTTACTGCCTCCAAATGATCTCTCTCCTCATTTTCCACAGTAGTAGGATCAGGCAGTGGCATTCTAATGTCCTATAGAAATCATCCAGATAGAAATTAAACTACAAATAAATAATCATTTAATTTTTCAATAATAAGCAACTATAACAATGAATGTAATTTGAAATTTACTAATCTACCTCATACCCTCATCAAAGGAATGGATCTATCAATTATGAAAGACACACCATGCTCCATTTCCATATGAACATCAGGAGGTGTCTCCACCTACATCATCTAAAAATAAAACAACATTATTTAATTAAAAAACTAGAATAGTGATGTAGGTCATGGCTTATAATGTATGAGATAGTAAAAAAAAAATTGAGTACTTTGGTAGACGTGTATGAAAAATGTGGTAGCATAGACAAGGTAGTGATTTGTTTGAAATTTTTTTGAGAGAATTGCTTGATAAAATGATTTGGTAGAAAAGTATGGAAAATGTGGTAGCATAGAAAAGGAAATTAGTTGTTTGAAAATATGCCTCAAAGACATGTGGTCTCATGGTGACCATGAGACCACATTTCTTTGAGGCATTTTTTCAAAAAGCTCCCTGCCATGAGACCACATTTCTTTGAGGCAATTTTTTAAAAAGTGCATTGCCTTTTCTATTCTATTGCTTATTATTATGTTTTGATAATTTTTTTCCAAGCATCCATAGTTTTTTCAAAAGCACCTTTTCTATGCTTTTAGCCATAGCAAAAAGGAAGTGAATTGTTTGATAAAATGCTTTGGTATACATGTATAGAAAATGTGGTAGCATAGACAAGGTAGTTAGCTATTTGAAAAAATGCCTCAAAAAAATGTTGTCTCATGGTGATGGACCTCACCATGAGACCACATTTCTTTGAGGCATTTTTTCAAAAAGTTGACTTCCTTTTCTATGTTATAGCTTACCATTATGCTTTGATAGATTTTTTCCAAGCATCCATAGCATAGACAAGGCAGTGAATTGTTTGAAAAAATTCCTCAATAAAATGTGGTCTCATGGAATGCCATGACAAGAAAATGTAATTGGAAGCTACTCCTAGTTATTAGTTATGCAATGTGAAGTAATTTCATAACTACTTATGTTGACTTGTTAAAAAACTATATTATAATTGAATTTTTGTCATCTATCAACATATAGTAATTAGTTATGCAATGTGAAGTAATGCTTTGAGTTTGAAAGATGGGAAATGCAATGTAATTATTGATATGAATATAAACTACAAAAATATATTAAGTACAATTCATTAGTTAAACTCTTTATTTTATTAGTTGAGTGAAGCTTCAAACTACACCTCCCCTAGGAGGTGTTGCCATGAAATCTCCAAGATTAACTTATTCAATATCCAAATTTTATATACCAATTAAAAAAAAATCCAAAATTATATATTAGAATACCATTCATATAACAATAGTATTCACATGTAATATTTATAATTATTTACTAGTTACATACCTCGACAATACTTGTCATAGTGTAATACCGAGGTGGAGAACCGCTAAAAACTAAATGAACACTATAACCTTGAAATTTCATTACAATGATTAAACTAAATTAGTTAATCTTGCATTTAAAAAATGAAATTTAATAAATTAAATTGAATGAACTTGCTAACATTTACTTGAGTATCAAGGCTGAAAGCCTCATTCAAGAGGGCATCTATCATTACCAATTGCTAAGCTGCAAATGCAGCCTATGCACTTGCGTCCTGAATATCTATGGGGTCATAAACACAAGGTGACCCGCAAGCCTAATAAATATGGGGTGGAAACCTACTCCCTAAAGTCTCCCTTGACTCACACTGTGCTATAGTACTAGCATGCTCTATGATGCTCTAGGTCAAGGAACTAATGGATTGTAGTGTCTTGTCCTCAACACTCTCCTTCACAATAGAAGAGATAACCACATGCTCATAGGTTAGTCTAGTGAGTGCTCATCTCGTTGGCCATTTTGGGTCAAGACATGCCCCTGGTCTATCCTACATGGACCCCCACCTCTACCCTAGATTTCCTACATATCAAAATAGTTTGGTACTTTATTGAGGATGAACTCGTAGTAGAGTTTCCTAAAAAAATATTGCTAGACCTCATTATTGTTGCATGGAGGATGGTCAAAAACCACCCACCACCTCTACCAAAAAATGTTCTTTATCCCTTGTTGGTTGCACCAATGGATAGGGAATCTCTTGCTTGTAGGGTGTAGAGATTGATTTGTTTATGGGTTTGTGAAAAGGGAACACAAGTCAAATTTGTATTTTTTTCATTTTTGATTTATTTATAAGATAACTTATCTTCATAGAATTATCAAAACTCTCTCCTCTTATCTAACCAAGTAGTTATTTTCTTGCTAATTGAATCTACATTTGATAACATAGATTCAATACATTGAGCAAGCATCGCTCTATGTGAGGTTGAACTTTCAGGATCTTTCAACCTTGCAATTATGTCCTTAATTTGTTTTTTGTTATTTTTAATTTTCCCCATTAAATTTTCTTGTGTTCTAGGGGCATATTGAGGAATTAAAGGAGGTGTTTGTTGGGGTTTTTCTTCATCAAGTATTTGGTGTTGAGGTGATTGAGGATTTTTAGGAGAAGGAGATTCATTATCAATTCTTGTAAATTAAAGAAATTTACATCAAAAAAATACTTAAATCTACCTATTTAGTAACAAATTCACACAAAAAAATCATAACTTACTCCTTCAACCTCCCCAATGTCATGGCAACATTTTGATGAAGAATCAATGATTATTTGGTTAAGAATTTTTCCTCCAATAATGAAAGCGCACTCTCAAGGGTTTGTAGGCGATGGGTTTGAAGAAACTTGCAAAAAATAAAATGAGAAAATGTTATTTTTTTGTTTATATAACTTATAATGCACTCATGTTATAACATGAGTTTGTTATGGCCTTGGTGTGGCTGAGACTAAGGCTCGATCACACCAATCCATAACACGAGTGCATTATAACATGCTTGTGTTTTGTATTTTTTGCAAAATCAAAGATGGGTGGCCACAAATTGGACCCCCATCTTCCTGCACTCGCTCGTTGCTTATTTTCATTGGGGTGCAACTTGGTTACATTAATATATCTCCATATCACCTTCTACATATTATTCATTTTAGTCAAGTAGAAAGAATGAAATTGTTTGTTATCATGAGGTATGTGCAGGATCATGATGGGCCAAAATGTGGTGATATGATGGGTATTTGTAGGGTATGTGGCTGATGACTTTTTTTTACCCAAAATTGATGAAATGAAAAGGGTTTTTAAAGGAGATTCTCAACTTTCCACCAATATAAATTATGCTTTACTTTGAATTTAATAAATAATTATTATTCATTTTCTATTTGAATTACGACTAAAGTCCTGATTGATAGGCTGATTGAGAAATATCTATAGCTTTCAAATGATATCACATTTTTGGAATCCAAAACACGTAGCACATTCTATGCTTCACCTAATATAGGATTAAAAAAAGAAAAAATGAATTTCATGAAGTTTTGACCAAGTTAAGGTGGTCAGACATACGAGTTTTTATATTTTTTAAAAGTTGTAATAAAAAATTCATAAGTAATTATTTACTTGGAAAAAAATTACAAAAAAATGTACATCACATCTGGACATGAGTCCTCTACTTATGTCCAAAATCTTATAAAAAAATATTATCATTTTATTGTGGTTAGGGTGGTCAAACAGACACCTACTTATTTTTTCCCTGAAATTTAAGTACTACTGCATTGAAATTTAAAATTTTCACCAAATAGATTTTTCTTTTTTTAAAATAAACCTAGTAGTTTAGAAACTACCCTCAACTTGCTACAGATTCTATTCTTATATATTTTTGAAATAATATAGATAACGTATTGAAATTTTTACGTCAAGTTGCCTAACGCTAATTTTTCTAAATTTTTTGCCACTTAAGGGCCTGCTTTTTCCATGATGATCCTGCACATACCCCATTGATGTGTGTATATGATATAGGCTCTTGAATGATTGTTGTCCCTTAGTGTTTAAGACTATTTTCTCTATATAAAAGTGTTTCCCCCATTAGTCATCATTTGAAATATTCCTTTTTGATCTCATCACATGTTTTTGCCTTGATTACCTTTTATTGTTCATACGAGTTCTTCACTTGCATTGTATAGGACCATAATCTGCCTCTTGTTGTAACAACCCAACTAGATTTAATTCAAAAATGAAAAAATATTAAAATCATGAATATCAATTTAAATGACACAAATTCCATAGCTAATTCCATTTAGCAATTTCATGTCATAAATCACAATAAATCTAAAATAAATAAATATATTGATGTCCATATGTCAATAGTTACATACATAATTGACTGCGCATTCTATTGGCTCTCAGTTATTTTTGGTTTTTCCTTGATGTCAAAAGTGGTTTATCTACATGAGAATATATGTGATGATATGTTGCATTCTTAGATTGGTTGATATATGATAGGAAGATTGGCTTATTCACTTTGGTTGGAGTTATGAAATGCAATTATAGTTTTTTGGATTTATATGATGTTGGCTAATAGTGTTTATCTGTTTTAAGGTTTTTGAATTTATATGATCTTGGCTGACAATGTTTATCTAGTTTACAGATTGATGCTCAGATAGTTCTAGTTTATGCTTGATCACTTTCAGATTATCAGGTTACACTTGAAGTATTTTCAGTTTTGATTATATGAAGGCTCAGGTTGTTTATATACTCTAAGGTGATCTTAGTCTTCTTGTTACATTTTAATGTGATTGATTACTCACATTTTCTTTGTGGCATTGCTATTACATATCATCATGGCATATGGCTTTGGCAATATAATTGTGTCAATGTTTATTGATTAAATTGGCATATGGAATACTCTTAGGTCTCATTGTAATTCTTATGGTAGTGACTTTAATAAGGTTTCGAGCTTTAAACAAATCACATTAATCATGTGATGGCTAGAGTATATATGAAATATCGGGCAACTTGTATTTCATTGTATTACATTGGTATATGTATTTGAAGGATTTCATGGTTGATATGTCCTATGTTAAGGATATTGAAATACTTATCATTTACACCATTAAGGTATTGGGCACTTAAGAGATATGAGATCTTTATTAAAAAAAGTAGGAAAAATCCCTTGTCAAGCATACTAAGTCATGAGACATGCCAAAGTAGTCGAGCACTAAAGATTAAAAGCTTGTTTGAAAAAGCTTAGGTAAAGGTATCGTTTCGGTACTTAAGTTTTGGTCACATTAAACATGTGATATTGGACTTTTATCATTGTTGATATTATTGTGACACTTTTAGTAGGATTATTATTTGTCGATAGTATTGATTGAAATTTTGCATATTTCAAATGATTATGTTCTTTTGTAAAGTCTTTGAAAGACTTGAAGGAAGGAAAAACTAGGGTAATAGACATTTTTGAGAAGAACCCTAGCCGCCATGGACATTTCTACAGAATATATAATATTGAACTAGTTAAGAGAATGAGTATTGATTGTGGAAGTTGGATGATTGTTGACTATGGAAGTTGAAAAGAGAAGCGGCAGAGCTTGTAGATGGAGGTCTTCAACTGGGTAGTTATGAATCGGTTCTTCTAGTATTTGTTTGTTTATATTCCTCCATAAAAAAATATTAATGTAAACTCTTTTTACGGGCTTTAAGATATTTTGTTAAGACAATAATATGAAGATTCAGAGGTTAACGACCTTCGAAACCCTTGATTATTCCTTAGCAAATAAATAAAGGGTTAATGCATTTAGGTATCTTGAAGGAAAATAGTTATTGCAATCTGGAAATTTTGATGAAGATTCATGAGAATATATAACAATGGTTGATCATTTTTTTTTGGTGTTGGTATGTTTAAAAGGGTTAGTGCACAAAGTTATGTATTTTGAAAATCTTGCAAATATGAAGCAGATTGTTTAACTGATATATCTTGTATTTTAGATATTCCAGAATGAATCTTTAGGATATTATATGTATTAGTATGGAAGAAGTATTTGAGAGAAGAATGAACAGATTTTTCATGATTATTCCTTAAAAATGACTTTGTGTAGAAGTTGTTTGAGAAATAGTTTATCATTCTGGAAGATGTTGTCATTTTCATAAAATATTCTTCAATGTGCTTAGTGAAAATATATATAGTCTTCTATTGAGATTCTAGGACTGCAAATTGCACTTCTAGGGTTATGATAGAATGTTATAATTGTTATTCATTGTAAAGGGGTTGGTGCTCCTCTATCTTATGAAGTCGGTGCTTCTGAGTTTTGTGGAGTTGGTGCTCCTGAATTTTGTGGAGTTGGTGCTCCTGAATTTTGTGGAGTTGGTGCTCCTAAATTGTAAAGAGTTGGTGCTCTAAGTGAATAAAGAGATAGATTTTTTGAGTGGTTTTTATTCCCCGAGAGGGTTTTCCATTTAGGACAAAACGATGTGTTATGTGATGATTTTGTGTGTGATTGATCTTATTTTTTTGATCTCAATATTTCATTAGTTGCATTAAATGTTGTTAAGTTTTAGTCTTGCATCTTTGTCGATGTTTAAGTCAACATATCATGCATAAAAGGTTTTATTACATGTGAATGTGTAAAACATCTTGACTTCAGTCTTTATTGATGATATATCTATTTGGTCATTTGGATTTTCTTTGCTTATTCAAATTTTTATATCAAAATGTCATGCACAAATGTGTTGTTATTGTTATGAACTCTGATACAAGAGAAAGTATAAAAGTATTCATTTAGGTTCAGTCTATGTCTCAATTTATGTAAATGTTTTATTCATATGCCTAATTTGTGTTTAATAGTCAATTTTTCTTCACAAACTATCATTTTTCTTCTTGGTTCAAAAGCAAACATAAATTCTTGGTTTTTAAGAAATATTGTGACTTTTATAAATCACTAATTCACCCACCCCTCTTAGTGATTTCAGTCTTCCAACACATTCAATGCCTCAAAGTCAATTCAGATTACATAGTTTTCTTACAATACATCATGTGTGCCTTTACATAAATGATACAATACATGATAGAATTTAGATATGATTCCATGATGACAACTTGCCTCCAGTAGTGGATGAGAACGTGATTGAGGTGCTTTTCCACCCAACCACAAAGCAATGCTTCCCCAGAATTCTTCAGTCAGTCAAAGGATGCCTGAACTTTCTCAGAACACTTATCAAGAGATACAGTTTGCAAGGTGGAATCTATGCGTACCTAAATACATGAATTTCTATCTATTTTGTTAGAATATGCAAGTTCCATGTTAGGTAAATTCAATATAATAATGAGAGGGTAAATAACAAAGTCTATTTCGTATACATATATAAAAAAAATTGACTGCAAATCTTAGCCAAGCTAATGTCGTATGAAATACAACTCTAGTTAGATTTGGAAAAGAAAATATACTCTCTCTAACACCCATTCTCAGAAAATAAAGCTTATCATATCAAAGGGGTATCCCTCCATTTAGACCATCCATTAGAAAAATTATATTGTTCTACAGTCTACCAAGAAATCTTATATCATTCCATTCAAAAATAAAACAATACTCACACTTGGTATATCTATTCATCTAATATCATATGTATTTGCAACTCAATACTATTCCAAATTTACAGTTTGATTCCATTTGCACAACATTTATAACTTTCTCAATAAGTAAAGTAAATCAAGATGAATCAAAAGGTATAGTGCATGTATGTGAGAATGTATAAAGGAATCTTTATGCATGATCACACATATGCCTAGAAATGAACATTTTATGAATATGCATATAAATTCTAAAATTTAAATGAAAATCTCTTTCACACAAGTATACTTTCATATTCAAAGAAGAAAGATAATACCAATTTAATCAAATGGTTAATGCAAACAACAATATCATCTATTTTATAGTTTCAAATACATTGTAATCATCAATTTATTTCACAGTCATGGATTCATATAGAAGCAGGTCAATGAATCTAAACAAAAAAGA
Source organism: Sequoia sempervirens (assembly GCA_007258455.2). Lineage (NCBI taxonomy): Eukaryota > Viridiplantae > Streptophyta > Pinopsida > Cupressales > Cupressaceae > Sequoia > Sequoia sempervirens. The sequence goes on from VDFB02271358.1 coordinate 893,586,196, forward strand.
ATCACCCATTAATGGAATATAAGAGCTTTGATTTGTTACAAAACTAAGAGTTCATACTTATTTTCCATGTTCAAAATAATCACAAAAATAAAATGTAAGCCCTTCCCATCAATCCAAATCTTCCATAGAATATGACATGCATGTTATCAACTCTTGATAACATGATATCGTATACCTCTAAGTTGTTAACTTTGGTTGATATCATTCAAACCATGATTTTTACCCATTTCAATATTTATCACCCCCAAAATGCATGAGTAAAATAACAAGCACAATCGATACCTTCGACTAGATTTAACAAAGAATGAAACATACATCAATAAGAGACAAAGCTCATACACATATATATGTATATATATAAGTCATTATATATACATATATATATTCATAAACTCGACCATGCAATACAATAATGGCTACTAGTTTCGTGGCTTGAGAAGGCCATCATGGCTTCATCAAGAGTTTTACCACTAGGCATTCAATGTTTGATCTCGCCACCACGTTACAATGGGTGGTGAGACTCATTTAAAAGAGTAATTGTTATGATATGAGGCATTCTTCACCACCCAAACTTTGCATTAGGAGGTAAATAAAAATATAGTGATAAATTCATTAAATAAAATGAGACAGAGGTTAGTCTTTCGGCTTGTCGCCTATGGAAATAAACACATGCAAGATTTTCACAATGATTTATAAATGGGTCGGTCAATACACTAGGACCCAAAATGGGTAAACTTTATGTGCATAAAATGTCGCATTGTGGGTGTGGAATCCAACCCCAAACACTGGGTCAATCATTCTTTTTCAAATAATATATAGCTTCAAAAGCTCAACCCTCATGGGCTTCACATGAGATTGACATAGTCAATCTTCTTAGACAACAAAACCCCAAATTCAAACATGCACATTAAACACATATTGGTGAAAAATGAATAGGAGATCGATTTGATAACATATGGCTAAAACACAAGTTCGAATTACCTCCAACGATTTTTGGGCTTGAATATTTTTCCTTTTCATCAAATCGCTCTACATTTTCCTTCTAACTAGTTGATTTTTCTCTTCTCTACTTTTCTCCTCTTTCTGCTTTTTCTACCCATTCTCCAATTCAAATCATCCTTGCTATTTTGGGTACGATATGGAAACTTAATTTTTGCAACCACATTATGTTAGTTGGCTGCCCACTCCTCCACATGAGGGAATCAACCTCCCTAAATTTGGTGGAAGTTACACGTATTTGAATTTTCCCATGATTTTCAAAAATCATTTACATTTTCTTTTGTATGTGTGTGTGTGTATATATTTCACACACACACACACACACATAAATATACATATATATTTATATTAATAATTTCATGCATTATCCTGATATTGCATACATATACAAAATCTCTTGTCTACTCAAATAACATTTCAAATTTATTCAAAAGAGTGAAAATAGGATATCATTTTTTTTGTACAAGACAAATTAGATTTTCCTATTCAATTTTTTTGTTGAATATAAATTTTGAAACAAAAAAAATGAGATAAGAACGAAAAACTTGTTCTTCCCATTAGTCATAATTTTAACACCAAGCAAGAATGCAATTTTGTCAACTTTTCAAACATATGCAGATGTGATGGAGGAGCATCCACGACAATTGGAAATCCTGTATCAAACAAAAAAAGAGGTTAATTTTTGGTTGAGAATTTTGGGATTTTTGAATAATTTTATTTTGGTTTTAATTTCATGATGGGGGGACAAATGATATATTTTTAATAATTAAACTTGTACCAATAAAATCTCCTTTGCACTTTGAATTTGGCTAGTGGGTGAAAAAAGCAAGAAAAGCATTTTTAAAAAATATTTATTTAAAAAATATTTAAAAGGAATTATGAGGTGTTGAGAATTGAATAAGGACTTTTAAAACAATTAATGATGATCCCTAAAAATTAGGTATTGGGGAAAGTGGGTGCCCAAGACTTGCCATGATTTTCTGCTTTTCTAGGAGTTAAATGTGGAGAATAAAAATTGCAACATCCTATCTTTGACAAGGTTGCTAGAAATGGTTTTAAATTTTTTAAATTTTTTTTTAAGGTTTTCATGTGCAAAAATAGAAAGGGTCATGCCATATTGGAGAGGCCCAAATAAAGCATATGAAATTAATTTATGTACAGCAAGAGTTAAGAATTAGAAAACCGCTTTTCATTGCAAGGGGTTTTGAAGAAGAATTTGGGATGGTAGAGAGAGGGGAGGAATAGCATGATTAGGAGAGGTTTTATTGGGTGTTTTTTGTAGGTTAGGACTGATTTACATAATTCCATAAATTTTTCAGATTTATAGTTTGAAGTTATAGAAGTTACAGGTGGTGTTGAAGAGCTGGAAGATGAAAAAATTGCATGAACTCACATTGTTGAGCACTATTTTATTTTTAAATGTATTTTTTTGTATATATGATGAATGTAAGAAGTTTATTTGCTGAATATCACTCCTTTTGATGACTAAAATTCATGTGTAATTAGATTTCCTAAACTAGGCAATTTTAATGGTTTCATTTGCAAGCACTTTGTGGAGTTTCATTGCAAGTTTTTGTTTCTATTTTAGCAATTGTTTGAGAGGATTTTAGAGATGGTTTTGAGTGCATGAATTCCATTCTTTATTATTGGTATCAGAGTAGGAGTTCTTGAGTGTGCAAGCAGAAGTGCTGATGTGAGGCAGTTGGCACCAACACTTGTGGTGTGTGTTTGATTTGCATGTAGACATATCATTGTATGTGAGGTAGTCTATACCAGAGAGGATGGGATGGGTCATGAGGATTCCCATAAGAATTTTTTTTTGGGATCATTATTGGGAAGAAGTAGAAAATACAAAGTACTGTGAAGAGTTTGAAAAGATCTAGGCTGAAGTAGATGTATTGGAAAAGATGATTAAGGAGAAAATGGGAATAAGAATGTTCTCTTGAAAGAGGACAATGATAATAAAAAATCATAAAAGAAGAATGGAGAAAGAAAGAAGAGAAAATGGTCATTGCAAATCATAAATTTAATGGTAATTTTAAAGATTTTATTTTATTTGAAAATGTTTTGTTTGTAGGATTTAGCAAGGACAAGGAAAATGGTGAAAAGAAGAAGGATACCACAATAGTAAAAGAGGTATCATTTAATTATGTTAGCAAAAATTTACATGAAAAAGAGGTAGATGAAGTTGTGAATGATGTTGTAGAAATTCATAAAATGGATTTTGATAGTCCTAGATTTGAAAAAGAGAATGATGAAGAAGAAGATAGTATCATGTTGAAAGAGGAGATAAGAAAGTTAGAAAAAATATTTTAGGGAGAAATTATAGATGATGAAAATAAAGAGGTTGTGATTGATACATGCCTCTTTAAGCAGTGAGCAAGGGAAAGAAAATAGAGGTAATTGTTGATTTATCGAATTTTCTCAATGTTTCTAATGAAGCTAATTTTTGTGAGGGTGAAATGGTAAAAGGAAGTGAAGAAGGAGAGATGATAAGGTGTAGAAATAATAGGTTACAATTTGAAATACAACAAGGTATGATGACTTTTGTTAACATAGAAGAAGAAGAAGAGGGTGAAGGAGAAGTAGGCGAGAAACATGTGCAAATAGAATTCATTGATTTCTATGAATTTTTTAATGTTGATTTGTGTGCAGGTGCTAAGAATGATAAAGTGGGATGGAAAGATGAACCATGGTATGGAAAGGTGAATTTCATGAGGGGAAGAAAGAGGGGAAAGATGAAGGAAGGAATAGCTAGGAAGTTTCAAAGTAGGGTGAAGAGGAAGAAACATGCGGATAAGGAAGAAGGATGGATGAAGAACAAGCACATGATCTACAAATTTTTATGATTCACACTCATGAAACATTTATTTTCTACCGTGGGTGTCTGATGCAGGAGCATCCACAACAATTGGAAATCCTGTATCAAACAAAAAAGAGGTTAATTTTTAGTTGAGCATTTTTTTATTTTTGAATAATTTGATTTTTGGTTTGAATTTCATGATGTGGGGACAAATGATATATTTTTAATAATTAAACTTTTCAATAAAATCTCCTTTGCACATTGAAGTTGGCTAGTGGGTGAAAAAAGCAAGAATTTTATTTTTTTTTAAACATTTATTTGAAAAATATTTAAAAGGAATTATGAGGTGTTGAATTGAATAAGGATTTTTTAAAAAAATAATTTTGATCCCCAAAAAGTAGGGATTGGGTAAAGTGGGTTCCCAAGAAGTGCCTTGATTTTCTGCTTTTTTAGGAGTTAAAGTGGAGAATAAAAACCGCAACATCCTATCTTTGACAAGGCTGCTAGAAATGGTTTTTTAAATGATTTTTAATTATTTTTTGAAGGTTTTCATGTGCAGAAACAACAAGTGTCATTACATATTGGAGAGGCCCAAATAAATCATATGAAATTAATTTATGTATAGCAGAAGTTAAGAATCAGAAAACCACTTTTCATTACAGGGGGTTTTAAAGAAGAATTTGGGATGATAGAGAGAGGGGAGTCATAGCATGTTTGTGAGATGTTTTCTTGGGTGTTTTTTGTAGGTTAGGACTGATTTACATTAGTACATGAAGTTTTCAAATTTATAGTTTGAAGATATAGAATTTACAGGTGGTGTTGAAGAGCTAGAAGATGAGCATATTGCATGAACTCACATTTTTTAGCACTATTTATTTTTAAATTTATTTGTTTTGCATATATAATGAATGTAAGAAGTTTATTTACTTCATATCATCCCTTTTCATGACTAAAATTTATGTGTAATCATATTTCCTGAACTGGGCAATTTTAATGGTTCCATTTGCAAACACTTTGTGGAGTTTCATTGCAAGTTTTTATTTTTGTTTTAGCAATTGTTTGAGAGGATTTTAGAGAGGGTTTTGAGTTTATGAATTCCCCTCTTCATCAATATGTCACATTCTATTGTGGTGTGTGATATTGTAGATTCCATCCTTGCTTACTGTGGTAATCTGACTAAGCATGCCTACCTCAATCAAGTTCTTATCCTTCAACCTTTTTCTTACACACAGATTCTTACACTTGTCCACTTATCAGTAACCTTCAACCGATAATCTCATAGAATAATTTATTAAATCAGGAAATTGTATATTATTCATTTTCAATTTCACCATTGCATTCTATCAAATAAAATGCTAAATTCTATTTTTTTCCCAAATATTTCAATTTCCTCAAATTTTAAAATGTAAAAATAAAATCAAGATATGACACTTGTTCCATTCGATAAGACCTTATAATATTATCCCCATGAAGTAGTGTACCAAAAATTCCAATGTTGAAATTCCATATAAATGAGAATGAACTCTAATGGATGTGAAGAATGATCACCATAGGTACATAATCAATCATACCCATCCACCATATACTATTGATATGAATTAGAAAATCACTTGTCAAACTAAAAATCCCACTTGAAATGATGCTTCTTCTCTTGTTCACACTCATCTACATGTTCTTCTTGCTTCCTCATCTCAAGAGGCTCATCCCTTGTATGCTCCATCTCCATGTCTTCTTCCCTTGGAAGGAACAATGATCAAAGATAGGCTTCTCTTTATTTTTTTTCTTGATCTATATGATTGCAGCATTCCTTGACCTCTTGAAAGTTTTGTTTTGCTTGGGAAACCAACATCTTTTCCTTCCTAGCTCTTTGTAACCATCCATCACACATATCTCGTGTCCTCTTAACATCCTCCATGGTATGATGTCTAAAATTAGAAACTTTGTGGCTTGAATCCACAATACATTCTTCATGTTTAACACAAAAAACTTCAGTGCTAACATTGGAAGACTCTATAACATTGTCTTCTCCATGAATATGGGTTGCTAACTTACGAGTATGCAAAGGAAAAAATTTGTTGTCGTAAATTGAAAAATAAGGAATGTTGTTATAAGTTAGAAATTTAGACCTTACCTCATGCCTTTCTTCAGATGTGGCTTCCATAGAAGATTGGAAATCTACTATAGGTAATGAAGAATGTTTAGCAACTTGTTTTTTTGAATCTTTCTCTAAACCAACATGCTTTATGTGGTTTTTTAGCAAGAAGGAGGTACCCTATTATTGAAATAAGATAGAGTTTCGAAGGTAAAAAGCCTAAGAAAATAAGTAAAAAAATTAGGTATAGGATAGACCATAGTTGATAGATGACAAAATTTCAATTACAATATAGTTTTTACAAATTCAACCAAAGCAGTTATGTAATTATTTTACATTTCATAACTAATAACTAGGAGCAGTTGTCAATTGCATTTTTTTGTCATTGCATTCTATGAGACCACATTTCTTTGAGGAATTTTTTCAAATAGTTCATGGCCTTGTCTATGCTACCACATTTTTCATACATGTCTACCAAACCATTTTATGAAACAATTAGCTTCCTTGATGCTAAAGAGTTTAACTAATGAATTGTAAAACATAGATTTTTATAGTTTACATTCATATCACTGATTACATTGCATTGCACATATTTCAAACCAATAGAATTAATTCATAATGCATAACTAATAACTAGATGTTGATAGATGAAAAAAATTCAACTACAATATACCTTTTTACAAAGTCAACCAAAGCAATTATGCAATTACTTCACATTACATAACTAATAACTAGGAGTAGTTGCCAATTGCATTTTCTTGTCATGGCATTCCATGAGACCACATTTTTTTGAGGTATTTTTTCGAATAGTTCATTTCCTTATCTATGGTACCACATTTTTCATACATGTCTACCGAATCATTTTATCAAACAATTCACTTCCTTACTACTAATGAATTTTAAAAAATAAATTTTGTTCACTACTAATTGCTTCTAATGTCTACCAAAGCATTTTATCAAACAGTTCACTCCCTTGATGCTAAAGAGTTTAACTAATGAATTGTATAAATAAATAAAATGTAGTTTATATTCATACCACTTATTAAATTGCATTGCACATCTTTCAAACTCAAAGCATTACTTCACATTGCATAATTAATAACTAGATGTTGATAGATGACAAAATTGATTTTTCTTGTCATGAAAAAATTGTATTTTATCTTGCTGCCATGGCTAAAATCATAAAATAGGTGCTTTCAAACAAGATAAGGATGCTTGGAAAAAATATATAAAAGTGTAATAGTAAGCAATAGCATAGAAAATGAAGTGAACTATTTGAAAAAAATGCCTCAAAGAAATGTGGTCTCATCATGATGGAATGGCATCACAAGAAAAAATTTTAGCCATAGCAGCAAGTAAATCAGCTATTTCATAAAATTCTTTGCTAGACATGTATGAAAAATGTGGTATCATAGACAAGGAAATGAATTGTTTTAAAATATGCCTCAAAGAAATTTGGTCTCATGGTGATGGAATGTCATGAAAAGAAAAAAATTAGTGATAGTAGCAAGGTAGTGAACTGCTTCATAAAATATTTTGGTAGACATGAATGAAAAATGTGGTAGCATAGACAAGGCAATGAACTATTTGAAAAAAATCCTCTAAGAAATGTGGTCTCATGGTGATGGAATTCCATGACAAGAAAAAAATATAGCCATAGTAGAAAGATAGTGAGATGTTTGATAAAATGCTTTGATAGATGTGTATGAAAAATGTGGTAGCATAGATAAGGCAATAAAGATGAAAAGAGAAACTTATGATAGTCTTATGGCATTGATTCTTTTCATTGATTAAAAACTTCAAACAAATCACATACAACTAAATGAAATATATATCATTAGTGTTCATTCAAAAGTAATATAACCATCTTGATAAAAATCAATTTTAGTCAATGGTGCTAAACACTCTATACAAACCATGAGTGATGCAACCATCAAACAAAAACATTACAACTCAATGGAATTCATTCCATTAAAACCTTCAAGCTTAATAACATGTCACTAGATCCTTCATGTAAAAGATATAAAATCATCATGAATAAGAATAACTATTTTTCAACCATGATACATAAACAAGAAAATTATATACACCATAGGGGTTTGATACAACCTTCAAACAAAGTCCTTACAACTCAACAAGATACATGTTCATTAGATTGTTCATGTGAAATCTATACAATAATAATGATGAAAAATACATCACTCAACTTGTTGGCATATTGTTTTCATTGATGTCAAAAGGGGATGCCCCTGTGTGAGATCCTGCATGGGAGATTGATTGTATGATGCTATGGAGAATAGAGGTAGAACTAGTGAAAAAGGATGAAGAGATGAGTAGGAAGTTGCAAGTTGTAGTGTTGCTCAAAAATTTGTAATGTTGTCATGGCATGACAAAGGTGGCTTCCACTTGTTAGAAGAGAAATTAGGATGCAGATTTGGTATGGGTTTTGTGAGAGCTTCTCAAAAAAAATGTTTTATAGGTCCCGAGAGTGTGTGATGGGCTTAGAATTAATTTATGTGTGCTCTTAGTCAAATTTAGGTTTTGGCAGATAAACCCTAAGTTTTGCAGTCATGAAATTTTCATAGGATTTATATTTTTGTGTCGACTATCTACTGTTAGTTTTTGGTTTCTTAAGTGATAACTTAAGCTATTGAGGTCATTTGGGCAACCAACCCTCTTTCCTAGTGGTGCAGGAGCACCTAGGCTGACCTCCACCTTGTTTGTCAACAAATTTGGCTTGTACCTAACCTTAGCCAAGTCAGGATCTTAGGATGTTTGATTTGGACCTTAGAAGGTCTTGTTAGTGTGGTGAGTTAATCATTAGGATTAATGTCATCTTCGTTTGCATTGTTGTTAAATTTTGGCTTTAATTAGCTTGGGACAGTTTATGTTAGAACATAAAGCATTAAATGTGTCAAATCCATATCCTCGTTGTTTGAAGATGCCAAGAGGCAGTTAAGTTGTTGATGGCTCGTAATCAAGGTGTTAAAGGTCCAAGGATTCGGGATCATGACATAGTGGAAGTTACAAGAATCTTGTAAAATTGCATGGAAACATTTTGTGTGTTTGCATGCAACTTAGTGGGGTTGGATTCCCTCAAATTTAGGAACATGGGATCGATCAATATCGCTTGAAGTGTGGAAATGGCATCTAAGTAGAGGTGTGGTTCGAAGAAAGATTTAGTTTTTTGCATTGTAATCAAAGTTTTTGGTGTGAAAGAATAGAGAGCTTGCTGTATTTTCTGTGTAACCCATGTGTTTTCAAAAATAGTGATATTAAAGGCGTTATTTTTACTATTTTAGCATTGTATTTGTGTTCATTGGATAAGGTAGAGCAATCTGCATCTTGTATTCAAGTTGTTTAGTATAGATTTGTTGTTCTTAGTTTATAGATTAGAGTGTAAAGGTTGTAGTTTCAGTTTTGAGCAGTGTGAATTAGAATGGCTCCCCCATAAGAACTAACCACGGGATCTCCCTGCAATTAGTTTGAAATGACAGGGGAGCCAGTCCATTGTAAATACTTAGCATTAGGAAACCCAAAGAGCCAAGAAAGAATTTGTTATCTCAAACCCTAGGTGAGCTAGGAATGCATGGTTAGGAGTTTGAGAGAGGAAAAGTGAAGAACTCAGGCAGGGGTAGAAGGTACAGTATGGAAACTGTACGGTATTAGGTAGGTCTTGGTCATATTTTGACACACTGAAAAGGAATGAGGCTTGAACAATCCACTAGAGTGAGAAATTAGCAAGGAACTCTTAAAACCCTAGGTATTAGGCCTATTAGCCCTAGTAACCCTTGAATGTAGGAATCAACTGTACGGTACAGACAGAGGCTTGAAACCCTATGAAAGATTTAAAAGCCTGAAAAGGGTGTCAGTAAATGTAATTTGTTTGCTAGGTCCTTTGGAAAGTTAGGGCAGGAAAAGAGAAAAAGGGACTAGTAAGGGCTAGTAAGAATTAGGCCTCTTCTAGGCAAGATCTTGAGATCGGATGAAGTGGAAGCTAAAGAACCTCAAAAATGTATACAAGTGGATGTGAAATGCAAGGAGATAGTATCTTTAACTCCCTTGCAAGCAGTTCTAGTAAGTTGAAGAAGTTGGCACTTAGACCCTTCTAAGTCCAAGGAAGAGTAATCAGTTGCAAGAAGGTGTTGATCTTCCAAAGGTAAAGCACAAGGTAGAAAACTCTTTGAGAAGAGTTGGAGCAGGACTAGGATAGTCTTCTAAGCTCAACAAGAACCCTTGGTAGCAGGTTCCAGGCAGGAGATAGTGGAAAGTCTTCTAGAAGATTGTGCAAGCAACCTTTGGGTATATCATACACCATATTGGTATCAGAGCTTAGTTGGATTCAAGGCTTGTGATTGATGTTGCAGCCCACTGAGTCAGTAGGAGAGAACACACCAGAGGAAAGAACCATGGTGACTAATGCAGAGTTGGCCAAAAAGGTAGAAGAGCAAGAGGAGGATAACCGGTTGCTGAGAGAAAGGTTATCTCAAGTGGAGAAGCTCTTGGATGAAGTCCATGAGACAGTAGATAAAGTGAAAGACAAGATAGAGCAGAAAGAAGAACAGGAAGCCAAGGAAAAAGAAGAGGATTTGGAGGAGGAAGCTCCAAAGCCCGATCATGTTCTTGCTGAAGAACCATTCTTGAAGGCATTGCAAGCCTTAAGTGGTAAAGCATTGGATGGTGTGCCACTATTTAGTGGACAAATGGACCCTGATTCAGTTGTAGACTGGATTGAAAGCATTGAAAATCACTTTGAATGTGATGGAATAACAGAGGCCCAAAAGGTAAAGGTGGCCAAGTCAAGGTTGAGAGGAGCATCTCTCACATGGTGGAAGTTTGTACAATCTGAAAGAGAGAAAGAAGGCAAAGGACCCATAGTTTCATGGAGAGGAATGGTATCTAAGATAAGGCAGACCTATCTCCCTGATGATTATGAAGTTCAGTTGCATAGGAGAAGACACAATCTAAGGCAAAAAGATATGGATGTCCAAACATACACAGAGGAGTTTCAAAAATTGTTCCTTAGATCAAAAGTGGTTGAAGATGAGAGCATCAAGTTAGCAAGGTACATGAATGGGCTCAAGTGGTCTATCCAAGAAGATATGAGCTCAGTAAACTTCAAAATAGTCCGCCAATGCTATCAAATGGCTTTGAAGATAGAGGAGAAAGGCAAAAAGAAACAAGAGCAAAACCCCAAAAGTAGAGGTAAAGGGAAAGATAGTAGAGGACAAAGAGGAAGTTATAGTGAAAGAAGTTCATAACCAAGAGCCCAAGGAGAAGTCATATTTTCAGAACAGCAAGAAGGAAGCTCTAGTAGAGGTGGTAGAGGAAGAGGATTTAGCTCTAGAGGAAGAAGTGGTGGACAAGGAAGAGGTAGTTACTTCACTAACATGAAATGTTACCACTGCAAACAGTTGGTACACCCGGCCTATAGATGTCCAGAGAAAGGTAGCACTTCTCATGGAGGAGATAAGAGAACCAATCTGATTCAAGATGAGATAGCTGCAGCAGCTAAACATCCTGAGGTACCATTGAATTCTGAGGAAGGTGAGAACCTCATGATGAGGAGGACTTTGATCAAGGAACCGGTTAAAGAAGAGCCAAGCCAAAGAAGGTCCTTATTTAGGATAAAGTGCAAGATGATGGGGAAAGTGTGTAAGGTCATCATTGACTCAGGTTCTACTGACAATATTGTGTCAGAGGAGGTAGTCAGCAAGCTGAAGTTGACAAGGATACCCCACAACAATCCTTACAAGGTCACATGGCTCAATAAGGGTCAGCATGTCTTGGTGAATGAACAAGCATGGGTGGAGTTCTCAATTGGTAGGTACAAAGAAAAAATTTTGTGTGATGTGTTACCTATGGATGCATGCCACTTGCTCCTAGGTAGACCATGGCAATTTGACTGCCAAGCTGTGCATGATGGAGCTAGGAATTCCTACACCTTCAAGAAAGACAATGTAACCTTCAAGATTTAGTCTTTGCTAAAAGACACAGAGGTGCAGACAGTAGGTTCTAAACTACTCATGGTGGGTGAAAAAGAGTTCTTGGAAGCCTTGGAAGAAGGAGAAGGAGTTGGCTATGCAGTAATGATCAAGCCAAGAGAGTTGAGCAAAGAGAAAGCAACTGGAAAGCAAGAGTTACCTAAGGAGATACAGAAATTGTTGCAAACCTATGAAGGTATAGTAAGTAGTGGTCAACCAGCAGCATTACCTCCTAAAAGAGCCATAAGTCATAGGATAGACTTGATACTAGGAGCTACCCTTCCAAACAAAGCAACTTACAAGATGACACCTCAACAAAATGAGGAAATAGCTGGGCAGATTCGAGAACTTCTTGACCAAGGTCTCATTAGGAAAAGCATTAGTCCATGTGTAATACCCAATGTCTTAGCACCTAAAAAGGGAGGAGAATGGAGGCTTTGTACTGATTCCAGGGCAATAAACAAGATAACCATCAGGTATAGGCTCCCTATTCCTAGGATTGAAGATCTCATGGATTGTCTAGGTGAAGCTGGGTGCTATACCAAGATAGATTTAAAGAGTGGTTATCACCAAATTAGGATACATGAGGGAGATGAGTGGAAAATAGCCTTCAAAACCAATGAGGGTCTTTATGAGTGGCTAGTTATTCCATTTGGCTTGTCTAATGCCCCCTCCACATTCATGAGACTCATGAATGAAATCCTCAAAGACTACATTGGAAAGTTTGTAGTAGTGTATCTTGATGATATACTAATCTATAGCAGAACAAGAGAAGAGCACCTCCAACATATAGAGCTGATTTTCAAGAAGCTACAAGAGGAGAAGCTGATGATCAATCTAGAAAAGTGTGAGTTCATCAAAACAGAGCTGGTGTAACTTGGATTTGTGCTATCACATGGCAACTTGAAGATGGACAGCAACAAAGTGAAAGCCATCCTCAATTGGCCTACTCCAAAGACAACAATAGAGGTAAGAAGCTTCCATGGTCTTGCTCAATACTATAGGAAATTCATCAGACAGTTTAGTGCTATTTGTGCCCCTATGTTGGATACTATAAAAGGAGGAATGAAGACTAAGTTTGTGTGGAATGAACAAGCTAACAAAAGTTTTGAGTTGCTAAAGGAGAAGATAGCCACCCAACCTATTTTGGTGTTACCAAGCTTTGAGAAGCTATTCACCATTGAATGTGATGCAAGCAATGTAGCTATTGGAGTTGTTCTCAGTCAAGAGGGTGGACCGGTGGCTTTTCATTCAGAGAAGTTAAGTGAAGCCAAGAAGAAGTATTCTTCTTATGACCTTGAGATGTATGCATTGGTTCAGGCTCTAAGGAAGTGGAGGCATTACTTGCTTCCCAAGGAATTCATTGTGTATTCAGAAAACCAAGCACTCAGTTTCCTGAGTTCACAAGAGAAGTTGAGTCACAGACACATGAAATGGGTGGAGTATTTGCAATCTTACACCTTCAATATCAAGCACAAGAAAGGAGCTCTCAACAAAGTGGTTGATTCCTTGAGTAGAAGAGTCCTCACAATTCAGGAAATTCAATTGAAGAGCATTGGCATAGATCATTTCAAAGATCTATATGCAGATGATGAAGACTTTGCAGACATTTATAAGGTATGTGCTGAATACAAGAATCATTTCCATAGCAAATATGCTGAATATACCTTGCAAAGTGATCTTTTTTAAAGGAAATCAACTATGTGTTCCTAGAGGTTCTATTAGGGAAAACTTAATACAAGAAAAGCATAATGGTGCATTAAGTGGTCATTTTGGGATCACCAAAACTCAAGAACTAGTTCAAAGGTTTTACTATTGGCCAAGGATGAACTTAGATGTCAGGAGGTATGTGGAAATTTGTGTGGTGTGTCAAAAGGCCAAGGGCACTTCTTCAAATGCAGGCCTATACCAGCCACTGCCTATCCCTTCTAGGCCATGGGAATGCTTGAGTATGGACTTTGTAGTTGGTCTACCCAAGACAAGGCAAGGTATGGACAATGTTTATGTTGTTGTAGACAAATTCAGCAAAATGGCTCACTTTGTGCCATGCAAAACAACCAATGATGCCAGTCAAATAGCCTCTCTTTTCTTTAAGGAGATAGTAAGGATTCATGGCTTACCAATCAGCATTGTATCAGACAGAGATGCTAAGTTTATGAGTCATTTTTGGAAGACTCTTTGGCAAAGAATGGGCACCAATTTATCCTTTGGATTTGCATACCATCCCCAAACTGATGGTCAGACCGAAGTTGTGAATAGGACACTTGGAAACCTCTTGAGATGCTTGACCAAGGAGTATGGTCAACAATGGGATTAGATTATTGGGCAAGCTAAATATGCCTATAATGATACCATCAATAGATCAACGGGGAAGAGTCCCTTTGAAATTGTTTATGGTCTACATCCTAGAGGTGTTTATGAGCTGATAGAGTTGAAGGATGGAGTCAAGGGAAGTGGTTATGCTGATGACTTTGCCTATGCAATGTAGGAGATTCATGAGACAGTCAGAAAAACACTAGTGGAGAACACCTTGAAACATAAGATTAAGGTGGATGAGCATAGGAAAGAAATCAAATTCAATGTTGGAGACTTAGTCATGGTGCATTTGAACAAATCTAAATTGTAGAAAGGAGTTCCTCATAAGTTGCAGATGAAGAGGATAGGTCCCTGTCCTATCTTGGAGAAGTATGGAAGTAATGCTTTCAAGGTGCAATTACCAAATGACAGTGGACTGTCCCCTATTTTTAATGTTGCAGACCTAGTCCATTACAAAGGACCACCACCAAACATGGATCAGACCATCCAAGAAGTCATCCAAGATGTGGAAGAACTTAAGCTGCCCTCCACTGCAGCCAAACAAGCTGATAAGATCTTGGATACCAGGGTCTACAAGTAGACTAGGACCAAAGAGTATAAAGAACATCTAATTAGGAGGCATGGACAACCTGATGCAGATGCAGTATGGGTCAAGGAGGCAGAGTTAGAGAAGTTGGGCATTGATCTCAACTTGCTCAATCCAAGGGTGGATTGAAATTTTCTATTTTGGGGAGGATGGTGCAGGAGCACCTAGGCTGACCTCCACCTTGTTTGTCACACAATTTTGGCTTGTACCTGACCTTAGCCAAGTCAGGATCTTAGGATGTTTGATTTGTACCTTATAAGGTCTTGTTAGTGTGGTGAGGTAATCATTAGGATTAATGTCATCTTAGTTTGCATTGTTGTTAAATTTTGGCTTTAATTAGCTTGGGACAGTTTATGTTAGAACATAAAGCATTAAATGTGTCAAAGCCATATCCTCATTGTTTGAAGATGCCAAGAGGCAGTTAAGTTGTTGATGGCTCGTAATCAAGGTGTTAGAGGTCCAAGGATTCGGGATCATGACATAGTGGAAGTTGCAAGAATCTTGTAAAATTGCATGGCAACATTTTGTGTGTTTGCATGCAACTTAGTGGGGTTGGATTCCCTCCAATTTAGGAACATGGGATCGATCAATATCCCTTGAAGTGTGGAAATGGAATCTAAGTAGAGGTGTGGTTCGAAGAAAGAGTTAGTTTTTTGCATTGTAATCAAAGTTTTTGGTGTGAAAGAATAGAGAGATTGCTATATTTTCTGTGTAACCCGTGTGTTTTCAAAAATAGTGATATTAAAGGTGTTATTTTTACTGTTTTAGCATTGTATTTGTGTTCATTGGATAAGGTAGAGCAATCTGCATCTTGTATTCAAGTTGTTTAGTATAGATTTGTTGTTCTTAGTTTATAGATTAGAGTGTAAAGGTTGTAGTTTCAGTTTTGAGTAGTGTGAATTAGAATGGCTCCCCCATAAGAACTAACCACAGGATCTCCCTGCAATTAGTTTGAAATGAAAGGGGAGCCAGTCCATTGTAAATACTTAGCATTAGGAAACCCAAAGAGCCAAGCAAGAATTTGTTATCTCAAACCCTAGGTGAGCTAGGAATGCATGGTTAGGAGATTAAGAGAGGAAAAGTGAAGAACTCAGGCAGGGGTAGAAGGTACAGTACGGAAACTGTATGGTATTAGGTAGGTCTTGGTCATATTTTGACACACTGAAAAGGAATGAGGCTTGAACAATCCACTAGAGTGAGAAATTAGCAAGGAACTCTTAAAACCCTAGGTATTAGGCCTATTAGCCCTAGTAACCCTTGAATGTAGGAATCAGCTGTACGGTATAGACAGAGGCTTGAAACCCTATGAAAGATTTAAAAGCCTGAAAAGGTTGTCAAGAAATGTAATTTTTTTGCTAGGTCCTTTGGAAAGTTAGGGCAGGAAAAGAGAAAAAGGGACTAGTAAGGGCTAGTAAGAATTAGGCCTCTTCTAGGCAAGATCTTGAGATCGGGTGAAGTGGAAGCTAAAGAACCTCAAAAATGTATACAAGTGGATGTGAAATGCAAGGAGACAGTATCTTTAACTCCCCTGCAAGCAATTCTAGTAAGTTGAAGAAGTTGGCACTTAGACCCTTCTAAGTCCAAGGAAGAGTAATCAGTTGCAAGAAGGTGTTGATCTTCCAAAGGTAAAGCACAAGGTAGAAAACTCTTTGAGAAGAGTTGGAGTAGGACTAGGATAGTCTTCTAAGCTCAACAAGAACCCTTGGTAGCAGGTTCCAGGCAGGAGACAGTGGAAAGTCTTCTAGAAGATTGTGCAAGCAACCTTTGGGTATATCATACACCACCTAGCATTACCAACATGACAAATATTCTACAACTATAATGCTTCCTAAGTCACGAGCGATATATTTTTCCTCATCATGATTGATGGTTGTGGATGAGGCTTAAATATCAATGGCCTCCTCGCCTCCCCATTGTGTTTGTGGTGGGTCCCCATCTAGCCCTACGGGATAGTGGGAAATGGTGGAGATCAAGCATAGAAGATCGAGCGGTTCCTATAATGTATATGGTGGGACTAGATAAAGAGGAAGGTGACAAGGATGGATAGTAACATGTAGACAAGTGGAGGAAAATGATTGATCAATATGGCAATTCACATCTCTATTGTGAATTTTACAACATTCACAAGGTGACTAATGGCATTATCCCACTAACTCACTGAAGATTTGGTGAGCCCACATCTACTTCTATAGGATAGGCTTGTGACACATGTCTTGGTGGACTCCACACTCAGTAAGCTACATATGTTGAAGATTTGTGATGGTTACTAAAGCAGATCTTTAATTCGATAGTCTCATTTTAAAGTTGCACGATGAATATGAATCGACGGATCGTGGCGTGAAAGTTGTAGATCAATGACTCAAGTTTAAACTAAGAGTCTTCAATGGCTATGATAATGTGAACGAGGGTTTCAACTACAAACTGACTTAGGGAGAGAACTCAATTGGCCTAATTTCTCTAGCTACTAGTCTTTATTGGTGACG
This sequence comes from Sequoia sempervirens, assembly GCA_007258455.2. NCBI lineage: Eukaryota > Viridiplantae > Streptophyta > Pinopsida > Cupressales > Cupressaceae > Sequoia > Sequoia sempervirens. Next base: position 893,603,459 of record VDFB02271358.1, read on the forward strand.
AGATAATCAAATTGATGACATGGACATGTGGATGAGGGAGAATTTGATTGTGATCTGACACTAAGAACATGAATTAAATGAGACTAAAAGCCTATCTTTTCAATATGCTATAAATAGAAAAATCTTTGATCCTAATAAGTGAATGTTTGGCTCAATGATCTAACGACGTGTAAGAGAAAAAAAATATCTGACCCTAGTAGAAGATTTGTATAGTGTGAGAATCTCGAGGAAGATGTTGCAAGATGGTGATGAAAAAAAGGGAAAAAACAAAATTTGGCTATGTAGTGAAGAGTTTTCGAATAGAGTATTGAGTGTATGTTGTAGTAGTGTGTTTTTGAGTCTCTTGAGGTAGACAGAGAATGAACTAAGTAAAAAGAGAGGAAAGAACTATAGAGCATGTGCATGATCTCCTGAGGTGGGTAGAGAACACACTAATAGAAAAGGTGCAACATGATTGAGTAGTGTATTTGTGAGTATTTTGAGGTGGACAAAGAATACACTAAAAGAAAGAGGGAGAGTGCAAAGGAGGTTTGGTTGAGTAGAACCAAAATGAAAGAGGGAAGTCTCAATCAAGGTTTATCTCCAAGTGTAGCATAAAAGAGGTGCAAAGAGGAGAACTAGGTTGCAAAGGCTATAACAAGGAGCTAAGTAGTTGCAAATTAAGTTTTAACATTAAATTGTGTTCAAGTGAACAAATTGTTATTTCTTATTTTGTAAATCTAATTGGTGGGTGCCATCAGATATCTGGGTAGGTGCTCAAAGTAGGGAGTGGATGCTCCTAAAACCATGGTATTGGGGTCTCCTTTGGGTTAGTTCTCTTAAAATTTGTAACAGATCTCTTTGATTGTGAGGTTGTATTAGAACAGTATCTCCTAGTAGCATTTCTCACTGTGGTTTTTCCCATCTTGGGTTTTCCACATATATCTTTTGTTACGTGATGATAGTGTGCATGTTGATGTAATTTCTTAGTAAGTCTTAATCTCCACATAAAGGTTTAAGGAAATTAATCTATCAGAATTAAATTTTTAAGTTATCTACTAATTCATCCCCCTCTTAGTAGTTCAATGTGTTCTAAAAATTGGTATCAAAGCCTAGGCTCCCTAAGATAAGCTTAATCAGCTCAGGTAAATCTTGGCTTAGTAAGCACAATGGTTGGCTAGGAAGGTTCCTCTACAAAAAAAGAACTTAGATTTTATGGTTCAAATAATGCCTTCTAGATTCTTATGATGGAGACATACTCAGGGTATCTAGGGTTTGATGTATATATGTCAGTTAAGAATGAATATACACCACCTGCCACACCCCCTATAGATGTTGCAAGGAAGAAATATTATGAGAATAATGCAAAGGAAAAACATGTTATTCTATATGGTTTGACCAGTTTAGTGTTTGTTAAAGTCATACACTATCAAACTACACATGATGTCTGGGAGAAGTTAAGAGGAAATTTATGAAGGAGATGACAAGGTAAAGTTGTCCAAGCTACAAAACCTCATAGCCAATTTTGAAGGTATAAAGATTAGTGAAGAAGAAAATATTGCAAAATATCTTCTTAGAGTTGATCAAATAGTAAACTCTATCAGAGGACTTGGAGAAGAGGTTAAAGAGAATGTCATCGTATGAAAAGTCTTAAGATCCATGACTGCCAAATATGATTCCAAGATTTTAGCAATAAAGGAAGGAAGAGAGGTAGAAAAACTCACTCTTGATGAGCTACATGGCATATTCACCGCATATGAGATGAGAATGGAAAATGTAGAGCCATCTAAAAGAGAAGTTGCATTGAAATCCACAACAAAGGAGAAGGAAGATGCACCCAAGAAAGCTAAGGCAGAAGAAACTACATCCGAGTAGGAAGAGACTGATCAAGAAGAAGTCAATTTCATCAAAAGACTTAGAAGAGGCTCTGAAATGTATTGAGGTAAGTTACCCTTCAAATTCTTTGACTATGTTAAAGTGGGTCATTTTGCTGCAAAATGTTCACATAATAAGAAGGATAACTCTAAACAAGAAGAGGGTAAAATTAAGAAACACTACTTCCCTAAAAGAAGAAGCACTCATAAAAAGAAGAAGAGTCTATACATCCAAGAGGATAGTAATGTATAGAAAAACTATAGTAGTTTTAATGAAGACTGAGACTATACCTTCCTGATGAAAGAAAATGAGTTTTTTTTCATGGAAAAATATTCAGAAGAATAGAAGGCTAGAAAGGTTGAGGATCTTGGTAGAGAAGGTGTAGAGGAAGGTGAGGTTTAACTTGAAGGTGAACTCATCTATGCACTAGATGAGATTGATGACCTAAGAGAGGAGATTGAGAAGTTGAAAAAGGAAAATAACCATCAAAAGAAGCACGCTCAAAAGGAGTTAGACAAGCTAACCAGGAGTCTTGAAGAATCTAACTAAAATGTGGAAAGCTTGAAGCTACAAGTGGAAGAAGCCAAATTGATTAAAGAAGTATTCAAATCCAAGATACACCCTGAAGCAGATAGAAGTATGAAATTAGAAGAAGAAATAGTATCCTTAAAAAAAGATTTGGAAAAGGCTAGAGAACAAATAGAGAAAGGCTTGAAACTAAAGGGAGGCTAAAAAATTATTGATGGACTATTGAGCACACAAAAACCTTCCAACAAAGAAAAATTTGTCTTAGGGATTGAGAAAGGAAAAAGCACATTTATGGATGCCCCTACAAAGCTATATGAAAGGTTTAGAGTTGGAGAAAATTCAAGTAAAGATAAAATTTGCATGAAGGACACCTCAGAAAAGGAGAAGAGAACTAGTGAGTTAAAAGAAGCTAAAGAAAAGGAGAAGCCCATTGTAGACAAGAAGGATAACCAGTCAGCTCCCAAACTTTAGAAGAACAGGAGGAATATCAGAAGGAATGATGCAAAAGGATTTACTAGAGTGAAGGATTTGAAGAATCCTAGACAAAGAAGAATCCCTCATCCAACTCAAGGAAATGTTATGACTAGGTACTATTCATATTTTTATGGGTACCGGTATACATGTAATCAATATAGTCATAGGGCTAAGGACTATAGAGTCATTCCAAAAGGGGGTACAAATTTTGTAAGAAAAAACTCATTTTATCCTTTAATCGATATGAATGTAATGTGTTAAAATTGTAACAAATTCAGTCATATTGCAAAGAACTATAGAAAAAAATTCATAAGACCAAATTTATAGAATAAGAAAAAGATAAAAGCACCATCTAAAGAGAGCAAGTAGTCTACTTATCCTGAAAAGAAGGAAGAAAAATGCGAAAATAAAACTAAGGTGTCAAAAGAAAGAGAGTAGATTCCCACACCATCGATGATTGCACAAATGACACTTCATGCAAAAAAGAAAAATTTGTGGGTAATAGATAGTGGTTGCTCCAAACATATAACTGGAGATAAGAGTAAATTCATTAAACTCAAGAAATGTAAAGGAGGATTAGTTAGTTTGGGTGACAACACTATAGTAAATATATGTGGTAAAGGAATATTGAGCTTAGATGGTAAAAATCCAACCAAGGATGTCCTTTATGTAGAGGTACTAAAGCACAACCTATTGAGTGTAAGACAAATGTGTGACAAAAAATATATGGTCACGTTTGATTCAGATGGTTGTAAGATGAGGAAAGATGGAAAAAAAATGTACAAGGAGTAAGAACTGACTCCAATATTTACAACCTCTATGAAGTAAAAGGTCAGAGCTTTCTGATAGGTCAAGTAGATTAATTATTTTTGTGGCATCGGAGACTAGGGCATATAAAATTTGTTAACTTAGTGAAAGTAAGTTCAAAAGGTCTAGTAAGAAACTTTCCCAAGATAACTAAACCTACAAACATCATTTGTAAAGAATGTTTTTGATAAGGTAAGTAGCATTTACAAGGTGTTGTACCCTTACACAGAGAGCCACAAGGGCCAATAAAGTTTGAGACCAAAAAACATCAAAAGACTAAGCCAAAAAACAAACACATCGGACCAACAGTATACAGACAAAAAAATGGACCAACAGTAGACTAATTGTAATTTTCCCAGTTCTTAGACATGAGATTAACATCATCCCCAACCCATTCCTGGACATCTTCAGCATTCTTCTTGTCCATTTCATCCTTCATAACTGTTGACAAGGTGTTGGTAACATAGTGGAATAGCTTGACAATGAAATGGTTCAAGCCATAGAAATTTTTGTCCAACTTTTTCATTCTTTCCTATAGCACAAGGACCTCCTCTCCATAATCTATAGTATTCACAGTATCAGCACACTCCATGTCTAATGGGCCCGAGGACTAGGAAGTTGAGTTCTCCTTCTGCACTTTGCTAATATCAGGAATGGAGTGGGGCCCTCCAACATACTCCTCCTCCTCATCCCCATACTCCTCCTAATCCCTGCAATCTTTACTATCAGACCACTCCTCTTCTAAATCCAATTCATTAACCTGCACTTTCTTGTTATTCTTAGCTAGCCTACCATATCTCTTAATGATGGTATTTCCACTAGTCACCACCATAGTCGCAACCACTGTGTCCCCCTTAGAATCCATGCACACCACATTTTTAGCTCTATTGTCCCTGGTCAGAGGCTCCATCAAACCCTTTTATTCCTCCTTACCTTTCTTCTTCGAGGTGGGTTTGCAAATAGTCTTGGTAGGGGTCGACTTAAGCTCACAGAGACTAGTTGCAACACTAGTCTGGGAAACACTTGTGTTCCCCTTAAGCTTCTTAGCAACAAGTTTAGGCTTATTTGTATCAGCAGAGACTGGATGGGTTTTTCTGATGGGACCTTTGGATTGGACTGGGGATATATTGGTCATAGTGGGAGGCTCAATTTCCTCAATACAGACAACATAAATGGGTTTGGGTGGGAATAACGCAAGATGGAAGTGGTAGATCCTCAAAATGAGGCCTTGGTGAAGCAACAGGGGAGGTGTATCATCAGGATTTAGGCTAGCAGCCTCAATGCATTTTCCAACATAACTCTCTAAATCCATTAGAAGGAAGAAAGGAAAGCTTAACAAAATTTTATACTAGAGGTGATTTAAAAGAGGGAAATGGTAGAAGTAGTAGGTTTTATATCTACCTTCTAGAGTCACGTAATTCATAAGGGTGAGGCAAACATGGTTCCAAGGTTGTGGAAGAGATTCTCTCTCAAACCCCAACTGGTTAAGAACTGGCTTCTCATTCCGCACAAAAAAAAGCATTCATACTTTCATTATCCTGGGCTTTTATATGCTTTGGGTGCTTCATACCAGAACATAAAAGTCTCATCTCCTATGCTATCACTTCCTCATTCACTTCAAAGGAAATACTACCCAAATTCATTTGACAATATTTCCAAGAGTTAACAAACTATGTGGAAAAATTAGGGTCGTGGCCCACCAAACTCTCCATCAGAGGAGCCAAACTTCCTTCAACACATATGTGCCACACCAATGGATCTTTGTGAAATTCACCACCCATAATGTCACTTTGCACATGGAATAACTAGAAAACCTGTGAAAGAAAAAGGTTAGAGAAAATAGTAAGGTGAAAATTCACCTGCACATTTAGAATTTTAAGCTAAACAAAGCAGCCTTGGGTAATCAAAGCAATGTACAGGTCACGCGCTTGAGGAGATAATTCCCTAAAATAAATCTTTGCAAATTCATAAATGAGGATCTCCAAACACTTGCAGCTAGGTAAGCAGGACATGATGGGAATGGAAGGTTTTCCTTCCATGTTGTTTTTGCACATTAACCAAGGCAAGATGGCCACATGGCCAAATTTAGAAACACCTAAGAAGCCAACTTTTAGAAGCAGAGACAAAATAGTGGAAAGGATAGAACCAATTAGGAGCTTGATCTCATAATTATTAGTCACATCAATATTAAAATCAAAAAACTTGAAAATACGATAGCTTAGCACAATCCCCAAAAGGAGATTACATAAGGTATGGCCTAGCTTGGCCTTAATCACAAATTATCTACCATAATTCCTCACAATATCCCTTTTAAAAATGGATTTTGCCTCATTATTCAATTTTTTTCACTTGTAGGCCACCTCAACCTTAACACCCATCCACATATCCCATAAAACAAGCATGTGGACCCCCCATGAAACCCATAAAAGTGCTTGATTATTTCTTATCATGGATCAAGTAAGGGCTTTGCTCCTTCAAGATTAGACCTTGAATTCCTAGTGGTAGGTTCCCCAAAATTACGCTAGCAATTAGAGAATTTACAATGTGTGCCAAAGTTGGATAAGGCATCAGCCACTTGGTTTCCCTCTCGATAAAAGTGGGTAGCTATCTTTAAATTCAACTTAGACACGAAGAGCCTTATGTCTATTAGAATTTCTTTAGTACTCCACCCTAGTAATCTTCCAAAGTTAACAACATCAATAATAGACTTAGAATCACCTTCGATATGAAGGTTCTCAATCCCCATAGAAATAGCCAACTATAAGCCCTTAAACAGTGCTCTAGCTTCTGCAATCATAGAAGAATGGATACCAATCCCCCAGAGTAACTAGCCACAAAATTTCTTTTGCAATCTCTAATAACAGCTCCTATGCTAGCTCTACCCGAGTTGCCTTTAGCTGCCCCATCAAAATTATGTTTATACCAACCACTATTTGGAGGCTTCCATATAGTGTCTCTTCTATCCAGGGATCTGGAGTTGTCATAGGAGCTTACATCCGAGTTCTGATGCCAAGCTTTGGAAATAATAATTTCCCTCTTATTCAGGCCTTTATCTAGGGTTTTCCCATTGAAGAACGAAATTTTTTCCGCAATGAGCTGAGAACCAATACCAAAAACCTCCTTTGGACTCATCTCAATGTTCCTAAAAATCCTATTGTTTCTCTCTTTCCATAAGCACCAGCAGATGATGGGGGGAACCTGGTTCCAAATTTCACAAGGAAAAGGGTGGACAAAGGGTCCAGTCCAGCTCAAGATAAAGGATCTAATATCCTAACACATAGTCCATTGAATCCCCAAACGTTCTATATCCAGCTACCACACACCAAAAGAAAATGAGCAATGTAACAACAAGTGGTCCACCAATTCTTCATTGCGCTTGCATAAAAAACATATGTTGGGAATCTAGAATCCCCTTTTCCTCAAATTGTCCTGAGTTAGAATCTTGCTATGGAAGGAAGTCCACCAAAAGAAGTTAACTTTCAGGATCATGTGTCGATTCTAGAACCTCTTCCAAAGATCAAGGACAATGCATTGGTCCATCAATAGATTGTAAGTTGATTTAACTAAAATATCTCCCTGCTTATTGTGAGTCTAGAAGAACTCATCCCCCATGTTGGTTGAAGGAAGTCTAGTAAGGGAGAGAAACTCTTGCAGTGTCTTGGCAAGGAGGCTCAAATCAGGGGATAAAGGGTAGCAAATGGCCAAATCATTCCATTTCCTAGCACCATGAGGGCCAAGGAGGTAATCACTAATATAAACACTAAATAATTGTTGTGACAATCTCATAAGATTTCTAAATTCAGAGCTCTCTAGAGGGGTATCACATAACCATGGGTTCTCCCAAAATCTAATTTTTTTACCATTACCAATCTTCCATTTTATCCCAGTCTTCAGCAAACCTTGTAGGCTGCAAATACTCCTCCAAGCCAATGAACCCGAAGGGTGAACCTCTGAGAGGCAGACAATCAAAGGTATGTTTTAAAGATACTTAGCATTCATAATCTTGCACCAATCCTTTCTATTCCTTAGTTGGTCCCAACCCACTTTGACCATTAAAACTTTATTGGTATTAGAGATAGTCATAATCCCAAGCCCACCACAATGTTTAGCTTGACAGACTTTGTCCCATTTAACCAAAAAAAAATTCTTCTTTTCCTCGGTCCCAGAGGTTAGAGGAAATTCCTTTGAATTCTATCAAACTTCTCAGCAATATTTCTGGGAATCTTGAAAATGGAGAGGAAGTAGATATGGATACCTTGAAGAGTAGCAGCCAGCAGATGTAGTTTACCAACATGGCTAAGGATGGATCCTTTCCACCTAGCTAGTTTTCTTTGGATCCTTTCAAGGACTGAATTCCAAAAGTCAGGAGTCACTTCCTTAATAGTAAGGGGTAAACCAAGATAAATTGAAGGAAGAGAACCACTCAAACAACCCAGGATAATAGTCACCTGAGCTTGTAGGTTAGTAGTGTTGTTGAATAAGTAAATCATACTTTTATTATAGTTAATACATTGACTAGAACAAACATCGTAGTTGTTGAGATAATTTTTCCATTTCCTAGCTTCAATCACAAAGGCTTTCCCAAAAAGAAAAGTATCATCCACAAATTGTTGGATCATAGTTGGCTCTAAGGAAGAGGAAGCCTTGATTCCTTTAATAGACCCTTCTGAAAGTAGATTGGAAAATTTCCTTCTCAAGACATCAGCAATCATGATAAACAAGAAGGGTGAAAGGGGGTCACCCTATCTGATACCTATCCTAGCAAAGAAAAACCCAAAAGGAGTCACATTAACCAGAACATAGTAATTAACCATTGTTACACATTCCATTATGAGTTTGACCATAGATTGGTCAAAACCAAACTTAGCTAAGACTTTTGGGACAAAGTCCCAAATCACCTTATCATAGGCTTTTGAAATATCTAATTTAAGGGCCATACTAGCATAGTTGCATCTATCCATGGAATGCAAAAATTCATGGGTGATTATGGTAGTATCAAGGATATGATGACCAGGCACAAACCCTTTTTGAGTGGGGTTGATTAGTTTGTCAAGGAGAGGTTTAATGTGGTTCACCAAAATTTTAGAGAGCTTGATTTTATAAAAGGTATTGCATAGACTGATGGGGTGAAAATCAACCATAGACTGAGGATTAGCAATCTTGGGAATTGAGGCTATAAGGGTGTGGTTCATTTGTTTTAGAATCTTACCAAATTTGAAAAAGTCACGAGCAGCTAGGACGAGGTGGCCACCAACAATCTCCCCAAAGATTTGAAAGAAGGCCAGTGGAAAACCATCAGGGCTAGGTGCTTTGTAAGCCCCCATACTGAAAGTAGTCAACTTGACCTTCTCAGGAGTGACAACACTAAGGATCCCAAGGTTATCATTTTGGGAAATGATGGTCGAGAGAGGGTCCAGTAGTAGACTATCCAAAGCTAGATTAGGAGCCTCAACAGGAGCCGCATAAGCCTTCTGAAGATAATCCGCAACCAAGAGACTAATCAAGGAGGCTGAATTGATCATATCCTCCTACGCATTATGTAATTTAGTTATTTGATTCCATTTCTTATGTTTAATGGTAGAAACATGAAAAAAAGAGGTGTTCTTGTCACCTTCTTTTAGTCATTGGACCCTAGATTTCTATTTCCAGAAAATTTCCTCTTTCCTTAGAATTTGTTCCCACTCCCTTCAGCTCTCTTTTTCGTAGTTGCAATTAGGTAGAATAACATCCCCCTCCATTTTATTTTGAATAAATTTCAATTTATCCCTGACAACTCTTTTTTTCTGGAAAACATCCCCAAAAACCCTTTTGTTCCAACCTTTCACCATACATTTGATATGTTTAAGTTTAAAAAATATCTTGAACATGGGGGAACCACATACAGGAATATTCCACCATTCAACAACTTTGTTCTTGAAATTAGGGTGGGAATTCCACATTATCTCAAATCGGAAAGGGAATGTACCAATAGAAGAATGTTCATTCGAGATCAGCAGTAGAGGATTATGATCCGACACCATCCTGGGCAAAGCCCAAAGAGTGGCACTGAGAAGGTTGGTCTAGTTACTGGAGCAAAGGAATCTATCTAATCTAACTTGAATCAAGTCCTCCCAAAGATGCCTGTTGATCCAAGTAAAAGCTTGGTTTGATAAGTCAATGTCAATCAGGCTAGAACTCAAAAAAAAATCCAAATCATCCATGCTATCAGAATAATCCACCAAACCACCACTTTTCTCTGAGGGATATAAGGGGGAGTTGAAGTCCCCAGCCACTAACCAATGAAAACTGCTATTATTTTTAACCCAGCCAAAAAGAACCTACCAAAAAGCATTCCTAGCATTTCTCTAGTTGGGAGCATAAACATTGATAAGCAACCAAGAGTCGCCTAAGTAGGTAAAGGAAACACCCACACTATTCCGGCAGTAGAATAGTTTAGAGCCATTAAACTTAGAAGAGTTCCAAATCACAACAAGACCACCCAACACCCCATCAGCATCACTATAGGAGTAAGTGGCCCTCTGCCATAAGTACTTAGCAATATTATCAAAATTAGATTTTTTCATCTTGGTTTCTTGTAAAAGTAACACATCTATCTTATGTTCTAAAACATAGTTCTTTAGAGAAAGCTACTTATAAGAGTTATTCAGCCCTCGCACATTACATGACATGACCTTCATTTTTTACCTTTCTTGGAGGAAACATCCAATGTCCTTTGTTTACCAATGGCTATCTCATTTTCACTATCTCTCAACCTCACTTTTCTTTGGTTGGGTCTTCTAGGCTTGGAGTCACCTCCCACATCTTCCTTTTTCTTCCTCCCTCTTTTCTTTAGGGTTACCCAGTTATCCTCTTCTACAAATTTCTCCAAATTCAAACCCTCAGAGCTAAAATTTTTCTCTTCAATAACTCCAGTACCCATATCCTCCCAAATTTCACCCTCTTCACCCATATTCTCACTAGTCCTAGCCGAACCCACCTCCAACAAGGAACCACCAGCTAACTCATTACCCCCAAGAGCCAGGCCAAATGATAAATCATCTACATCCAACAACTTATCAACTATGACATTCTCATTCAAAGAAAGAGTAGCAAGGCTTGAAGCCAGATCAACACTAGAAATCTCCATCCCACTAAGAGGATCCCCAAATATTGTGGGTTCAAACAAAGTTGGCAAGGAAGATTTGGCTAGATCGCCATCCTTCAGAACATCATTCTCTAGAGAATGGTTAGTATTAGTAGCAAAGTCTCCTGGGTTAGACTCCTTATTAAAAGAAGATTTACCATCAGAGATAAGGTGGAAAGGTTTGGCACACTTCTAACAATAAACAACAACATTTTCATAGCACACAGCTTGGATCCAGGTACCGAACTTAGAGCACAACTTCATAGAGTTAGGAATTGTCTTATTCACACTAATATTCACACAAAAGTAGGCAAACACTAACCTAGACTTGGATTTGGTGATGGAGTCAGATGTAATGAAATGTCCCAATGAATCCCCAATGCTTTTGAAGATGAATTCATCCCAGTATTCCTTGGGAAACCCACAAAAGCGAACCTAGACTGGTGTTGATTTATTTAGATTCACTGCAAGGTCAAACCCCGGCTTCCAGCAGCATAAAGCTAAATTGTGCTTTCCATATACCCAAGGACCAGAAGAGAGAACCACAACCAAGTATTTCGAGGTTGTGAACTTGAAAATCAAGAGACCACTCCACATTGTGCAGATGTACACACTCCCCTTGAAGCACCATTCAGCAGCAACCCATATTTGAACCATATCTATAGTGGGACGGAAAGAGAGAAAATGACCCACAATAGCATTCTCCATCGAGGAGAGAATCTTATCACTAACCATATCAGAGATAGAAAAATTTATTCCTGAAGCTTTGACTTCCTCTTCAAAAGGAGGTGGAGGACTAGAGCTTAGTTTACCATTGGTCAGTACATCCTTCCAACCTTTAGTTTTTGGAAGAATCTCGACCATCAGCACTTCCACACCAGACAAGACCGAAATCACAGGTGGCACCAAATGACCTGCAACCAAAGGATTAGACCCTCTAGGAGTGGCTCTCGAGGGACATGAGTCCACATGAGACAAGGCGAGGCTCAGGTCAGGGGGGACAGAGGGGGACCATGGGGTACCCCCAGGGCAGAATACACCATGCACGCAGGTTGTTCAAATGCAGACAGAGGAGAGGGAAAACTTTATTTTATGAAAAATGTGATGTATTTAAGATGATTTCTAAAGAATGTTAATAGGGAAAGAAAACAAGGATTAAGTTTCAATCAAAAGAATAATCAACAACAAAACCCCTACAATTGGTTCACACTGACTTGTGTGGTCCCACAAGAAAAAGAGGGTTGAAAGGTGAAATATATTTCATGTTGCTAATTGATGACTATACAAGAAAGACATGGGTAACCTTTCTAAAGGACAAGTCCCAAGAATTTGAAAGATTCAAGATATTCATAAAAATGGTTGAGAAGGAGACTGGTAGGAGGATCAAGGGCTTGAGAACGGATTGAGGAGGAGAATTCACATCAAGTGAATTCATTGAGTATTGTGAGAGCCATGGAATTAAGAGGAAATATTTTGCACCACGAAATCCATAGCAGAATGCAGTAGGAAAATGAAGAATAGGGTAGTTAAGGACATGGTGAGAACAATGTTGACTGAGGCCAATTTAGAAGATATGTTTTGGAAAGAAGCAGTTCATACAACATTGCATATTTTGAATAGAGTTCAAATTAGAGCACATATTGATAGTACTCCCTATGAACAATGCTATGGTAAGCCTACTTCAGTCAAATGCTTCAAGGTATTTGGTAGAAAATGTTACATTAAGAGAGAAGAAGATAACTTGGGAAGCTTTGATTCTAGATGTGATGAAGTAATATTCTTAGGGTATTCCACTCAAAGAAAAGCTTACAAATGTTACAACAAGAGGCTACACAAGATTGTGGAAAGCATCAATGTCAAGATTGATGAGAAGATTAAACATGTTAAATCTGATAAGAATAACCTTGAAGAGGATACAAATTATGAAGAAGAAGATGTTGCAAATGAAGAAGAAGAGAAAGAAGAGGAGAATGAAAAAGAACCTATGAAATATGTGCAGAAAGAATACCTTTCTTATCAGATTATTGGTGATGAAAATGAAGGTGTACAGATAAGAAGAAAACTTGCAAGGAACAAGGAAGAAGTAAAATTTTCTTTCTTGTCACAAATTGAGCCTAAAAACTATATTGAGGTCTGGAAGGATGAAAGCTAGATAAAGGCCATAGAAAAAGAGATAAATAAAATTGAGAAGAACAAGACATGGGAACTAGTTCCTAGACCCCCAAGCAATAATGTTATTGGTACTAAATGGGTGTTTATAAACAAGCTAAAGAAAGATGGAGTTGTAAAAAATAAGGCAATATTGGTGTGTAAGGGATATGCACAAGTTGAGGGCATTGACTTTGAAGAAAAATTTACACCAGTTGCAATATTAGAAGAAATAAGAATGTTTCTTTCATTTTCAGCTTACAAATGATTTAAAGTATATTAGATGGATGTTAAATCTACATTTTTGAATGGAAGCCTTGAAGAATTCTACACAGAACAACTAGAGGGGTTTCAACTATCAGAAGAAGAATATTATGTTTGCAGATTGAAGAAAGCTCTATATGCTCTAAAGCAAACACTAAGGCATGGTACTCAAGATTGGATCAATATCTACAACAAGGATTCAAAAAAGGTGTGCATACAACAATTTTTATTTTAAATCAGAAGATAAGCACATGATTATTGTTGCAGTTTATGTGGATGACATCATATTTGGTGGTAGCAATGATAAGATGTGTAAAGTGTTTGCTCCCCACATACAAGATGAACTTGAGAGGTCAATGTTAGGAGAGTTGTCATTTTTCCTTGGTTTACAAATTTCACAAATTGATGTTGGGATATTTATATCTCAAACTAAGTATGTTAAGGAAATGCTTAAGAAATTTAGGATGGAAGACAGTAGACTAGTCAGTACCCCCATGATAATTGGATGCAAGTTGAGAAAATCATATTAATCCCCAAATTCAAATCAAACAATGTATTGGTCAATGATTGGAAGCTTTCTATATTTAACTACATCAAGACTAGACATAATGCAAGAAGTGTGCATGGTGGCAAGATTTCAGGCTGCTCCAAAAGAGTCTAATGTCAATGCAATAAAGAGAATTTTTAAATATATCCAAAGCATTGTTAACTATGGGATGTGGTATCCCAAAAGAAAATACTTTAATTTAACAACATATACAGAAGTTGATTAGGTAGGAAGTGTAGATAATAGAAAAATCACTAGTGGAGGAGCATTCTTTTTGGGAGAAAAACCTGTCTCTTGGATGAAAAAAAGGCAAGAATCGGTTACAGTCTCCACAACTGAAGTAGAGTATGTAGCAGTAGCAAGTTGTACTCAAGTTCTATGGATGAAATAGACACTCAAGGACATCAAGATTGACTACAATAACCCTATCTCAATTCTTTGTGATAATTCAAGTGCAATAAACATCTCAAAGAATCTAGTGATGCACTCTAGGACAAAGCATATATCAATCAAGTATCACTTTATCAGAGAGAAGGTTGCAAACAAAAAGTAAACATAGAATATGTCCCAACAAAAGAACAAGTTGCTGACATATTCACAAAGCCTCTTCCTAAGGAACAATTTGAATATCTAAGGCAGAAATTGGGAGTAATTTCTCCCACTTCATATCACTAAATCTTAGTGATAAGGCATGGATTCATGGGGAGCTTCATAGAAATTTCATTCATCCCTAGAAATGAAGGAATAGACCAAGTCAAACAAATTGATGTTTACAAATTTCGAATGACTTGATGGTTGCAAGTTTATGGATCCATTCTTTTCATTTGTTTTTTTTTCAAAGGGGGGGAATATATTCAATAGGAGAAGTCTAGCCCTTTGCCATTGATGTCAAAGGGGGAGAAAATGGTGTGAATTCTCATGGTGTTGAGAAAGGAAGAGAAATACATGTCTAAGGGGGAGATGCTATGTTCGAACACTCATATGCAATGTTAATTAGTAACATAGCAATGAATTTTAGTTGGTTTAGAACATTTGGTTTTTTCATCAATGACAAAGGGGAGATTGTTGGCATATTATTTTCATTGATGTCAAAAGGGGATGTCTATGTGAAATCATGCATGTGATATTGATTGCATGATGCTATGGAGAACAAAGGTAGAATTGATGTTGAAGGATGAAGAGATGAGCAGTAAGTTGCAAGTTGGAGTGTTTCCCAAAAAAATGTAATGGTGTCATGGAATGTTGTCATGGCACTGCAAAGGTGGCTTCCAGGTGTTAGAAGAGAAATCAGGATGTAGACTTGATATGGGTTTACTAAGAGCCTCTCAGAAAAATGTTTTGTAGGTCCTAAGAGTGTGTGATGGGCTCAAAATTAATTTATGTGTGCTCTCAATCAAATTTATGGTTTGGTAGATAAACCCTAAGGTTTGCAATCATGGAATTTTCACAGGGTTTATATTTTTGTGTTTACTATTTGCTAGCAATTTTTAGTTGCTTAAGTGATAACTTAAGCTATTGAGGTTGTTTGGGAAACTGACCCTCTTTCCTAGCAGTACTCGCATGACAAATTTTTTGCAACTATAATGCTTCCTAATTCATGAGTGATATATTTGTCCTCGGCATGATCGACAATTGTGGATGAGGATTAAAGATTGAAAACATCCCCGCTTCCTCTCTGCATTTGTGGTAGGTCCCTATCTAGCCCCACAAGATAGCGAGTAATGGTGGAGATCAAGCATAGAAGATCGAACAGTGCCTATAGTGTATATGGTGGGACCAGATAAAGAGGAAGGAGACAAGGATGGATGGTGACGTGTAGAAAGGTGGAGGAGAATGATTGATTGATATGGTAATTCAAATCTTTGTTGTCAATTGCATGGAACTGACAAGGTGATAGATGGCATTAGCCTGCCAACCTGCTGAATATTTGGTGGGCCCATGTCTAGCTTTGTGGGATAGTGGGCTTGTGACACATGCCTTGGTAGACCTCACGCTTGGTAAGTTGCATATGGTTAAAATCTACGGCAGTTATTAAAGTAGATCTTTAACTCAACGATCTCGTTTTAAACTTGGGCGATGAATATGAATCAATGGATCATGGCATGAAAGTTGTAGATCAATGGCTCAAGTTTAAACTAAGATTCCTCAATGGCTATGATGGTGTGAATGAGGGTTTCGACTTCAAACTGACTTAGGGAGAAAATTCAATTGGCCCAACTAGGGGATTGGTATCTCCTTAGGGTTGGTGCCCTTAAATTTTGTAACAAATATTTTTGATTGTGAGGCTAGATTAGGACAGTAGCTCCTAGCAACATTTCTCATTGTGGTTTTTCCCATCTTGGGTTTTCCACGTATATCTCGTGTTATGTGATTATTGTATGCATGTTGATGTAATTTCTTAGTAAGTCTTAATCTACACATAAAGGTTTAAGAAATTAAATTTTTAGAATTAATTTTTTAATTTATCTACCGATTCATCCCCCTCTTAGTAGTTCATTATATTCTAAAACAACCATGATGCATGAACAAACACTATATATGCACACCATATGAGAGTGATACAACCATTAAAGAAACCAAATACAACTCCCTAACATGCATGTTATTTGACCCTCCACATAAAATTTGTATCATCATAAGCCACAACAATGAATGTTGTTAACCATAATGCATGAATAAGAACACTATGCATGCCATATGGGCTTGATGCACACTAGTCATAATGCACACTTTGCACAAAAGAAATAACACTCATATGATATTTTCATATATGGAAATCAACCTTGACTCACACCAAACTTTTTATATGATTTTTATGCAATCTTCAAATAAAACGTATACAATTCAATGACATACATGTAATTAGTACCTTCAAATCAAGCCTATCATACAAGTCTATCTATTTCACTATACCCTTCATACAAAATCCATACAATCATGTAGGAATCAATTGCACTCAACTATGATGTATAAAAAGGAACACCAAGCATGCCATACAAATCTAATGCAACCTTTCAACAAAACCCAACATACAACAAAATGATATATATCATCAATTCCTTCATGAAAATGTAATATAGTCATGTAAAAGAATCAATGTCACTCAACCATAATGCATGAACAAGCAACTTTAAAAAAACTTCCATACAAAATAATTTTTAACCATCAACTAAAATCCATACAACATAGTGGCATATATGTTATTAGAACCTTCACTCAAAAATTCATAATCAACATGCATGAATAAACACACTAAGAAAACCATAATGAACACTAGTTATGATGTATGTTTAACATAAAATACAAAATCAGTTGGATGTTGTCTTATATTCCATTCAACCTAATGCATATGTTTTACTTCATTCAAACAATCAAAGATAAGAGTCAATGTCATCCAATTATGATGCATAAATAAATACATTAGGCATGGCATCAAAGTTTTATGTATAATGGAAATATAATCTACATTGTTTAACCCTAATACATAAGTGCACTTTAAATTCAATGCCATACATTCCATTAGACCAAATTGACTCATCATGAAACTCAATGGAATACATGCCATTAGAACAAATCAACATGCATGCAATGTAAAGTTGTAAGGTGTTGTAACTTTCATTATGTTCATCATGCGACCAAACAAACAATTTCAACATGTTTAGATGGGTAGGTTTATGCTAGCAAAGGTCCTTTGCACCCAAACATGTTAGAGTGGTCCAAGCTAAAATGCACTGAAAATATTTCTTAAGAGAACAAAGTGCAAAAAGGAAACAAAGTTTGATGACCTATTACTCATAAACCGTGGCACTTAAAAACATTTTGTATGAAATAGGTTCACCTAGACGCATTGCTAAGTTTTGCAGAAGCAAAAATTTAAGGAAATATAATCTGATAAAGAGGAATGAACCAGTAAAAGTGATTGATCCTAAAGAAACAAAGAGGTAAATGGAAAATATTTGGAGAAAGAAGGAAGAGACAAAAGTCAAGGAATAATTTGTACCATCTTTCAATGCAAATGTTTCCTTCAGAAAAGTTAAGCTAAGAGCTATGGCTTAAGGGGAGCTTTAATGAAAATATTTTGTCCCCCGCCAGAGAAGAGGTGTTGATGCCTCACCATGAAGATATGTGATGTAGAGAAACATGCTTGATCTATTGGTGAAGATTGAAGAAGAAAATATGATGATGTGGAAGTTTGTGGAGCTTCAGAAGTTAATTGTGCATGCAGATGGAGGGTTGATAGCTTTATTGTTTGAAGCATTCAACGAAAAATTAGGTCAAATTGAAGGACTATAAGTGATTTCATTAAGGAAAACTCATTTCACAAAGGTATTTGAGAAGGAGCGGAGTAGCGAGGAAATAATTCAAAGTGTTCAAGGCGAATTGAAATTCAGTGCATCAAAACCCTAGTTCAACGAGTGAAGAAAATGGTATTTAAAACTCTTGTTTACTAGTTATTGAAGAAACTTATTTGAAAAGTAGTTTGAATCTATTTTGCAATGGCTACAATGAGGGTTGTTCAGGTAATAGAGAAACCACAACCTAAAGTCAAGAAATATCCTATGAAATCCATAGAAGATGACCTGTTAGGCACATTTTCTCATATTTTGTATGGGGTTTTGCTAATCGAGGATATTAGGATCTATATTCATGTGAAAATGGATGAATACCCTAACATTAAGCTAGGATATTTGTGGGAAAATGAGCTAACTAGAGAATATTTCACCCTAAAACCATAATATAGAAACCTTGTTTCTAAGAAATTGGATGCATGGAAATGGTTTTTGAAATTTTTCTATGAGAACAATTGGGTTAGAATGGCACTTAGTAGAATTCATGATTAGTTTGTATATATTGATATACCTAGTATGATAACTAAGGAAGTGATAAGAGAGGTTACCAATCTAAACTCCATTGGACCCATTCCTGTTTTGAAATCTATCAAAAATGAATAGTTATTGTTAGGAAATATTGCATTCAAACCCAGAATCTTAAATCATTTCCTACATAACCCATGAGAGATAAACATGAATACAAGTTTGCCAAAATGCATAGATCAAATAGAAAATCCACAAGATAACACAAGATATACCTTGGGAAAACCCTCAAGAGGGAAAAATCGAGCCTCAAAAATCATCCAGACTCCATCATATTAATCAGCAATAAGCAAATACAAGAGTTACAATGAATACCTCTGAAGTATCAAGTCCTCCAATGCATTCCCATGCATCCAAGCATGAATCCACACATCCCATGCCATGCTTCACAAATGTACTCCACAAGAAGACTCAATAATGATAGCTAACCCACTCGGCCAACCTAAACCACGACACATGTGTTTGATTTTATAGACAAGCTCACACATAATACAACTAGTGGTAAGGTAAAACCATGTACCAAAAAATTATGTGAATACAAAACCACTAACCCCTTATTTAATATTGGGTACTAAGACATCATATTATTTAATATTTCCCCAATATTAAATTATTATCACACAACTCCTACACATCAAATAATAATAATACAATGTTACAATACAACATAAGTGGGTCCCCAAATAATTACCTAGTGTGATTAACAACACCACCAAGGTGTATCACAACTAAATAATTATTTAATTACAACATTATAATCAATTTATGCAATAGTGTACAACACCATATCTCAACATTCTCCCAATTGTTGTATACATTGCATAAGGTATCAATGCATGAAATATATCATTAAATCCATCCACGAAACCACATGAATATGTAACATGCTCTCATGCTCCATCAAGATACCTGCAATAAGAACAAAGTGACTGCCATCTCAAGAAAGAACTCCTCTCATCCTCTAACATGCCACCTATGGAAGAAAAGGAACATGAAAAAGAGAATATGCACCAATCCATGAGCACGAGCATCAAATCCAAGTGACAACAAAGGCTCTAACCAAGCTGATATCAATTGAAAAACCCACATAATCAGAAATAGCATCCAAAACACATGCTAATACATCCAACCATCCATGCCTCCAAGGTATCAATACATCAGTAAACTCATGCCAAGAACATATGCAACATGTAAACTACAACCGCAAGCTCCCTGTATCAAACCTAACGATGAAGAACATGCATATCCAAGAACTCCCACTGCATAGGTAATGTCAAAGCATACCAAGTCTACCAATCAACACTATACATCAAGGTGTGATAAGTAAATTGAAACATGAAGTACCAAGAACAATAACAATGATCCACACATACAACCCAAAGAGCTGCATAATCTCTCACATGTTGCCACCATCCTCCAAAAACATGAACATCCAGGAAGAAACCATGAAGAGATAAAGCCTATAAACCATAATGTCCTTCTATCAACACCTCAAAAGTGTAATGTTGTGTCAAGTACGATATCCTAAGCAACCCTAAATGAAAAGCCTCAACATCATCCATAACACTCAATCGCATAGACCAAGTACAACATATGAATATATGTAACAATGCCAACATGGATGTAAGCCTCTCTAACCAATAAGATCAAACTCAAAGTAACCATCCCCAAAACCAGAAATCAGCCCATAAGCCATCTCCTAATGATCCTCATCAAAGAATGATATCATAAACTCAAATGCACAAGGAGATAACCATGCCATAATATCCTTCAAATGAATCCTATAGAACTAATTATCCATAGATTAAGATCCATATCTATGAAAGATAAAGCAATATAAACTCATGCTACACCATCCTCAAATGAGTATCCAAATCAATCACCATGACTCTACTCAATCCCATGAGAAATCAAAGCATGAAACATAACACATCTGAAAGATATAATGGGAAAATACCTCTCAAATCATAAACTATCGAGTAGACCAAAAGTGGGGAATCAAAATGCTCCTCCAAGATAACCAAGCCATCATGACTCACTCCAAGAACAATCACCTCTATTAGTCTATCATGAACTCATATCCATATCCAAGTGAAAGCTCCTCGGTCTTTCTACTAAAATCTCCAAAGAGTAACCATCTCAAGCAAGTGTCTCTAATCACAAGAGAACTCCAACCATCACCTACATCTCTAAGTATCCACGAGCACCTGTAACTGATCAATACATGCTAAAATCCAAATGCAACATAGCACCATCATGAAGTAATCAAGCAAATGATCAATGCACTCAATACAAATAGAACTACCAAGATCAATATCAAAGCTCCAACCATAGAATCAAGAACCTATCATGACAACATGATCTAACCATCTCCTAGGAGATCACATGCACCAAAACATATATACATCTTGGTCTCAAGAGAACACATATCATGCCAAAACTCTAAGCTAGCATCAAGAGTAAACCATGACATAATATCCAACATACTCTAAACCAAGAAAACATATCCCCAATCACATGAATATAACCATACCAATGATGCATCCACATCATTGCCAACAACTCCTACTAAAGCATGGTATGAGATACACATGGCATCATGACAATCATCCTCTACATGAAGATCATCCAAGTCTACACACACTCAACTACAATTTTAGTAACATACAAGTAAACCAAGATCTCTAAGCCAAGAAGATACATACAACCGCCATCAAAAGATCACAAACCAATCCAACACTACCAAATCATCACTATCAAAAACTCCCATTGAAAGTGTATAACCAATGAATGTACCAAGCTATCATGACATCGTGATCAAACCACATGCTACAAGTCCCATGAACTGACTATTCAAGAACCCAAATCATCCATCCTCTCAATCCTAAAATAACATACCAATGCACAAATGACCACAGACAAGGCCAACTAATGAAATCTGCAACAACAATGAATCAAACCTAGTGGATATAGACAGTCCACATCTGAGTCATCCCACTACAATTAATAGGCTTTGCACACCTAGCAACCACATAACTTGTAGATCCAATCATTGAAACATGGAAACTCATTATCACATTAGTAACCGAAAACTGAGATATCAAAGAAGATAACCATGTAGACATCAAGACTCAAACACCAAAATCAACCACTGATATGATTTACCATGTCCACAAAAGAGTAATCATAGTCAAGGAACCAAATAAGCATCAAGAAGATAAAACCAATCTCCTAACATCAAACCATATGACCACCAAACACCACATACATGATCATGTCGTGTCAATGCATCAAATGTACCTACATATCCATGACACCATAACCATAGCCATCATTGTACCTACTGTAATGCTGAAAAAATGAAAGAGATAAATGATTAAATTTGTAAACCCAAATCAACCTTTCAACATGACATCAATGAAGTTTCTCTAAAATGAAAACATATGCAATAACAAAACAAAACTATGAAAAACCCATATGCATTCACAAGAAATTCACTTCATTTTTATCCTCTTCCACAATATCTTGTATTTGTTCTCATATTTTACAAGCAAAAGCACAAGCTCTGCGGAATTGGATGAGATCAAAATAAGACTACAATTCATGTGTGTTGAAATGTGTGGAAAAAGCATGCTTTTATAGTTGAATTCAAGTTATGAGGGAAATGTGGGACAAATGATTGTAGTGGAGAAAAATGCATGCAAATGGTAAATAGATAAAATGACTAAATTAATGAATATGTGCAATATTTTAATGAATTGGATAGATGGGATACACAAATATATTAATGTATGATTATACAAATGACTAAAGTGACATGGATTAATGATTTATGCCAATGACCGAATGATTGTAGATAACTAATATAATATTTCAATGAGTAATGGATAAATAATATTTTAATGACTATAGATAATTTAATGAGAGAGATAAATATTTATGAAATGGTTATGCCATGAATATGAAATGAATTATATATAAAATGGATAATGGAATTATGAATATGGAAATATGATTTAGTGTATGAATATAATGATCATGGATTAATGATTAATGAAATGGATGAGTTATGATTATGCAAATATATTTAAATGAAATGGATCGATGAGATATTCAAATGGTTTTATGAGGATGGTGATATGAAAATGATCACATGAAGCATGCAATGAGAGATATGATTATGTAGATAATGGAATAAGTCACATGTGCAATAGATGAAAATGATTATGAAGGAATTTTCATACATCTACATTTTTCCCTTCTTTGAGACAGTGCAACCTGTCGCATTGTTTCAAAGAAAAAGATATGCCCCATTGAAAGGAAGACTAAGGAAGGATGACAAGGAGGTAGTGCTATTCCCCCTCAAGAGGATGTGTAGGTTCCAATAACATGAGTGTGCTCTCGAAATGGATGAGAGGACTTAGAATATGAAGGATAAAAATGACAGAGGGAAATTGATAAGGATGATGAAGAAAAGATTCAATGATGAAGGGAATGGATAATGATAGATGAAAAAGAGATATGAAAGAAGATGAAGGTGATGAAGCTTCTTGTGCTTTACAAAATTATTTATCATCATCAAGTGGTAAAATATGACAAATGGACAACAAACACCATGGTATGACATAAACCAAGGTGTGCAAGGTCATCCATCTGTAAAACAGATAGTCACATACAAGGAATGTCCTAACTCATACTTAAGGAAAAGTTGCCCCAGTCTTTTTTTTCAAGACAAGCCGCAGACAATAATCAAAGAAAAGGTGAGTCATGAGACATCATCACTCCTCTAAATCCTTCATGGGACATCCTTGAGGTAGCTAGTAACATGACCAAATAAAATACAAAAGATAAGACAAAATAGACCAACAAGATCAATAGCCAAGCAGATTGTTTTCCAATAAATTTTTTCCAACTTATATTAAGTAATGAAGTGAGTGACAAGTGGATTGTTTTGACAAGGCCTGATATTAGAAGAAGAAACATGTCGTATAAGATCTCAAGTCTGGTTTTGATCATGTAACTACCTGTATAAGGAAAATGACAAAGTGTGATAGTGACAAGGTATTATTTCAGGAAGGACACATCCTATATAAGATCATTGGTTGTGATCAATTTGACTGGTTTTATTGATTTGACAAATCACTGAGTTGACTTGGAAACTTGTTGGCTTGCTTGTCTTGTTAATTTAGGATTTTCATTCGAAGTTCAGACGATTATGTTATGTCTAAGTCGACAATGTCTAATTTATTTTGATTAACTTGATGAACCCTAAAAGACTAACCTAGGGGGGCTCAGGGGCTCATCACTTGATGGCCTTTCCTATGTAGCAATGCACAGAGACCTCGTAGTTCGACATGACCCTTGACTTTGTTTCAACAACAAAGGACCAAATCATGGTTTTATTTGACAACACCTAAAGGACTGACCTAATGCCTCAAAGGCACATCAACAGATTGCCTTGTCTACATCCAGTCATAGAGGCAACATAGTTTGACAATGACAAAGACTGGCATGACTGACTTTGACTCTGTTTTTGGGTTTTTGTATGTTTTTTATATTTTTTTGGATTTTGAAGTTTTATGATTTTTTTAAATTTTTTTCAGGATATTTTACAACTTTTATGGAATTTTTTAGGACATTTTATGATTTTTATGGCTTTTTTTTTTACATTTTATGATTTTTATGGCTTTTTTCAAGGCATTTTATGAATTTTTTTAAATTTTTTTTAGCATAGTGACTTCCAATGATGAGTGCAAAATCTAGTGTAGGTTAAGGATATTTCCCTAGTTGGGTATAAGATGAACCAATAGGGATGGGATGGGACAAGGTTTATCATGAACGGATGATGCGGGAGAAAGACACAAGATGTCAACCGTTTGGAAGTCATGATAAAAATGACAAGGCCTGATAATGGATGTTCAATGGGAGATGATGGAAAGTAAAGGCCTTATTAGAGATCAGGGTGGAATACCAAATAGAGAGATAGTAGATGATGAACCAAAGAGTGACTACTCATAGCACCTATTTGCCAGGTTTTCACCATGGTACTTATCCAAGGTGCCTGTTTACCAGGTTTTCACCGTTGGACAAAAAATTTCTCTTTACTTTTTTTTTTTTGTCAACAAGATGCCTATTTGCCAAGTTTTCATCAGGGTGACCATTTTTTTTTAGGACTTTTTCTGATTTTTTTGTATTTTTTAGGACTTTTTCTCATTTTTTGTATTTTCTGACTTTTTCTAATTTTTTTAATTTTTTCAGGACATATTCTCTAGCTCTCTGAAGCTAGGCATAAAACTTACACAGGTGCAATTTTTTGATGGGCTGAGACAAATGTTTCCCTTTAGGCATGGACAACTAATAAGCGCTAGCACTAAAAGATGTTGTTATGACATATGGACCCAATTAGTTGGGCTCAAATTTGTCAAGTTTCTCATGTTATACTTGATTTTTTGAATTTTACATCAACACTAAGTCACTAATGTTGAAATGTCTAACCAAAACCATTTTTTTATAACTGTGGCAAAGATAGTTCTGGTATGCCTGTAGATGAGTCAAGGCCTTCTTCTACATTCATCAAGAAACTCTAATTCATGCAGTCAGGATATACGGTACTCTTCATCATCAATGATCCCTTTCAAGGAGACCTACAGGGAGGGGACTTCGACCTCTATGGGAAGGATAGCCTCGATACCAAAGACTAGGGAAAATGGAGTGGCACTGGTGGGTGTGCAGATACTTGTGTGGTACACCCATAGGGCAAGGTTAAGTTGAATGTGCTAGTCATGACCAGTGTCATTGAAAATCTTTTTAAGAATTTTGATTATGGTTTTATTGGATGCCTCAGCTTGGTCATTACCTTGTGGGTAATATGGCGTGGAAAAGAAGTGTTGAAAATGGAACTTCTCACATAACTCACGAACATCCTGATTTTTGAAGGGACGATCATTGTCAGTGATGATGGATTGTGGGACACCATACCGACATATGATGTAATTCAGGATGAACTTGGAGATTCGTTTACCGGTTATGTATGTCAAGGGAATAACTTCAATCCATTTTGTGAAATATTCAATCGCAGTGATAAAAAAATTGTGGCCATTAGATGAAGTGGGATGGATTTTTCCTATGAGGTCGAGTCCCCATTGGGTGAAGGGCCATGGCGAAGTGATCAACTACAACTCCTGTGTAGGTGTGTGGATGATATCACTGTGTATCTAGCATTGTCAATATTTCTTTACAAAGTGATAGGCATATTGCTCCATTGTAGGCCAGTAATATCCCTTCCGCATGATCCTTTTAGCTAGATTCAAACCACTAGAATGGGCTTCGCATATACACTCATGTACTTTGTATAAGGTAGTTTGTGCTTCGTTAGTTTCAAGAAATATGAGTAAGGTATTATCTAGGCCACGTCTATATAGGGTGTCACCAATGATGGCATAGTGAGTGGCTTTGTGAAGGAAGGACTTACATTAGTTGTTGGATAGGTTAGGGGGTAAGGTCTGGGAATGTAGGTAATCATAAATGGTATGATACCATGGGGAATTGGGACCAACAATTTTTCTTACCATATCAGATTTAGGGACATCAATGGAAGGAACCAAAAATTGTTCAACTAAGAACTTGTATTGTGACATATTGGTGGGAATGTCCAAGAGAGATTCGATGGTGGTCATGGCATCAGTGGCTTTGTTCTAAATTTGAGGGATCTAAGAAAAAGTGATATCTACAAAATATAGCTTAAAACTCTCAACCATTCTTTTGTAGGGATCCAATTTCTTGTCTTTAGTATCATAGTCATCATTAACCTATTAGATTAACAATTTTGAATCACCAAAGACTTGCAGACTTGTAATTTTCCATTTTATAGCCATGCGCAATCTTGTTAGTAAGGCCTCATATTCTACAATGTTTTTTGTACACAAGAAGGCTATTCTGAAGGATTTGGGTATAGTGTCACCTTGGGGGGTGACGAATATTATTCCTACACCTAATCCATGACTAGTGTACGAGCCATCAAAGTATAATTTCCTTGTTGCTCCAATGTCTAATGTAAATATTGATTCATTTGGGAAATCAAAAACTAGAGGGTGATCAACTTTTGTGGGTGCATCGACAAGTTGGTCTATGATAACATGTCCTTTTATTGCATTTCGTTTCACATATTGTATGTCATACTCACTGAGTATCATGACCCACTTAGCCAACTGTCCTGTCAATGTTGACTTGCTAAGTAGGTATTTGAGGGGATCTATCTTAGCCAAGAGTCTTGTTTGATGATTGAGCATGCAATGTCTTACTTTCTGAGTAGCAAAAACCATAATGAGACAAACACATTCAATAAAGCTATAAGTGATTTCATACCCAACCAGTGTGCGGCTAATGTAATAGATTGCTCGTTCTTTCTCATCATGATCATTTTGTCAAAGCAATGCCCCCAGTGTGGAAGTGGTGGCTGATATGTAAAGAATTAGGTGCTTACCATCTATTGGTGGCATCAAAACAAGAGGTGTCAAGAGGTACTCTTTAATCTATTGAAAAGCTACCTCACACTTGTCTGTCCATATAAAACGAACCCCCTTACGTAACAAATACTGAAAGAGCTAACATTTATTTGCAAGTTGTGCAATAAAACATCTGATGGACTGAAGAGTCAGCCTTGCAATGTCCTGAGTTAACTGATTCATGTTGGGGGAGGCATGTCTAATATAGCTTTTACTTTTGTCAAGTCCACTTCAATGCCTCTATGGGAAACTATGTATCCTAAGAGTTTTCCCGATGTCGCACCAAAGACACATTTTTTTGGATTTAAGGAGGATTTATATTCTTCAATCCTTTTGAAAATTTTGTCCAAGACTCTTAAATGATCACCAAATTTCAAGGATTTTTCCAAAATGTCATCAACATAATCTTCCATCAATGTATGCATAAGATCATGAAATATGGTGGTCATAACTCTCTAATAGGTTGTGCCTACATTTTTAAGTCTGAAGGGCATGACATTCCAATAGTATGTACCCTATGGGAA
Organism: Sequoia sempervirens; assembly: GCA_007258455.2. Classification (NCBI taxonomy): domain Eukaryota; kingdom Viridiplantae; phylum Streptophyta; class Pinopsida; order Cupressales; family Cupressaceae; genus Sequoia; species Sequoia sempervirens. The sequence goes on from VDFB02271358.1 coordinate 893,631,106, forward strand.
AGTGAATGTTATTTTATGTTGATCTTCAGGAGCAATATGGATCTAATTATACCCCGAGAATCCACCCATGAGGGACATCTTGTAGCTTGTTGTTAGATCTACTATGATGTCTATATTAGGAAGTGGGAAGTCATCCTTTGGACATGATTTTTTTAGGTCACGAAAATTTGTGCAAATATGGATTTTTCCATTTGGTTTTTTCACTAATACAAGGTTTGATATCCAGTCTACATAGTCAATAGGTCTTATGAAACCAACATCCAATAATTTCTTGAGTTTAGCTCTGACTAGTAGAGCTATTTGAGGGTACATTTTTCTAATCTTTTGTTTGAAAGGATTTTCATTTGGAAGCAATGGTAAATGATGCAAGACCAATGTGGGGTCCAACCCAAGCATGTTAGCATAAGACCATGCAAAATTGACTTGACATTTTGTGAAAAAGTCTTGAAATTATTGTTACCTGATTTTTAGCTTTTAGCTAAAATCAAGTGACTTAGTGTTTTTTTTCTTTTGGTGTTTTTGTTTAAACATTTAAAAGATAAGCCATAGTCTGCTAGGTTCATTAATATGCATAAAAAAGATTGTCAAGAAAAAATTGCATTTTATTTCAATGTTGTAATTACAGACAAATAAGAAAGAGAACCAATATATATTGTAAAATGTGATCTTTATTGATAATCATGAGCATATAAATGTCCCTCACAAGCCAAGGGACTAGCTATCCTAATGCTAGTAAAGAAGAAACCATATACATATGGATAACAAAATAAATTGCATATAACATGAAAAGGGACCTGTCATTGCTTGGTGGAATGACGAATCCCATTGACTTGGCCTTGCATCATCTCTGTTGCTCTACTTCCATTTGACTCCCTCCTCACTGCTCCTAGGTTTCCTGCATTGGATTAAAACAACACTATTAGAGCAATGAAAGATCCCTCATAAAAATTATATGCAAAACATCTATAATTGTATGATCTAATGTCCACAAGAATTAAATAGCAGCATACCATAAGTGTCCCTAAAAACAAGAAAGGAGTGATCAAACACACGTATGATATGCTTTGTTTATCTAACTATTTGTTCCTTGTGTAGATTTAGGACAAGTCTTGTTACTATTCTGATTCAGCTAATTATAGCATGTGAGGTAAATGTAGCTCCCATGAGGGTAGAGCTCAACATGTTTCCCTCTAATGTTTTAAGATGGATAGGAAATTAAGCAACTTGATCAAATATATGCATGCTATTTATGCATTAAATCAACATGGAATCACACCAGTTGATCAACTTTCATTATCAAATTCAAAAGATGCAACACATAATGTGATTTGTCATGAAATTCATACTTCATAGTGAATAAGTCATATGACTACCACCATGTCAAAAGGAAGGTGCATTTTGTTGGACATGTCTTTCAATCATCTTAAGTGGATCTATGATCCATTTTATTAAATGAAGTAAATGAGCTCAGAGATGCATCAAGTTCAATTATGCATCTCTTAAAATAATGAAGGAGACATCAAGTCATGCCCGAAACCATCATGAGTCAAATGGGGCAGCAAGAAGGAACAAAGATAATCATACATCATTGTGTGAAGGACATTGTCCAATTCATCTTACCTAAATCCTATTGAACATCCACACATCACTTAGGATGGTGAGCTTTTAGGTCACCACCATAAGTGAGATATGTCTACCCCATAGGATTAAAGAAAAAGGAATGGTAGAGTACTGATATTCAGTGAGAAATCATAAGGCAACACAAGGTGACACTCTTTTTAAGCCAAGGTCATAGTGCAAAAATAAATATGATAGAAACTTTTATGAGTCTACAAGGGGTAGTCCTAAGGGGATAATGAATGTATACTACAGGGCAGCAAAGGCTCTAAACTCAAAGTACAATACCCCTATAGTGCAAACTTTGTGTCAAATGATCAATACACATGCCCCATGATGATGTACCAGTCACAATGACCTTAAGGCATGAAGAGTAGGAGCATTGAAGTACAACAATGAACAATGAAAGAAGCATACAAGGAAGCATGATCATCACAATGGGTGGAATGCATATTACAAAGGGGGCAAAGCTATCTATTGTTCACATTGAACAATGAATATCATTCACTCAACAGAGGCACAGGTACGGTCATTTATGCTACAGGACAGCAAGAATCAATGAACAATGACAATTTTGTATGGCAAGAAAAAATGCATTCCAAGATAAGCAAAATGCATGTCACAAGAATAGTGCTATGGAATCAATGTCAAATATAGAGAATGTAGTCCAAGCTTAAGGAGAAGGTTTCATTTCAGTCCGTGAGTCCTAATATACTCTTCATGTCATAAATTAGAGCAGTAGATCATGATAATAGAAAAGAGGACAATCACAGTTTTGGAAATGGTATTGGCAATCAAGAAAAGGAAAGGTATATAATCTCCAAAATACTCAACGGTGAGAATATTAATGGTAACGAACAAGTACAACTATCATGTCAATTTCAAGAAGCAAAACAGAGTTGCATTTTTACTTTTGTCATACCAATGATCATCCATTCCAGAAATAGGCTATAATAGTGAAGGCATATACTTGCACATGAATGTTTTTGATGAAGATAGTCATCATAGAAACCATCATAAATCATGGTGCTTCAAGGGAACAAAGGATATTCATGAACAAGAGTAGTACCATTAAAGGCTATAGGTTTATCCTCATTTTATCTATGCACTTGAAAGACAACCAAGCATAAATGACTCATGAATCCTTATGAAGACAATGGAATCACAATACGATGGGAGGGCTGTCCTAAAGTATTGAGGATAGTCATAATCATACAAAGCTATAGCCAGTTGAGATCCTCTCAACATAAATAATACCATAGGCATAAATTTTGTACCACCAAATGTTGAAGCATTGTTTTCAAATGAATGAAAAAATAGTGTCTTGTGGACAGGGCAAGATAGCAGTAACAATCATAGTCAATTGACAATGCAAGGGAATTTGGAATATGATTAAAAGGGAGATCTCATATTATGATTGACAGTGCTACAAGGAGTGATTGATGAGTTAAAAAAAAAATGAAGCTTTCAAGAGGGGTAGAGTTCTTAGTAGATGATAAAGGCCAATGGTCTTGTAAGCAAAGACAAGATCAGTGATTAATATACAATCATCTTGGGACAACTTTGATAGTAGTTACCATGTTATTAGGTTGTGAATGAAGACAGTGACCTTTTGATCTGTTAAGGAATGTATGAAATAAATGATGTGACTTTTCACTGGATCAGCGTCCAGGGCATAGTGAGTTTTTGAAGCCTATGGGAAATGGAACAACAAAAACATAACAGTCCATGAAAGTGGAGTAAGCTACAGTCAAGCAAGCATGACTAAAATTGATTTGTGGTTATATATCACCATATTTGTCCTGGCATTTATCACTTAAAAAATTATTGTTGCTTTTCTGCTTTATTGGAGATGGTCTTGAAACTAATGTGTTTGTGAAGACAACATGGCAGGTAGTAAAATGGTTTTGTTCAAAACATCAGGGAAGGACTCCTTTACATGTGAAACTTTGATGAAGAAGATACTGAATTTGACCAATAAGGATATCATTGGTACTAGTGGTTTTGCTACAGTCTACAGATTGGTGATAGATGAACGTACAACCTTTGCCATAAAAATCTTAATAGAGGGTTTCCACATAAACAAGGATAAGTGTTCATGAAGGAATGGACAAGATGTTTAGAGCCTTCGAATTGTACCCGTACTATGCAATGGCATTGAATCATTTAGAAAACCTAGCTTTTCTTCATAGGGTAGCATTTTTATTGTGGAATTGAGGTAGCTTTTGTTTCAACTGATGACCCTCTCATGAATCTCATTCATATTATAGTTTTGCTAAATCTGTCACAATGAGAGTAAAATACTAATACCCATGTTTTTAGATTAGATGAAATGTAAGCCCTAGCAGCTATCAAAATGTAGAAGGAACCCATGCTACAGAGAATGAAAACAAAAAATCTCTCTTAGTCATGGCCATAGAGAATGAAAGGAAAATATAGTACACAGAGGTTTTGAAAAGGTAGGGCTTGAAATGAGCATTTTTTTTTATAGAGAGGAGCATACTTGATGTCATGTAAGGGTCTCATTTTTTGTTGCTACAAAAACACACAACTATGGCGGTGGAATGCAAGGAAATACCAAATTTATACAAGAAAATGTTGAAAAAAATAGGAAGAGTGTTGAATATGAAGATACATTCATCAAAAAGCTCAGGTTTGAGCATTCTTTTTTCCAAAATGAATAGAAAAATGAAGATTTGTACACACAAAAGGCTTGCCTTAAGCTTTTTTATAATGATGCTAATGAAAATCTATAGCTTTCACAATCAAAACCTTTAGAAAACTCCATCAAAGTAACCATGGTGGTAGCATGAGCTCTTCAAGAGGCTCGATGGAGAAATGAGGGATTTTTCTTGCATTTTTTCATTTGTTTTGTGCTTTAGGGTTTCTTGCCCTAATTTTGGCCGACCATCAAAGGCATTTTTTCCTTGTTATTTTTAAAATTTGCAATGTGGCAAATATGTCTTATGCTTTATATCTTATGCATAGGGGTCTTTCAAGACTTGTTTTTTTTGCATTGTAATCTACCATAAAGGTCGAGCCTTAGGTTTTTTTATTATTATTTTTGCATTGATGTTAAATATGGAGTAAGTGATGACTTATAAATCACCTAATTATACATTTCAATTTAAATGCAAAGTAATGATGATGTAATATTTTGTATCAAACCAAAATGTGAAGCATTTTGAGTTAAATGATGTTATTATAAATCATTTAATCAAAATTGCTATTATTTCAAATGCAAAATGAAAAGAAGCATGTGTTGGTATGCTTAGTCATGAGGTGTTGAATCTTGTGCTTTGCAAACACAAAAAGCATGAGTCAAAAAGTTGGCAGACATGTGGAAGGAATGGGGGTTGTGTTTGACTATTTTGGAGGAAATGGGACATTTTGGAGACATTTTGTCATGCTTTTCTGGTGGGTCAAGTTATGGCTTGACTTTTTTCCACTTTGGAGGTAGTTTGGAGTGATTTTGGAAGCTTCCATTTTGGCTTTTGTGCTGCATATGACCTAGGGTTTCTAGAAGGACTTGTGTGGGTAGTTGGTTTCAAAATTGCTTAAGTATCTTCAGACTAGAGTTTTTCAGCAGTTCTTTCTTTTTTCTGTAGAGTATTGTAGCTTACTTTGGAGCTTTTTTTAGGTAGAGGACTGCATTGTGACTCCATATCAGACATGTATAGTAGTATGTGACACCATTTTATTAATGAATTTTAGTCGTTTTACCTTCTTAGAAGCTATTTTATTGAGTGTGGTGTGGTGATTGTTGAATGTTATTGTGAGTTTTGATAACTCCTTCAATGCTTGTCTCATTTTAGCACCTTTAAGTAGAATGAACATATATTTATCCAAGTTGTAAGCTATGTGATGGGTCAAATAGTTATTTTAGTTGTGGAAACGTTTCCCTTCAAAGTGGCAAATGACCAAACCTCCTTACAAAATACTTATGCATTAATATATTTAAATGTTTGAGTTGTGTCAAGTTAAGCTAAGATTTTGATAAAACTATGTGTGAAAGCAGTTGTATGGGTCTAAAAAATAACATTAGGTGCATCACCATAGGGTTAGTTTAATTTTTATGTACCCTTTCTTACCCTTTTCTTTGACAAAGTAGTGGAATAGTTTAGGTGACACCATCAAAAGGGGAGCCAATCCATAATCTAGAGGTCTGCTTTAGAATAGGACACCCACAACCTGAAAGCAGTCCCATGTTACATCCAAACTTGCTAATTTCATTCATAGCTTGGCATTAGGGGTGCATATTTGGATCGCTACCAATTATAGCTTTTCTTCTTCTTTTAGGGACGTTGCAAAGAGAACAATTTTAGGATTCTATGTCGTACTTATATTGACTTCCATTACTTCTTCAATCAACATTAGGGATCTCTCTTGATTAGCGGGAAGAAATTCCAACCCTCCATCCTTGGGTGCCTCAAAGAGGTTTTCACCCTCAGATACATCCTTTCTTTTTACTTTTTCTTGGTCAAAAGGAACCTTGTGGTTTTCACCTAAAGACCTTTCATTTTTTACTTTATTTTTTTCATTTTTTTATTTTTATTTTTATCATTTTTGCTAGTAGAGGGTGGAACATTCTCGCCGAAATATGCCACAACATCAAGATCTATAGTAAAACCAATTTTATGGTCCCTATGTGGTATGCCTTCTCGTAGTCCCATGAATTCAGTGATGGCTTCGTCATTTTCAAATATGTCCAAAGTGGGTGGATCTTTCTGGTCCCAATCAACTAATTGGGGGTAAACGAGGGAAATTTCATCATCGATATTACTGAAGGATGGGGAAGCAACAGATAGGATAAATATGGATGTATTATCGGGGTCTCAAAAGGATTCTATCCATGCTCTTTCTTTTATAGTCTTTGGTGGGTTAGGTTTTTGAAAGGAATTGACGTGGATATTAATATCTATGAGGTTGGTAAAGGATGGACGAGGTGTATTAGACTCATGAAAGACATAGTCGAGCTCATAGTCACTGGTGGTACAAGAATCCCACTCATATTCATTAGAGTTAGTGTCATTGTCATAGAGGTTAGTAGGGTTTTCAGATTTATTGACATCTTTCAAAGCACTCACATCCTTATTTGAAAGCACCTTAGTACTTGAAGCGCCAATCTTAATTGGAACAAATCCTAGCCCCAAGTTCTTTGGTTGTTTAAGAGGCATCAAGGGTTCTTTCATTCCATTTTTATGTATGTCAATACCACTAATTCCATCATAACCCTTTTGTTTCATTAGTTGAAATCCTTTACCATATTGTTTTGTCGATAGCGGAAGCAAATCTTCTTCATCTTTGTAGATCCAATCTGAAAAATCATCAATGTCCTCTTTGTTTAACTCTCCCCAACTTGTAAAGGTGGTGATGGGGGGAATTTTGATAACAAATTTAGGTTCCATCTTATAGATAGGCTTTCCATAGGATTTTGGAGACTTTGGTAGCTTGGTGATATAGTAGGAAGTAGTCATATGATATTCCCCACACCCCTCAAGTCCTGGATCTGAATCTTGGGATTAGCGGATGGAATGGTGAACATGGGGAATTTATTTAGAGTGGATGGATCAATGTAATTGGATGGAGCAGATTTTGTAGCTTCATGGTTTATAGGTACTTGATATTCAGGGACCCCTCTCAAATTGGTGCAATATGAAAAGGCATCAGGATCACCAATGATTGTGATTTCAGTGTCATTATAAGGAAACTTTAGAAATTGATGGTATGTGGATGGAACGAATTTCATGGCATGGATCCATGGTTGGCCAAGGATTAGGTTGTATGGTAATTCAAGATCCAGTATGTGGAATGTGGTATCTAGTGATGCAAGTCCAATCTTGATAGGCAGTATGATAACACCCTCAAAATAATGTTCTTCATCATCATATGCTTTGATGACAATGCTCTTAGTTTTATCCACACATGTTTCAGATAGGCCCAATGCCTTCACTAGTTTTAAAGTGCAAATGTTCAATATAGCTCCACCATCTACTAAGACTTTTCTAACCTTGTTGTTTATGAAGACCTCAAGGTGCAATGGGTCATTATCGTTTGACTTGGATGTAGAGTAATCTTTGTCAGAAAAGGAGACGTGGTGGGAGTTGGCCAAGTATCCAACCATGGCTTCAAATCGGTTGAAATCCAAGTCTATAGGGACAAAGGTTTCTGTTAAGGCCTTATCAAGGATAGTGTTGTGTTTAGGTGATATGCGCAAAAGCTCAAGGATGAAAATATGTGTGGGTGTCTTTCCCAGTTGGTCAACAAGGTTATATTGGGCTTTGTACTGTGGCTGCTTTGGAGGAGGACTAGATATAATAATCTTAGCTCTACAGGTGGTAACAGAAATTTCAAGTTGCTTCTTAATGGTGATCGTTTTAACATGGTTGTCAATAGCTTAGAGGTGGTTAATAACTTTGTAGTCAAAAGAGTCATTTGTATAATTAGCATGGTTGTCTATCTTTTGACCCAAACTGGAGCCTTTTCCATGGTCTTGCAATGGATTCTTGAAAATCATATGGTCTTTATTGGAAGTTTGTTGTTGTCACTCAACCTCTATTGTACCATTTTCAATTAGGTCTTGAATCATGTTCTTCAACTAATGGCATGATGAGGTCTTATGCCCTTTGATGCAGTGGTATTCACAGAAAGCATTGTCATCCCACCAAGAGGGTTTGAATTGTCCTAGGTCATATGGTTTGGGCTCTAGGAGTTTTATGATGTTTGATTATACTAGTTTCTTTAGGACAAATTCAATTGGTTCCAAATAAAGGAGTGTATTATCTTTGTGGGTATTTCCTTGGTTCTCTTGGAGGTACCTATTGTTGATTATTTTGTATCACATTAGCTGCTTGGTTGGAAACATATGGTGTGTTATTATTCATGTTGGGTGCTTTGAGATTTAGCATGGGACCTATTTTTTTCACCACTTTTGCATCTACGACTCCATCATTTGTTACATTCTTGTTACGGGACCAAAACTTTTTTTTGGCATTCGATGTTCCTTGGGCATTTTACATTTTGGTATAAGTTTTAATTTCCCCTTTAGTGATAAGGGTTTGCTCAAGGATGACCCTTTTTTCAACAAGGTTAGAAAATGTAGAACAATAATAAGCCTCCAATGCATATTTTAAGTTTGTGTTTAGGTTTTGCACGAACATGATAATTTTTTGTTTTTCAAGAATTTCAACAGGGCAACAGCTAGCTAAACTTCCCCATCTTTGGAAGAAAGTTATGAAAGCTTCACCCTCTTCTTGTTTAGTTTTACATAGGGTAGGAATAGTGATGTCATTTTTGATATTGAAGGAAAAGTGGGTGATAAATTTGTCATCCAGTTCGTCGCATGATCATATGCCTGACGGTAGGTGGGAGAACCATTCTAAAGCATGTCCTATGAGACTCCTAGGAAATAGTCCCATCAAATATGTTTGTTTCAAGGCAATGTCAATCAAGGTCGTATGAAATTCTCTCACATGTTCAATAGGGTTTCATATTCCTTTATATTTGGGTAAAGTTGGCATGACACAATTTGGAGGAAAAGGAGGCATGTATAATGTCCAAAATGGGTAAGGACATAACTATTAGATAGAGTAAGTTTTCTTATTTGACAATTTCATGGTTTCCATTTGCTTTTGCAAGGCCAACATTTGATTGGCTAGGACATCATATGGTGTGAGTGTTGTATCTATAGTGTTTGAAACTGTATTTTTTGTAAGGCCCAATGTTTGTTCTTTGCAATCCAATGTGTTGAAGGGATGGTATGTTGGTGTTGACGTGAGGTGTGAATGTTTGAGTTGTGTTTGGAATTTGGATTTGAGGGATGTGTGTGGTATGAGTTGGAATTTTTGATTTGAAATTTTGAGTTGGGATGTAAGTATTGTATTGCGTATGAAAAATATTAGAAGTATTTGGACCTTGTGGATGTTGAGTGTTGAATTGAAAAGATCCTTGAGGATTTGTTTGAGGAACACTTGTGTTAGGACCTTGCGATATATTGGTGTTTATGTTTGTTCCATGAATATGAACTCTAGTCCTTTTATGTGTACCAAAAAGATTTGATAACATAGTGTTCAAGGCCTTAGTTGTTCCAAATGGTTTTGAAGATGTGGTGTTTGTGGCACTTGATGCTCCAAATGGATTTGAAGATATAGTGTTTGTGGAACTTGATATTCCAAATGGATTTGAAGATATGGTGTTTGTATTAAATGTATTAAGTGTAGAACCAAGGGATTGTGACATAGAATGTATTAAGGATTGTGTCATTGGTTGTGTTGTGTTAAAGTTCATCACTTGTGTTATGCCTTGTGTAATGCCTTGTGTGCCAAAAAAGGTGGTGTGAATTGTTGTTGCATCTTGTGTGCCTCCTCCTAATGGTATTGATATGTTAACTTGTGGGATATAGCTACTAGAGACAATTTTTTTGTTTCCTTGAGTTTGGTTTATGGATGTGGATGATGCTCTTAATGTATTGACATCAAAACCGGGTGGTAATGTGGCACCTTTTTTCAATAGTTTAGCTAGGTAACGTTGAGGGTCTTGTGCCAAGAATTCATCCACAAAAGAGGCAAACTCAAGATCTTGGGCAGCAACTTCTAGTTCTTCTATGATAATGTTTCCATTTTGGTCTCTAGTGATAAATTTCTCAAATAGGGATTTGTAAGGTCTAGGTGTCCTATGTGATGAGTTTGCAAATGGGTTAAAAAATTCATTGTTCAATGGGGAAGCCATGTATTTTCATCTTCTTTGTGATCTAGTTTCAACCATGAAAGGATTTTCAAAGAGAAATTGGATGATATGAGACTAAAACTATGTTTTTAGTTTTTTTTGAATAATGTATGCCTAAATGCAATGCAACTATTTTTTTTTTTTTTTGGGGGGGGGGGTATTTTGAGGATGCCTAAATGAGGGTAATGACAATGTCACTACAATCTAAAGTATGACCAAGTCTAAAATGGGAATGATGCTAATGCAAAGCGTTAATATGATATGTAGTTGAGATGACTATGGTATGAACTATGCACCTTTGTTGTGAAACTTAAGGAAGGAGTTATTATCCAACCTAAGATAGTCCAATGTTTCCAAATGAAATTATCAATGACCTCAAGGAGAGTGGATGACAAGTGACAAGTTTGACAAGGTGAGCCTTAAACTAGACTGACGAGTTCAAAGGTTATACCGAAATGACAAGGACTAATGTGGAAAATGATAAGGTCAATGATAACTTTTCTTTGTAGCAATGTTCCTATGACAAGATATGGTAAGTTTCCCTATTCCAAAGTTTTCAAAAAGGTGTATGCAACCTAATATTTGTTTAAGTGATACAACTAAGCTAAATGAATGTAATGGAATGATGGGAAATTAAGTGAGCAAATCTTTGGTTTAAATAGCTTGTTTGGAAAATGTTGGCTCAGTTTGTGTCAAAGTTGAAATGTTATCATATTTTGGTGTGATGTTTGATTTGTTTTGACAATGTTTTAAATACACAAACACAAGACACCATAGAAAAAAAGGTTTTTGAGTTTGTTTTCGATCATGAAAGATGTTTGATTTTAGCAATACAACCACAAATCCTGAGGTTGGCAAGGACAATATTTGTTGGATTCCACGTGGGTTTCCCTAGCCACACTTATTCTTAGCGGATGACTTAGAAGCTTGGCCACACTAGCTCCCCTCCATGACACTCACTTCTTGGGTCAACCAAGATTTGAGCCCTCATGAATCTCCCATGACAAACTCTTCACCTCTACTAAGAACTGGGAGAATGTGGATGCATTGGCAAGGACCGTTGTTGCACTAGCAAATAGAAGGGTTTTTTGCAAACTACACAAGAGGGTTCTAGTGAATACTCAGAGACATGGCACCTTGCGAGTGTACAACAAGCCATTTAAGCCATTTAATACTTTAACCACTCTACTAGGGGCTCTTATACCTTTAAAAGAAAAAGTAGGTACATGTTTTCAAATGGCATTGCATGGCTAAGGCCTACATACCATGAGTACTTGGCAGTTTAGTCTCATCCTTTTATATACCGATCCGAGCAAAAAACTGGTTGGAGTCATTCCCTCTTGCAAGGCAAGCCCCTCTAAGGTATAAACACAAAAACAAATGGGTCTGGTTTCTGATCACCAAGTTCACACAAGGTGAGAGTATACTCCCTACCATCTCAAGCATAACAAACAGTGTTCATTGACCTCCTAGTTAAATTTATGTGAAAAGAAGATAGTTGCTATTTTTTAGTGCCAATTAAAAAATGTGATCTAATAAAATGAATACACTCAGTTTCAAATCACATTCCTTTGACCACATCCTACACCAAACTATTTAGTAGTTTTGATTTCAAATCTTTGTCAAACGAATGTTTATATTTTCACTTTTCGAGTCTCTGACATGCAAACCTGCACAAAAGCCAAATTAACAAAATTAGCCCCGCAATTAAAAAAAACTAAAAAGAGAAATAACATTTAATCTAGAATCCAATAAATCTAAATTAAAAGTTAAATTTGAATTAAATTTTAAATCTAAATTAAAAGTTAAAAACTAAACTAAAAATTAAAATCTACATTAAAATTTAAATCTAAATTCTAATTAAATATAAATTAAAACTAAATCTAAACTAAATTAAATTAAAACTAAGCTAAAATTAAAACTAAATTAAAACTAAAACTAAAATTAAAGAAGAAAAAATCTAAAAAAAGCAAATCTAAAAGAAATCTAAATCTATCTAAATTAAAAAAAAATCTAAATTAAACCAAATTAAAGAATCTAAAAATCTAAATCTAATTAAATTTTAAAAAAACTAAATTCTAAAATCTAAATTACGCTAAATTAGAAAAAATTAATTCTAAATTGGGGGCAATCTTTTGTTGACATTTGACAGATGAACAAATTTGCATTGAATTAATCTTTCAAGCATTTCAAATGGATTCTTACTAGAGGATTTTGTTGCCAGGTCAATAATGCATGGGCGAATAGTACTGGGAATGGTATGAACATCAATTTACTCATAATTTAAATATATTTTTGCAGGTTCCAGTAGAAAAAGAGGTTGATCACAGAGTTGCCTCCTTAGCACGTCATTGAAAATTTCAGTGCATTCATAGAATATACTGAAGCTATTTTATTGTTGCCACATAAAGCAATAGCTATTTTTTTATCATTGCAAAATCTGGATAACTATTGTATTCAGCTCATCAAAGAAAACTTTCCAAAAACAATAATCTGACAGGTGAAACGTATGTTTATCTGAGAAAGAAACTTTTATCTCACAAACTGCTCAAACATTTATAGGATGATAAATAAAAAGAATCGACAAACATTCATTTGAGAGATCAAAATGATTCATATTGACAACATCTCAAAATTGGAGATTGAAATGCATATGATAATAACTCTGGTGCAACATAACAAATTATTTCAAACGATAACTAGCGCAGATATAATTATTGCCAATGTATAGGACATGTATATCAAATGTATATCAAATTAAATGCATATCATAAACTGATGAGGCAACTCAAAACAACAAATACATATCATTTTGAAAGTTAATTATTTCAGCATTTTGAATACATGGGTATCCTCACAAGTTGACTGTTTGTTTCGCATCAAGTTCACCATAATGTAATGTTGAAAAACTGAAAGAGCTAAATGATTAAATCTATAAACTCAAATCAACCTTTCAACATGGCATCAATGAAGTTTCTCTAAAATGAAAACATATGCAATAACAAAACAAAATTATGAAAAACCCATATACATTCACAAGAAATTCACTCCATTGTTATCCTCTTCCACAAAATCTTGCATTTGCTCTCAGATTTTACAAGCAAAAGCACAAGAAGCTCTGTGGAATTGGATGTGATCAGAATAAGACTACAATTCATGTGTGTTGAAATGTGTGGAAAAATCATGCTTTTATAGTTGAATTCATGGGGTGAATTCAAGTTACGGAGGAAATGTGGGACAAATGATTGTAGTGGAGAAAAATGCATGCAAATGGTAAATAGATAAAATGACTAAATTAATGAATATGTGCAATATTTTAATGAATTGAATAAATGGGATATGCAAATATATTAATGTATGATTATGCAAATGATTAAAGTGACATGGATTAATGATTTATGCCAATGAATGAATGATTATGGATAACTAATATAATATTTAAATGACTAATCGATAAATAATATTTTAATGACTATAGATAATTTAATGAGAGAGATAAATATTTATGAAATGGTTATGTCATTAAGATGAAATGAATTATATATAAAATGGATAATAGATTTATGAATATGAAAATATGATTTAGTGTATGAATATAATGATCATGGATTAAGGATTAATGAAATGGATGAGTTATGATTATGCAAATATATTTAAATGAAATTGATCGATGAGATATGCAAATAGTTTTATGAGTATGGTGATATGCAAATGATCACATGAAGCATGCAATGAGAGATATGATTATGCAGATAATGGAATAAGTCACATGTGCAATAGATGAAAATGATTATGAAGGAAATTTTATACGTCTATATGTACACTCAACTATCACCCATACAAAACTCCAAGTCTCAAACCATATCTAACCATGTCCTCAAAATTGAACACAACTTGTGTACCTATCACCATCAAAGTCCCAACTCTGAAAATCACCTATAAACCTATACCTAGAAGCACCAATCTGATAATCAACTATAGCATCATAAATAACATATAAAAATATGTACTCCCTCAAGGTTTCACCTCTTGACTCATCTAGATGCTTACGCAATCACACCCCAAATCTCAAGCACCTACAAGCGATCAAACAAGTACCAAGCTCAACCTATTCCTCAAATTGATAAATAATCTAAACCACTATGTAGTACACTACAAATTCTCTCCAACACCTCTTTGAAATCAAAAATTTTATTTCGTATGCAAAATTTATTATCCAAATCATGCAAACAAGAACATCTAACTTATAGGCTCCAAAAACATGTCAAAATGGAAAAATCAAGGAACCACTGTGTAGTACTCAGAACTAGCTTTCTAATGATTACAAGAAGTCAAAAATCTGGCATACTGGGAAAAAGTTAAATCCATTTGAAAAAAAAATTGCTATAAAATGCACAACTAGACTTGTTGGGTGGTGCTCTAGTGGCTCCACTAGCAGCCCACCAATGGCGGTGGCCAGCCAATGGTGCCCTAGTGGTAGAATACAAAGGGGATTTCAATTTCATTTAATTTTTCAAAACTAAAATTTTATATACCCCTCCACCAGACCCACCCATTTATTAAATCGGGCTCATAACAATTTGAAATCTATGGCTTTGATTTTTTATTTAGCAAAATTAATAAAAAATTCAATTTTTGATTAAAATGTTTAAGCAGTTAATAACTGTTAGCAGGTAGTACCGTCACCGATCGGTAAGCTGCCAACCCAATGACTACCAGCAGAGCCAATAGCCACTAGCAGCAGTACTGCCACTGGCAGTACCTTTGTCTAGGCAGGGTACAGGGCTGGCATGGGGTCTGCGAACCCCCCCGCCCCCAAATATATATATATATATATATATAATTTTTAATTTCTTTAAAAAAGAAAATCGTTTTGATTTTTGAAGGATATTTTAAAAATGAAATTATTTTTCAACAAACCCTTGATGACAAATTTTTCTACAAATTATTTTTCAGGATTTTTAATTTTTATTTTCTACACAAGGGCAAATTGGCCTTTTACTAAAACAATTTTGCCTTTTTTCACCTTTTCTAAAATAGGTCAAATTTTATGTCAAAATTCATCTTTTAGCCAACCTGAATCCAACCATGAGGTCCATTTTTTCTCAAGAGGTCATCTATGACATTTCCCCTACAAAACCCTCATTTTCAAACTCAATCCAAGAAACCCAAATTTGTAAAACTTCATATCTACAATAAACCCAACAAATCTTGGCAGCTCAAAAGCCCAAATTAGCAAATAAACACCTGCAACATGTGTTCTATATCTTGTAATTTTGTAAACCCTACATGTATGTCCATGGCTTCAATTTTGTAAAAACTCTCAATATAGGGTTATAACAAAAATTCTTCAACCATGAAAACTCTAATACCACTTGTTAGGAAATATTGCATTCAAATACACAATCTTAAATCATTTCCTACATAACCCATGAGAGATAACCATGCATACAAGTTTATTAAAATGCATAGATCAAATAGATGAGCCACAAGATAACACAATATATACCTTGGGAAAACCCTCAAGAGGGAAAAACCCAGCCTCCAAAAGCATCCATACTCCATCATATTAATCAGCAATAAGCAAATACAAGAGTTACAATGAATAGCTTTGAAGCATCAAGCCCCCCAATGCATTCCCATGTGTCCAAGCATGAATCCACTCATCCCATTCCATGCTTCACAAATTCACTCCACAAGAAGACTCAATAATGACAGCCAACCCACTTAGCCAACCTAAACTGCTACACATGTGTTTTCTTTTATAGACACAAGCTCACACATAATGCAACTAGTGGTAAGATAAAACCACGTACCAAAAAACCTTGTGAATACAAAACCACTAACCCCTTATTTAATATTGGGTACTAAGACATCACATTATTTAATATTTCCCCAATATTAAATTATTATCGCATGACTCCTACACATCAAATAATAATACAAGATAAGTGGGTCCCCAAATAATTACCTAGTGTGATTAACAACACCACCAAGGTGTATCACAACTAAATAATTATTTAATTACAACATTATAATAAATCAATTTATGCAATGGTGTACAACACCATATCTCAATAGTTATGAAACTTACTGGTGCTACTTATGACAAGAGAGCCCTAACCATCAATAATATCAAAAATCCTATTGTTAGGTATGCTACAATGGTTATTGGATACAAGATCTACTTTACCAATAGAGAGAATTCAATTTATTCAATTTATGCCACCACAATTAATGTGGCATACGAAATGGTTGAAAAGGGTGCAGATTATGATCTTTGCAAGTTTCTTAGGAAACAATTAATGGAGAACCTGAAGAAAACAAAGGAGAATTATGCACTTAAATATGGTACTTTGGTTATGTTTTTTTGTTTTATTTCTTGAAGGAGCTTCCTAGAACTAAAAGTGTAACTTGGTTGAATGGAAGACTAGTTACCCACCAGATTGTAGATTTCATGAGAATTCTTGGAGATGTTAAAGCACAAGATGAGGCTCTTGCTACTTTCTTTGTTTTTTTTCAAAAGAGAATGCATGAAAGGGGCAAGATACCTAGAAAAATGGTTGAAAAATATCAGAATGGCATCACTTTCCAAGAATCAATAGATGAGTGTATGATGGAAACAATGGAACCAAGGACAATGTGAATCCCTAGACTGGGATATGAGATCAATGAACAGGAAATTATTGGTTATGTTGACATATTGTTGAAGAGTCCTAAGGACACACCAAGGGAATGATATGCACATATGAGGAGAAATCCATGGAAGTGCACATGGAAAAAAAGAAACTAGTTATTTAGAAAAAGGTTAAGAAGATGGTGAAAGAGATTGTAGAGGAAATAGGTGTATCAAAGGAACAAATGCAACATTTAAGAGAATAAAAGGCTAAGGTAGAACCAAGTATTTCAAGAGGATCTAGAAGCACAAGAAGATATTGTAGGATAGCTACCACTCCTCCTTCTATTTATAATTCCTTTGGGACTGTACCTTTAGTTGGAGATAAGAGGAAAACAACTAAAAGTTCTTCGGTAAGGTATAAATCCCCTTTAGTTGTGAAAACTACAAGAGCTAAGAAGAAGAAAACTGCTACTACTACACCACCTACTACCCTTGCCAAAAGAAGAGTTAAGAAAAAGGAAATGAGATAGAAGAGTATAGGAATCAATGTAGCAGAAGAAGAAGAAGAGAAATGGAAAAAGGAACATAGTTGGTCTGTAGGAGAAAAAGTGATGCTTCACAAGGTGAAGATAGTGCAAAAAGAAGAAGATTTGATATAATTGGCATAGACAGCTAAGAGGAGATAAAAAAAAGAAAAGGAAGCATTTGTGAAACACAAGGGAAAATAAGAAGAAAGAAAAGAAGGCTTCTCTAGAGAACAAGAAAGGAAAATAAACAAGTCAAAAAAGACTCCAAGTAAAAGCAAAGAAAAAGAACAGACAAAACAAGTAAGGCCTTACTCACCTATGAACTTAGAGGCATTATTCAATAGTATTTTGCAAAATGAAATGTTGGGAGAGACTGTACATCTCTCTACAAAAAATTGGATGAGGTGGACAAGGCCACTATTATTGAAGCTATTATCAAATATATTGTTGTCCTTGAGGTTGATATGAGGAATATCAAGAAATATATTCATGAACACCTATGGAATATTTTGCTGGAAAGAAGGAATGAAGTTGTAGAAAAAGAAGCAGGCTTAAGGAAGAAGCATTGCAAAGAATAAGTTCTCCTCTCTCCAAGCATGACAGGGAGAATTTTGCTATAGTATTTAGCAAGGAGATAAGGACAAAGCAAAGGGTGACTACGCTTTTGGGAAAAGATCAAAGTGGTCTTGAAAGGCTTAGGAAGGAAATAAATGAAAAATTTGAGGATATTGCACAAAAGTTGGGGATGATACAAGTGAATGAAGAAGAAGTGAATGTTGAAACCATTTCTTTGGAAGAAGACATTGAAGAAGATGTATAGAAAGATGATGCTCAACATGAGCATGATGCAAATGAAGAAGCTTCACTACACAACACTCCTTTGGAAGTGGAGGACATGATAGAAAGAAATGTTGAGGATGTAGTGATCAGATAAGACATTGCAAAGGAAAAAATCACTCTTCATCTGGTACAAGAACAAGTTGCTCCTCTAGTTAACACTAAAATCAATGTAGAGGAAGAAAACAAGGATAATGAAAATGATAATGTTGATGTGGAGAAGGAAGAAGAGAAAGAAGTAAAAGACAAGAATGAGGATACATCCAAAAATGCACAAATAGAAACAAAAAATCCAATAAGCTCCGTAATTTCTAAGGAATCAAAGGGAAAGGTTACAGAGTTAACAAAGTGTTCTGGTGAATCCTTTAGCTCCTCTTGAGATTCCCTAAAAAATTTATTGAGTATGCAGCCCAAGTTCTAACCTGTTGTGTCATCACAACTGCTACAATTGTTAATGCAACATGGTAGTGTTGATTTGGATAAGATCTCTCCCCTTCATAAGCTACAACTGGGAGATGTCTTTCATGCATCTGCAAGAAAAGAAATTATTGAGACACATTAGAAAAGTGGTTAATTGATGGAGGAAGAAGTGAAATCACTACAAGAAACCATACCTGGTGCAAATATTGACACATCACTATCTGGTATGGAAATTTTGAAATTGTTAATTGATTCTTTTAAGGTTTATGCATTCGAGCTAAAAGAAGAAGCAGAGAAATAAGTGGAAAAGAGAATCAATTATAAGAAAATGTTAGAAATAATTGAGAAATATGCCATTGTACATAAAATATATTTCACCACTGTTGGTTAAATTGGTTCAACTCTTATGGGTAATTTATAGAAGACATTAGGAAAATAATTAATTAAATGATTTACAAGGTTGATGTCACCTAAATCCTAACATTCTCCCACTGTTCATCATACTGTTATGCCTTGCATAACAACCCCACTTTGATCTAGATCGAAATGCGTCCCCCTTTCTCTTTTTGTCTTTTTCGCTTTTGCCTTTGGTTTTTTTCCTTAGGCGTTTTTCTTTCAAAGTTCTGCCGGAGGCGGAACTGGGACCAATACTAGACTTGGAAATTCCTTCTAAGTTTTGGTCTTGTTTCGTCCCCGATTCTGGTTCTGTCTTTTCTTTTCCTTCTTCCTCCGTTCTTTGTCGGAGTCAGGTCCGGGGCGGGGTTTGGAATGTTCAACTTTCTTAAAGTTTCTCATTTTGGTTCCTCCCAGGTCCGACCCCGCCCTTTTCTTTCCTCTTTGTTGGTCTTGGTCTTTTTGTGTCCTTTGACTTAGGTGTTTCCTTTTGCCGCCTTTGGCATTTTTTTCCATTTTTTTTGGTTGTTTGTTTTGGCGGACCAGGACAGGAGCGGCTTCCGAACTTGGAACTTTTTCCAAGCTCCATTTTTGTTCTTTCCCCGGCCCCAGTTCCACCACTTTGGTCTTTTTCTGCCTTGTGTATTTTTATTTTTGTTCCGCCGGACTTGGAACCAGAACGAACTCCGAACCCTGAAACTTGGAAAAGTTTCTGGTTCAAATTTGGTTCTGGTCCCGATTCTGCTTCGTCCCGTTCTTTTACTTTTTGTTTCTTTTTTGCTTTGTCGTGGGGTTTTCCTTCCCCTTTTCTCTTTCTTTCTGTTCCTTTCTTCCTCCTTTGGATGACATCGGAGGCGGGTTCAGAATGGAATCCGAACCCAAAACTTGGAAAAGTTTCTAGTTTGGATTTGGTTACGACCCCGGTTCCACCTGGTTCGTTATTTTGCTCCAACTTTGCCAGTGTTTTGTTCCTGTCCTTTGCATTTTGGGGCTTCCTCCTGGGCACGGAGCCAAGTCGAGGTATGAACTTGGGAAGTATTGGTTGTTTCCCTGGCTCATTCCCTCCCCGACTCCGGCCCTGGTTTCGATTTTCTTTTGACCCCGCCCCCACCTGTTTTGAGGGACCAGAATGTCATTTTTGGTCATGTTTTGCCCCGGTCCCGGTCCCGGTTCCACCAGGACTTGTTTACGTTTTGCTTCCCATGACTGTGTTGGCTCCGCCTCCGTCGGAGTTAAGTTTCTTTTTGGTAAAAGGGCATAATGTTAATGATATTTTTGAGATTCAAAGGACTAACAAAGATCTAGTTTTGCAGGGGTCAAATTATGTGCGTGATGAGGTGTCTCGAGGATCTCAGCGGGAGTTCTGAGCTCCGTGGAATGTCTCACTGACTTAGTGAAGTCTCACCAAAATAGATTAGGCCTTCGCCAAGGTAGGGTATCTTTTCCAAAGGGTCTGGGAAACCACGCAGAGCTACACTGAAACAGAATGAGCTCCTCGTCGAGAAAACAAAATGCTGCTATAAGGTCTCCCCAAGATTGAAAGGTCTTGCCGACTGATGGCAAGGAGAAGGCTCTGGTGGGAGATATTGAATTCGGGATAAGGTCTTGCCAAAATCCTAAAAGTCTCATCGACTAGTGCAAAGGGGAGTTCCGTGTAATGTCTCACCAACTCAAAAGGGTCTGGCGACAATGAAATTCGGCAAAAGGAAATGAATGTAGTGGGAGGTCTCACCGATGACCCAGGGTTATGCTGATGACAAGGATCGATGAAAGATTGTGATGTCTATATAGGGCCCCAGCAAAGAAAATGAGTCTCCCCGACAGGAAAGGGAGCTCTCCAAGGTAAAGCCTTCGCCAAAAGGTTTTGGTGAAGGAAGAAGGTTACACCGAAGCAAAATAGAAGCCGACCAAAAAGAGGAGCCCACTGAAGAAAAATGAGCTTAGGGAGAACAAATGGATGTCGCCGTAGCTCTCGCCGATCGGAGGAAGTCTTATTGAAATAAAGAGGCATCGGTGTAGCTATTGGAGTTCGCTAAGAAGTCTTGATGACCCTGAGGTGTTTTTCCAATGGAATCAAACAATTCGGCAGAGAAAGGAGATATCAACATAAGGTCTCGGCGAAGAGGAAAAGTCTCACCAATATGAAGGAATATCGGCATAATATCTTTTCGATTCAGTAGGGTTTGGCCGAAATGAAACAAAAGTCATCGAAGGATGGTTGGCTCGGTGTGATGTCTCACCAACTCATTAAGTTCATACCGAGGCAAAAATAGAAACTCGACGCTTTGCTTCCATGGAAGCGGTCAACGTACAAAGCGAGTAGAGATCCAAAGGAAGAGGATAAATTCATGAGTCAAATGGACAGCTATGACCACTACTAGTGAGGAGGTAGCTCGGCATTAATGGTGATATTTTGGGGTACTCAGAGTAGCTCTGCTGGAGTTTTGAGGTGGACACAGAGGCGTAGAAGTTATGGCGATAGGTGCAAAAGATCTGCGGATCTTTCCAAGGATGATCTTTACTAGCAGAGATGGCAAGGAAGGTGCATTGAATGCAGAACTGACTCCCTTCAAAATATTTGGGCGCCGACTTCTTGAAACCATGCGATATTTTGTAAACCCTAAAAGTGGGTGCCAACTTTCTCTTCAGGAGAAGATGTATATATATGGCATGCTTGCCTTTTTGAAAGGGGGTTCCAAAAATTTATGGTTCCACAATTTTTAGTGTTAGCACTTCTAGATTAGAACTTCTAGGTTTAGAGAACTGTTTAGAGCTAGAACTGTTAGGGGTAGTCAGCTAGCAGAAGGAGATCAAGTTACATCTTGATTCTCAATAATGAGAGCTCCTCTTATCTTCTTGGTTAGTAGTTAGTTTTTTTTTAGTACCAGATGGTAATGTATTTCCAAAGCTCTTCTAGTGTAGATGGAAGCAGTCTGAAGATACAGGTTTTCTGTACACTGGTGATTGTGCCAGATTTGTAAATGTTGCTTATCTGTCTAACCCACAGTAGAAGCAAGCAAATTTGAATCTACTTCATATTGTGTTCCAGAACAATATTTATCTGAAATTAATTATTTTATTTTGAAATCTTTCAAGGAATGAAATTTCATTTTTATCTTTTATTTAAATGGTAGTTTATAATCACTTGTTAGAATCAGCACTGTCAATGAATGCAACTATGTGTTGATCACTAGTTAATCTCGTTCTTTAGTTTTAGGTTAGCAAATTCCTTGAAGTTAACAAAGTATGGTTAAGGTTGAATGAATTATTGTTCATTTATGTTTCAACACCCTGATCCATCTCTTTATATTTCTTTAAAACCCCTGGTTAGTATAGGGTTTATTTCATGTTTGATCTTGGAGCAATCCAGAAGCCTGAAACTAGCAGGCCCCTTTGAATATTACTGTTGCATTGGCCACTGAGCAACATCAGTGCAGTTGAGACCCAACTACCAAGACCTTGGGAGCTAAGGTATCCATGTGATCATCTTTCTCTTTCAGGAGAAACGGAGAAGCAATTTTCTGTTTAGCATTGTTGTGGTGCCAAAATTGCCATCAATAGGAAAACTGGCGCTAGAAGGAGGGCCTAGAAGGGAAAGCTGGATAAAACTGGATCATCCTCTTCAGAAATACCCCATAGAGTTCTTCGATCAACTGGGAATCCATCATCTTTCATAGAACTCAAGACCCCAACAAGACATAAACATCACAAAACTGGGGTAACCATTATTCCACCCTTATCAGCTCCACTCACTCCACCAGGATTTTCACCCATACCTCAGTGGATACCCATTAATCCACCTGTCAATTCATCTCAATTGTCATTACAGTGAGTTCAACCCATACAACAGCTGGCTCAACCACCACCACCGCCACCAATGGCATTTTTCCAGAATAATCCCTCTCCATTGGGGACTATTCCTGGAGGTTTTCACGACCTGCCCAAGAACCCTGAGAAATTATGCCCTAAGTATTTCCATGGTGAATCAAGGAGTGCTGAAGAACACATACATGCTTTTAAGGATGCATGTACCCGAGCTCAAATAGCTCATCATGATGTGGTTTGTAGGCTATTCCCTTATTCCTTGGGAGACATGGCATATAACTGGTATCTTAATCTTCCTCAAGGCTCTATTCTATCCTAGACAGATTTGGAAAATGATTTTATCAATCAATTTAGAGTCTACGTGGACCTAGCTCTTCTGTATCACCAATTCGCTACCATAAGAAAGGAACCAGGTGAATCTTTTCCTTTATTCAATACTAGGTTCCAAAGAATGTATAGGAGGCTACAAGATCCCTATCTAGTTACCGAGGACAGTGCCATTCAAGCATACTTTAGGGTTATAGACCCTTTGTTGGGATTGTTCTTACAAAGAACTTATCTGCTAGCGGATATTGATACCCTGTCCAAGGTTTACCATTTAGCCATTAAGTTGTAGCAACAGACTAACTCTCAACTAGGTTGGGGGGAGGTTTTCCTTTAATCGGGTATCAAACTCCTAGTACACCCCCTTTATTCAATACCATTCCAGGAGTTCCTCCTTCCCACTATGGGCCTAGGTCTGAATTGCAGACTCAATCTCCTATCACATTCTTTGCTACTGGAACTTTTGATCTCTTTCAACAATCGTAGGTTCCTTCAAGTTCTCACGGTCTTCATAACCAGGTTGGAACCACAAGCCATGTTGATCAACCACTTATTGCTAAGGCTATTGAAAGTGAAAAGACTACTCAACTTACCAATGAAGTAGAAACCTTGAAGAAAATGCTGTCCCAAGTCACTAATGATATGGCTCAGCTCCATTTGAACCCCTCTCAAAACCAAGGGAACTACCCTAATCAGAACAGCAACAACCAGGGTACAACTAGAGGCCGAATAATAACAGGCAATGGAATACAGGGCCTAATAATGGTGGAGTCCCTCACAACTATCAAGAAAATGAGGAGAGGTCACATACTGCAAACGTGGCCGACCTCAACTTCATGACCAATTGGTGCAGGCTACATAATACAGCAACCCATTTTGAAGTGAATTGCCCTGAACTGGAAAAGATGGTCAAAATGGCACACAAAGATGCCCACACATTCTAGGGGAATTCACACAAAGGAGGTGACTCAACCGATACTACAATGACTTATGAGCTCTTCGAGGAAGAGCCCTCATTCCCAAGGCAAGAGGAGAATGAACAAGAGGAGGATTCATATGATTCCCAGGATTTTCAGACAAAGGGAGGACACTTCCTGAGAAATCAAAGCAAGGGGCCATTCACCACATCAACACCACCCAATCACATGGTACCCCCAAATCAAGGCGCTGATAACAATCCTCCCCCACCAAAAGGCCCACCTGATTTCCATGGCAAGGGTGATTCCTTTGGTATTTCCAAAGGTACTGCAAGTTTTAACCTAGAATTTGATATTATTTCTGAGATGCAGAGACAAAAAACTTCTTTATCATTCTTTGACATTTTGAAGTGGTGCCTTGCCCAAAGGGAAATAGTGCTAAAAGCCTTAGAGAAAGCTGACAAGTTGAAAGGAAAGAGTAGGATGACACCTGCTAGGGACATGAATGCAACCTTATACAGAAACAAGGTAGGTACTCCACCCTTCCTTTTAAGTTTAAGAATTTCTGGGAAGAATCTACACAACTATTTATTGGATTCGGGAGCTTCAGGAAATGTCACGCCATTTTCTGTGTGTAAGAAGTTGGGATTGGACCCCATTCAGACAAACAAGAAGGTCATTCAATTGGACAAAATAGAGGTCAATGTGGTGGGGGAATTAAGAAACATACACGTTCAAGTAGGATAAGATCCTAGGATCCTAACAAATATAGACATCCAAGTGGGAGACATTCCCAAAACCTATGGTATGCTACTAAGCAGAGATCTGATGAAGAGCCTAGGAGGATACCTTTCCCTTGACTTTTCACATATGTGGCTACCATGGAGAGGAATCCCTACTCAGATCAAGATTGAGAGTGAGCCTCGCCTCAAGCATATCATTACTGAATATGATTGCCACAATGAGGTAGCCTATTTCGAAACTGGGATAGGTGTGTATAAAAAAGAAGAAGCCTTAACCTTTTCTTTTTTGGATCCTAAAGAATTGCCCATACAAAAGCCCCATGACCTTGTAATTAATGAGAACCAACAAACTTTGATTAGAAAACTGCAGCAGGATCAGCTGGTCTTGGGGGAAAATATAGATTTACAAAGTGTCCTGCTCCCCAATTGGTGCAGGGTACACTATCAAAACCACTCTGAAATAACTTGTCAACCCTGCATTGACATTTTAAAACATGTTTCCCAAGCTGAGGAAGCTGGCACAAGTTTCCCTAAGACCATTCCAGACTGCTTCCCATTTGAGGCCAAGGAAGCGACCATGTTAACCAGGGATATAACATTTGCAAAAGAAATCCCTCTTCAAATTGAACATACCCTAGACACATGCCCAAATCAGCATACTGATGAGGAGCAGTCCCAAGATTTGCTTGACACCCCTACACTTATAGATATACCAAAACCCAAGGGGTTAACCCAAGAGATAAATAAATATCAAAAGGACAAACTTGGGCCACATGATGCATCTGAAAAGGGATTGGGAAGTATTCCTCAGAAACCTACTAAACAACCATCCCCTGTGTTTAATTCAAAAGAATCAACCCCTGCTTGTGATCAGTTGTGGACCCTTACCTTTGATGGATCTAAGTCCAAGACCGGTTGTGGTGTTGGAATTGTGCTAACCAACCTGAAAGGGAAGGTTTTCTTTGCTTCTTACAGGTTGCAATTCTGATGCACTAATAATGTAATCGAATATGAAGCTCTAGCACAGGGATTAATGTTTGCACACAAGAAGAAAGTCACAGCCCTAATGGTTAAGGGAGATTCAGAAGTGGTTGTTAAGCAAGTGCACAGCTAGTACACCTACCATAATAAAAGGCTGGCAGCATATAGAAATAGGGTATGGAATCTGATCGAAGACTTTGATGCCTTTGGGATTAGTTTAATCCCTAGAGAAGAAAATTAGGTGGCTGATTCATTGGCAGTCGCTGCAAGCACCTTGGAACCTATGCAAGGCTCCAAGTTTAAAATATTTTCAATTGAACTGATGTCCACCCCAGCTGTTCCTAATAATATCAGGAACTTTCAGGTCTTTGAGGATGATCGACACATTCTGGATTTCTTAGCCAACTCAGATGTCTTTGAGGGGAAAATTATTGATGAATCTAACAGAGATCAAGGGGATTAGAACCCTGAAGAATGTGATATAGAAGGGGTGCTTAATCTAAAAATTAATAACATTCCCAAGGGAATGGTTGCTCTAGAGAGAATCTTTGACTTAGATTTGAGGGATCGAGAGAAGGCATCAGCTAAAGAAAAGGGAGGTGAATATGAGACAGTTAACCTAACTGACTCAGGTCCTGAAAGGAATGTCTACATAGGGAAGGCCTACCCTGAAGCAATTAGGGAAGACATATTAAGGGCACTTAAGAAAGATATTGCTGCTATAGCTTGGGGATATGAGGACCTCCAGACATTTGATGCTTCAGTTATGACTCACACTATTCCCTTAAAGCCCGAAGCTAAACCTTTCAGACAAAAGTAGCGCCTTGTTAATGCTTTGATTGAACCATTGATCTATAAAGAGGTTCAAAAATTGCTGTCAGCAAGGATAATCTTCCCTGTGCACCATTCAACATGGGTGGCTAACTTAGTCCCGGTTCGTAAGAAAAGCAGGGAGATCAGACTATGCGTTGACTTTAGAAATTTGAATAAAGCCTCAGAGAAGGATAATTATCCACTTCCTTCTCTGGATGAGGTTCTATAGACCGTCAACTGAGCACATATGATGTCATTCTTGGATGGTTACTCTAGATATAATCAGGTTATGGTTGACTTTGAAGACAGGATGAAGACGAATTTCACTACCAAGTGGGGGACGTTTGCATACAGGAGGATGCTCTTCGGTCTGATAAATGCTTGAGCAACTTTCTAGCGTGCCATGGATATAGCTTTCAAGGATCTGATTGCAAATGCATTATTGTTTACATTGATGATTTGACAGTATTCTCCAAGGATAGATTGAATCATGCTGCGGACTTAGCCAAAGTTCTTGAAAGGTGCATCCAGTATGGAGTTTCGTTAAATCCCAAAAAGTGTGTGTTTGGAGTTTTCGAAGGGAAGCTCTTGGGACACATAATTTCATAAAAGGGAATATTCATTGACCCAGAGCGAGTTGAGTCCATTCTCAAGATAGCCATGCCAGGTAGCAAGGAGATGAGATCCTTCTTTGGAAAGATCAAATTCGTGAGGAAGTTCATCACAGGCTTTGCAAAAATCGTGAAGCCCTTGAACGAGATGATGAAGAAGGATGCCAAGATAGAGTGGAGTGATGAGGCGAAGGCGGAATTTGCTCAAGTCAAGCAATCCATATCGGAAGCTCCAATCCTCACTAGTCCTGATTATTTGAGGCCATTTTACATCTACTCTTTTGCCTCCAAACATTCATGTGCGGCTGTATTAACTCAATGAGGAGAAGAGTTAAAGGAGAGGCCGATTGCTTTCATGAGTTCTCCCTTCAAAAATGCTGAAATTAAATACCCACTTCTTAAGAAGCAAGATTTTGCGCTGGTCTGAGCTGTTAAAAAATTCAGGCACTACATCCTTCGAAGTCAGATCATTGTTGTTGTCCCTGACGCTGCTGTCAAGTCTCTACTGATGCAGAGAGAACTGGGAGAAAGAAGAGGGAAGTGGATGGCCATCTTACAAGAGTTCGATTTGGAGATACGTCCCATGAAATTAGTTAGGGGTACGGGTTTATCTTAGTCCATGGCTGATGCTGGTAACAATGTTATTTGTCAACAATATACTACCCAGTCCTTCTCAAATGACCCATGGTATGCTGATCTCATTTCTTTCATGCTCAATAACCAGTGTCTGGAGGGAATGAACACCACTCAGAGGAGAGCCCTGAGACTGAAAAGCTCACACTATATGTTTAAAGGAGGGCTCCTATACAGAATGAATTTCAAAGGAGTGTACTTAAGATGCCTTGATCATCAAGAGGCTAAACATGTGATCTCTGATTTTCATGGGAAACATGGCATAGGTCATGGGTCTGCAGATTCATTAACACACCAGATCCTCTGATCTGGTTACTACTAGCCCTATGTATTCAAGGATGCCCATCAACATGTGAGAACATGCCACACATGTCAGATTGCTGCACCAAAGGAATGCCATGCAGCCATGCCATTACAGCCCGTTTACGAGGTGAGGCCCTTTGCCCAACGGGCATTGGATTTTATTGGGGTTATCAACCCAAACTCTACTGCAGGGCATAAATTCATCTTGATTGCTACTGACTACTGCAAGAGGTGGACAGAGGCCATACCTTGCAAAAACAGCACAACAGAGGTAGTGATCAAGCTTTTCACTGAGTGCATCACTACAAGGTTTGGGGTACCCTTCACTCTGGTATGTGACAATGGTTCTACTTTCTCCTCTGTAGAGTTTATTTCTTGGGCCTATGATCACAAGATTGTCTTAAAGTACTTGTCAAATTATTACCCACAAGGCAACGGAGTTGCAGAGTCTACCAATAAAAATCTTTTAGGGGTGATTAGGAAGCCGTTAGAATATAACCCTAGAGAATGGCATACCCAGCTAAGATTCACACTATGGGTAGATAGGACTAGGATTAAGGCTGCCTTAAACACCTCACCATTCAAGCTGGTATATGGCCAAGAGCCCTTTTTTCCCATTCATCTTCAAATACCTATCCTTGAGTTCATGCAGAAGTTCTACTCTAAGGATAATAGGATAGAAGTTAGACTAGCTGCTTTGTTGAAGTTAGAAGAGTAGAGAGATGCCACCTTGCAACAATTCTTTAGGCATCAGGCTGTTGTCAAACACTAGTTTGACAGAAGAGCTAAGCTAAAAGCTTTTAGGATATCTAACCTCGTATTATTATGGGACAAAGCCAATGAAAAGAAAGGCAGTCACCAGAAATTCGACAAACTTTGGCTGGGCCCTTATCAAATTGTTGAGGTCTTAGGAGAAAATGCTTTCCGATTGAGTAGTTTAACCAAAGAACCTGTCCCCTTTCCTATCAATGGATAGTTTCTTAAGCACTATTTTGAATCATAAAGTTGGCATTTTGCTAAGTGGTGATTTTGTATAAGTTATTTCTGTTTGTAATATAGCTCTTTCTTTTATGTGAATATATGTCGTTCTTGGTGTAAATAATGTGGCTCTTGTTTGTAAATAGTTTGTTGTTTTGTTGCTTTTCTTCCTGTTCTTTCTTTCCGTTTCCTTTGTTCTTTGTTTTGGTTTTGGGTTTTTGTTCTTCGGGTTTGATCTGTTGCTTTCCATTTTTGAATGGTGGTTGTTATCTGAAGCATATTGTGGTCATTAGGAGAGAAGTGGTTTAGATATTTTCAGGTTCTCTGATTGGAAGATTTCATCCTCAACTCGTTGTTTCATGCTTGTTTTCAATAAAGGTTGTGGAAAGTTTTAAAACAAGGTGCCAAGTGAGTAACTTTCATCAGCTCCCCTAAATCTGTCACAAATTATCAAGATCATCTCCTCTTATAAGGGTATATTTGTCCTAGGACTATGGTGTTGTAAGAATTGAGTGAAAAATCTGATCTCCCAAGTGTTGTTATGAGGTCCATGGTAGTTTTCAACCTAGATTAGATGTTAAACATCTGACATATTGAAAAGAAAAAGAGAATTAAATGAAAAATCTGAAACTCCAAAAGAAAAGAAAAGAATTATCAAAAGAAGAGGAGTCAATATGAATGAGTGATTCCAGTATCTCTACCAGGGCTATGGATGCCTAACTAGCAGTAGAGCAATGCTGTGAGAGAACTAGAGGTATCTCTGTCGGGGCTATGGATGCCTAACTGGAAATGGAGCAATGCCCGGGATATCATTGCACAAAGGGAAATCAACTCATGTAGCTCAAATCTTGCACATTATTCTCCGAAAGATGAGGAAAACTTCATAAGAGAGTGATGCACAATCAAGCACACACATAGATTCAGGGGGTAGCCATTGATTGACTTACATTTGAGATTCTACCTCTACCTTGCTTGTTATAACTAACCCAACTGGAGTTGTCCCGTTCATGAACCAAGAGTTCTGGGTAGCTGAATCCTTCAGATTCTTGAAAATGGTTAAACCATTTTCCCAGCCGAGTCACCATTTGTTATGCCTTGCATAACCACCCCACTTTGATCTGGATCGAAATGGGTCCCCCTTTCTCCTTTTTATCTTTTTGTCTTTTTCCTTTGGTTTTTTTCCTTAGGCATTTTTCTTTCAAAGTTCTGCCGGAGGTGGAACCGGGACCAATACCGGACTTGGAAATTCCTTCTAAGTTTTGGTCTTGTTTCATCCCCGGTTTTGGTTCCGGCTTTTCTTTGCCTTCTTCCTTCATTCTTTGTTGGAGTCGGGTCTGGAGCGGGGTTTGGAATGTTCAACTTTCTTAAAGTTTCTCATTTTGGTTCCATCCCAGGTTCGACCCCACCCTTTTCTTTCCTCTTTGTTGGTTTTGGTCTTTTTGTGTCCTTTGCCTTAGGTGTTTCCTTTTGCGGCCCTTGGCATTTTTGTTTCCCTTTGTTTTGGTTGTTTGTTTTGGCGGACCTAGGACCGGAGTGGCTTCCGAACTTGGAAATTTTGCCAAGCTTCATTTTTGTTCTTTCCCCAGCCCCGGTTCTGCCGCTTTGGTCTTTTTCTAACTTGTGTATCTTTTTCTGTTGTCCCGCCGGACTCGAAACCGGAACGAACTCTGAACCCTGAAACTTGGAAAAGTTTCTGGTTCGGATTTGGTTCCGGTCCCGATTCCGCTTCATCTTGTTCTTTTACTTTTTGTTTCTTTTTTGCTTTGTCGTTGGGTTTTCCTTCCCCTTTTCTCTTTCTTTATGTTCCTTTCTTCCTCCTTTGGATGACGTCGGAGGCGGGTTCGGAATGGAATCCAAACCCAAAACTTGGAAAATTTTCTGGTTCGGATTTGGTTCTGACCCTGGTTCCGCCTGGTTCATTATTTTGCTCTGGCTCCGTTGGTGTTTTGTTCTCATCCTTTGCATTTTGGGGTTTCCTCCCGGGCGCAAAGCCAGGTCGAGGTATGAACTCGAGAAGTATTGGTTGTTTCCCTGGCTCATTCCCTCCCCGACTCCGGCCCCGATTTCAATTTTCTTTTGACCCCGCCCCCGCCTATTTTGAGGGACCAAAATGTTGTTTTTGGTCGTGTTTTGCCCTGGTCCCGATTCCACCAGGACTTGTTTACGTTTTTCTTCCCATGACCGTGTTGGCTTCGCCTCCACTGGAGTTAAGTTTCTTTTTGGTAAAAGGGCATAATGTTAATGATATTTTTGAGATTCAAAGGACTAACGAAGATCTAGTTTTGTAGGGGTCAAATTATGTGCATGATGAGGTGTCTCGAGGATCTCGGTGGGAGTTTTGAGCTTCGTGGAATGTCTCACCGAAACAGATTAGGCCTTCGCCAAGGCAGGGTATCTTCGCCAAAGGGTCTGGGCGACCATGCAGAGCTACACTGAAACAGAATGAGCTCCTCGCCGAGAAAACAAAACGCCGCTATAAGGTCTCCCCAAAATTGAAAGGTCTTGTCGACCAGTGGCAAGGAGAAGGCTTTGGTGGGAGATATTGAATTCAGGATAAGGTCTTTCCGAAAGCCTAAAAGTCTCACTGAATGGTGCAAAGGGGAGTTCGATGTAATGTCTCACTGACTCAAAAGGGTCTTGGCGACACCGAAATTCGGCAAAAGGAAATGAATGTGGCGGGAGGTCTCGGCGATGACCCAGGGTTACGCCGATGACAAGGATCGATGAAAGATTTGATGTCGGTATAGGGCCCCAGCAAAGAAAATGAGTCTCCTCGATAGGAAAGGGAGTTTGCCAAGGTAAAGCCTTCACCAAAAGGTCTTGGTGAAGGAAGAAGGTTACACCGAAGCAAAACAGAAGCCGACCAAAAAGAGGGGCCCACTGAAGAAAAATGAGCTCGGGGAGAACAAATGGATGTCGCCGTAGCTCTCGCCGATCAGAGGAAGTCTTATTGAAATAAAGAGGCATCGGCGTAGCTTCTGGAGTTTGCTAAGAAGTCTCGGCGACCCTGAGGTGTTTTTCCGATGGAATCAAACAATTCGGCAGAGAAAGGAGATCTCGACATAAGGTCTCGGCGAAGAGGAAAAGTCTCGCCGATATGAAGGAATATTGGCATAATCTCTTGCCAATTCAGCAGGGTCAAGCCGAAATGAAACAAAAGTTGTCAGAGGATGGTTGGCTCGATGTGATGTCTCACCAACTCATTAAGTTCATACCGAGGCAAAAATAGAAGCTCTACGCTTTGCTTCCTTGGAAGTGGTCAACGTACAAAGCGAGCAGAGAGCCAAAGGTAGAGGATAAATTCGTGAGTCAAATGGACAGCTATGACCACTGCTAGTGAGGAGGTAGCTCAGCATTAATGGTGATATTTTGGGGTACTCAGAGCAGCTCTGCTGGAGCTTCGAGGTGGACACAGAGGTGTAGAAGTTATGGCGATAGGTGCAAAAGATTTGCGGATCTTTCCAAGGATGATCTTTACCAGCAGAGACGGTGAGGAGGGCGCATTGAATGTAGAACCAACTCCCTTTAAAAGATCTGGGCGCCGACTTCTTGAAACCACGTGATATTTTGTAAACCCTAAAAGTGGGTGCCGACTTTCTCTTCGAGACAAGATGTATATATATGGCATGCTTGCCTTTTTGAAAGGGGGTTCCAAAAATTTCTAGTTCCACAATTTTTAATGTTAGCACTTCTAGATTAGAACTTCTAGGTTTAGAGAACTGTTTAGAGCTAGAACTGTTAGGGGTAGTCAGCTAGCAGAAGGAGATCAAGTTGCATCTTGATTCTCAGTAATGAGAGCTCCTCTTGTCTTCTTGGTTAGCAGTTAGTTTTTTTTTAGTACCAGATGGTAATGTATTTCCAAAGTTCTTCTAGTGTAGATGGAAGCAGTCTGAAGATACAGGTTTTCTGTACACTGGTGATTGTGCCAGATTTGTAAATGTTGCTTATCTGTCTAACCCACAGTAGAAGCAACTAGATTCGAATCTACTTCATATTGTGTTCTAGAATGGTATTTATCTGAAATTAATTATTTTATTTTGAAAGCTTTCAAGGAATGAAATTTCATTTTTATCTTTTATTTAAATGGTAGTTTATAATCAGTTGTTAAAATCAGCACTATCAATGAATGCAACTATGTGTTGATCACTAGTTAATCTCGTTCTTTAGTTTTAGGTTAGCAAATTCCTTGAAGTTAGCAAAGTCTGGTTAAGGTTGAATGAATTATTGTTCATTTCTATTTCAACACCCTGATCCATCTTTTTATATTTCTTTAAAACCCCTGGTTAGTATAGGATTTATTTCATGTTTGATCTTGGAGCAATCCAGAAGCCCGAAACCAGCAGGCCCCTTTGAATATTACTGGTGCATTGGCCACTGAGCAACATCAGCGCAGTTGAGACCCAACTACCAAGACCTTAGGAGCTAAGGTATCCATGTGATCATCTTTCTCTTTCAGGAGAAATAGAGAAGCAATTTTCTGTTTAGCATTGTTGTGGTGCCAAAATCGCCATCAACAGGGTTCAAATTACTATTGTGGGATCGTGGTAAGAGATTAATGTTAAGGGATTTGGAATGTTTTTAGCTAGACAAGTTTTTGCTGAAGTATATATATGGTGCAGGAGCACCTAAAAACATGTAATTGCAAAGTGCATTCTATGAGGGTTAGTCTAGGAGTTAGTGATAGTATGAGTAATTTTTATGTTAAATAAGTTATTTGAGACTATTAATGATGTAATTAGGGTTTTTTTATGTCATTTAGTTCAAAAAATGCAAAAGGTTGCATAAAAATGTACTTATTGTCAACAAATTGTTAAAAGTGCAAAACTAGGCAATTAGGGGTCTAATTGGTAAAAAGTTGGTTTCCAATGTCCAACTAATTAAAATTCCAGTTGGAGGATGTTTGTAAGGGTTGTTAGATGTTAAATAAGCCTCTCATGGTCAAGGTATGGTTGTTGAATCATTTTTTTTGAAGTTATAATGACAAAAAGGCTGCTTTCTGGAAATTTCTATGTGTAAATTTTCTGCTAAAATGTGTGGTACGACCTTTGTACGACCTGTACAGGCTCAACCCTATTATGGTTGGAAAGATAAGAGTGTTAGCTTTCATTTGAAAGTGGTTTGGTGAATTTTTATTAAGTTTAGAGGATTTTATTGACGTTTTACTGAAACTGCCCTGTTTTGGTGTAAATTGGTGATTTGAGAGTATTAAAATGAGTTTTTAGGGCATCCCACCTACTGTAGCAATTGTAACTCAGTGGAATGGCCCCATTTGTTGTAAAATAGGTTTTCAAATTATTTGCAAGTCAGAGGAAGTGTGTTTGTGGGTTTTGGGTGTTGCCCTAGGTTGAATTTGGGTGATTTTCCTTATGAAAGTGAGGAACTAAATGATGGTTTATGAGTTTTCCAGAAGAAATAACCTATGTGATGAAGTTTAAAGCTTTTTCAGGCATAATTATGCATGTTTGAACAGGTGGCAGAGTTTGGAAAGGTCTAGAGGTATGATTTACAATAAACCCTCCTTTTGAAGGCCTAGAATCAAGGGTTTTAGGCTGTGCTATGTTGGAAGAGTGATTTATGGAAACTATTGGTGGATTTAGTAGTTTTTGGGCATTTTAATTGCTTCCCCAAGGTTTCATAAATTTTTTTGGAGTTTAAAGAGTACTTTCTTTGTAAAAGTGGGCTAATCCACTAGCCTTTTCCATGGCAGGAGTATTGGATCTTTGAGTTTGTCCAAAAG
Source organism: Sequoia sempervirens (assembly GCA_007258455.2). Taxonomy (NCBI): domain Eukaryota; kingdom Viridiplantae; phylum Streptophyta; class Pinopsida; order Cupressales; family Cupressaceae; genus Sequoia; species Sequoia sempervirens. The sequence goes on from VDFB02271358.1 coordinate 893,666,108, forward strand.
AGTTGATATTGGTTTTCCTATATGTTTTATAACTTGCAAAAGGGTATCTTAATCATCCTTGAGTTTGTTAGGTGTTTTGGAAAATGTTGGTGAAAATGCCTAAACTTGTTTTGCACTAAAACTAGGGTTCAGGAGTGAAATTGGGAAATTGTGCTTCTGATGATTGTAGAACTTGGAAGGCTGGTTGAATTAATTTATGTGGTCATTTTAATATTTCTGGATACTTCTTGAAGGCAGGTTTTGAAGTTGATTAAGGTTGAGCCTCCAGACTCTGCATCAATATATGATGAATTTTTGGCTTTGTATAGGTCTTTCAGTGTCAGTTAGACCTAAAAAAATTATATGTTTAGTAAAAAATAAAAAGTAATATAAGGATCAAGGCTCGGGTCATGGAGTTCAAGGTTAATTGTGATGATGGAACTAAGAAAAATTTTAAGGTTCTAACACACCTAATGATGAACTAGACTATGTTTTTCCTTCATCCTACTTGTGTTATGTTTTTATGAGTTCTTCTCTTGTGAATATATCCCTAAGAAAAATTTTTCTGATACCTGTAATTATAAACATTTTATTGGTTTTTGACAACAAATTATTTTTAATCTGTAAATTGAATTATATTTTAATTTTCCATTTACAGTTATCAATGGATTGGAAAGTCAACAGTTATCAACTTATGAACCCAATAAAGTTTTATTGATTCAAGTTGTTGATTTATACATTATTGTTTATTTGGACTTCAGGAAATGAAGACAAGGACTGTAAGGTGCAAATTACATGATAGTGATCATAATGTTCAAATTCCAGAGACAGAATATGAGTGTGTGTGTATTGAAAAAATGGCCAAGAATAATGAATATTTTTTGAGACTTGGTTTGAAAAGGAAAGTTGTAAATCCACTAAGTAGTATGTTATTTGTTTAATAGTGTTTAATCAAATTTTATAGGAAAGAGCATTATGTATATAAGACATAATATGATTTTTTTTTTGTTTTATAGGCAACAAAAAGAGTACAAAGGGATAGTTTACTGATGGGAGGGTGATGTTAGGTGGGTCCTTTACTGCAAGTAAGCGTAGTGGGTCCCATTTAGTAGCTAATGAATTTTTTGGTGGGAAAGGGGCTTCAAAGGTTGTGTGTCCTACATATTCCCCAGTGTTCTTCTCTGAAAAAGAGATTCTTGAGATTGAAAATTTGGGGCCTAGCCTGTCTTCTGGTAGTTGTGATGGGACTCCTGATGTTGCAGGTCTTGGGATTGATAAGACTAAGTATGATCTCCTGTCGAACTCTGCTCTTAAGTGGAAGAATTTGTTTGGAGCTAAGCCTAAAGGTAAAAGTACTTCTCCTCTGGTGCCATTTATTGCTAATGTGAAGACTGGAGGGTACTTTATTTATGTTTTGGATTGTATTGTTGATAGGAGTATGTCCAATATAGATATGGATTTGTTGGGTAAATCTGTTGGTCCCCGACCTCATATTGAGTTGGTGTGCAAGTTTGCTTTAAATAGGTGGAAACCTAAGAGACAGATTGATGTGGCAGAAATGGCCAAAGGTTTCTTTTCTTTCACCTTTAACTGTGAAGATGATATGGTTTCAGTGCTGATGAGTGGCCCATGGTTTATTGGAAAGTCCTCTTTGATGCTTAAAAAGTGGGAACCAGGCTTCAACCCAAACTTGTGCTCCTTCTCAGATACTCTAGTTTGGGTTAGACTTCCTAGCCTCTTGATGGAATTTTGGGATGAGGAAGTGTTCAAATAGATAGCAAGCACTTTTGGTTTCTTGTTTTTGATTGACCAAATGATGGCCTCTAGGAAGCAACTGGTTTATATGCCAAATTTTGTGTAAATGTGGAGTAATTAGTTGATTTTCCTACTGTGATAAAGATTAACTCTAAATTTGGGGTTTGGGAGCAAGCGGTTGAATTCAATTCGAATCCCTTTGCTTGCTTCCACTATAAAAAATTTGGCCACTAGGCCAAAAACTGTCCTCTCAAGGTGCCGAAGCAGATGACTAAGCAATGGATAGAGAAGGAAAAATCTTTGGAACGGGATGGGGAAATCTTGGAAAAAGGGGAATCATCCATGTGTGAGAATGTGGAGGTTGAACCTGTGGAAAAGGACTTGGTAGTGGATGACAAGGCTAATATTCTAGAAGGCCAGGTGAACTCGGGAGAGGTGAATTAGGTTTTGGGGCAAGGAGAAGAGGTCAAGTCTTCCCCTACTAGTGATTATGTGGAAACTATGGATGTAGTAAGGTTTGAGGTTTTCAAGGGTGATAAGACCTCTGGGAGTGATGGGGTAAGGTCTCCTTCTTTGGGGGTGATTCAAGTGCATAATGTTGATTCGAAGGCTGGGGGATTGGAGGTGATGTCTGAGGCTAAGGACATTGGGGAGCATGAGGATCTGGACAATCCTCCTTACACTTAGGTTCACAGACACAATAGGAAAAAACACTCTCCCTCACCAAGAGTAGTGACCAAGAATAGACAAAGGTCAGACTGTGGGTCTGAGCTTTGAGGTAGTGGTTGGCCTCCTGCTAATGTTGCTAGGGAAAAGGAGAGCTGAATGGACATTGTTGATGGTATGCAGAGAACTTTGTTGGATATGTGCTTCAAGAGCACTACCAATAAGTTCTTATGAATATCATTTCCTAGAATATGAGGGGATTAAATCTCCCTCACAAGCATGATCTTCTTGCTAATATGGTAATAGATCATAGCCACGATATTGTGTTAATTCAAAAAACTAAAATGGGAATGGATAAATTGTCTAGGTTGAAGAACAAAATTTTTAAGGATTGTGGGATGCATTGTTCTGATGTGGTTGGGGCATCAGGAGGGATTGTTACTTTTTGGAATCTTAGGGTGATTCAAGGGGCTGAGATTTTTAATGATTGTAATCATGTGGCTACTTCCTTTACTCATTTGAGTGATAGATTCTCATGGACTCTGTCTAATATTTATGCTCTAAACTGTAAGAGTGGCAGAAAAATATTATGGGAGATTTTTTCTCCTTTAAAGTCTTGAACCATATTGAGAACTAGTTGGTTATGGGAGATTTTAATACTCATTTGCATGATGCTGAAAATTTGGGTGGTTTGTAGATGGTGGATGAGAGTAGATATGATCTTATGAATCTTATTAATGATACTGCTCTTCTTGATTTGGACTTGAAAGGTGCATCTTTTACTTGGTTGAATCAGAGAGTGGGTTTAATTCCCTTATCCAGGTTAAGCTTGACTGTGCTCTTATCACCCTTGTGTGGTTGGTTCATTACTCCTATTCATTCTCTCCTCTAACTAGATTGGATTCATATCACTTTCATCTAGCTTTGTCGGTGGATTTACTAGGGGAAAGAGAAAATTTCTATTCATATTTGAGAAAATGTGGATGTGTCATCTTGACCTAGGTAATCTGGTTAATGCCTGGTGGAATATTCATGTGGATGGTTCTACTATGTTTAGAGTTGCTAAAAAGCTTGCTAATGTTAAGGATAATGTTAGAAAGTGGAACCGCACTTCCTTTGGTCATATTTTTATGGAAAAAGAGGGTGTGACTAAGGAGCTTCAGGATGTGCAACAATCTATCCAATTTTCTAGGTATGACTAGGCTATGATTCTGAAAGAAAATATCTTACTTTCTAGATTGCATAACATTGTGGTGAAGGAGGAGGAATCTGGAAGTAGAGGTCGAGGATTATGTGGCTGAAAAGTGGAGACAGGAATACTAAGTTCTTTCACCTCTCTACTCTTAAACACAGGGATAATAATTGTATTAAATTGATCAATTTCAATAATCAGGTGTTGGAGAAGGATGTTGATTTGCAATTTGTTGCTTCCTCCTACTTCTCTCAGTTGCTGTCGGTGGAGGGGGAGCTTGATTTGGCCTATCAAGAGGATATTATAAGGGATATTCCTCAAATCATAGATGATGATATGAACAGAAAGTTGGTTTGCATTCCCTTGACAGATGAAATTTGGATTGTTGTTTTCTCTTTTGAAGGTAACAAGGCTCTGGGCCTAGATGGATTTTCGATGTTCTTTCAATCCTTCTAGGAAATTATTGCTAAGGATGTTGTTGCGGCTACCAAGGATTTTTTTAGGTCTGGTTCCCTCCTGAAGGAATTGAACTCCTCTTTTATTGTTTTGGTTCCTAAGAAGCCTGGTGCTTCTTCTTTTGATGATTTTCATCCCATTAGCTTATGTAACTCAATTTAAAAGATCTTCTCCAAGGTTCTGGTGGTTAGATTGCAAATATTTTTCCCTCTTATTATATCACCTCAGTAGAATGATTTTGTGGCTAGGAGGAAAATTCTAGATTCTATTATCTCTGTCAATGAGAATATTCACTCTTTGACTATTAATATGAATGTTGGTTTTATTTTGAAGCTTGACTTACTTAAAGCTTATGATAGAGTTGGTTGGGGGTTTCTTTCTAATATTCTAACTTAGTTTTTCTTTGGAGAGAAAGGGGTGGCTCTTATGCTTCAACTTATCTCTACTCTAACATTCTTTGTCCTCATTAATGGGTCCCCTTCCCCTCTCTTTGATTTCTCTAGGGGTATGCAACAAGGGGATCCTATATCTTCGTTCTTGTTCATTATTATGGTGGAATCCTTGGGTCATCTCATCCATAGATCTATTAACACTAGAGTTATGTCTGGGCTTGCCCCTTCTTCCAATAACCTTATTTTCTCTCATCAACAATTTGTGGATGATTCTCTTATGCTTGGACAGTCATCCATTAAGGAGGCTAAGGTTGTCAAGTCTATCTTATAGAGGTATGAGGTTGCTTTGGGGAAAAAGGTTATTTTTCCTAAGAGTGTTATATTCTTTTTTAATACTCTAATTCATAGACAGACTTAAATTGCTAGAATTCTTCAGTGCCATATTAGGGAACTTCTTGCTTCTTATTTGGGCCTTCCCCTGTGCTCTAAAGTTCATGATTCTTTTTGGAGGGGTATGATTGATAAATTCAACTCTAAACTGGCAAGCTAGAAGGAAGCTCTTTTGAGCCAAGCTAAGAAATTTCAGCTGATTAAATCTCCTTTTCAGAATCTTCTTGTTTATGCTCTTAGTCTTTTTTATATGCCTAGGAAATTCGTGGATACTTTGGAGGGTATTCAAAAAAAATTCCTTTGGTCTAGAGTGGAAGATAAGAGATGAATTCATTTGGTTGCTTGGGATCATGTTTGTAGACCCAAAAAAGTGGGTGGGCTTGGTATCCGTAAAATCAAAGCATTTAATACTACCCTTCTTGGTAAGCAAATGTGGAACATTTTGCTAGCTAAGAGTGAATGCATGAAAATTGCTTGGAGAAAATACTTACATGGTGTTGATGGTATAAGGGGGTTCTTATCTCAAGATTTCAATCCTTTGTCTGGCTTTTCTCTTTGGAATTGTATGGTTAAGGCTCAAAGGCTTGTGGCCAAGGGTCTCTATTGGAAATTGGGGGATGGTAGAAATATTTTGTTTTGGGATGATAGTTGGTTTGGTAATAGGCCCCTCAAAGATGAGCCCTAGGCTCAACCTCTTATGGACCTATGTGTGTGATGGTTTGGAAAATTGGTTGCTTACTATATCGAGGGAGGTTGTTGGAAGAAGTTGCATGAGGTGGACCTTGGTTTGGAGGTTCTATTTAAGGCTATTTCTTTGGTTCATATTCCTTCTTCTCCTTCTCCAGATAATTTTTTTTGGAAGCCTTCCTCTAATGGTAACTTCTCTGTTGCTTCGGCTTTTCATTCTAATGAATCCTTTGTTGGTCCTGCTCCTTCTTGTGCTTCTATTTGGTCCTCTAGATTGATTCCTAAGGTTAATGTTTTCTTCTGGCTCTTTTTCTAGAACAAAATATTAACTACTAACAATTTGGTCAAAAGAAGTTTTGTGATGCCTAACAGGTGCTTTCTATGTGAAGAGGAAGCTGAAAATACTTGTCATTTGTTGATTGATTGTAGATTCGTTAAAATTATTTGGGCTCATATGCTCCCTCTTTGGAACTTAAGTTGGGTCTTTCCTAGTTCTATTAAAGATTTTTGGTCTCAATGGGTTGGCCCCTCGATCAATCCTGCTCTTCAGATTTTGTGGTCTCTTTCTCTTCCTCACATTGCTTAGGGTCTTTGGCTTGAGTGAAACAACATGATTTTTAGGAATTCTTCTCTTCCTGCTATCTTTGTGGCTTACAAAATTTGTGTTTCCATTAAAGAAAACTTTCTTGTTGGGATCACTTTCAATAATGGACTGAAGTTTAGTCTTAGCCCCTATGATGTTTCTATCTCTCAAAGGTGGAAGTTTCCTTGTGATATTTCCCTCCTGGTGACCAAAGGAAAAACTTCTAGAGAAGATGTTGTTTGGAAAGCTCCTCTAGATGGTTGGGTGAAGGTTAATTTCAATGGAGCTACTAAAGGGAATCTAAGACCTACAGGTTGTGGGGGATCAGAAACTCTAATGGTAGGCTCATCTCTACTATGGAACTCCCTTTGGGAAACCAGATAAAACACTACGGGGAAGCGGTTGCAACCTATCATGGTCTCAAGTTGGCACAAACCAAAGGTTATAGGAAAGTTTGGTTGGAGGGGGGACTCTTTGAATATCATTAATAACTTTGTGTTCCCCCCTCTTGGACTATTGAGTCTTTGATAAGTGACTCCATTGATATTTTGAAATCTTTTGATGAATGTTACATACTACTTATTTTAAGAGAGGGTAGGGAATGGGGTCTAAATGACCCTCTCCCTATAGAGGTTACTACAACTATTAACCATGATAGTCGATTTTAAATTGATTATCTTCTCATTATGGTTGGTGGCATGCATATCTTTCTTCATGTGGTCGATGTTTATGAGAAATGATGTTAAGTAATATTTGAATCAAGCAAATGGTATGAGGGCTGGGTGTCGTAGGGAACGAAACTCTATGTTTTTTATTTTCCCTATTTCATTTCTGGTCTCACATAGATTCTGGGTGGTCTTAGCATTTTTTTTCCAAATTTTTCATTGCATTGTGTTTGGAGCCCTCAAGCTATTACAGTCTACTAATTTTGGAGATATGGGTGGAGACAGAAATCGTGTTGAGCCTTTCTCATGTGAAGCTACAAAGAAGAATAAGGTTTGGAAGGTGTTGGAGAAAGGAGGTTTAACTCCTTACCTAGAGAAATTACATGGCAATAATCCTCAGGCAACGATTCTTTTTATTAAAGGATGAACAGAGTCAGAGTTGAAGGAGGATGTGGATTATGTTCCTAATTCCCTCACTTCTTTGGAGGTGTGTCCACATTCCCCTACTACGGGAAAGTTAAAAAAAGGGGCTTTGAGTGTTAGCGAGGGTTATTTGACCTATAGTGATGAGGTGGTTATTGATTTTCCGAGTAGGGGTGTGAAGGTAAAGAATGATTTGTATGGTGAAGCATCCTCCCCACCCCCTTGTAGCCAAGAGAAAGAAGGAGTTGGAGGATGGAAGCATGAAGAAATGGGTTCTAACGTCTGTGATCCAAATTCTGGAGAAGGAATTCCTTCTCACTATTGCAGGTGGCCTCTATGTTGATGATTCCCTGAGTGTTAAGTTAGATGAGTAGTTGAAAGGTAAGTCTGGGGATGTTGTTGTTATTGTGGAAACCCAGGATGTGGAATTAGAGAGGCTTAAGAAGAGAAAGACGATGGAAGAGGAGATTGCATGATCCATCCGCAAAATCAAGACTCTAGTTGTTGTTGAAAAAGGTAACGACACCCCTGTTGGTCAGGATAGGGTTAGTTTCTTTGAGGAGTAAGATGCTCTAGGGAAAGCGGTTTCTAATATTGATAGAGAGGATATGTCTAATGTGCTTAGAACTGCTCGTGAGGGGTCCATTTTCATTTTATAACTTTTTAAATGGTTTTTTCATGAACTCAATAAGACTAATGTCAAAGTTATGGGTGTGGTGAGTAAGGCTGAGGGGTCCTCTATCCAAAACCAAATAGATGAGTTTTTTGACTCCTTAAACACTATGGTGAATAATGTTGTGGAGGAAACCCTCAAAATGAAATAGAATCTTGAAGGAAGAATCCTGACCCTTGAGGATCAAATGGTGAAAATTTGGGATATTGTGACTTCTACTGATGTGACTTCTCTTGTGATTAGTGTCAAGAAGCATAAAGAAAGTGTTCATGATGATGAGGTCACTGCTACTGATAAGTTGATGGAGGAGGAATGGACTGTTGGGAAGGTTGGGGTGAAAGGTATTGTTTTGATTACTGAGGTAAATACGGATGGACTTGGTGCCAAGACTAGGAACAAAACTAAAGCTTAGGTTAGGGCCTCTGGGAAAGAAATTTCTAATGTTTTGGAAGAAGCACAGAAGGTTGTGGCAAGCAATGTGGAGGCGACAGATATTCTGAAAAGTATGTAATGTTACTAGTGGGGTCCTCCTTTTTGGATGACTTTTTGTTGATGGGTTGTTGTTGTTGGGCTATTTTTTGCTTAATGTTTTTTTCTTATATCTTAGCTTCTTTCTAATGTAAAGGGTTCCAGGCCCCTTCAAAACCCGTATTTTACCTCTAATCAAAAACAAAAAGAGTGCAAAGAAAATGTGGAGAAAAATAAAAGGAGAAAAAAAGATACAGTGTTGTCATCTCATAGAAGCCAACGCTTTTTTGATTCAACAAATGTAGTTGGTGAAAATGATAGTTGTGATGATGTGCAACCTAGTATAGCACATGGTGATGTGTAGCCTAATATAGCACATGGTGATGTGCAGCCTGATATAGCACATGTTGATGTGCAATGTGATATAGCACATGGTGATGTGGAGCCTGATATAGCACATGGTGATGTGCAACATTGTGATGATCTCTTAGGACTAAGTCTAAGAGATATTATTGAAAAACATCAGGGAAAAGGAACAACAGGTATGTAGATGCTTTTTTCAACATTAAAGGATGTGTTTAATAATGTGGAATCCACAGAGACTGGTACTGATCTACCTACTCATGCCACACCTGATGTGGCCAAGGACCATGAAATTTTGGTTAACGAAAGTCATGAAGAGAGACCGCTTGCATATGTTGTGCCTCAAAGTGCACCTATTGCATCTAGAAATTTTGATGGAAGTAGTGGATCAACTAGAAATACTGGTAGTGGTAATTTAATAGAAGATGTGGATGCTTTTTGTCAAAAGACAAAGATTGAGTCAATATTTGTACACATCTACTAAGAGGAATGCAAAAGAAAGAAAATTAAAAGGAAAGAAATTATTCTTGATTGAGGTATCGAGAGATGGTGAGCCCATTGGGCCAAATGCTACAAGGTGGGCCACCAAGTTGGGTGTAAGATGTACAACCCATTCGGATATTTACAAAACAAATTTTGCAAATCAAGATTCATGAGCTATGAAAAATGTTATACAAAAAATGGAAAATGATTTTGAGACTACTGGTGGACAAATCTCTAGAAAATATTACAAACAAAGGATGATAGTTTTGATGAAAAAATATAGATACATGTGCAGAAACAATCATGTTGGGAAAAGAGAGGTTTGACTCCAGTCTATCTCCCAAAGAGTGGGAGGTATTGAGAGAAATTATTCATTTCGAAGATTATTTGTTAAAGAGTAATAGAGGCAAGAGAGAAAGAGATAATGTAAGGGCTAGATATACATTTGGTCGAGGCGGGTTGCTTGCATGCCAAAATGGAAAAATTTGCAGTAAGTGTATGGATTTTTGGTTCAATTTACATTGTGTTATTTATTTTGTTTTTTTATTGAACTGACTATAGGTTGAAATTGACATTGTATTTTAGGTGGAAAATAGTGATAGAGAAGCAGGTGTAGAAGATATTGTCAATTATACGGTAGCACTAGATGCTATTAAATCTAAGAGTAGGATGAAGTTGAAATCTAGTTCATCAACAAATATTTCACAGCCATCTATTCAATGCCTAGTATGAGCCTTTGTACATCATGTCAACTCATATGAACAAGGGTACCAAAAGGTAATGAACTGCATATTAGGTCTCAGTCACCAAGTTTTGCAGTTGTTTGAAACTGTTAACCCTATAGTTTCTACATGGAATGAGCATAAATCCATGGATTCAAAATGAGGTAAGAGGCTCTATTGATCTCATTTCTTCTTGTTTGGAAGTTCTATACAAATTCCTTTTAATATGTAGATTATTGAAATTTGAGCATTGGAGAATCCAACCCAATTTCTTTATTGTTGGAGTGATCTAGAAAATGTTCTTTTGGATAAATTTATAGCTTGCATTCTTTACTTGAATATTGAATGCTTTGTATTTTTTTTTCACAATGGTTAAACCACATGCAAAGAAATTTTTTCAAAGCAACAAGAAAACAAAAACGCCTTAAGGGTGTCAAAAAAGCTATCGATATTGATAGTGATGAAGTGGACAAGAATGTGCAACATAGTCATCTTAGTTGTCCTGAAGTTGATGTAATTAATATAATAGTTGTCAGTTATATGTCCCAATGTTTTGTCATTCTTCATGCTTAAAATGTTCTTTTGGAAAATAAATTATAGCTTTTGCATTCTTTACTTCAATTATATTAATTTTTGCATGATGATTAAACCACATGATGCAAAGCAATTACATGAAAGAAGGACAAAAAGAAAAAGGCCTTGTCAATAGAACTCTCTGCAAAATTGTACAACTTAATGTCTACGATGACATTGATAGTGGTTATGATGATGAACTCAACAAGAATGCACATGATATTCATAGTGGTAGTCATGCTAAACTCGAGGTGAGTGCTATGAAACCACATGCAAGTAAGTTATTATTCAAGTAAGTAATGGTTGTTTTATTATTTAAAAAAGGGTAATCATTACCTATTTGATAGAAGTTGGATGTTAGAATAGTAGTGAAGTGTAATTAGCTAGTATACATAGATTATGGAATTAAGGGAGAACATATTATAACTTACATATGGAAGCTTAGAGTTTAGTTGTAATAGATTATTTTATAAAAGCACATACAAAAACTAATTTGTTCCAATACATAAGACATTGCATACAATTGTCAAAAACAATATAATATGTGTTTTATATCTCAATATAATGTGTTTTTTTTTTTTTTTGTGGACATTTATTGATAAACTCCAAGAAGGGGATATAGTTAAGGTGTTCAATCCACATGATGATGTTGTTGCGGGCATTGGGCGGATTTCCTCACTATCTATTATATATGGAGTCACATTGAAAGAAACAGGAGATGCAAATGTATGTATTTTATAGGTCTCAAGTAACATACCCCTTCCTCATCGAGACAAAATAGATGGATTTGTTCGTATGAAAGAGAAAATAGGGACCTTCATACGGTGTCCACTAAATATTTGAAAAAAATCATAGAGAGTTAGTCATAAGTGCAAAAGAGAAAAAGAAGGGTTAGAAATAGTAGAGTGTGGAGAGTGAAGTTGCAGACAGAGAATGTACTGAGCCTGAATAAGTTGAACCCAAACAAAAACTAGAAAATATGATTTGGGTGTACATTCTATGAGTAGAACAAAGAATGTTTGATCTTACTGCACCTGTAATGTAAAACCCCTTGATTATGTTTTTCTCTTTTTTTTTGGGTTCCACTCATTCAAACTGGTGCATTATAGAAGAGGGGATATGTTATCGTGTAAGCAGTAGATGCATAGAATAGGGGTGTGGAAAAAGAATTAAATACAGAGTAGATAAACAGGTGTAGAGAAGAGGAAAAGTTGTAGAGAGTGCAACATACATGTATGTGTAGTTGCAAATAAGTTGCAACATAGAATTATCATCAAAATTGTAATATCTTGCATAACCAAAAAAAGGCATTGTAACTCAATTTTCTCAGTCATAACATTGAGAAACACACTTTGTAATAGTACATTTTTCAAAGAAAAGACACATTTTTGTCTTGTATCTGATGTAAGAACATGTTTTCTCAATAAAATTTTAGTATTTTTCCTTCTTAATACTTGTTTCATTATGTGCAAATGAATGATTGATTATGTTTTTCTATGTTTTTATCTGTTTAAACCTCAATTAAAGTATTATCTCATTTCCAACACTTATAGGCAGAAATCAGTGAATAAAAACAATTAAATAAACTACCAATTGACTAAATATACTACCAACTGACAGAAATCAGTGTTAATAAATATGACCAAATATAATGATTATGCAATTAATAAACAATGTATCAATATACCTATCAGTTGAGAGAAATCATTGAGAAAAAACAATTAAATCAACTACCAAATTGGTCAAAATGATGATTAAAATTAATGACTAAATACACTACCAATGGATGGAAATCAGTGAATAAAATGACAAAGATTAGTTAACATCAATCAATGAATAAATTAATGACTAAATTACACACTGCCAAATCAATCAAATTAATGACTACATCAATGACCAAATTGATCAATTAGATGACTAAATTAATGAGCAAGTCAATCACTCAAACGACTAAACCAATGACCAAATCAATCAATCAAATGACTCAAAATGGTTTATTCATCAATTCGTTCACGTTATAAATGACTAACAATAAACTACTCATAGTCACACAACCATGTTTAGTCATTTATAAGCAGTTTTTAGTATTTTTTTTAGTATTTTATTATTGTTTATGTACTAGTGATCACCAAGACATGCATTCTATTCAGAAGAATATGAAGAAGGGGTAGACTAACTTGATTCTTTGCTTTAGGTTGATATTCTTCAAGGATATCCATCAAAGGGGCAACCTTTAAAAAATGAACCACCGAAGAGCATTTCAAAGCATCAAAAGATAATGATGGAATACAATTTAAGGTGTTTAGCATTGGGATTATCCTTGATTATAGTCACTTCGTTATCAGCAACAAATTTTATACAACAATGCAAGGTAGATGTTACAACTCCCAAAGTGTGAATTTAGGGTCTTCCCAAGAGAATATTGTAAGGTAAAGGACCAAACATCACATAAACCAAGGTGAGTAAGGTAATGGGTCCCAACCTCAAAGGAAACATTATCGTTCCCAGGACTTGACAACCAGTGTTATCAAATCCATGAATATATAAAGAAGAATCAATTTTAATCTTAGGTATTAGATCAATGCTACATACATTGAGATCTAAACTGATGTCACTAAGAGCATGCATAATATTGATGTTATTAATAACTATAATCATCATAGGATCAACTTTCTTTTGTACTTTTGGGGGCGAGAGTTCTTGCAGAAGAAGGTATGAAGATCATTTGAGCTCGTAAAGATCGAGGACACTAGGACACCACGTAGACGTACATGAATCACGTAGGCATCCAACTCATAAATTTATAAGAAATAAGGTGGCGAAGTGTTTTTGCTTCATCATTTCCCCTTATGGAGTTAGAATCATGAAATTTTGACTCATAAGATTTTTGTCATAAATGCGACTAGACCCCATAAATGTGGGGAAAAATGTGCAAATGTGAAATTTCCACAAGGTATAATTTTACGACATTACACAATGTTATTCTAACACTAGTCCCAATTGTGAAAACTGATTAAAGTGTGAGTTTTGCATGCATGATCCCTAATAAAAACTTGTCATGTTTTTCCTAATTAATGATTCCTTCATTTTTCTTAGTTTAGTTGACAGTATAACAATAGCCCATATTAAAATTTCCATCATTATCTTGATCACCTCTCAAAACCAAAAGAACATGCCAAATATTGCATTTAAAATTCCTTTCATTAATGTAATCTTTCTCACACATGAGCATAACATCTTACATGAATTATTTAACATCATAATCCTTATTTTCACCCATTGAGAAATATAATAATTTATATTATCTATGAAAACCACAACAAGAGAAACCTCCACATCATCCATATCAAAATGATGTCTTCAAAAATTTAACTCCACATCACCCATATCACCTATTATAATAAATAATAAATTTCAAAATGAATACAACATATGAATAATCATTTTTTTATATAATTATATCCTTAGCAATTACCTCCTTTATTTTAAAAGGGAGATTAGAGAACGTCTAGTGCTACCATTTAGAAAAATTCAACCCTATACTAGAAACAACATATGTAGTTCCATTACCCTCTTTATAGATTTGCCTAATCTACAGATGAGTGGAGCTTTATAAGATATACCTACACTCCTCAACCATATTTCTAATCTTCCAAGGGGGAGAAAGATTATTTGAAAGAAAATCAATAATAATTTTAGGATCCCCTTCAACCCCCACTTTTTGAAACCCTAACATCTTTAGTCTTTTAACCCCATAGTAGACTGCCATAGCTTCAAATTCATTGTTCTATTCCAATCCTATGTTTTATGCATATCCTTAAATCATACATCCTTTGGCATCTCTTATCACTCCCCTAGTAGCAACAACACCAAGGTTCCCCTTGAAGCAACCATCAAAATTAAGTTTAACCCATCTTATAGAAGGGGTCTTCTACTTCACACTATTTCTTAGAAGGATCTTATCCCAGTTAACCCTAGTAAGATCTTGAGTAACTCCCTAATTTTTCTTCACCCTTAATTCAATATAGGAAGGAATTCTTTTAGAATTTCCAAAGCTAAAAACATTAATGTTCTCTTAAAAACTATTTTTTATGAAAACTTGTTTATTTTTTCTAGTTTGGTCTCTAAAGGTGTTATTATTTGTCTCTTTCCTTAAACACCAAGCTACAAAAAGAGGGACATGTTTCCAAATCTCCATAATAATTGGATTGAAAAAAGGAGATATTTTATTCTATCTATTCACAAAGTCCTTAAGACCCAAAGGAAATATCCAATTGACCTTAAAGTTAATGAACACCTCCTCCCAAATTGCTCTGGAAAAGTCACAATATAAAAACAAGATCCATTGTTTCTTCCTCCTTGTAACACAAACTACATCTATTAACAAACTGAAATCCTCTTTTGTTCAAATTATCAATAGTGAGAATCTTTTTATGGAGAGAAACCCACCAAAAGTAGTTAATTTTTTTATAATTCCAAATCTAATTCCAATCAAAAGAAGCACCACCATACTCAACATTAATAAGGTTGTAGGAAGAACTAAAAAAAAATCTCTAGAACGATTAGGAGACCAAATATATTCATCTTTCATGTCCAAACAATAAAAAAATAAATCACCAATACATTTATTTCATTTCTTAATCTCAAGTTGCAAATTTTTTTTCTTCCTCCCCTCAAATGTCTTCCTCCAATCAATTTCCCATTGTAAGAGAGGGGGACCAACCACTTCAAGGCTCAAG
Source organism: Sequoia sempervirens (assembly GCA_007258455.2). Taxonomy (NCBI): domain Eukaryota; kingdom Viridiplantae; phylum Streptophyta; class Pinopsida; order Cupressales; family Cupressaceae; genus Sequoia; species Sequoia sempervirens. The sequence continues at coordinate 893,681,317 of VDFB02271358.1, forward strand.
GTCACAGAGAGCCGAGAGAAGAGGGCTAACCTAACTTACCTCACACTAAAAGGGATGTTTTGAGACAATAATCAAGAATGATGAGGATTGTAATGTACTTCAATCACTTTGCAAATCCTAAACTTAGGTTTGGGCTAGGCGAGTTGGTTTTTGGAGTCGGTACTATGCCTCAAATAGCTCTTTGTCCAAGGATGGCAACACAGTTTTGGGACAATAGTGCAACGTGTTGGTGTCTCTCGGGTGTGTTGGCATCCGTACAATCAAAAAATAGTGTACACAATACTAACTTATAGCCTAGCTGACTAGTATAGATGGTAAAAAAAATTGAGAAAGTATAGGAAATAGAGACTAAAGTGATAAAATAGGTAAATGAGAACTAGGGTGACAAAGATGACCTCACAAAAGTTCAATGTTTTCCAACTAGATCCATGTGTACTTTCACCTTCTCACAAGCAAGAAGGGGAAAATTGTTGGGGCTGTATAGGGGTTTGCCTCAGTTAGACCCATGTTTTGGTGTTTCCACCTCCACGGATAGCCAAATAGCAATGAGATAGAAATATGCAATAAAGAGGTAAAGAAAGTAGAAGTTGCAATAAACACTAAAAAATAGTAAAGTGCTACTCAACAAAATCACAAAGGAGAGGAGTGAAACACTACCATAACCACCCAAAAGTTCACTAGCCAATGGAGGAGAATGTAGACTTGGCAAGGTCACCACAATCGCAACTATGATGAAGGGAGATCTCACAAGACTCCAAGCCCACGCTATAATGGATTGCTTCACACTTACTATGTGGAGTTGATGGAGTGTTGTTGCTACTGCAATGAAGTGTTGAAGTGTTTCTTGAGAGTGAAGAGAGTGTTGCAGATGCTAAGAGAATGCCAATTTGTTGCTTAAAGAAAGAAATGAGATGAAGATGGATGAATTTTGAAGGAGGAGTGGGAAGAATCTGCCATTTTTGGGGTTGGTTGGTCGAAGAGGGACGTTGCAAATCAACCTCAATTGAATGTGTAACACCTCTACCAACTTCATACATGGGAATTTGTCAGGGATGGTAGCGCACTGTGTAGACATTTGTGCATCATGCATGCATCCCCAACAAATATTCTCTCACCGACACAACAGACAAATGCTAAGTGGAAGGAAGGCAGTTGGGTGATGTGGAATTTTTCCTTTGGATTTGATTTTCTAAGGTGAGGTTGTGTAAAAGAGAAAGTTTCACAAGGGGTGAAAATTCTCTCCTATACATTTTTCCCCCACTTTAGTGAGCATGAATACTGATGAGTGCTTCAGTAAAGTATATCGAACAGTTAGTAGGGTTAGAAATTTATACCTGAACCATCGAGAAAGGAGACCACGATCTGGAAAACTCAAAAGTGCAAGGCAGGAAAAGGACTCCACAAGTAATCTCTCTGAGGAGCTTCGAACAAAATACTCCATAGCCTACATAACTATAAAGCTACACAAAGTACACCAAAGGCCCTCAAACCAATGATGGAAAAATCCTACAAGATAAAAGTGTCTCACAAGTCCATAGACCTACAAGGAGGCAACCCCCAAGATCTCTCACATGAAGGAAGCACTAAGAAGTAAGCACCTTATAGGCCCACAGACCTACAAGGAGGTATCCCCCAAGATCTCTCACATGGAGGAAACCCAAATAAGTAAGCACCTTATAGTCCCATAGACCTACAAGGAGGTATCCCCCAAGATCTCTCACATGAAGGAAACCTAAAGAAGGGGACTCCATAGAGTCTAAAAGTGGTTTCACAGGTGCACTTGCAAAGTGACATGTTTACCCACAGATAAAACATGTCTAGAAACACAAAGCAGCCATGCAGGAAAATAAGTGGATAGCCATGCAATCCATTGACAAGTTGGAAGGCTTTTATGAAATCGGTGTGAAGAGGGTCCACTCAAGGAACACGCTATTTGAAAGTGCAAAAGAGATGTTTTTTTCTCAAATCAATTCATCATCAAGGAATCCTTTTGAAAGATGTTCACTTCATCAAGGAATTTGAAAGGAAGAAAATGCCCCCTTGCAAGGGGAAGGTCAAGACTTCTCCCACCTCAAAGGAAATTTCTCAAGTTCTTTCTTTACGAACCCATGATGAAGGAAACACATTCCATTAGTGGTCCAAGTTGAGAATGCGGTTCTTGAAAAAGCTTGCAAAGATTCTCAATAAAAGATTCATTGGCAACAAATGTGTTTTCTAAAAATAAAAATGTCATATAAATGGCATTGTCACACATGAAAGGGAAAACTCAAGCAAAGAAGAGAGAAAGATAAGAAAAGAGTGAAAGAGAAATCATCAAAAATAAAAGACACTGGGGTGATCTAATATTTTGGGGTTAGAGCTGCTCGTAAATATATATATAAGTATGATAATAATATATAAATGAACTGTCATCAACCCCTAGTATATCAAACCATGTGAAGAATGCATGAGAGTGAAAATAAAAAATTGGGTCAACATGGAAGGGAGGCCTAAATTCCCCTAACACTTTGCATCTTCCCCAATTTTTCGAAAACCAAGCATAAACATGGAAGAATGATGATACAAATAGAATAAGGTTTACGATACAAAAATCACTCCTTATCCAAGCACCAACAAGGGTAACAAGGGTCATCTATCAACACATAACATAGTTACAAGGAAACACATCACAACACACACATCTAATCTAAAGATAAATAAGAGGCCTCCCCCAAACACTCATCAACCAAGAGGTCATCTCCTTCCCAATCTAGATCATTATAAGGGGAAGGAGGATGATCCTAGAATGGTGGAATATTAAGGGGAGGAGCTTCCAATCCTCCCAAAAAAAGGGCTAAGGAAGAAGGCCCTGCAAGGTCTTCTCCACTAGGCTCTTGTGGAGCTATGGTCAGCGATTTTGCAAAGATCACTAACAAGGCCAAAACTTCATCTAGAGAGTTAAACATGCACTTTATAGGAGTGCCATGTCATACCTCAATGGAAGAAGAAGGTTGTTCCTCAAATTCACCACTTGGCTCACCAAATGATTTGAGAGCGGTGACAAACTTAGGGGAAGTTGGGACTAGTTCTATCACTAAGATAGTAAAAGTTAGCGTAGGACCACCCTTTGGATAATTTGGGCCTCTCTTACACCCTCCATTGCTAGAAGGGACATCCTTTTCCTTATACTTCGTTGGGGGATGTGAACTCCCCACAGACAAGATAAGAGGTGTGAAGGAGGAGGAGGAGAAAACCACAGTAGATACCACTGAAGTATTCAGCATATCCATGGGCTTAGAGAATAGCAAGATGTCTAGAAGGTACATCAATAGGGGTGGCTCGACTGAAGGAGCAATAAACATCTACACCTTTTTGGGGTCAAGCACACTCACACTCACAACAAGAGTTGGAAGTGAGACTGAATTTAGTTGAACGAAAGTAGAGGGGAGGAGAGAGGAGGAAAAATCAAGACATCTTGATATAGGGGCATTTGTCTCCTCTTCCTTCTTATGTAAAGCAAACTACTCAGCCACAAGAGCTTTTTGATGATGCTTGCACGCACACACAAGGTGACTTCTATAACTCTTCGAGCTAGAGACCAAAGGCTATGAAGGGACGAAAGGATCCTACTCAGCCATGGGAGTTTCCACCATAGTTGTTTCCAGTGGAGGGATAGGCTCCTAAATAGGAGTAGGAGAAGTATATTGAGAAACAATAGGGGGAGTGGCTCTAATGCCTCAATAGGAGGCCTCTTCCCATTTATTTTTTTGGGAGCAGAAGTTGTGGGAGGCCACATAGGTCGAGACTTAAAGGATTCCCCATGGGGACCCTTTTTCTTTCCATACAAGTAGTACCAAGGTCTAGGTGGTTTAGTAGGGAGGTATGGTATCCTAATATTGGGTTTTTTCCAAGCTGGTATCATCGGACTCAATGGGTAAAATCCAGGCATATTCATCCAAAACTCTTCTCTAGAAAGAGGAGTAGGAGAACCATCCTGAGGAAGGAGTAGCTTCTCTTTTCCCTTTCAAGAAGATGAGGCAAATGATTGTTGTGCTACCAGAAGGGTCAATTTCGGTTGTCCCTTTCCCTTGGTCTTATACTTCACATAGTTCTTGTAAAGCAGGTTCATTCTTAGGGGGAGCAGGTCGATTGGGGCGAGCCAAAAATGATCCAATGAGTAGCCCCCATGGGACACCAATGGCTAGCATCCAATGTCATGCACTACATGCACAACACCTTCATGGGAGAAATTCAAACACTTATGAATGGCAGAGGCAATTCCATTCATGGAAGCTAGCCAGGGTATGCCTAACTTCATCCTCAATAAATTTGACTCTAGAATAACATCAAAAACTATGTCTATAGCCCTAGGTCTGACTAGGACATATAGAGTTATTGATCCATATGGCTTGAGAGAAAGACCATCATGTGTGTGGATGGTAGATTTTGTTTCTTCGTACTCCTTTTTATGTAATGAATTAATCCACAATGTCTCTTTTGTAATGACATTCACTCAACTTGGGGGGTCAACTAAGACCCCCATCACAATGTTGCCATTGAGTTGAGCAAGAATGTAGAGGGGAGAGGGCTTGTTGTTCAAGGGAAAATCCTACTGTGTGAATGTCACGTCTGACGAGCCAATCATAGGCTACATAGTAGGAGTAACCATGGCCATGTCAACATACACCTCGGGTCGAGTGGTAGAATTGGAGGGATCGATAATCATGCTAGAAAAATGTGATGGAAATGGGTCCATGTATATCTGAAACTAACTATTCACTTTCGCCACTGATTTGTTTGTATTGTGTTTACTCCCATCGAGACGAATAGTACCATCCTCGATGTGGTCCTGTATCTCATGATGCAAGCACATACAACATTCGATATCATGTCCATTAACTCGATGGTACTAATAGAAGGTATTCACATCATACCAAGTAGGGTAAGGTTCCTTGAGAGGTTTAGGGTTCTCCAAGGTTATGATCTTATCCTTACGTAACTTCTACAAGATGGAAGAATAAGATTCTACTAACTTTGTGAACTTTTTGTTGCATCTGAGGCCCTTATCATTCATAGTGGCTACTACATTCACAACAACCTTACCCTTTCCAAAGATTGATACAATGGACTTTCCTTTTGAATGGGAGCACAAGGAAGATCCCCCGAACTAAACTATCATTTGTTGATATTCTCATAATATAGCACACAAATGCACAAAAGAAGGGTATTCCATAAGGGAAAACTTCTCTTGCCAAGGTCTTTTCAAGTTCCCTATGAACACCTTCTGTACGTCAAAATTGAGTAGCAGGTATGAGATCTATGAGAGGAGCGCTTGGTACCACACTATGAAATCAGTAATCTTCTCATTATCCCCTTGTTTGCATCGAACGAGATCCAAAAAGGTCATCTTCAGTCTGATGTTGGCTTGGAATTGTCAGAGAAACTGATTTACAAGTTGATCAAATGAGAAAATAGAGTTTTCAGGTAGGGAACAACACCATTCGAGCATTGTGTCCTTAAGAGATCAAGGAATAGATTTTCCATCAATGCATCATGATGGAAGAAATCTATACATAGGGCATTAAAGGAAAACACATGCGTTTGCGAGTCCCCTTTCCTGCCATGCTTCTCAAATTTGCAAATCCCCATTCCTTGTGGGAAGGGATTTTTTAAGATTGCTACTGATAATGGGCTATATTGGAAGAAGGGTTTAAAGATAGGCTAGGCAAAGGCTTGGGAGAGACTCTCCAATTGGCTTTGCATCTTACCCATATTTTAAAGAAGAGTATTTAGAATAGGGACTTGGGATGACAAAGGTCCAATGGAACCTCCCCTAGAACCACCACCAGAGCCACCTCTAGAACCACCAACGTGACCACTATTGGAACCACTGCCAGGGCCACCACCACCAACAGGGTCCCCATCGGAGCCACCTCTGCTTCTAAAGCCACCACCATGGCCTCCACTAGCACCACCCTCACTGTCGAAACCACCACCACTACCAAAGCATCCACCACTCATCTTGCAAAAACCTTTGCCACTAGAGGTGACAAGAGAGGTAATGAAACTAAAACCTAAGGATATTCTACTTGCTTTGATAATTTCAGATCTCTTGGAAGTGGAATGGATGTTGATCGATGGGACTGTGTCGGCCATGTACATAGACGTGGGAAGCATTAAAATTCATTACTGTCTCTCATGGTCTTCGAGAGCAACCCCTTGTATGATGTTAGGGTTTGTGAGGGGCACATGCTTCAGTTAGACTACAGAGACTAGCCAGGAGTTCTATGTATGTTTGGTCTTTTCCCACCATATACTTTATTTCACTAATAACTCGAGTGGCTTTAGCCATCTTTGGGTCCTTTTCCAAGTGATTCTCCAAGTCACCCAGTGCTTTGCTAAGGGTAGAGATATATTCTGAAGGGATGTGAATGGCCTTGTGCTCATCTACTGATGATGGTGTAGGAGACACAGGAGGAGTGGGGACATGGTCGGTCTTATCAAAGAACCCTACCTTGCCCCTTGACAACTACTCTTGGGCAGCAAGACCAATGATAGATCTGGAAAAAAGGCTTGTAGAGAAACCAGAAGTGACCTTCATCCTCTCCATCAGAAGGTGTCCCACACTTCTCCTAACAACGTACCTAGAAGTTGTGGACTAGGTTGTGATGCTCATAAACCTTCACAACACTCAAGCTTACAACAATCACAAGGTACAAGGGAAAGGTATCAACACCGACAAATAAGAAGACATTGATTCATGTCAGGTTCACCAAAAATGTAAGAGAGGGATACCAACCACATCAAGGCTCTAGGTCATAGAGAGCCAAGAGTAGATGGCTGCCCTAACTTACCTCACTCTAAAAGGGATGTTTTGAGACAAGAATCAAGAATGATGAGGATTGTAATGTACTTCAATCACTCTATAGATCCTAAACTTAGGTTTGGGCTAGGCGAGTTGGTTTTTGGAGTCGGTATTGTGCCTCAGACAACTCTCTATTCAAGGATGACAACGCAGTTATGGGATGGCAGCCTAGCGCGTTGGCATCTGTACAATTAGAAAATAGTGAACACAATACAAACTTCTTAAAAACTAACAGCCTAGCTGACTAGTCTAGATGGTAAAAATAGAATGAGAAAGTATAGGAAATAGAGACTAAAGTGATAAAACAGGTAAATGAGAACTAGGGTGACAAAGATGACCTCACAAAAGTGCCTATTTGCCAGCTATCTCCACACGTACTTTCACCTGCACACAAGCAAGAAGGGGAAATTGTTGGGGCTATATAGGGGTTTGCCTCAGTCAAACCCTCATTTTAGTGTTTCCACCTCCACAAACAACTAAATAGCAACGAGATAGAAATATGTGATAAAGAGGTAAAGAAAGTAGAAGTTGCAATAAATACTACAAAATAGTAAAGTGCTACTCAACCAAATCAAAAAGGAGAGGAGTGAAATATTACCACCTCCACCCAAAAGCTCACTAGCTAATGGAAGAGAATGTAGACTTGGCAAGTTCACCACAACCGTAACTGTGATGAAGGGAGGTCTCGCAAGACTCCAAGTGCATGATGTAATGGCTTGCTTCACACTTGCTATGTGGAGTTTATGGAGTGTTGTTGCTTCTGCAATGGAGTGTTGAAGTGTGGCTTGAGAGTGAAGAGAGTGTTGGAGATGCTAAGAGAATTCCAATCAATTGCTTAGAGAATGAAATGAGATGAAGATGGATGAATTTTGAAGGAGAAGTGGGAAGAATCTGCCATTTTTAGGGTCGGTTGGTCGAAGAGGGACATTACAAATCAACCCCAACCGAATGTGCAATGCCTCTACCAACTTTAGACATGGTAATCTATCAGAGATGGCATCACACTGCATGGACGTCTGCACGCCGCGTGTGCGTCCTCAACAAATATTCTCTCACCGACACAATAGATAGATGCCAAGTAGAAGGAAGGTAGTTGGGTGATGTGGAATTTTGCCTTCAAATTTTATTTTCTAAGGTGAGGTTGTGTAAAAGGAGAATTTATGCAAGGGGTGAAAATTCACTCCTATACACTCGCCAAATTCTTTTCACTTAGGTTGATCATCATTCCAATCAATATATCCATATATTTTTTCCCCATTAATTCTTACTAAAAGGTCTCTTATTTGAAAGAGAACCTGAATTAAGGGAAATGAAGGTCCTTCTCTCCAAGGTTCACTCTAAAAATTAACATTTTTACCATCCCCCACCCTTCACAAGATACCTTGTTGTATCACATTTTTTACTTTCAACAAGTTATTCCATATGACTGAGCCCTAGGGCAGAGTAGAAGTGGATAAAACCCATCACTATTCTCTATTATCTAAGTATTTAGCTTTAAGCACATGAATCCAATCCTTATTACCTTCAAGAAGATTTTAGGCAATTTTGGCCATCAAAGCTTTATTAAACTATTGTAGTCTCCTAATAACAAGACCTCCCTACCTTTTAGTTTTGCAAACATTTTCCCATTTAACCAAAACAATTTTATTTTTTTTCCTTAGTACCTATCCAAAGGAAATTTTTTTTAATTGGTTCTATCATTTCAGCCATAAAAGCCAAAATTTTAAACAAGCAAAAATAGTAAAGTGAGATATTCTATAAAGAGGCTTTTAGTAACTGGTATTTTTGATCTTGACTTAACTACTTCCCTTTCCAACCAGCCAATTTATTTTGCACCCTCTCCACAATACTATTCCAATATTTGTTAGATAATTTCTTAGTAGATAAAGGGAACCCTGTATAAGTAGCAAGTAGGGTAGCTTGTTAACAATCCAGAATCCTCATGATCCTATCTTGGAGAGTAGCTATAGTATTAAAAAATTGTAGCATGCTCTTTTTATAATTAATGTATTATCCCAAAACCTTCACATAATCATCAAGGAGATCATTTCAATGTTTTTCTTCCACAACTTAAGCAACACCAAATAGGATGGTATCATCTACAAATTGTTGGTGAGAGGAGGTAGAGAAGAAGAAAATCTAACCCCAATTAAGGTTCTAAATTTAATGAACTTCTTAAAATTCCTACTAAGAGCTTCAATTATAAACAAATAAGGGGATATTCTTAAATTAATCCTAAAATATACTATAAGCAAGGATACTAGTGTGGATGCAATATATAAACTAAAAATTGCAAAGTAAGTATTTTGTAACTCAATATTTTGCCTCCAATATAGCACTCTTAAGAACTTACGTGATATATATATATATATATATATGATTTTCTTTTCTTTCCCATATCATTGTTATTTTATTTATTTCGGATATGTGATTCTTATTTACAAGACAAACATGTAAGTACTAATTAGTCAATATTTATCATAATTAAGTATAATCATGTAGAAGTAAATAAAATTATTTATATTATTTATTATCTATATTATAAGTGAGCCTAATATGGTGAAAGAAATAGGGTGAAGTTTAAAGTTGTCTCATGCACTTTAAGTCAAATTATCAACATAAATGAATTTTAGCATTTCTAATAGAAAGTCAATTTTAGCCAAGCATATGGTCTATCTAGATTCATTCTAGTTAAATTAAATATGTTTTACAAATTTTTCAACTCTAAATGTCTATGAAATATATATGTAGCATCACTTTAGGGCCAATTTACCAAAAAATGAAATTATTTTAAAAACATGATGTTCTTACAACTCCTACTCATGTAAGTAACATTTTTTAAAATACCTTTTTGTAGATCTATTAGTGTAGTTTTGAAAACTATATTTTTTAAAATATTTTATTTATTATTTATGTTTCTCTATGTTTTTGTTAAAATTAGGTCATCAAAACCAGAATATAAGTTTTGTTTTCTTGTTAAAATAAAATTTATTTTTTTTAAATGTAAAAAATATTATGCACTAGAGAAGAGATTCCATGTCGAAATGATATAATATTTGTACTTTGGATAAATAGTCAAGACAACTAGTTGTGTTATGAATACATGCAAGTGTTAAGATTTATTTAAAAGAATATATTTATCAAAATGGGGGGAAATTAATCAATGCACTAAAGATTCAAATTATGAATATATAAAAATAAATTTTGCTATGTAGAAAGCAACATCTCACTTAATCTCATCTTTTAAAAAAAATCAACTAAATTATAGTCTCAATTTATAAAAAAAGTTCTACATTCAAGTTTTTTTTTAATTACAAATATAAATAAGCTAAGAAATACACATTTAATTAGTTTACATCATTTCAAATTTCAAAACATATATCACTTTTTAGTGATTCAAGTTTAAAAGCTAGATCAAAGTTAGTCATTTCCTTTATAAAAGTGTGACACAACTAATATTTCATGCAAGAGAAATAATTTGACATGATTTGGAATAGATTGGAAGTAGGAACATGGTAGAAAAATAAGGGATATAGGCTATGCCAAATAAATAAACTAGGTAAACATGGTTTAGGAACTAAAAATAAATTAATGCAAGGACCAAAAGTAAACAACACTAGAGCAACAACAATAAAATTTGTCTATTTCAATTACCAATGATTAAAAAGAGGGAGCGAGTTCCCCTAGAAGTATAAGAATGAGTGGAAAGATAGACTATTGGCATTAAATATTAAATAACCATATCATCTTAGCTTGAAGTAAAAATCAATATGACATATAGGAATAGAATCTAAATTAGTAAGAAAAAACTATGGATACCATATAGTAAGTGACAAAAGTAAAGAGGATCTTATAGTAATGTAAATTTATAATAGAGGTGTGAATAGTAGACACATAACAAGATGTAAAGGGAAGATGTAAAGGGATCTTTGTGCATAAATTTAGTATAAGTAGGAATAGAATAATGTATTTAATAAAATCATAAAGGAAGAATGAGGATTGAACAAATGGGATATGAAATTATCATCATTTCCAAAGAAATAAGAAATAAGAATAGTAAAACATAAAATATAAAATAACATATATAAAATGTACAAATAAAGAGGTGTAGAAAACATATAGTAGAAATGGGAACAAATTAATATCTAAAAATTGTTTTATTTAGCATGAACCAATGTCTTAATATTTTGTTTCATCTTGAAATAACAAGATATCAAAGGAAAGGGAGTAGAAACGACATAAGGAGTCAATATAGAAAACATATAGGAGAATTAACAAACTAATGTAAAAATGTAAACATAGCATTCCTCTTATAAATTTATGAACCCACAAGTGTATCTTGAGTCATTTATATTGAAAAATAATAGGAATTATCAATATGAATAAATAAAATGAATCATTCTATCATATAAATATAGCAACTCGTATACCAAGCAATTAGCATCATCAAATTTTCCTAGTGAAATCCTAGCTAGGTATGTAAGAACACCTATAAAGAGGTTTGAATAAGATTGAGAATAGTGTAAATCTAAAAGAATTGAATAGAGATAAGGTAAATCTATAATAATTAAATATAGCATCACCATAAGAGGGAGGGATTGAATTAGACACCTTAGTTTTGATGAAAAAGGGATCTTAGATCTAATGCATATCTGATCCATTTGTGCCTTGGAAATTGATTAAAATCAAGTAGAATTTGCTAAATTACTTTTGAAGTAATATAATACATATAAAATACATATATATAATACATATATATCTTATCTAATATATTATAAATTTGTTTATAACGGATATCAATTTTTTTGCCAGAAACAAATATTTGTTTTAGTTAAAATAATAGATATTCGTTCTATGCAAAAACGGATATCCTTTTTTATATTTAATATCAGAGAGAACTTCTCTTTTTTAAATATTTGATATATTTTTATATAATATAACATATGTAATAATAATATTATTATAAAAATATTATAATATATGTACCATCATAAATTGTTACCCATGACAATTTCACCTTATGTTTTGTCCCCCTTAAATTATTGGACCTAATTGAGTATTTAATTTCCTAAATTATGCATTTTATGGCCCATTTTTTACAATTTCCAAGGAATTGCAAGTGGGAATCAATTGTACTTAACTTATACATTGGCCCCAACACTAACTATCCTAGAAAATAGGTCCAAGACACTCACACCTTGGGCATGAGTGTCCTATTTTCCCTCCAAATTGAAATATTTTGTTGTCAACAAATTGATATTTGAATTTCAAGTGTCTAAATTCAGCCATTGGGATTTAATTTATGGGAAATTGAATAAATGCCTATAAATACCTAGTTATTGCATCATTTCAAATCTAACAAAAGACCTATCTGGGAAATTATTAGAGAAATTATTATCAAGAGCACTATTGAGGATGTCAGCAGCATTTTAGAGCTTTATTGCAACAATTCAAGATCCTAACATCATGTCCAATTCTATGTGAGTTCATGTGTGTTCATGTTATTATTTTTTTTGTGAAGGCTAACACTTTTGTAGGTATTCACATCATTCAAGCATTCAAGAAAATTAAGCACAAAATATCAATCCTTGAGGTGATGTGCATGACTCTAGTCCTTCAAGGAAGCCATTGAAGGGTGGTGAGTTGTAGCACTTTTTGATTTCAACATTCCTTCCTATTTATTATCCATTTTGTCATTGCACTTTGTGATTTTAACATTCCTTCCTATTTATTATCCATTTTATCATTGACATTTTCTATTGTAGAAGTGGAAATGCTTACATAGGGTTTGATGAGGAAAACGCCTAAAATGGCCCAATATTTATTCTCTTTGTGAATATGTAGATCTCATGTTTGAAGAACATTGAAAGGAGTTTGAAGACAAATTATTCATTCTTGAATTTAAAGACTTACATCTTGTCAAACCATGAAAACTTAGTTACAAAAATATTCAGTAGTTTTCCAACAGATTTATAGGAAGGAATTTTGATGAGGGCCACACTGCCCAAAACCCACAAAAATCACGACAACAGATACCAACACAAAAGAAGCAAGACATGGAAATGACTCACTTTCAATTATTTTAAGAAAATGAAATTACAAATTCAAAGCTTACATGCTACAACCTCATGGGCTTGATTCATTACAACAAAATCAACTCTAAAAAGAAATCTACTATTCAAAGCCACAATCTGCACTATCAAGCCACCTTCTACAACCCCCACTTAACCCTTTTTATTTTCCCTAATAACCACCCTAAAATATTCTAGAAAGTTCAAATTTCCCCTTTTGCTTTGTTGCCAAAAGACCCACCGTTTGATTTCTAGCCTAGGATGTATTTTTTATGAAATTCACTTTTTAGAGGACCAACTTCATGGGGCCATAACTTTTGATTCGGGTATCTAATTCGCTATTATTGCATATTGTTGGAAAGCTCTCAACGAGCTCTACAATGTGTGAACTCATTGTAGGTCGATTCAACCACTTTTTGAGTTGTTTTGGGGGCCTCTAAAGTTTTATATCTAGATTTGAAGCTACATTGGAGAAATTTCCTGGGATGGAAACTTTAATTTCTCCCAAACCGTGCAAGGTATTGAGGTGATTCTTTCATGACCGAAAAAAAATTTCAACTCTGCTCCTTGGGGTAAATTTTCACGTCCATACGAGCCCATTTTGGCCAACTTGCTAAAAATAGTAAGTTTTCATTTTTTGCTATTTTTGACGCTTGATAGTCTTATACCCCTTAAGTGCCATCATGGGACTCAAAACATCTTAAGAAAATAAAGAAAACATTTTTTTTTGGGTGATGCAAGATTGCCCTACACCGGTGGATGCTCCTGCATCAAATTTGAAGCTTAGATCCAGCATCAAAGGACCCTAAAAAATAGATTGGGAAAAGCATACAAGGACACTCATGCCCCTAGGAATTTGTGTCTTCCATTTTCTACCCTAGAAGATTTGAGCCACAAGTGCATGGTGTCCTGCTCTGCTCATTTTTGTTGTCTGAATTTATATTTGTGAATTTATGTGTATTTTGTATTTGCACCAAAATAAAAAATTACACTATTAACCTAGTTAGATCATTGTATTTCATAATTAAGACATTCTTAGATTTGGTTAAGGGTTGTTTGAATCACCTATCAATATTCAAGCCAATCACATACCTTATTCAAATCCATCAAACCCTCACTACCATCAAATCTTTAATGAATAAACACATATTGAAAAGTGTCTAAACCCTAGGGTCAAATATTAGGGTTTACCTTTTTCTATGTTTCATTTTGGTGAACTTGACATGTTAAAATTACATGCCTTCTAAAATTTGAGGTATTTCACCCTGGATCTAGGTTTTCCATATCATTGTTTTACATTTCTTATTTAGGGTTTCATTTTTGCATCATAAAAAGTCATAAAAATTCAAAAAATATTATATTCATATTGCATTAAAATTTGTAATAGGGATTTTTTAGTCATCTTAGATCATATTTACATTCAAATTGCATTCATTAGGTCATTAATATTTGAAATTGTTCATTGCATTCAAGTTGCATCTTTAATTTAGGTCAAAAAAGTTTTAAAAATGCATAGTTTTGTTGTAAAGTTGCATAAAATTATCATTCTCAGAATTTTGCATCTTCAAATCAATCAATTATTGCATTGTAGCTTTGAAAATTACATTCCAAATTATTATTTCTTGTTCAATCATTTTCCGCATTGTTGTATACTTATATTTTTCAAATTTCTAGTCATATAATTAGCAATATTTTCCAAAAATATTCACTATCAAAACTGTCTGAAAACATATTTGAGAACCTTAAATAGTAACAAACATCTTCAAACTTTGAATTTTTATAAACCCTACCCAGGACACAGGAACCTTGGGTACCTCTATCCTGCCTTTTTGACCTGAATATTGCCTCAGATATTTGTTCTTCTATTTTCTATAGGATTATGATGTCTGAATTTTGTTTTTGCATTTCAAAATTGTCATTTTGCATTCCACATTGTTGCACATTTTCACTCTTACATTCACAAGCATAAAATTGGAAAAAATTGGGAAAATATTGATTGTCAAATTTGTTTGATCACAGAGCTAGAAACCTTAGATAACACCCTAAATAATCAAACTTTAAACTTACAAAACCCTACCTAGGACACAAACACATTGGGCACCTATGTACTGCTATTATGGGTTAAAACTATTCTCGGATCTTTGTTTTAGTGTTATTTGTATGTTTCTACTATCCAAATTATGTTTTTGAACTCTGATTGTACTATAATTTTCTATTTTGCTAAAAATATTGCTAGTTGAATCCATAGGGCATAACATCATGTTCTCATTGCAAATATCTTTGGTTGTCATAATTCATGTTCTATTGTCAAATCTTGTTAAGAATTTCAAGGAATTTTTGTTACAAGCATGAGAATGAGTTCATTTCTACCCTTTTGTTATTTTTCATTGACCCCTCTCCCACTTTCTATCCTATGTGTGAGGTTAGCTTGGTGCAAGAGAATGCATTCATTTAAAATCATGACGATCATGTTTATTCTTCTCTTGATACCTCACCTACTTGGGAAGAAGGTATATTGGTGTTAGAAGATCCAATCATTGAGCATCATGAGAATATTATTTGTTACACTCCCCCTACCTCTCCTACTTGGGAAGATATTTTTGGACAAGAGGATGACATCATTGATTCATGTATTTCAAGAGATAGTAAGAGGGATTTCTTAGATGAATATGCTAAGGTGACATTAGATTCCCCCTTCATAGAAGACCGTCAAAAAGAAGTTAAATCCATTGAAGTTATGCACACACAATTAGTTATTAGATCTCCTTTGATTATTGGACCTCTTAAAACCCATTTTGAACCTCCTAAGAGTCTTCTAATTATTGGACCTCCTAAAAATCCTTTTGAACCTCCTATGAATCCTTTAATTATTGGACCTCCAAAAACTCCTTTTGGACCTCCTAATAATCCTTTAATTATTGGACCTCCTAAGTCACCTCTCATTATAGGACCTCCTAAACCACATGGCCATATCCTAAGCTTTTCAAGATAGCTTACTAGTAATCATATGTCATAGCAACCAAGTTATCATATTGTAGCTCACACATATAACGCTAGAAACAATAAGCAAACAAAACAAACACCAACTTATATCACATTACCTCAACCATATCTCCCACCCACACCTAACATCTTGCAACATAGTGGTAAATAATTTGATCTTGTTGAGCAACTTTGTAACACTCCTAGTAAGATATCCTTGTGGGATTTGATTCAAACATCGCCTACTTATCATGGCATGCTTCAAAGTGCTTTACAAAAAGTGGAAATCCCTCCTAGTACACAACCAAATGATGTGTCGGCTTTGATCAAGAATATGAATTCACCTAATTTGGACATTATATTTCATCAAGATGAGTTACCCCCTTTGGAAATGCAAAAAATAATGATGCTTTGATGATAATGAGTATTATTAATAGGGTTGGCATTAGACATACCTTTATTGACAATGGTTCAAGGATTAATGTTTGTAGTGTAAATATTTTGGATAAAATTAAAGTGGAAAAAACTTTAATTCAACTTGTTGATTTATCAATCAAGTGTTTTGATAATGTGGGAAGACAACCACTTGGTGTGATAACGCTACATGTTAAAGTTGGAAATGTTGTGTTTCAAACTCCCATCCATGTTATGCCCCATGATCTTTCATATAATCTTCTCTTGGGTAGACCATGGATTCATGAAATGAAAGGAGTGCTTTCAATGCTTCATCATTCAATGAAATACATATACAACAATAAGGTTTACAAGATAATAGTTGATCGTAAATCTAAAAAAAAATTACAAACTAAGACAGGAATGATGAATCCTCTTAGCACATTGACACCAAATATGAAAGAAAAACATTTACAAGTTGAGGATAAATATAATTTTCTTTCAACTATGACAAATTTTTTGGGTAATGATTGGGGTTCATTAGATTTTACATCTGCATTCATGGGAGAATACATGATTACACACAAATCAAAAAAAGAGAAAGATGTTGCAATGGTATCAACAAAACCTAGCACTGAGTTATCAAAAACATCCAATTTCATAACTTCTAGCAAAGAGGAAAACACAAATTACACATCCACTTATGATGAAGATAATCATGAAGAACAACCTTCTTTGAAATTAATGGAAGTTGTTTATGGAACAGGTTATGAACTTTTAAAACAACTTGGCTATAATGGAAAAGGATGTTGTTGGAAGTTTGGAGATGTTGGAGTTGTTTGTGAGTTGCTTGGATGTTGTCATTGATGTCAACCCCTTGTATGAAGAGAGTATTAGAATGTTATTGATGTTGATAATGTCAACCCCTAGCATTGGAGTTGTGGAAGTCTAGAGTTGTTGGTGGGTGTGTGCAAGAAGTTGAGTCCACTTTTTTGCCAAAAAGTGGAAGTGTTTTCTCTGATTTTCAGAATTTTTCACATTTGACCTTAAAATTTGAAGCACTTACAAATGGAATCTTAAAAAAATTCATTGATCATAAAATGTAGTACTCAAAGTCTAGTTTCTAAATATGTAGTTTATTTTAATACCCAGATAATACAAATTGATTTCCAATAGGCATTTCTAAAATCCACTATTTAAAAGTCACTTTTTTTTACCATACCATGCACATGTACATCATCCATATTTTGAACTAAATAATCATATTTTTCTGAATCCTTTTGGGAAAATATTTGTAACACACTGAAGCACACCTTCGATATTTTTTATAATTTTTTATTGAATTTTTTTTGTTAATTTTATTGGCTATATTTTTTTTAAATCGTCGTGTACGTCGCACATAAGATGACCTAAACTTATCCATTTTTTTTTCAAATTTAAAAGAATTGTTTGAAGTATGCTTTCGTACAATTCATTTTTCAAAACAATAAAATTAATAAAAAGTTATTAAAATACTAAAAATCCATGATATTTCAAGTTTATGGACCAGTTTCATCAAAAATTCATTGAAAAATAGAAAAAAAGAATCCAATTGTAAAAAAATTACATATTTGGAATCTACATTGTCTCATCTATAATGGGTTTTAATTTTGTCAAAAAAATCTGCAAAAAAGGTCTTCAAACATATTCCCAAAGTCACTATTTTCTTGTGACATTGACAGGACCTTCAAGTTGTAGGTCAAACCAAGCCCAAAGCTTAGGTTTGGGTCCCCAAGCCTTTTCCCGAACCAAAAAACAAAGCACAAACCTAACAAAAAAATCATATTTTAAAAAATGGGATCTCGTTTTGTAGAAACAGGATCCCATTCTAAAATAGGATTCATATTTCATAAAAAAATATATTTTTTATGCTTTTACAAAACGGGATCCCATTTTAAAAAGTTGCTAAAAATAGAAAGTTGCAAAAATGGAAAGTTTTCAAAACAAGACCCTGTTTTGAAAAGTTGCCAAAAAATGGAAATTTGTCAAAAACAGAAAGTTTTCAAAATGAGATCCTGTTTCGAAAAGTTGCCAAAAGTGGAAAGTGTTCAAAATAAGATCCTATTTTGAAATTTTCAAAAGGGGATCCCATTTTTAAAAATCAAGATCCCGTTTTGCATCTCAATTTTTACAAAACAGGATCCTATTTTAGTTTTAGGCTCGGAACCCTCGAGCAAAACAGGATCAATTGCTAAAAAATGAGATCTCTTTTCATTTTTCACAATTTCAAGATTTTTTCTAAGGCAAAAATTTCCACCTTAAGTGGACTCAACTTCATGCTTTCACCCTGGTATTAATGTCAACATAATTTTGTTGGTGTTGTCATTGATGTCTTAATTCAGTATAGTTGTAGAGATTGTTGGTTTGACCTGTGTTTGTGGAAAAGATTGTTGCAGTTGGAAAGTGTTGCAGATGATGTAAATGTGTTGCAGAGATGTTAGTAATGTTGCTAATGAAGTTGGTTCACTTGGTTTCCAATTTCTTTTGAGAAAATTTGCATAAAAGAGAGTTTAGTGTGATGGAGTGGTGTTTAATGCTTTGCTCCACATTTCTTCCTGGTTGAAGATGTGTCCATGCATTTTGGATGTGATGATCAAAGGTTTCCAGGCATTTCATATCAAGAGTTTTAGGTCCTAGATCATTCTGCAGTGAAAGATGTGTTTGATAATATATATGTCTAGTGAAACAGGGTGTTTGGGAGAAATTCAATTGCTCCACATTTCTTCGTAGTGAATTTTTGGGTATTACAAATCTGGAAATGATCTTATAATGTTTGTATCTACCTTCCCTTAAAGTTTTAGGTGTTGAGTTGTTCCACAAGATTGTTTGATGTGTTGGGTGTCTATGCTAGTACATGTGGTTGCACAGAATGAAGGTGTTCTTGATTTTCAAGTGATTACAGTAGTTGTGTAGAATATTTTGATGATTTTGGAATATTCTCAGATGTTGTATGAATAGTGTGGAATGTTTTTTTGTGGTTCACGAGATATTTCCAAACCTTAAGAGGCATGTTTGGAGTCACTTGTTAGTGTTAGTACAAGTTTGGCTAACTTGGCATTCTTGCGCTAATTACAAAGGATAATTATTGATTGAGGAAGTGTTAAGAAGCGTGTTTTTTGTAGATTTGGGTCCCAATTAAGTAGTTTCATGGTTTTGCTTCACTTATTTATATAGTGGAAGTGTTTAGTGTCAACCTATTTGGTGTTATATGGCTGAGGTGTGTACGTTTCATTAAGGCCAACCTAATTGAGATTGTTTTAGGTTGCAGAGGGTATATGTGCAAGGAGAATTATTGTGTGGATGAAGAGCAAAGAGTGTATGATGTGAAAGATTAAAAAGTGATCAAGTGTGTTGATATAAGTGTGAGCCTTAATTCCTATGACTTCCTAATGTAGTCAGTAGAAGGTGTCTACATTTCAGTATGTTTGATAAGTTGTTTGTGTTTTAGTGGAACTATACCTTCAGTATATGAGAGATACATTGTTAGCAGTTCAAATTGGTAGTGAGCCACCCCTTCTTTGTTCTTTCTTCTAGACAATAATTCATTTTGTAGTGATCATTTCTTTATCTTTTTAGGTAGTTAGTCTTATTGTATTTGGTGTTGCAATTCATAGTGAGCTAATCCTCACCGTGGTTTTTTCCTTCTTGGTTTTTCCATGTAAATCTAGTGTTCCTATGTGTTTGATGTGTTTTCATTACTGTTTTACATGGTTACATTCTATTAATGCATGTTAAGGGTTTAATGGTAGATAAGGGTTTAAGAATTGATGCAAATCTAAATCTTAATGATGGTTTCAAATGTTTTAAAAGTTTACAACTGATTCACCTCCCCCTCAGCTTTCTTATGCATCTAATAATTGGTATCAAAGTTGTGGTTCCCAAGAAGAAGGTTAACTACTTGAGGTAGATCCAAATGGTGCATAGGAAAGGTCTCAAATCTCCCTTGTTCAATAGAAAAAAATTACTTACTGGAAAGCTTGGATGGAGTATTTCTTAGTCTCCCTTGGATTTGGTGTTTTGCAGTCTATTGAAAGAGGTTGTACTATTCCTACAAATGGACCATCAATTGATGATGAGATCAAGGAATATGAGAACAATGGAAAAGAAAGGAATGCAATCCTAAGTGGTCTTACTAATTCAAAACTTGTGAAGGTTATGAGCTACAAGTCTAGTAAAGATATCAAGACAAACCTAGAAGGAATCTATGAAGGAGATGACAAGGTCAAGCAAGAAAAGATGTAGATCTACAAATCCAAATTTGAAACCCTAATTATTTTTGAAGATGAAGATATTACTACTTACATGTTCAAAGTTGATGAAGTTTTCAATGCCATAAATGGTCTTGGTGGAAATCTAGATGAAAGAAAAGTGGTGAAAATGGTATTAAGAACTCTGCCTAAAGCTTATAGTCATAAATTTTCTACTATTGAGGAAGCTCAGAATTTGGATAATTATTCTAGAGAATAGATATTTGGTTCTTTAACTTCTTTTGAAATGAGATAGTTTGGTCAAGATACTACAAACAAAGAAACTACTTTTAAATTTTGCATAGTGGAAAAGGATGATGGATGAAATCCATATGATCTTGATGAGGTGGAAGTAAACTTTGTGAGATTGAAAAAGGGTACTAGAAAATATAGAGGTAAGCTACCTTTCAAATGTTTCAATTGTGGAAATACAGGTCATTATGCATCTAAATGTCTAATCAAAGTTACTAATGACATTGGTGTATCTGATGATGAAGAATTAGATTATCCAAATGAAGGAAGTGGTGAATGATTGTTCATGGCTTTAAATATTATAACTAATTCTACTAATCTTGAAATATTTGTGAAGGAAAGTTCTCAAGAAATTGAAGGAACCATGTTGACTACTTTTCATGCCAGAGAGGAGAAGAATTACTGGATCATTGACAATGGATGCTCAAATCTTGTGACAAGTGATAAGAGTAAGTTTGTTTAGCTTGGAAAGTATGATGGTGGTCTTATTAAGTTTGGTGATGATACATCTGCTAAGATCTATGGAAAAGGTTCAATTACTTTTGATGGAAAGCATAATGTAGATGGTGTTCTTTATGTCAAGGGTCTCCAACATAATATTATAAGTGTAGGAAAAATGTGTATATAATCTTGTGTTTCAGAATGGTGGTTGTGAAATCAGAAAAGGAAGCTCTTGTATTCTAGTTGTTGGAACAAGGACAAGAGGTAATGTCTATCAACTCAAAGGTAATGGTGCAATGTGCTTTATGTCTCAAAATAATGAAAGTTGGTTATGGCATAGAAGAATGGGTCACATCAATTTTGATAGCCTAGCAAGGATAAGCTCTATTGATATTGTGAGAGATTTTCCAAAGATTAAAAAGCCTATCAATGCAATCTGCAAAGAATCTCAAGTTTGAAATCAAACAAAGGCAAGATTCAAGATAAAATAATATTCTACCATAGGTCCCTCGGAGTTAGTGCATATAGATCTATGTGGACCTATCATAATAAAAAGCTCATGTGGTGATAGGTATTTCATGTTATTAATTGATGATTATTCTAGAATGTCTTGGGTTACATTTTTCAAAGAAAAATTAGAAGCTCTAGAAAAGTTTAAAGTATTTAAGGCTATGGTTGAGAATGAAATAAATTTGAAAATCAAATGTTTGAGGTCTGATATAGGTGGTGAGTTTACTACAAATGACTTTAACAATTTTTGTGAAGATCATGGAATAAAGAGGCATTTGTCATCCCCTAGAAGTCCTTGGTAGAATGGAGTTATGAAAAGAAAAAATTGAACAATTTAGGAAGTAGCTAGGACAATAATGAAGGAAGCTAATCTTTTGGATGTCTATTGGAGAGAAGCAATTCATATGCAATCTACATTCTTAACAAAGTTAAACAAAGAGAAAACAATTCCAAGACTCCCTATGAGTTATGGTATGGTAAACCCCCTACTATGAAATATTTCAGAGTCTTTGGAAGCAAATTTTATATCATAAGAGATGAGGAGAACTTGGGAAAGTTTAATACAAGATCTGATGAAGGAATCTTCCTTGGATAATCTACAAGAAGCAAGGCCTACCAATGTTACAACAAGAGATTGAAGAATATTTTTGGAAATGCAAGTGTCAAATTGGATGAGGAACCACATCAAAATTTATTACTGATAGAAGGATATGAATTTGATGAATCCCCTTATAGTGAAGAAGAATGGTGTAGGACCACCCTTGTAAATTTTGGCTTGATTTTGCATTTTTGAGTCTAGAATAGGGTTGAGCCATTTCATGATGATAATAAGGTCTATTTGACTAATTTGTGATGTAATTAAGGTCACTTAGGGTCCTAGATGGGTTGAGTCTAAAGTTGTCAATAATGTAGCAACTTTGCAAAAGTTGCACTATGCATTTTTTTGTCATTTTTGATGGTTAGATGAAGATGAACGGTCATATTTTCAAATGGTAGTTGTAGACCATTGGTATAACATGTAAAAATGTTTAATATTCCTCTAACATCATCGAGGTGGGTTGGTTGCTTGAAGTTTTGAAGAAATAAAGCATTGTTACTCTGTTTTGGTGCTTTTTTGTGTTCTTTCGCACTTTCAGACTTTGTATGGCTCTGTACAGTAAGATAATCATGTGAAATCAATGTGAAGTGGTGTGTCTCTATATTACCTTTATTTTGAATCAATTTTTAATTATTTTCATATAGATTTGAGAGAGATAAAGGTAGATTTCTGAAAGTTGCTTGGATTGCTAAGGTTTCTAGGGTTTTATAACAAAAACATGATAAAATAGGTCATTCTTCCATAGAAAAAATCTATATTTTGGTGGAATGGGCCTTTTTGTAGTGATATTTGATATTTTCTTAGTTTTAGGGGAGGGTGATAGTTTTAGGGGAGATTTAGCACGTGCCCTAGTCTGGCAAGTTTGATTGCTAGGCTTGAATTTGATGGTTTTTGCTTGGGATAGCAGAATTTTGGAGTGTTTTGAAGAATATAATGGTGGAATTGGACCTTAGGTGACTATTTGAATCTTTTTTTGAAGAATTTCAAGTTGTTCAATAATTATTTAGAGTACCTCCTTTGGAAAAGGGGCCTAATTTGGCCTAGAATCAACATTGTAGGACAGTTTTGTGTAAGATGTTTCAAAACAACCTATTGCACTAGGTTGATACGTTGAATGGGATACAAATGGGTCTCTGAAAGTTTTGGATTCAAGTCCCTAAATTACCTTCTCTAAAATATATAAGAGAAGAAGTGGGTTTGTTGACCTACAAGCAAGTTGGTGAGATTGTGAAGGAAGTAACCCTAGATTGGGTTTTCCAACTTGAAGACCGGTTGGACCTGGTTAGTGGATGCTTATTTCACCTTGATCTGCATTAAAGAAGAGGCTAAAGACAAAGTAAAATATTTGACAGATAAAGAGGAAGAAGATTCAAAAAATAATCCAAAGACTCCCAAGTATGTACAGAAGAATTATTCAAATGATTAGATAATTGGAGATAAGAGAAAAGGTGTGCTAACAATAAAAAAAGTTGCTATGATGGAAGAAAAAGTAAATTTTTGTTTACTTTCTAAGGTGTAACCAAAATTAGTGACTAAGGCATGCAAAGATGAGAATTGGAGCAAAGCAACGAAGGAAGAGTTAGAACATATAGAGAAAAATTTGACTTGGGAATTGGTCCCAAGATTGGAAAATAAGAATGTGATTAGTACTAAGTGGGTATTCTGGAACAAGCTAAATGAAGATGGAAATTTTTTTAGGAACAAGGCTAGACTTGTGTGTAAGGGTTACTCATAGGTTGAATATTTTAAAGAAACTTTTGCTCCAGTTGCAAGAATGGAAGATATTAGATAGATTTCAACACAAAGATTTCAAGGTATATTAGATAGATGTGAAGTCTACATTCTTGAATGTTGAGTTGGAAGAAGAGGTATACATTGAACAACCAAAAGGTTTTCAGTTGTCAGAAGATGCAAATATGGTTTGTAGGTTGAAGAAAGCATTGTATAGACTAAAGAAATCTCCCATAGCTTGGTATGCAAGGTTAGACAAATACTTTCTATGACAAGGATTCAGAAAAGGTACTACAAATAGCAATCTATATTTCAAAGTTGAAGGAGAACAAATCTTGATTGTAAGTGTATATGTTGATGACATAATATTTGGAGGAAATGAAGATATGTGTAAGAATTTTCCAAAGGAAATGTAAAAAGAATTTGAGATGTCAATGTGTGGGGAGATGAATTTCTTCCTTTGTTTGTAGATTAGTCAGTCAAATAAGGGTATATTCATATCACAGTCTAATTATGTTAAGAAATCATTGAAGGAGTTTGGAATGGATGACTCTAAACTGGTATGTACTCCTATGGTTACTGGCTGTAAGTTAAGCAAGAATGATGAATCTCCTAAGACATATCAGAGCAAGTATATATTGATGATTGGTGGACTATTATATCTTACTGCTACTAGACTGGATATCATGCATTTAGTTTTTCTTATGGCTAAATTTCAAGAAGATCCCAGAGAATTTCATGTTGCAAGAATGAAAAGGATATTCAAATATTTGAAGGGCACTCTGGATTATGGTTTGTGTTATCCTAAGGATACTAGCTTCTCCTTGAGTGCATATACAAATGTAGATTGCGCTAGATGTGTAGATGATAAGAAAATAACAAGTGGTGGTGCTTTCTTTCTTGGAAGAAGGTTGGTTTCGTGGCTAAGTAAGAAGAAAGATTCAATGTTATTATCTACTATAGAATAAAAATATATTGTAGCAACATCATGCTACACATAGGTGTTGTGGATGAAGAAAACATTGAAAGATATCAAATTTTCATATGATGAACATATTTCTATGATGTGTGACAATACAAGTACAATCAATATTTCAAAGAATTCAGTAATGCATTGAAGAAAAAAATATATCTCAATCCGATATCACTTTTTAAGAGAGAAAGATATAGAGAATGACGTCAATTTAGAGTATGTGCCTACTAAGGATCGATTTGCTGATATTTTCATAAAGACTCTTCCAAAAGATACTTTTTAGTATCTCTAAGAGAGGTTAGGGGTTATTGGCCCTCCTTTCAACTAGATGCATAAGTGTGTGCATCTGTCTAAGTATTTCAAGATGCATTCTTTGTCCTAGACTGATTTTGAAGGCTACCTCTCAGGGAGAGTAGGTAGTAGTGGTTATTGGATGGTGCATTCAATTGGAGCATATTATGTGTTCCTAAGTGGAAGAATGCAGAAATAGTGCAAAAGAATGAGTGTAGTTGCTTGTTGGTATTGCAAGTGGTGTATGCAAGTGTTTCCCTTTATATGTTTTCAAAAGGGGGGAGCAAGAGATTTGTATGAGTTTATGGCCCTTTTCTATTGATTTCAAAGGGGGAAATAATGTTAAAGTGATTGAAAAACCATGTAGTGAGAGAGTATGAAAAACATGGAAAGAGTTGGTGCAGAAGTGAATATGGTCTAGAGACCATAGGGGGAGAATGAATTTCAGGTTTTGCAAGAGAAGAAGTCTGAGATGAAGAGTAAAGAGTTGTCCCAATCAGGGGGAGTGCTACTTATTATAGAATTTTTGTTGGTTTCTTTTTTTATTGGTGGGTTTTGGAAAGTAGATTTTTCCATTAATGACAAAGGAGGAGATTGTTGGAAGTTTGGAGATGTTGGAGTTGTTTGTGATTCGCTTCGGCATTTTCATTAATGTCAACCCCTTGTATGAAGAGAGTATTGGAATGTTGTTGATGTTGATAATTTCAAACCCTAGTATTGGAGTTGTGGAAGTCTAGAGGTGTTGGTATTAATATCAACACAATGTTGTTGGTGTTGTCATTGATGTCCTACTTTAGTATAGTTGTAGAGGTTGTTGGTCTGACTTGTATTTGGGAAAAATATTTTTGTAGTTGGAAAGTGTTGTAGATGATGTAGATGTGTTTTAGAAATGTTAGTAATGTTTTCGATGAAGTTGGTTCACTTAGTTTCCAAGTGCTTTTGAGAAAATTTGAATAAAAGAGAGTTTAGTGTGACAGAGTGGCATTGAGTGTTTTGCTCTACATTTCTTCATGGTTGAAGATGTGCCCATGTGGTTTGGACGTGATGATCAGAGGTGTTCAAAGGTTTCACATCCAAATTTTTTAGGTTTTGGATCATTATGCAATGAAAGATGCGTTTAACGGTATATATGTCTAGTAAAATAGGTTGTCTAGGAGAAATGAGATTACTCTGCATTTCTTTACAGTGAAGTTTCAGGTGCTTATAATTTTTGTATCTACCTTCCCTTGAAGTTTCAGGTGTTGAGTTGTTCCAAAAGATTGTCTAATGTGTTGGGTGTTTGTGCTAGTACATCTGATTGCACATGATGAAGGTGTTCTTGAGTTTTAGGTGATTACAGTAGTTGTGTAGAGTATTTTGATGATTTTAGAATATTCTAAGATGTTGTATGAATAGTGTGGAATTTTGTTGTCTAGTTTGTGAGATATTTTCGGACCTTGAGAGGCATGTTTGGAGTCACTTGTGAGTGTTAATGCAGGTTTTTCCAACCTAGCATGCTTGTGCTAATTGTAGAGGATAATTGTTGATTGAGGAAGTATTAAGAAGCATGTTTGTGTATATTTGGATCCCAATTAATTAGTGGTGTGGTTTGGCTTCACTTCTTTATATTGTGGAAGTGTTTAGTTTTGACCTATTTGGTGTTACATGGTTGAGGTGTATACATTTCATTAATGCTAACCTAATTAAGATTGCTTTAGGTTGCAGAGGGTATATATGCAAGGAGAATTGTTGTATGGATGAAGAGCGAAAAGTGTGTGATATGAAAGATGTGAAAGTGATCAAGTGTGTTGATCTAAGTGTGGGCCTTAATTCATATGACTTCCTAATGTAGTGAGTAGAAGGTGTCTACATTTCAATATCTTTGATAAGTGTTGTGCATATTTTTCACACACCCCACCGAAGGTAGGGACCCCCTTTTTTCACTTTTGCCTTGCTCCTTCTGACTTGGTCCCTGTTTGCTTGATTTTCTTTTTCCTTCATTTTTTTGACTTTGGGGACAAGTTTCCTATGGATTTGGGATGTTTATGTGATTCCTAAGTGAGCTGCCAAGGTTTCGTTGAGTTTCAAGAAGTTACATGAATTTATTTGTGGGTCGTCATCCCTTCGTTGCCATCCACAAGAATTTCTTTGTAGGCCATCATCCCTTCGTCATCATTCATGGGAATTTCTTTGCGGGCCATCATCCCTCCACCACCATCCATGAGAATTTCTTTGCAGGTCATCGTCCCTCCATCATTGTCTATGAGAATTTCTTTGCAAGTCATCGTCCATGGGTTTCCATGTACTCAATGTCATTTTTAAGGAAACAGACCCTCCAGCTTTCGTATTCTAGATTTCCACATTTTTCAAAAAGAGCCAAATCATTGAGGAATAGGTCTAGGCACCCTTCTAATGCATCTTCCATGTGCTTAATTTGAAAAAACTCAAAATTGCTAAGAGTTGTGGCTTTGCAAAATTCCACATGCAGGTCACCATCTCCTGAACCCTATCACTTAATGGTCGAGCTTTAACGCCTTTCCACCTCATGGAACCCACATGCCTCAAACCCACAAATGCATCAAGCTTAACCTGGTAACTTCAAGTTCCTTACAATTGATTTTTGCACATGCTAAAGCACCTCACATGGAAATTGATTGCCAAGTTCACCATGGAGAAATTTTGTTGCAGGCGGCTACCTGCAGGTCTCCATGGCCTCGGCATCGTCCTGCTCCTAACTACTCTGAATGACTTCTGGCCTAGGGAAAACCCACACCCCTGAACCTACATTTATATTTATGGCCCAAATTTTCTCCAAATGTGGAACAATGATGAATATTATTATCTTTTAATGATGCATGGATGGATCTAAAAATTAGTTTGCAGGATTTGACTAACATTTTCCTTGATTTACGTATGAAATCACTTACTACACCTCTTGTGAGCAGGATTCATGGAACCATGCTAAAGGCATAGATTTTGTTGTGCTTGAAGGGTGATTGTGACCAAAAAAGGAGTTGCTTATCTAAATATTGACATCAAGGGGAGTTCTACCTAATTGAATAAGCCTGCTTAAGAATCTATGTTAGGAAATACCAAGTTGAGAAATGCTTTCAAACAAGAAGCAAGAGGGGGGTTTTTTAATTTTCCGCCAAATGATGATGGTGATTGTTAGGAGATGTCCACCAAATCAAGAGCAGCATGTTTTCTTATCAGTAACACAAATCTACAAGAAGATTCATTTGATTGGTTGAAAGAATGTTTCAAATACGTCGAATAGAAGGCAAACTTTAGTAGTCTTCAGCTACAGCAAAGGATGGCAGCCACTATAGGACAAAATAGCTATAATAGCTAAAAGAAAAAATAGGCTACAAGAAAAAATAGCCTATTTTAAATTGAGAAATATTGGGGGTAGGTGAAACCCTAAGCTGTAACAAATCTAAGCCATTCATTGTAATTAAATCATGGCCATTCACTTGGGTTTTGGAAAACTATAAATAGGGGCTTGCTCCTCATTTGTAAGTGTTGTTGAATTGTTGTAAATGGAATTTCTCGGCAATAAAAGGAAATGTTGCATTATTTTGGATGTTTTCTTTCAGTTTGTTCATAATTCATGCATGATTCAACATCCATGTTAGTTTTAGTTTCTTGAATGGCTTTGATGATGGTTGTTGTTACAGCATTTGATGGACTTCTAGCCCATACTTTTGGCACTTGTTGATGACAAACTATTGTGTAAATTTAGCCTGGGATTGTTTATTTCATTGTTGCAACTTAGTTCAATTGTATGTTCATGAGGTGAATGCACAATCTAAAAATATACAGACCTTAGGAGATTGCACTGGTTTTGTGTAGTTGTAGGCTCCCTTGGTCAAGCAAAACTTAGTCATGGGAGTCTGTCTACTGTAGCATCCTCCATTATTATTGTTCATTCATAGCTTAGACTTAGAATAGCTCTCTTAACTCTTCCTCTTTTGTTATTTCTTTCAAGTCCTTTGTTAGAGTAGGATTCAAAGTATCACAACAAAGCTAAATCTGATGAACATGGTGAGTTTCAACTTGCTATTTTGAGTGAGCAGCCACTGTTCATTCATTTCCAACACCCTTGAAACTCCATTTGTAGACCCAACTTCTCATGCTTTGTAAACCATAAAGGGCACCCTATGATTACCAACAAATCATATCAACCAACTAAATTATTCCAAGCATTGTCATGACCTGACACCTGAGAGACCTTGGGGTAGTGATCTGGAACTTGTTTGAAGATTTCTACCTTTCAAGAGAGGTAGTGCACTTGTGTGTTGCCTGTGTTGAGAGGTGCAAAAACACCCATCAAAAAAACTAGCACTAGAAGGAGAGCATGGTTGTGCACAAGGCTGCAAAGCTTGAATTTGTAAGAACCTTCAAGTAAAATTTGAGATAGAGAAGATCTCATCATATACTGGAAATTTTAAATTAGAAATTTGAAGACAAGTAGCATTTGAGCTAAGATGGAGCAGCAACTTCAAATCAACATCACTCAGCTACAAGAAGATCTAAATAGAATATTGAGGAGGCCATTACAACACTTTTCATTATCATACAAGTGAAAAATTCATGGTTTTGCAAGGAGAAATTCCCTTTTGGGAAATATACCAACCCTTAGCTTCTATAGACCCAAAAGAAGAATTTGCTAACATGGCAGCCATCGCCTTCAAGGAGTTGATTCAAGAATAGCTGAACATTGAGGATGGACTAAACTTAGAATAAATACTAATGTCTAGGTGGTGCAGATTCCATAATGCAACTCACTTAGAATTTACTTGTCCATCATGTGCAGACATCATCACTCAAGTCAGGAGTTGTTTGAACAAGATAGAGTATCCAACTCCCTATGAAGAGGAGTCATTCACTGAGGTAGGAGGATAGTTGTCATTTAAAAGAAATCACACTGAAGCTAAACCAAGAAGCTCCACAAAAGTAAGTGTTGGGACAGTAGGCACTGAGGTTGAAAGTCAAGAGGAAGGAGTTGAGTTCCTTGGGACAACAGGGAGCCTTGATGAAAGTGCGGTCAGAAGAGAATTAGAAAACCTTTTCTCCATTGGTGAAGAGCACTCCTCCACTCAAGAAGCAGAACAATTGGTAGTAAAAATGAAATATATATGAGATGAATCAGCAAAATGTACAATAGGATATGTTGGGATAGCCAACACAAATGTCAAAGATCAGAAAGAAGAGGCTAAAAGCCTTGGGGCAGCAGAAAATAATGACGAAAGCTCAAGTGAAATGGAATTTGGAGACCCATTCTCAGTCAATGCAAGCAATCAGACAGTTGAAGAAGAAGATTTAGAGGAGTGGGAACAACCACAGGCCATGGTTGTCTACCATCAAACTTCCTTCCCAATTGACAATGAAGATCCGGTGGTGGAAAGATATAATGAGCTCATGTCAAAACTCATAAGGGATTGGTTGGAGCTGAGATGCCAAGTGGAAATGGAAGTGTTATTGCTGCTAGGTTGGTGTAGGCTCCATGATTTGGCACATTCAGAGTTCACATGGGAGCTATGCCAAGAGGCCATCAAACAAGTTAAAGAACAAGTGGAGCAATCAAGTGCCCAACCCCCTATAGTTGCTACCAGGATTCAAGCGGAGGTTCAAGAATTAGAACCAAATGATGACTTAGCTGAGGGCAGCCCCCAAGAAGGAATTGGGGCAGCAATGGAAGCAGAACAACATAGTCTTGAACCTCTCAATGATGAAACAGATCAAGTGGGGGGTTTGTCCATTGATCATCAAGAACCTTTCCCTCTTGAAGAGAATTTATACACTAGGGATGACAGGCTTTATGGGGAGTCCTTGGAGGGAAATCAAATAGTAAATTTCAATCCCCTTGAAGAGGTACCGTCAATTGATGACTTCTTTCCATTGGGAGCTATATTGTAGAGGTATGTCAATGCTAAGGAAGAATGCATTTCAGAGGATGGTAGTGATCAGAACATACTACCTGAACCTCCGAACAGTAAAAAATTAGAGCTCCCAAATTGGGGAAGGGACTCCACTTCAATCTATAGTGATGATGAACAAGAGGAAATGGTTGATTTTTTGGATGAGCTATATGGGATGCAAGCAGAAGAAGACCAAGGCACGAATGTCTTGGAGGTTGCTCGCAAAGATGATACACCCTACCAACTACAACCCACAACTGGGGATCTTTCCTCCTTGCCTATTGTTGATCCTCCTACACCCTCCAAGAGCTGCAATAGGACATATTCATCCATGTCATGTTTTTATGACATGAAATATAAACAAATTGAAGTTAGTGCGAGGGAAATGAGATGGGACAGTATGTTGCCTTTTGAGGACAACAGTCAAGTAGACATCGAGACTGTAGAGCATCAATGAGATGAAGTGTATCTCCTCAAAGAATAGCTGATGGAGGCTACGGGTCCCACTAGTAGCTTGGAAGAGGTGTTTTTTGTCTCAATCTCCTAGCCTCATACAAGCCCAAGATCTGGTACAAGGTTCCTTGCATTTGAAAAAATTTCTTCACAATGTGTACTACCTAATCAATTTGATTTTGATATGTAGATTTATAATGCAAGAGGGATGTTGCACCATCCATTGTGTCCATCGAAGCTGCCAATGCAATGACTGATGATGTAGTGCTCACTCTCGACTATCAAACGTTGCCACCTTCGCATGGAAACATCCAGGTTCTATCCTTCCTTGCTCCTATCAATACTTGTAGCTACATTTATCATTTTGCATACGAGAATGAGGGGAGACAAACTTGTTTATGGATTGATCATGGGTTTAATAAATCACCTCAACTGTTGATACTTTCTATATCTATTATTGCATTTGAATGTTGCAATATTGAACTTCATTTTTTTGAATATAAAGATGAGTTTGCATGGCTTAGAACTGTAATGATTTCCCCTTTGCTTGTACATGCATTATGAAATCCAATGGTCGTAAATGTAGGTTTTCCTTGTCTAAACATGGTTCTTTGTAAATATCTTTGTACATAGTTTTTTTTGGGGTAGTGTAGGTCCCTTGTATATAATCTTGCTTTCCTACTTTTATTAGGTTAGTTGGTTTGTTGTAGTTTAGTTTGCTTTAGAGTAGTTTCCTTGCTATTTTCTTTTTCTTTCCCGCTTTTGTTATTTTAGGTGTTTTCTTTCCATTCACTTTTTGCTTGCTTTATGTTTACTCTCGCTTTGTTGCTTTGCTTGGGGTTCCCTTGTCTTCTATTGGGTATGTTCGCATGCACAACAACCATCATTTTATTACCTAGGGTTATCACAAGTATTTCATTGATAAATTTTAATCAAGTCTCTAGAGTGGATGGTGAGGGTTTTCTATTAGTGTCAAACGACCTGGATGTTTGGTTCAAAGTGGATAAGTTGTTGGTCTTGTCTGATTCTTATGTATTCTAAAATATTATATCTCTCACACACTTTAAGAATACTGAGGTCACTGTAGGTCCTTTTTTGAAGTTGAGTTAATTGAAAAATCTAAAATTTTGCTTCAGTGCCACTATGATTCTTGGCCCTCAATGTGAGCTTCACTGCTTGCAAGTTGAAATGAAAAGAAGAGAAAAAGAAAAATCAAAAGAATCAGAAGAAAAAAGAAGAATATAATGAAAATCAAAAGGAAATTCAACTTTTAGGAGGATTTGAATAACTCTACCAAAGCTATAAACGCCTAAATGGCAGTAGAACAATGTTTGGGAGAATCATAGCGACAACCTCATCAAGGCTATGGACACCTGACTGGAAACAAGGCAATGTCCAGGATCCTTTTGGAGTTAGAATCAATTACATAGCTAAACTTGACGAAGCTTAGGTTCATACAGTGGCTTAAGAATGGGAATGAATGCATCTACAAACACTTGGATTTTCAGCTTACTGAAGGTTAGATTGACTAGTGGTTTTCATCCTTTGGTCGAGTGTCTAGTTTGTTTTCCCTAGCGTGAAGGTCGAAACCAGATATTCTGGGATCATGATTCTAGTTTGTCATCAAAATGCTCTGAAGCATTTCCCCAGCCAAGTCGCCATTTGTTGTGCATATTTTGCACATAAGCTCTATTGAAGGTAGGGACCCCCTTTTTTTGCTTTTGCCTTGCTCCTTCTAACTTGGTACTTGCTTGCTTGCTTCAATTTTTCCTTCATTTTTTTGAATTTGTGGACAAGTTTCCTATGGATTTGGGATGTTTTTGTGATTCCTAAGTGAACTTCCAAGGTTTTGTTGAGTTTCAAGAAGTTGTGGGAATTTCATTATGGGTCATCATCCCTCTCTCACCATCCATGTGAATTTCCTTGTGGGTTGTCATCCACGGGAATTTATTTGTGGGTCGTCATCCCTCCGTCATCGTTCGCAGGATTCCATGTACCAGTCATCGTGTGTAGGTTTTTGTGTGTGGGTTGTCATTTTTAGGGCAGAAAACCCTCCAACTTCCCTCTTCTGAATCTCTGCATTTCCAAAAAAGGGTGCAAACTTCAAGTTTTCATCATCTAGGGCCCATAAAATGAGTGTCTTCACATGCCTAAAGGGGTTTGCATCAAATTTTTTGTGTTTAGACATTGTAAAAATTTCACTGTAGAAGTCCATTATGGAAGTTCATCTGCAGAAGTTAGTTTGAGTAATGTTGTTGTAAAGGGTGGTAGACCCTCAAGCTTCTGCATTACAAATTTCTAATTTTTCAAAATGAGTCAAATCTTAAGGAAATATGTCTTGGCACTCTTTTTACCCCTTTTCCACATCCTAAAATTGAAAAATCTAAAATTTACTAAGTTTTGCGAAGTTGTGGGAATTTCTTTGTGGGCCACCATCCCTCCATCTCCATCTGCAAGAATTTATTTGTGGGTCGTCATCCCTCCGTCGCCGTCCACGAGAATTTCTTTGCGGGTTGCCATCCCTCTTCCATCGTCCGCAGGAATTTATTTGTGGGTTTTCATCCATTTGTTTCCATCCGTGAGAATTTCTTTGAGGGCCACCATCCCTCTGTCACCATATGCAAGTTTCCATGTGCTCAATGCCATTTTTAAGGCAACATAACCTCTGACTTTCACATTCCATATTTCTGCATTTTTTGAAAAGGGCCAAATCATTGAGGAAAAGGTCTAGGCACCCTTCTAATGCATCTTCCATGTGCTTAATTTGAAAAAAAATCAAAATTTCTAAGATTTATGGCTTTGTAGAACTCTGCATGTGGGTCATCGTCTCCTAAACACCATCACTTAATGGTCGAGCTTTAACACCTTTCCACTTCATGGCACCCACATGCCTCAAACCCGTAAATGCATCAAGCTTAACCTGGTAACTTCAAGTGCCTTACTATTGATTTTTGCACGTGCCAAAGTGCCTCACATGGAATTTGATCACCAAGTTCACCATGCATAACTTTTGTTGCGGGTGGTTGCCTGTGAGTCTCTGTGGCCTCAGTGTCATCCTACTCCTAGCTGCTCTGAATGGCTTTCAGCCTAGGGGAAATCCACACCCCTGAACCTAGATTTATGTTTATGGTCCAAATGAGCTCCAAATGTGGAACAATGATGACTATTATGATCTTTTAATGATGCATGGATGGATCTAACAATGAGTTTGTAGGATTTGACTAACATTTGCCTTGATTTACGTATGAAAGCACTTATTGCACCTCTTCTGTGCAAGATTCATGGAACCATGCTAAAGGCGTAGATTTTGTTGTGCTTGAAGGGTGATTGCAACCACTAAAGGAGTTGTTTATCTGAATATTGGCGTCAAGGGGAGTCCTACTTAATTGAATAAGCCCACTTAAGAATTTGTGTCAGGTAATACCAAGTTGAGAAATGCTTTCAAACAAGGAGCAAGAGGGAGCTATTTTATTTTCCACCAAATGATGATGGTGATTGTCAGGAGTTGTCCACTAGGATCAAGAGTAGCATGTATGCTTGTCAGTAACACAAATTTTCAAGAAGATTCATTTGATTGGCTGAAAGAATGTTGCAAATACATCAAATAGAAGGCATACTTTAGTAGTCTTCAGTTGTAACAAAGAATGGCAGCCACTATAGGACAAAATAGCTATAGTAGCTAAAAGATAAAATAGGCTACAAGACAAAATAGGCAAGAGGACAAAATACCCTATTTTAAATTAAGAAATATTGGGGGTAGGTGAAACCCTAAGCTGTAACAAATTTGATCCATTCATTGTAATTAAATCTTATCCATTCATTTGGGCTTTGGAAAACTATAAATAGGGGCTTGCTCCTCATTTGTAAGTGTTGTTGAATTGTCAATGTAAAAGGAATTTTGCAGCAATAAAAGGAAGTGTTGCATTATTTTAGATGTTTTCTTTGATTTTGTTCATTATGCATATATGATTTGGCATCCACGTTAATTTTATTTTTTTGAATGGCTTTGATAATGGTTGTTGTTATAGTATTTGATGGACTTCTAGCCAATACTTTTGGCACTTGTTGATGACAAATTGTTGTGTAAAGTTAGCCTGGGCTTATTTATTTCATTATTACAACTTAGTTCAATTGTATGTTCATAAGGTGAATGCATAATCTGAAAATCTGCAGACCTTAGGAGATTGCACTGGTTTTGTGTAGTTGTAGGCTCCCTTGGTCAAGCAAAAATCAATCATGGGAGTTTGTCTACAATAGCATCCTCCATTATTATTGTTCATTCAAAGCTTAAACTTAGAATAGCTCTCTTAACCCTTCCTATTTTGCTATATCTTTCAAGTCCTTTGTTAGAGTAGGATTCAAAGCATCATAACAAAGCTAAATCTAATGAACATGGTGAGTTTTGGCTTTCTATTTTGAGTGAGCAACCACTATTAATTCATTTCTAGCACCCTTGAAACTCCATTTCTAGACCCAACTTCCCATGCTTTGTAAACCATAAAGGCCACCCTGTGATTACCAGCAAATCACATCAACCAACTGAATTATTCCAAGCATTGTCATGACCTGAGACTCGAGAGACCTTGGGGTAGTGATCTGGAACTTGTTTGTAGATTCCTACCTTTCAAGAGAGGTAGTGCACATGTGTGTTGCTTGTGTTGAGAGGTGCAAAAACACCCAACAACAATAAGTTGTTTGTGCTTGAGTGGAACTATACCTTCAACATATGAGAGATGCATTGTTAGTAGTTCAAATTGGTAGTGATCCACCCCTTTTTCTTTCTTTCTTCTAGATAGTGAGTCCTTTGGCAGTGAGCCACTGGGTGATCATTTCTTTATCTTTTTGGGTAGTGAGCCTTATTGTATTCAATGTTGCAATTCATATATTAGTGAGCTAATCTTCATCACGGTTTTTCCATTCTTAGGTTTTCCATGTAAATATGGTGTTCTTATGTGTTTTATGTGTTTGCATTATTGCTTTACATGTTTACATTCTATTAATGCATGTTAATGGTTTAATTTTGGATAAGATTTTAAGAATTGATGCAAATCATAATGTTAATGAGGGTTTTAGATGTTTTAAAAATATAAAACTAATTCACCCCCCTCTCAATTGTCCTATGCATTTTAACATATGCAGTGTAAAAGAACAAGGTATCCATGTCCCTATAGATCCTAACACACAAAAGACAACAAAAGGTCTTGGTTATTGTCCTTCAAAAACAACAAAAAAATAAAAAGTCCTTTCACTTAATCAATAGCATTAGTAGTTGCTCCTTGTCATGTGGTAGTTGTAGTATCACACAATGCTCACTACCACATGTAGGGGTATAAAATAGGCTTTATGCATTCATCTTTTATTTAGCAAGGAGTGGCATATCATAATCTATATGTTAGATTAATCATGCATTAGTTAATAATTAATCAATCTTTAATTAATTATTAGTCTAATTTATTCTTATGCACTTTGTTGAATATCCAAGATACTAAGAGGGGGGGTGAATCAGTATCTTCTTAAACTTACTAAAAAAATACCATCTAATTACTCCACTGCATATAATAGTAAAGATAAATAATTGAATTAACAGAACATGAAATCACACAACACATGAACACCAAAAAATTTACATGGAAAACCTAAAATGTGAAAAACCACAGTGAGTGTTAGCTCACAATATTGTATAACTGGTTATAAAAATTACAAAATGGGGTGGCTCACTGTCCAAAATGAGAGGCTCACTTCCTATAGAATTACAATGACAAAATAGCTTACATCCATAAACTGATAATGTACACCTAACAAGCGTTGATTCAATTCCTATGAAGCTCAATAAATTGACTTGACACACTTCACCATATTTTCACTTCTTCACATTCATATTATCATCAACTTCTTCATCTACAATCTCAAAACTATCCAATATATAGTTGATACATCCGCAAGCATCAATTAGGTCAGCCTAATTAGATGCAACCCTTATTCATCAACAATACCAGCTATCAGCTTCAAGCATTCATAAAATATTTTCAAAGATAGTTCAAACACTCAACACACTACATCATTTCGGCATGGACCTAAGATAGGTCATGCATACATCCGCAAGACAAAATTAATTTACTATTACATCATCTATCCATTAGGTCGGCCAAAGATAGACCTAATAGAAAAAATGTAACAACAAAGTAATGTTGATACACCATACAAGCATTTGAATATGTGAGATTCTTAATATACATGCTTCCAACATCCATAAACCATTTCCCAAAACTACAAGCAACAATAATCAACAACAAAGGATTGCAGACCAAAATACTGGAGGATGATAATTGTATACCAGTTTAGAATACCGAATCAACTAAGACTTTATCTTGTAGTTGCAACCCATATATAATGGTGACATCAATGACAACACAAAATAGAAAAATGAGATGTTCTTCTTCATTCTTCCAACAATCTCCCCCTTTGTCATTGATGGCAACATGTGCCAAAAATTTACAAGACCTCTTATGTACAACAATTCTCCCCCTATCACCAGTATTTTCTTTCTCTATCACTTTTCACTCCCCCTTTGACATCAAGGACAAAGGGCGGCTCAACAAAAAATATGAAAACAAGAAAAAAAAAAATTAACTGGAGGAAGGAAATCCTTGAAGCTCCTTAAGAATACCTTTCCATGTAGTTTTACCACTCTCCCAACTTTTCTTTCCATCAATCAACATCTTGTTCAAGGATCCAAATCCATTAGACTTTCCTCTGCTTCATCTGGAGTACCAGAAGTCAAATTTATCTTTCTAAGTTTCTCTATACTTTCCAAAGCATTGGAAACTAGGGTGTACTCCATTCTCACAAGATCACCTAACTGGCCAAAATTTTTGATGATTTCTTCCTTTTGCTTTTGTAAAATAAAGAATTTATCTCTATGAAAAAGATGGTATTCTAGGTTGATTTGTCTTTGTCCTTGGATGTGTTGTAGGTACCTGAGACAGCAGTCAACTGGGACTCAATGGAGTCCATAATATTTTATATACTCTGAGTGGCATCCGGCCACTTCAAACAAAAAGAAAAGACAACATTTGCTTCAGTCTCATAAATTTGCATAGCTTCCAAATTTTTCTCAACATTGGTGTGTGCCAAAGCACACTTATCATGCAACACCAACAACCTTTTCTTTGCCAACTTCTCCTCAACCTCTTTCTTAGTCTTCTCACCAAGACTAGAGGCATACTCCTTAAAGGAGTCCAATAACAATATCATATTTTCTACTAGAGTGAGAAATGTATCAATTGATGTACTAGGTGTTTTCTCCTTCAATGCCTTAAGAGCATCTTCAATCATTTATGTTCCTTTCTAGTGTGTCTCTAGAATCTCTCTTATTTTAGATGCATGTAATGCATTAGCTAATACCAACTTATGAACAAGAGAAATTTTATCTAGATCCGCACTGCCTTGAATCATAGGAAATTGTAAAAGATCTGGAGGAATCACCGACTAGAATATGATCTGCTTGATAGCAAGCCTTTCAACACATCATCACCAGAGGAGGATTCTCTAGGAGATCTCTAAGATTCTTCAACCTACTTTATATTTTATTCATTCTTCCCAATAGATTCCTCATTTTTCTCTTCTTCCTCTTCCTTATCTTTCTCTTCTTCCTTCTTTTCTTCTTCCACTTTCTCTTCTTCTTCCTCTTGCTCTTTTCCTTTTTCTTCTTTACCCTTTTCATCCTCATCTTTGTCTTTGTCCATGTTCTCTTCTTCATCATTTCCTTCATTTTTACCTTCACCTTGTTCTCCTTCAACATGATCCTTTTCACATTCATCATTACCCTTTTCCTTTTTAGCATTATCTTTTTCACCTTCAGTATGCTCCAGAGGAGCATCATCATGTTTTTCAAGCTCAACTTCACCCTCATTCTACTTCTCCATTTCCAGAGGATCATTTTCAACACCTATATCCAAAGGGATATTTGTATCGTTTATTTCCACAAAAATACTTGCATCACCTATACCAAGAGGAATATACTCAACATCTTCAATAGAAACTTTTTCACTAGACTTAAGTGCAACACCAAGCATGACATATTTCTCAGTTATATCCCTATTTACTTTTGCAGTTTCCTTATCTTCTTTATCTGCTTTTTATCC
The DNA here is from genome assembly GCA_007258455.2 of Sequoia sempervirens. Classification (NCBI taxonomy): domain Eukaryota; kingdom Viridiplantae; phylum Streptophyta; class Pinopsida; order Cupressales; family Cupressaceae; genus Sequoia; species Sequoia sempervirens. The sequence goes on from VDFB02271358.1 coordinate 893,721,186, forward strand.
CTTGTCATCAAAATTTTCACTCTTTTCTTCATCAAGAACATATCTGCACATATCTTTTTCAGGGTTTCCAGATCATTTGGTGTCAAAGAAGACCTAATTTTATCAAATGTGTCATTCCTGATTTTCTCTTCAAATTCAATAACCTCTGATCTCCTTTTCATCAAGGCTACCCACATTTTCTCAAGCACATTTGTCTTCACATCATCCCACTTAACATCCAATGTGATAACATATTGAATGGTACCTAAAATCAATGTTTTTCTATCCTCTTTTCCAACTTAATCATAACATTCTGCTATAGGCTTCAGCATGTTTTCAAAATGTAACAAAGAATTGAGTACTACCACTAATTTGAAATGGGGGCCAAGTCTTACCAGAATGTCCTTTTGTTCTTCCTAGTATGGGGAGGCTTCTTCAAACACCTTAGTTTTCTTTGACTCTAGTTCGGTGTACACATGCACACCAAATTCTTGTTTTTCATCTTTGTCAGAAGACAACACAACATGCGATCTTTTAGAACCAATACCAGCTTCTTGAGAAGCACCTTCACTAGAGGATAAACTTTCTCTTCTTTTCCTTACCAATTTTGCTTTAGGATCCTCCTCCTCTTCATCTTGATCATCAGTGACACTAAGGTTTTTCTCTCTTGTATCTTTTTCTTTCTTTCCTCTTTTCCCAGGCACCACTGGAGGAGTTTCTTTCCTTTTCCCAAATCTTGTAGTAGGTCCAGAAGAAGTCGGTCCTTTACCTTTATCAGTAGTATTGGGTTCAACTTTCACTGTAGGGGTTGCAGAGGGTTTAGAAGGAGCAGTCTTGCCAAATCTCCTTAGACCTGATCATTCTCCCTCCATTTGCTCTCTCTTAGCCCTTCCTAGCGCAATCTCCTCATCAATGTAACCAGCTTCTCTAAGCTTCTTTTCCACATTCTTTCTTATTATTGGCTTCTTGTGCTCCAAGTGAACTTCCATAGATTTTTTAGCATAAGTTACAATCCTAGGTTCATTGGCATCTTTTGGACTTTTCAGCAACATCTTTACATAACCCTTGGCTTTATCTTCTATAATTTCATAACCCAATGGTTGAATCCATATGGTCTACAGTTCAACTACTTCAATCATGCATTCATTAGAAGAAACATGAGATATGATATCATTTCTATATTTATCAATAACTTTCCTTGGAATCCTTTCTCTCTCATTCATGTTTCTCTTGAATACAGTAAAGAATGTTGTTAGAGCATTATCTTTTTTCTTCAAATCACCCAGATTATGTAAGTGATCAAAGATCTGATGTGCCACTACTTTGGATGTATCCCAGAATAGCATATCCTCCCTTCCAGGAAGTCTCTTTAGAAAATAGAATAATAGACACAATCAAAGAACCAGATTTGAATGCATACTTCCTTTCTTTGGTCATCCTTAAATTCTCAAGCAAATGTTTTCGGAGAAGTTCACACAAGTCATAGTCTGCACCATTGATTTCCATATCGAAACTAGTATAAATAGTTGTGGCAGAAACATAGTTCTCTTTATTGGTGAAGTAAATTTTATGACCAATCATTATAGCGGCATACTTCACAGCATGATTAGTGATAGACTTTGTTGTAAGAGCTCTCTTGAAATATTCATCACCGGTGAGATCCATCACCACTTCATTCTTCATGACTTTCAGGATGGGTAATGGTCTGATATCATAGAGTATGATAATGGCCTTAATTGCTTCCTTAGTTATCATATGGGGTCAATCAGTCCACAAGAATTTATCATGTATTCTACTGAGAACAAGTTTCACATATTTATCATCAACTATGGAATTGAAATTAGGAAAGTAGTTCCATTTGTCTAATCTCTTTGCAACAATGTTCAAGTATTCAAGTTTCACCAAGAAATTATCTCCAGTGAGCTCATTCTACCAAATATCTATCAATTTACTATGATTGAATTCATTTGTTATTACTTAGATGTACATTCTTGTATCCTTAGTCAACATAACCCCATGAGGGATTGATGAGAAGGCACCCATTGGGTCGTCTTCGAAAACCTTCATAGAATATTTCCTATACGATGGTCTAGGTCTTTCTGACACTTTAACAACTATAGGGATTTCCATTCTTCACAATTTGGAGCTCAAACAATTCAAAAATATGATTCACACAAACCCACAACTGCACAGAAAAGTAGAATACCTTTTTCTTCACGAAGAACCAAAACTAGGGTTTGCACAGCTTAAACTCTAAATCATCTCAAGAATGCTCCAAAACACTCTTCAATTTATTCAAATGCACAAGTGATTAAAATTCCTTACACATTCACTTTATAAAATAATCATGTGCCCTAATTCACATTAAATGCGGAAGATTTCAAAAAGCTGCTAGAAACTCTTTTTATTTTCTCAAAAAAACCCTAATTTGCACCGCAAATGATCATGCCTTCACATTTTCTTCCAGTTCCACTTGCATAACTTCTAACTAACCATTTCTTACAACATATTCTTGTGCCAAAGACTGACATGCCAAACATCAGGGGGTTCAAGTAATTTTCTATTAAAGCTCCCCCTAAGACCCTACTAGGTCTAATTATCGGAGGAATTGTCTAGATGAGGGCACAAATGCATCTAACATTTCAAGTTCTTCTTTCTTCCTCTAAATATTATTCATTTCTTGCTTAACCTCATTCTTGTCAACTTTCTTCACTAGTTCATTCTTTTCTATCGGATTAGTCTACTTTTCCTTTTTACTTCTACAAACTCTTGAGATATGTCTTGATTTATTGCAATTGTAGCAGACAACATTTTTATGATTAGATTTTCCTCCATTGACCCTTGAGTTGCACCAATTAGCTTTGTGTCCAAATTTTTCACATGTATAGCAATAACCATTAAAGGATTGATTCATTCTTCCTCCATTAGACCAATTCACCATCTGAGTTATACATTCAGTAGCTCTATGTCCAACTCTCTTGCATGCAAAACAAATACCAAATAAGGAACCAAGAAATTGATTCATCCTACTTCTACACTATGTTTCCCTATGACCAAATTTGTTACATGAAAATCAAAAACCATTAAAGGATGGATACCTTTGTGCATTAGGTTGTCTCACAGGCGGTCTCCTAGAAAAGTTCCTTGAATTTCCTTTCTGCTTTCCTTTATTCTAAGTCTTCTAATTATCCTTAGAGTTTTCACCTCCTTCCATTCCCAAGCCACCTTTGTATTTACTTGGTTTATGCCCTGAAATCAACTCATCAAGCTTGTCTGAGCTAGATTTGAAATTATTTTCATAGAGTTTCGCTTTCTCCATATCTACTTTCAGATTCACCACTTCTTGTTCAAGCTTAGTGCATTCATCAAATTTTCTTTGCACCATTTTATTCAAACATTCTTCAATTCTTTTATTTTCCTCTACTTGCACCTTCAAACTGATAATCTCTTCATTAGCTTGTTTCAATTGCTCACTTACTTCCCTATATCTTTCTTTGAACTTCTTCAAATGCTCTTTTAATTTCTGGACACATTCATTTGCTTCATCAAAATTTTCTTTCAAATCTTTGTTTTCACTTTCAACTTTTTTCACGATTTTCAAGTGTAGCCCGAAGCTCTTTTTTATCATTCATTTGTTCCATCTTCAAGACCTTCCTCAAGATGTTAGGCTTCTCTAGAGGAACCAGGCTCTGATACCAATTGTTGAATATCCAAGATACTGAGAGGGGGGTGAATTAGTATCTTCTTAAACTTACTGAACAAATACCATTCAATTACTCTGATGCATATAACAGTAAAGATAAATAAGAGCGTTAATAGAAAATGAAATCACAAAACACATGAACACTAGAATTTTTACATGGAAAAACCAAAATGAGAAAAAACACGGTGAGTGTTAGCTCACAATATAGTATAACTGGTTATAAAATATTACAAAATGGGGTGGCTCACTGCCAACACTCACTGTCCAAAATGAGAGGCTCCCTACCTACAAAATTACAATGACAAAATAGCTTACAGCTAGAAAAAGAACTGATAATGTATGCCTAACAAGCGTTGATTCAATTCCTATGAAGCTCAATAAACTAACTTGACACACTTCATCATATTTGCACTTCTTCACATTCACATTATCATCAACTTCTTCATCTACAATCTCAAAACTGTCCAATATATATAGCTGATACATCCACAAGCATCAATTAGGTTGGCCTAATTAGATGCAACCCTTATTCATCAACAATACCAACTGTCAATTTCAAGCATTCATAAAATATTTCCAAATATAGTTCAAATGCTCAACATGCTACATCATGTCGGCATGGACCTAAGATAGGTCACACATACATCCGCAAGAAAAAATTAATTTACTATTACATCATCTATCCATTAGGTCGGCCAAAGATAGACCTAATCTAGCAAAAATGCAACAACGGAGTAATGTTGATACACCATACAAAGCATCTGAATACATGAGATTCTGAATATACATGCTTCTAACATCCATAAACTATTTCCCAAAACCGCAAGCAACAATAATCAACAACAAAGGATTGTGGACCAAAATACCGGAGGATGATAATTGTATACCGGTTCAGAATATTGGATCAACTAAGACTTAATCTTGTAGTTACAACTCATATATCATGGTGACATCAATGACAACACAAAACAACAAAATGAGATGTTCTTCTTCATTCTTCCAACACACTTAAGCTAAACTTGGGATTTTTTTCCAGTTAACTAAGTGCTTTTTCTATTAACTAAACTAAGCAATTATTAGGGTTGTTCCTATATAACACTCAACCCTCATTGTATTATCTCTTTGATATTTTCACTTCTTCTCTTGAACTCTCAGCCATTGAGGACTCTTGGTTTCCTTCAATATTCTTGAGGTTCTTCTATTGCTTTTTCTTATTGAGGAATATTGCACATATTGTTTGCAAATCTCTTTTGTGGAAGGTCTCTTTGTTCATTGTTTGATCTTGTGGCTCATTTTTTTTAGAATTCTAACATGTTATCATAGTGTGGATTCAATGAACCCCTTCTTGATTTATGAGGTTTCTTCTTCAACTAGGGTTACAGGAGGAAATTTGAAATCTTCTTTGATTTTGTTTTTTTTTTGCTTTTTTGCTTCTTTTCATTTTAAAAACAAAAAAAATCCGCCACCCAAGGTCATATGGGAAACCAATGTCCAGCCCGTAGGGGGGCTAATTTTTTTTTTTTTGTAAAATAAGAAGAATTAGGAAAAGGGCATAAGTTTTCACTCAAGTATCGAAATTGAAAAAACAAGTGAAAATCTAGTTCTGAGCACTATCCAATGGTGCTATTTTTTTCTCAATTTTTTTGTTACTAGTGCATTCTATAACCTATTGAAGTCAAAAGTGTTGTTTTTAGTCCGAAGCTCACAAATTTTGACCAGTTTCTCCAATTTTTATGATTCTAATGGCATTGGAACCATCTTTCAGAGCTCTTCACATCCATCTGTGCACTTTTCTAGATTTCTCTCTAATTACATTTTATTCATTTTTTTTTATATTTTCACACTTTGGTGAATTACTTGGATGTCTTAGCTCCTAGAAATTTTTTGTTTGTGTGGGATGAATTATTTTTGGCTCTTTTATATTTATTTCTAAAATTTTGTCCTATTTGGGCATTGTAGAGATCTTTTTCATGCACATTCTCTTTTGTAGATGCATTGAGATAAAGTATTCTAGTGTATACATTTTGGGGATTTTTGTACATCTTGTTGTGCCTTTTGTATTCGCACTATGGTATAAAGTGCCATGGGGGGGTTGATTTTTTTCGTATGGTTTTCCATCACATATTATTCAAGTGAGTGTCCCTTCCATGACAACAGTGAATCCCAATGATTCTTGCCTCATGTGTGTGTGCCTTAGTTTGCATACCCTTTTATTTGCAAGTTGTTTATCCTACATGCACTTCTTGGATTCACACAATTTCATTGTACCTGTCATGACTCTCCCTTTTTTAGAATTATGGGGGTGTTCTACTATTGGTGATAATGCTTCCTTGGTTTCACGGTTTGAGTGATCTACGTATCTAGTTCTTTTTCCTATGTACTTTCAGATGTATCATACATCAGTGGCTAGTTACATACATTTCAATGAGATGGATAATTTACCATATGGAAACTCTTGCATTCCTATTTTTGTAGGTTCTTCATTTCAACATGTGATGAGCCTTGCTAGCTCACTGCTAAACCCCTATCTTTTTCTTAAGTCTATTTGTGTTTTTTAGTTTTTTAGAGAAATTTTGTAGACAGAAGAGAAGGTGCGCATCATATAAAAGCTCACAGAATGAAAACTTGAGCAAATCTAATCAAACTGAAATTGTAGAAGGTATTTAATAAGCTCAACAATGGATTTAGAACATATAAACATACCCGAAAGCCTCCAGTTTATTTAATTAAAAAACGAAGCCAGTTTGCCAGTCTATACATGAAAATCTGACAATATTCAGAATAGGATGATACAAAGTCTGAATCCAGCTGTGAAACTGAAGCCAAAGAAGAGGGAATGCCTAGTGCTGAAGATGATGGAGAGAAACCCTCAAGAAGATAGGCGTTTCTCCAAGAAGAAAACACGCCCTAGCTCAAAATCCAACGCCCCTCAAGCAAAAAGAACCAGAAACCATCTCTGAAGGTGCGCCCAAACAGCCATGAAGCCTGCCATGGTGAAGGAAGAACACCAACCAATAAACCCTCTGTTTCTGATGAAGAACACTACAAAAAATCTGTTGAAGCACTGCAGAACTTCTGAAATGAAGCTCTCTAAATCTGCACCAATTCAGCTGATCTCTCACAGCCTCACAAGTGCTCACACTAAAGAGATTTCGTTCTCCAATGGTGGATTTGCTGCAAACCTGATCACAGGATGAAAGCAAGGGAAAAAACCTCCAAGGCAAAGTTGAAATATTCAAAAAGATGAGTTTCTCATTGCCCAAATCCCTTATATAGCAAAGGAGGTGAAAACCCAAGGAGGCCGTACATTTTAGGGTTTTAGATCATTTAAATTTATGGAAATAAACTTAAGTCACTTTCCATAGTCTAGACTTTGATTTTTGCGCCTCCTTTAAGTGATTAAAAGATATAACTTAAAATATTCACTTTAGACTTTATTTAAGTGATATAAGAATTATAAAGTCAATTTGACTTTATAAAAAGACTTTAAGTTAAAATATAACTTAAATCACTTAAGTAAGCCTATCTCCCTCAATTCTCAACAGAATTCAGTGCCGTCAGAAGCAAAGAAACTCCTGTACTACCAAGGCCTGCAATGAGCCTATCCACGATCTCAGAAAATGAAATCGACCGAACTCTCCAGAAGGTACCACTGACCCTCTAACCAATCCAGTTAGCCCACAAGGGTCCAAGAAAAGGGCTAACACACTGCATCAGGTGACTGACTAGAGTGGGGACATCACAGTCCGCCCTCCCCGAATTTGCTTGTCCGCAAGCAAACTCAAAGCTGGATGCTGTAAAACACTGTCACCCTCCCAAGTCGCATCCTCTGCTGGTAGATCTTTCCACTTTACCAAGTATTCCCTGATAACCCGCCTCCGAAGATGACGCTCTCTGGAATCCAGAATGGCCTCAGGAATCAATATCAACTTCCCCTCATCATCCAGGGGTGGTAAATCAATAGGAGTCACATGTGGTCCCAATGCCTTTTTGAGGCGTGAAACATGGAACACATTGTGAACCTTGCTGTCCATCGGAAGATCTAGCTCATAAGCCACTTCACCGACCCGTCTGACAACTCTGAATGGTCCATAGTATCGTGGCTTTGTTTTTGTGCCCTTCTTACGAAGGGTGGACTGCCTATAAGGCTGGAGCATCAAATACACCAAATCATCGATCTCGAAAGATCGCTCCACTCGCCTCTGATCAGCATATTGCTTTTGCTGATTTTGAGCTTTCTGTATATTCTCTCTGAGTGTCCTCATAATATCCTGGTTCTTCTGTAATAGATCACCAGCACTAGGTACTCTACTGTCACTCAGTAACAAGTCTAGAAAACTCGGAGCATCATATCCATATAATGCTCGGTAGGGGGTCATCTGAATGCTCATGTGATGAGTGGTATTGTAGCAATACTCACAAAGGTATAACCATCTCACCCATGCCTTCTGCTGCCCTGAACTGTAATTCCGCAAGTATCCCTCCACCCATTTGTTGACTATCTCAGTCTGCCCATCTGTCTGGGGGTGGTAGCTGGTACTCGGAGTGAGTTCTGTCCCGCAAAGCTTGAATAACTCCTGCCAGAAGTTACTCATAAACCTGCTGTCCCTATCACTGACTATACTCCGAGGCAAACCATGCAACCTGAATACCTCACGAAAGAACAAATCTGCCACCTGAGTAGCTGTGTGCGTAGTAGTGATTGAGAAGAAATGAGCATACTTCGTCAATCGATCTACCACCACAAAAATGTTGTCTTTCCCTTGAGCCTTCGGCAAGCCCGTAATGAAGTCCATAGACAAGCATTCCCACTTCCTCTCAGGGATAGGAAGCGGCTGGAGTAATCCTGCAGGGTATGTGTGTTCTTGCTTGTTCTGTTGACAAACAAGGCATTCCCTGACATACTGGAGAACAAAGGATTTGAGACCCTTCCAAGAGAATCTTTCCCGTACCTGCCTATAGGTCTTAAAGTACCCGGGATGTCCTGCCATAGGTGCATCATGAAATGATCTCAAAACTTGGTTCCTCATCTCTGAATCTGGAACTAGAAATATCCTCCCTTTGTAAATGATAAGATCATCTACAAGTGAGTATCTGGCATCCTGTACTGTTCCATCCACTATGCTAGAAGCCCACGGGTTCTTAGCATACTCAGCTACAATCATATGTCTCCAGTCTTCTGAAATCTGTGTAATGGAGCTCAAGTGAGGACGGCGAGATAATGCATCAGCAACTACATTCTGAGTACCCTTGACATAGGAGATGTCAAAATCATAGGACTGAAGTTTGCTGACCCATTTCTGTTGTCTTTCATTTAAATCCCGCTGTCCAAGGAAGTGTTTTAGACTATTATGATCGGTTTTAACACAGAATTTACTACCAATCAAGTATTGCCTGAACTTGGCCATGGCATGCATGATGGCCAACATCTCCTTGTCATAGATGCTAAAGCTCCTCTCAGGACCTCTCAGCTTCCTACTCTCGAAAGCTATAGGATGACAATCCTGCATAATGACTGCACCAATTCCCTCACCACTGGCATCACAATGTAACTCGAAGGGTTTGGTGAAATCCGGCAAAGCCAACACTGGACATGAAGTCATGAGAAGTTTGAACTTCTCAAAGCACGCCTGTGCTAATGGTGTCCATACAAATGCGCCTTTCTTAGTCAAATCAGTTAGTGGCGCAGCATGCCGCGAGAATCCACTAATGAACCGACGATAGAAGGCACATAATCCTACAAATCCCCTGAGCTGTGTCAATGTCTCAGGTGTAGGCCAATCAATGATAGCTCGAACCTTCTCTGGATCCATGCTAACTCCCTCACTGCTGATAATGTGACCCAAATACAAAAGCTCAGCCATGCCCAACGCACACTTGGACTCCTTGGCGTACAAGGACTCCCTGTCAAGTATGCTCAAAACCTCATCCAGGTGAACCATGTGTTCTTCCCAAGATCTGCTGTAGACTAGGATGTCATCGAAGAACACCAACACATGTTTCCTCAGTTGAGGATGGAAAACCCTGTTCATAGTGGACTGAAATGTGGCTGGAGCATTGGTTAAACCGAAAGGCATAACCAAGAAATCAAAGTGTCCACAGTGACATCTGAATGCGGTTTTCTCTATGTCCTCCTCTCGGACTCTGATCTGATGATAACCTGTCCTCAAATCAATCTTTGAGAAGTAGCAAGCTCCATGAAGCTCATCTATCAACTCATCAATCCGCGGAATAGGATATCTGTTCTTTATAGTTCTCCTGTTAAGCATTCTATAATCAATACACATTCTGAGTGTACCATCCTTTTTCTTCACCAAAACAACTGATGAAGCAAAGGGTGACTTACTCGGCCTAATGTGCCCCATAGCCAAAAGTTCTTTGATGGTTTTATCAATTTCATCTTTCAAGCGTTTGGGGTGCCGGTAAGGAGTGATCATTATAGGTTTCGTGCCCTCTTCCAACTCTATGATATGCTCAATACCTCTCTCAGGAGGTCTACCTGGTGGGATTGCACTGAAAACCTTGGTATGTTTGGTTCTGAGTTCCTGTACATTTGGATGGTAAGAAGAAGCTTGCTGATCTAACTGTGAAGGCATTAACTTGCATTCAACTACCCAATCTACCATATTGTGACGAACCAAACGTTCCATTCTTTTGAGTGAAATTTCTTTCACATTGTTGTCCTTGATGGCTTTTAGAACATGGTTTGTGCCATCAACTTTAAAATTTCATCTCCATGTCGTTCAAATTAAGTGTGAACTCTCCTATAGCATGAAGCCACTTCATGCCAAGAACTATATCAGTTCCTCGCATGTTCACAACATAAAAATCTGCCTTAAACTCATAGTTATTGAGTTTCAAAGGCAAGTCTGGAATCATCCTCTCGCAGGTGAGAGTGTATCCATCAGCAACCTTGACTCGAATGCCTTCAAACTGTTGAGTTTGAATTCCTCTTTTCTCCACTAAACGTGAGTCAATAAAATTGTGAGTTGCACCTGTATCTAAAAGAGATATGACTCTTTGACCAGCCAAGACCCCACGGAGTCTAAACGATCCCTCTCTCTGCATGCTGGATAAATGAGCCTCCTTTAACTCAGTTTCTACTACAATTTCAGCCTCATCTTCTGATTCTTCTCCATCTGTATCATAAATTGGAGCTTGCTGATCAGAAAAATCAGTCACTTCTTCTCCCTCATAAAACCACTCCATGTTCCTGTTTTGCCCTTTAGGTCTGAGGGGGCAATCATGATTTTGGTCATAAGGGCCCTTGCAGTAAAAACAAAGTTTCCTTCTACGAAGATCATTCATGGTTTCTCGATCCAAAGGTGTTGTATATTTCTTCTTATGATCAACATTATCAGCTTTTTTCGGATCAGATTGATGTTCATTGTAAGAAGTAGAAGGATTGGTGCCAAATTGCTTTCGAGGAGTGGTGAGCTCCATGCTGCGAGCTTTCCTCATGGTTTCCTGTAATGTAGGGGGATCAAATGCCTTGATCCATCCTTTCATAGGCTCGAAAAGTCCCTCAATGAAGAGTATGATCAGCCTCCTCTCATAAATGCCTATAACCATTACTGACAATTTATGAAACTCTCCAATATATGACTCCAAACTACCTAGCTGTTTCAGCTGTGCTAGGTCTCTGAAAAATAGCTCGGGATCACGTTTGTCAAACCTCTCTACCAGTCTATCTGTGAACTCCTGGTATGAAGTAATCTGATCATGGTGAAGAGTAGCCATGCCATGAATCCACCAATCATGAGCTACGCCATCAAGGTGAAGTGCTGCAAATCGAATAGCATCTTCCTCGGGCATGGGACGTAGAGTCAAGAATGTATCTAACTTGCTGATCCAAGCACGTGCTGTAACTCTTCCACTGCCATCATAGTTCGCCAAGGTGAGTTTATTGGTAGCCTGTCTAAGATCACTGTGCTTGTACCTAGGCCTCCTGTCATTCCTGTTTCTGTTATGTTCTCTCCTCTGGCTCATGAATCTATCAAAGTTAAGGTGCTCCTTAACTCTAGGTGGCAATGCATCCCATTCATCATGCATAACCATGATATTATCTGCAAAGTTAATCTCACCACCCTGTTCAACCTCCTCCTCATCCTCAGTATCATTCCTGGCGAAGGTAGGACATGTTGCTCTATCAAAAGTGCGAGTTGGAACAATAGGTCTATGAGGTGCGCCCTGGATAGTGCCCTCATGATCAAGCCCTGGATGCTGGCCTCTCTGAAGTGTTAAGTTCTCTACATTTGTGCTGAGTTGCTAGAGAATATTTGCTACCTGTTCTTGACCTGCAACCATACCTCTTAGCAGATCTCTAGCTTCTATATCCTCTTTGTTCATGTGAGAACTTTCTCCTTCCCTGTTAGCCATATTATCCAAGTCTATTTCCTCCTCCTGTTCGTCAAATGGAAATGGTGGAAAAGGATTATGATCACCTCTTTGATTTCTAGGGCCCCCACGAGAGTAGAACTTGTCAAAACCCTCCTAGTGTGACTTCATAAATTTTTTTAAACCCCACAAGCTGGCAAGATCAGAGCTCTGATACCACTATGATGAGCCTTGCTAGCTCACTGTTCAAACCCCTGTCTTTTTCTTAAGTCTATTTGTGTTTTTTAGTTTTTTAGAGAAATTTTGTAGACAGAAAAGAAGGGGCGCATCATATAAAAGCTCACAGAATGAAAACTTGAGTAAATGTAATCAAACTGAAATTGTAGAAGGTGTTTATTATCATCAACAATGGATTTAAAACATACAAACATACCCGAAAGCCTCCATATTTTTTAATTAAAACACGAAGCCAGTTTGCTAGTCTATACATGAAAATCTGACAATATTCAGCATAGGATGATACAAAGTCTGAATCCAGTTGTGAAACTGAAGCCAAAGAAGAGGGAATGCCTAGTGCTGAAGATGATGGAGAAAAACCCTCAAGAAGATAGGCGTTTCTCCAAGAAGAAAACACGCCCTAGCTCAAAAACCAACGCCCCTCAAGCAAAAAGAACCAGAAACCATCTCTGAAGGTGCGCCCAAACAGCCATGAAGTCTGCCATGGTGAAGGAAGAACACCAACCAATAAACCCTCTGTTTCTAATGAAGAATACTACAAAAAAAATCTGTTGAAGCACTGCAGAACTTATGAAATGAAGCTCTCTAAATCTGCACCAATTCAACTGATCTCTCACAGCCTCACAAGTGCTCACACTGAAGAGATTTCGTTCTCCAATGGTGGATTTGCTGCAAACCTGATCACAGGATGAAAGCAAGGGAAAAAAACCTCCAAGGCAAAGTTGAAATATTCAAAAAGATGAGTTTCTCATTGCCCAAATCCCTTATATAGCAAAAGAGGTGAAAACCCAAGAAGGCCGTACATTTTAGGGTTTTAGATCATTTAAATTTATGGAAATAAACTTAAGTCACTTTCCATAGTCTAAACTTTGATTTTTGGCGCCTCCTTTAAGTGATTAAAAGATATAACTTAAAATATTCACTTTAGACTATTTAAGTGATATAAGAATTATAAAGTCAATTTGACTTTATAAAAAAACTTTAAGTTAAAATATAACTTAAATCACTTAAGTAAGCCTATCTCCCTCAATTCTCAACAGAATTCAGTGCCGTCAGAAGCAAAGAAACTCCTGTACTGCCAAGGCCTGCAATGAGCCTATCCACGATCTCAAAAAATGAAATCACTGAATCACCTGTATAAAAACAACACCGGTTCCTCTAACTAAACTACATTTACAAGGTCCAAGAAAGGGCTAACATAACGACGTGATCGGATTAGAGGGGTACACTCACAAGGTAAGCATCCTCAAGTATTGTGGGGAAACAAGTTGTCATTTTGACAACATAGCATTAGTATAAACATTGATAATCAGCTCTTCAAATAGCAGCAATATATAAGCTTCAATTGGCAAATGAAGCAACAAGAGACTCTTCAAATTCCAAGAAGTTGAATCACTTCAACTTCCAAAAGGAATGCCACTTTAAGCATTTCACTTTTTGAAATAATAAAATATTAATCAACCTCCTTAAAAATTCAACTTCACTTTATAGAATAATAAAGCATTTAATAACCATTAAATGCACAATTGACCCCCTTAATAGCCCCCTCTTTTTAAAACAACATGAAGTTATTAATTTTAAAGCGTGGGGTACAACTAAGAAAAGGAAATTTGACTACAAGCAAACTCAACCCACAAAACCAACCCAAAGCCAAATCCATTGAAACTCTGGATGGATAACAAGATGACTTGGTGGAGTTGAATCCACTGATGAAAGCACCGCCAAAAATAGTAAAAGCCATTCCCAAAACCAATAGAAAGTGTAACCTGTTAGGAAGTAAGACTTAATGAAATGGAAACCCCTAACGACATCCGAGTATATACACCTTCGTGCTAACATTAAAACTGAAATTCTCACCAAAATTCACTAACTTTGAAGCACAATCTGCTAGTCTGATTGAGAAGTAGCAATAATACCAACTAGGTGTTATCTTTCAAACACGAAATTGGATTGGAACTAGGAGGTAAGCATCCCTCGAAGTATTAAACAAGTTGCCATTTTGACAGCATAACATTAGCATAAACATTGGATAATCAGCTCTTCAAACAGCAGCAATATATAAGCTTTTGTTGGCAAATGAAGCAACAAGAACTCTTCAATTTCCAAGAAGTTGAATCACTTCAACTTCCAAAAAGGACGCCACCTTTTTGCCTTTTACTTTTGAAATAATAAAATATCATTCAACTTCCCCTTTAGGTACGTCCAACTTCACTTTGGTTATAATAAAGCATTTAATAACGCCATCGCACAATTGACTTCTTGTCCCCTCTTTTTAAAAATAACATGAAGCGTTTATCGAAGTAGTACAATCAACAGAAATACATGAAATTTGACTAAGTATAAACTCAACTCATGAAGAAAACCAAACCCAAAGCCAAACTGAAACTGATGGATAACAAGATGACTTGAGTTGAACTGCTGATGGTGCCATTGCCAAAATTAGACTTACTAAAAATAGCCACTGCCAAAAATAGTAAGTTTACCTCAAAACCAATAGAAAGTAGAATTGAGTTGGAAGCAAGACTTAATGAAAATGGAAATGCTAAATCAAGATTATCCGAGTAGCCATTAATTTCCTGAAATAGGCTATAAACTAAATGAAGAGCGATACACAAATGTCAACATTAATATTACACAACTATTCTCGTGGTTTATGCATTTATAAAGTTGTTGGAATTGCTTTGATTATATACATGCTCTATGCATCTCTCTAACGATTGCTTATATGTGACTAAAGCTTGCAGAATTAGGTATTCTGAATGTTGAACTGCTTGAATATATATAGACATATGTGTTCCAGCTATTGGTTGTATATTCTGTTTATCAAACTGCTTTATCTGTTTAGACCTGTGATCTGGTTAACCATCTATACATTCTGGTTATATAATTATTTATAAGGATATATCTGCAACCTGTGTATATAGCTGTCATGTGATCACAAGAATATGTGATTGTATATGAATTATGAATCAAGTTATCTGTTAGTGGTGTCTATTTTCTATTTTTGTAATGTACCACTTACCTCCAAGCTAGTACATGGATTATATGCATTGAATAGTTGTAATGAGCCTAATATTACGTGTATGCAATTCTTTACATTAGTTATTCTTTATCTGGATGAATATGTACTAATCAATTGTCTCTATAGTAACAATCTGATCACATATATGTATTTAATGAACAAGAGATCTGCATAGCATTTCTAGTGTTATTATGCATTATTACTTTAGGCATGGAACCAAATGTGTCTTTGAGAATAACATAACATGTATGGATGCTATTGAATATTAATGCCTAAGGATAAATTTGAGTGTTTGAATATGTGTGAAAACCTGCTTGTGGGAAAGGGCCTGAGAAAGTGGTGCGCACCTAGAGGTCCCACTTAAGATCTGCCCTATCCTAAGGCAAGGCTGGGCCATGGATGAGTGAAGGTCCCACTTAAGATCCGCCCGATCCTAAGGCAAGCGTGGGCCATGGATGAGTGGAGGTCCCACTTAAGATCTGCCCGATCCTAAGGCAAGTGTGGGCCATGGATGAGTGGAGGTCCCACTTAAGATCTGCCCGATCCTAAGGCAAGCATGGGCCATGGATGAGTGGAGGTCCCACTTAAGATCCGCCCAATCCTAAGGCAAGGATGGGCCATGGATGAGTGGAAGTGCCTAGACTGTTTGTGAGCTCTGCCCGACTCCACCAGTAGGCGAAATGTCTTCCCGAGTTGTGACATGGCTGGGGAAAGCAAGTACAAGTCGCCAGCAGGGAGAGTTGTGGTATACAACCTCTTAGGTTTGGCAAATGGCTTCGGGCAAACCCACCATGTTGCTCCTCCTAGTTCATAATAGTTGCATTTGTGATAAATATATAAATGTGATGCCATGATGCTTCTAACAGATATGTGCATGTGTGGAAATATTGTTCATGCGGTGAATGCAGGTTTCAACCAAGAATACATCATTAAAGAGTTATCCCATTAACAAGATGAAAACCCTAACCCTAACCAATAAGCGAATTCTAAGGAAAAGCGGGATAGTGGATATTACAAGAAAGCATAAAGATAGCATGCAAATCAGATTTGAAGATCTATTGCCAAAAAAAAGAAAAAGAAAGCATAAAAATAGAAAGCAAAAAGATAACCACTGATGCATGCTAAATGGAGTTGTTTTTCTTAACAAAAGAGATTTATTTCTAAAAACAAAAAGAGTCTTATGGTTTTGTTTTTATAAAGAGATTAATGCTAATATTTTTCATATAAAAAAGGGAAAAGGAGATAGTTTTGTGGAGTGAAAAAAGGGAAAAGGATATAGTACGAATTTGCATGTAATAGTTGATATGCTTTTTTTGTGTAAGAATTTAAAAAACAATCAGTTGTGTGAAGCAGTTTTCATGGCAGATTCATAAGAGAAAAGAAGATTTGAAAGGAACTAATGCAGAGTTTTTGAGAGGAAGTATTTTTCCAATGATTGAAAATCAGAGATAGAGGTCAATGAGCAGAGAATGAAGTGCAGATTTATGAAGAGAGATTGAGCAGAGTACAGAGAAGCTTTTTTTAAGAAGAATTTATTGGAGGTCAGTGCCTCATACTGAGTTGGTGCTAAGAGGGAGTTGGTGCTTCCAGTGAGTTGGAGCTCGCGTTTGTAAGATCGGTTTCTTATGTGGGTTGTTGCCTACAGTTTGTAAAGAAGTTAATAAAAGCAATATTTTGCCATGGTTTTTTCCTTTTGGGGTTTTCCCCGTAATTTTGTGTTCTTGCATGTGTAGCTTGCTTGATGTTTTTGAAGTTGTATTTTCAAATTGAAATAAGTGTTAAAAATTGTCCTAATACTGGTTACCCCCCTTGCCCTCTCAGTATTAGTCTTCAGATATAAATGATGATTTAGAAAGATAAATAAATACATCAGATCCACCAGCACATGAAGAGAAAAAGTTGAAAAGATTATTTGCACATTATAGGAGGAAATAGTGAAAAATTATATGGCAGATTTATAAGAAGTTTTATGAGAAGATTGTGATCAATTTTGTAGCAGATTTATGATTAGCTTATAGCCGATTGAAGAGGATTATAGCAGATTGGTGACCAAAATTAAACAAAAATTTAGAAGAAAAATTGAATGAGGTGTTGGTGCCTTTAGTGGGTTGGTGCTCATAAATTGAATAAGGGGTTGGTGCCTCTAGTGGGTTGGTGCTCACAAATTGAATGAGGGGTTGGTGCCTCTAGTGGGTTGGTGCTCACAAAGTGAATGAGGGGTTGGTGCCTCTAGTAGGTTGGTGTCTACAAATTTTGTTAAAAAAAAAAAAAAGATTAATAAAAGCAATATTTTTGCCGTGATTTTCTCCCGCAAGAGTTTCCACGAAAATTGTGTTGCTCATTGTTTGGCTTTACATATGTGCTAATTTTGATTAAATCTTAAAGTGATTAAATAAGTTGTAAAAGGAAAAGAATATTGTTATACTAATTCACTCCCCTCTCCCCCCACCTCTCTAAGTATAACCATGTGCTCATCATTTTCAATAAGAAACTATAATTCTTTTGGTCATTTGGTCGATTACAATGTTATATGCTACAAATGCAAGAATAATGGGCATATGGCACGATTGTGTAGAAGTGATTTGTGGAATACCCTAAGCAAGCCAAGAAAGTGGAAGCCATGAATAAACAAAAGGAAGGATCTACAAAGTTGTGGAGAAGGAAACAAGAGAAAGTTAATGAGAAGGAGAAAGAATCTATGCTTGCACTTCATGCACAAGAGATATGACTAAGTTCTTAAGGAGAAGTACGAGTTCAGGGAGAGTTGTAGTGACCCCTACCCAAGAGCTACGGTTTATTTTGATTTATTGCTATTGGTCTGACAATGTGTGCATTTGTCAACCAATATCGTATTGCTGAGTTTATGTTTAATTTCAAATTGCAAAAAAGATGAATTAAACTATTGCAACTTATGAAGTGTACTCTAATATTATTAACATCTGATATTCAATTCTGGAAAATAATATTGACATTTTCAACATACACAACAACCTCTAAAAATAATAACATTGTGAACCTCAAGCAATATGAATATTGGGATATATATATATATATATTTCAGAAATTTCATACAGAAAGTGATACCGTATTTTTGCAACCCAATAAGGAAGGCATCGATTTTGTGTTAGCGTTGAATTCCAAAAGCCCGCTATCCTCACACACCTGATAATCTATCCATAGATGGCGTTGTGAATAAATCTCTTGATAAAGACAAATTGATCCTGTGAAGACTGGCACAACTATCTAGCAATAATGCCAAGGTGGCAAAATAGACAAGACTAGATGAGACTTTAGTGTGGCCCGATTCTCATATTGACGTCCCCATAAATATGCCTGATAACCTTCCAATATGATGGCATGATAGAATGAGGTTATAGTTTACTCCAGTATAATGGCGATGCTTGTCTACAGATTTCCACACACCAATAATAAGCGATGCCTCTCTTCGTATTTCCACACACCAATGATAATCGATGGCTTCCATATGTATACTAAAGGCAACGTCTATAATAACTCCTTCGCCCAGAAAAGATAAGCAATATCGGCCTCTTCAGAAGTTCGTGATAATGCAAATAATGCTTAGTGAATCCTGCTAAATACTCAAATCAACACACAGGAGATAGCCACCACGATTAAGATATGAATAAGGAAATCAATTGAATGCGCCACAATACACCCACCATAATACTCAATCTGACGCTTTTAAAAAATAGCATGAATAACATGAATCGCCATATAATGAAAAGATAGCAATCGACATTTAATATTAATTGCTCCAATCTGGAAATGATCAACAATAGCAATATGAAGAACCTTAGAATAAATAACTGCAAATAATAGCCCAGTCTGGAGTACATATATCTGCTATATCGATGACTCTTGCAATTTCATCTCCAAAGGAGACTAAGGAAATTGATTAAATTGCACAAGCTAGGGTGGAATCATTTCACCACTGAAACCTTGAAACCTCAAGCCTGAAAGCTCTTAGGAAAATTAATCAATAAAACTCCAATGATGATTAATTCATTCTCGAACGCACCTTATGAAGCCTTCCATGAAATAACCACTCACAAATATTTGAATATTTGAATATTAACTTTAGGAGGGAAATAGTGACTTTATAATATTTAAGTCCCACTTTTCTCACTATATAGTATATATAATATGAATTAATTAAATATTATTCGTAATATTTGCTTTGAAAGTATAAAATTAATCAATCAATAGCTAATTCTTTTAATTTAATTATTGGTTTACGGGAATAAAATAAACCAATAAAATATCTCGACCATCAATTGGAAGGACACACCACAATCTTCCCTTCCTGGAATTGCTTACCCATAAGCAATTTCAACTCTATATCTTGCAAAATACCATCAAGTGACAAGTATCTCCATCCAATCTAGTACTTTGTGATCACTCCTCTTCAACCCATGACTGTATCTCTCCAAGAGAATATGAAGAATGTTATGTGAAGTAAGCTCTGGTGACCAGCTATAAATCAACAAGTGATGTTTGCTATGATCCTTGAAGCATGACCACTTGTACCAAGTCTTTCGCTGCTCCACTCTAATACAATCATTACCATGCCAAGAGTTGTGAGGCAACTTATCGTGATCCTTGTGGAGTAGTGTACCAATTACACCAATCCCTGGATCCCAAATCATCACACCCTCACACCCACTAAAAATGAAAAGATAGATGTCTCTTGTAGTGTCATCATCATCAATTATCCATGCCACTCTAAATGATTTCCTATGGATGTGAAAAACACCCATCATATATGCATAAACAAACACACCAACCCCTACTACACTGCTGATATAAATCAAAACAACACCAAGGTATCTCCAATGTCAAATGATGATAGGACCTCATCATCATGCCAACTTCCAACGTTGAAGCAATGATCCCAACTTTTCCAATCCATCCAATCAGTTGCTATCCTCAAGGTATACCATGAAAACTTCCCAAGCAACAAGGTAGGACAACCATCTATTAATAATGTATCAAATAGAAACCAATGGGTTAGGGCTGGAATACTTCTACCCTCATGCTCAACTTTGTACCATAGATCATAGTCCATCTGAAACTCAAGCATATGCCACTCAAAATCAAGTACCAATATGACATCATCTTCATACCTTCGATCATAGAACAACTGAAACTCCACACATCCAAGTACATACCCATCACCATCAAATGTCTTCATGACAAGTGTCAGCAGCTCTGAAATTGGGGCAGCCTCATACTTCACCAAGGAATCTTCAACACAAGTAGGCACCTCGAGCTCCTCAAGCGTGGTTGAGCGCTCAACCAAATTTGAATCACAAATGTGTCCATCAACACATGCATGCATATCATTGTTGGTCGGTCCACAAGGCGTGTGCTCGACTATCTCATTTGTAACTATGACTTGAGCCTTTAATGGGCTCTCCAAAAGAGGTGACTCATGATTCCCATAATGCAAACTATGTTTACAAACAGAAACTTTTGAATCATGCATCTTCTCATGTTCATGCAAATTGTCATGACTACAAATGCTCTCTATTCTTTTTGCTAAGACAACTCTAGGAGCACCATTAGACATTCCCATGAAGACAACTTTCCTGCCATCTACCTTAAACTTGAATTCCATGGTTTGGAAGTTTTGTGAATGCTTCCCAAGTGAGTATAACCACTGGATGCCCAAAATAACCTTGGTGTCTCCTAAGTCCACCACATAAAAATCATTAGTAACACTATAGTTATCTATCGTGCTCCTCATCTGTGGAACCTTCTGCTCACAAGGGATCTGATATCCACCTGCAACCATGATATTAAACCCCTTGTGCTCCACAGTCTGCAAACCCTTCCTGGTAACCAAAGCAGAATCTATAAAATTGTGGGTAGCCCCACTATCGATTAGAATTGTGACCCTCTATCCCTGTAACATGCCATGCACTCTGAAAGAGTTGAATTTTGGTGTACCAAACATAGTAGCAAGAGTACCACCCTTCATTGCTTTAGGTGGCAACTCATTGGCTCCCAACTGCTCCTCATTTGACTCACCATGTTCGTTGCCCTGATCATGATCGGATTTCTTCTCTTCCTCACTATCTGATATAATCTCTATACAATGTACTTTGCCCTTACCAAGACACCTATGCCCTAGTTCCCAAGGCTCTTTGTAGCTGAAATATAATTTCTTTCTTTGTAACTCTTGTCTAATCTCATCATCCATTTTGTTTATCTTGGGCCCCTCCTAAATTGGCTTATCACTTTTGTCCTTCTGGGAGGTAGAACCTTTGGACTGAAATTTGTTGTTCAGGTTAGCAAAATCCATGTCTCTAGCTTTTATGATTGCCTCCTATAGCAAGCTAGGATTGAGAGCTTTGACCCAACCCCTTGAAGGGTCCATTAAACCATCCATGAACAAAACCAGAAATCTCCTTTTTGAAATATCAGTGACTAAAATAGCAAGTCTCTGGAAATCAGCAATGTAGTTGTCCACTGATCCCCACTGTTTCAATTGAGCTAACTCCTTGAAATGGAGTTCAAGATCTTTCACATCATACCTCTCAATTAACCTTTCGATAAACTCAACATAAGATGTGATCTGATCATGGCCCATTATGACCATTCCATGCATGATGCCACCATTCATGGGCAATTCCATCTAGATGTATGGCAACATATTTTATTGCTTCATCTTCAGGCATTGGACTCAACTGGAAATATGTATCCACTTTCTAAACCCAAGCACATGATGTTGTCTTCCTTGATCCATCAAAGAAAGGCAAACTCAATTTACCCACCTTCCTCCTAAGATCATTGTGTGCTCTCCGCTACCCCTGTTGGGCATGTGTCTCATCCTCAGGTCTATGCTGAACAAAGATATCATGATGAAAACCTGATCCTATATTAACCCAATCTTGTTTGAATTGATCCTGCAACTAAATCAGTGTGGGCTCATTGCCTTCCTGAGGCTCTACTCTGGGTCAAAAAACAGACATTAAAGGCCTAAAACCAACATCTTCAAAAAACAAGCATTAAAGGCCTAAAACCAACAGATGTCGCATGCCGATTTGGCGTTATGTTATGAACTGAGTTATCACCTTGGCCATTATTGCCTCCATTATGGCCATTTCGATTATTACCATTGTTATTGTTATACTTATTGAGCATGGTTCGTGTCGTCAACTCCATTAATTGAGTCATGTGCTGATTTGTTGCCCTTTTCTTAGCCAACAAAGCATTAAGGAGATCTTCCCCTCTTTGGTCTTCCCCTCTTTCACCCATCTCTGCCTCAATGTGTGCACCAACTCCTATAGAGGCGTCAATACCACCACCTGAAGGAGATCTCTAGTGTATTCCCAACATACCAGATGTAGTTTCCCCTTCCGAAATTTGTGTAGGCTGCCATTGTTTCTTAATTTCTCCATTATAATACCGTTTCTCCCTGTCACTAATGAAATCCATAGGCTGGCGGAAAAACCAGCTATAGTACCATTGTAATGATCCCTACCCCAGAGGTACGATTTATTCCAATTTATTAATATTGGCCTAACAATGCATGCATTTGTCAACAAATAGCGTATTGTTGACTTTATGCTTAATTTCAGATTGCAAGAAAGTTGAATTAAACTATTGCAACATATGAAGTGCAGTCTAATATGACAAACATTTGATATTCAATTCTAGAAAATAATATTGACATTTTCAACATACATAGCAACCCTAGAAAATAATAATATTGTGAACCTTAGGCAATATGAATATCGGATATATATATTTATTTATTTATTTCAGAAATTTCATACAAAAAGTGGTACCGTATATTCGCGACCCAATAAGGCACCGAATCTATGTGTTGGCGCTGAATTCCAAAAGTCCGCTATCCTCACACACCCGATAATCTATCCATAGATGGTGTTGTGAATAAATCTCTCGATAAAGACAAATTGCTCCTATGAAGACTAGCACGGCTATCTGGCAATAATGCCAAGGATGCGGAACAGACAAGAAAACTTGATGAGACTTTAGTGTGGCCCAATTCTCATATTGACGTCCCCATAAATATGCCCGATAACCTTCTAGTATGATGGCATGACGGAATGAAGCTATAGTTTACTCCAATATAATGGTGATGGTTGTCTGCAAATTTCCACACACGAATAATAAGCGATGCCTCTCTTTGGATTTCCACGCACCATTGATAATTGATGGGTTCCATATGCATACTAAAGGTGGCATCTAGAATAACTCTTCTGCCCAAAAAAGACAAACAATATTGACCTCTTCAAAAGTTCACAACAATGCAAATAATGCTTAGTGAATCCGACTCAATACTCAAATCAACACATAGGAGGTGGCCACCACAATTAAGATATGAATAAGGATATAAATTGAATGTGCCGCAATACACCCACCATAATACTCAATCAAACACCTTCAGAGAATAGCATGAATAACATGAATCGCCATATAATGAAAAGATAGCAACCGATATTTAATATTAATTGCTCCAATCTGGAAATGATTGGCAGTAGCAATATGAAGAACCTTAGAATAGATAACTACAAATAATAGCCTAGTATGGAGTACATATGTCTGCTATATCGATGACTCCTGCAATTTCGTCTCCAAAGGAGACTCAGGAAATTGATTAAATCTCATAAGTTAGGGTGGAATCGTTTCACCACTGAAACCCTAAAACCTCAAGCACAAGCTCTCGGGAAAATTAATAAATAAAACTCCAATGATGATTTATTCATTCTCGAATGCACCTTATGTAGCCTCCCATGAAATAATCGCTCACAAATATTTGAATATTAACTTTAGGAGGACTTTATAATATTTAAGTCCCACTTTAGTCATTTTATATAATATTAATTAAATAGCATTATTCATAATATTTGCTTTGAAAGAATAATATTAATCAATCAATAGTCAATTCCCTTAATTTAATTATTGGTTTACGGGAATGAAATAAACCAATAAAAATATCTCAACCATCAATTGGAAGGGGACATTATGTAATGACCCTTGCAAAATCTGACCTTTATTTTTTGTTTTTGATGCTTGGGAATTTCATCAAACGGTTATCTTGCAATCTTCGTTCAGCTGGTTAATGTTTTCTTGTTTTGCTTTTCCACATAAAATGATAAGTTATGCAAGAATGCTAAGTTTACTAATGACTATGATGAATATGAAATGCAAGAATGCTTTGTTTTTCCAAGATTCAATAGTGGCTGAATGAGAATGCTGCTACAAGACAATTTATAATTTGCTGCTACAGTCAAAGACATTTCTACAACCGCTTATCATGCAACCTCCAACTTCATTTTGTATCGACTGTAAAAGCAACTTATTATAATGCTAATCATCTCAAAAGCTGATCACCTCTAATAAGTAAGATTTTCTTTCAATATATATTATTGACAATGCAACCATAAGGCAGTGATACGATGAGTTATAGTTGCAGACCCGACAATGATATAAATGCAAGATGAATGCAAGTACAGACCAAAACTAATGCAAACAAATGGCAGCAATTCAACAATGCTTAATATGAAATGCAACTACATGGACTGCTGTAAATGACAGCGATATATTTAGACTTCTAAATGATATTTAAATTGCAACTTATACAATGAATGATGAACCTGGAGGACGTCCTGATGGAGCACTTCTAGTGATATCGAACTCCTTGAAAATCAAAATGTCTGGTTGCTAAACAACTGCACCAATGATGCCAAGTGCAATGCGATTTCCTCCCAGTACAATTCGAATAAAAGCAAGAGCCTCAATTTCAAATTCGAATTGATTCTGATGTAGAGGGCTGCACCTAAAAATACCAATGAAACTCTTCAAAATTGAAATGATCAAAAGCTATGTCTTCAATGCTTAGTATGCCATGATTTTCCCAGCCATACATTCAACCTCCATGAAGAAAATCGATCTGCTCCAAACTGAAATGATTCTCCACAAAATCGAACTCTTCAATGACTGAAAATGATCTTCAAAAAATTCTGCAATTTTCTTCTTCAAAAATCAAATTCCTTTGCTTTTCAAAATTTGGTCATTGACCACTAAATTTTGCTAAATCGAACCAGCAAGAAATAAACTCTTTTTCAATAATAATTGCAACTTTAAACCAGCTGCTGCAACTTGCAAACCCTTTTGTAAAATGCAATAATAAACCAGCTATTGCATTTAATAAAACTCCTTATTCAAAGGTGCAATAATACATCAGCTATTGCACCAATTCCAACTCTTGCAATGAAGTGCCAGTAGAAACCCTAGATGGATTCCTCCACAACCTCCAGATAGGATTGATCTTTCACAACCAAACCTGGCATCCTAGAGTCTTCAAACCCTCAGACAAGCAAGCATTCAAGCCTCTACCAAATTGGTATGAAAAGTAAAATCCAAGACATGCCCAATTGCCAAGCTCTCTGCTCCTTATAAAGATTTCTCAATGACTTCCAAGAAGCTTCTAGAAAATATTATTATTTTATTCCCCAAAGTGACTTTATGATATATTATTTTATTTTAGTCACTTTATTAAATTAATTAAATATAAAGCTATCTTATGATTTTAATTTATTGAGATACCTTTACAAATAATTAATTTAATTATTATTCCCTTATTTCTCCTTTAGCCTTCAAGAATAATAAAGGCTAAAATGATCTCTGAGGTGGCTACTGAGAAGGTGACATTACACATTATAAGAGTTAACCATTGCATTATTTTAGCTCCATGGAGAAGACAATTCAAGATAGATCAGCTAAGGCATATTCCGTATGAGCTTTCCGTTGTCATTGACCAACAGGGAAGAATTATTAGAGAAAGAGGAGATATGATAAGAAAAAAGAAAGAGGGACCAAAGAATGGCTAGGCATACAACAAGATTATTGAGTTCTGTTATTGGGATGATGGAGGTTAAAAACATGAGATATAAAAACCATAAACACTCCACCAAAGTACAGTTCAAACTCAAAGCATGTATGACAAGACAATTGACAAATGATGCATGGCAGCATTTTTTGAAAGACAAGGTACAGTGGGAATGGTGAGAATGTAGCCATCAAAGGCATAAAAAGGATGACATATTGAGAATGGTGATAGTCTTCAAATCAAGGATAATGAACTTTTCATAGTACATCAAAGAGGAAAGCTATAATATGAGTGACAAAGAGACAAAGTGTAACGTCCCCTTTTCTTGGGCAGTGTTTTGACAGAGTAGTTAGTCTACCAACTGGTTCCCGTAGGCTAACAGGGTGTTCAGAGGACCCCTTTGAGGGTGATCTTTGGTTCTTCAACAAGCCTTTCGATGTTTATTTCAATACCCTTCAGCTCAATGTCCCAGTTTATTTGTGGTGTGCCTTCCGAAGGCCATTCTAGACACTTTGACACACTATTTTTAGTAAGTCACTTGGATGTGTTGCTCATACTATTTATAAAAAGTCATGGGTATGGTCAGCTTGCAGAGTTATTACTTTTTGCATGATGGCGTAATTATATCTTGGAGTTATTTTAGTTAATATTGGTTCTATGCATTTAATATTAATAATGTCTAATAATAAAGTTAAATTAAATAATTTAACTTTATGCGTTATTAAAATATATTAAAAGGGGACTTTATATTTAAAAGGATATAAGTGATTGCACTTTATAATATAAAGTTAAGTGCCAATTTAAAAAGGAGATATAAGTGACTTTATAAAGGGATGTTATTTTATTAAGTTGTGCATCAAAATTAAAAGAATGAAAGGTGGGAAATGAAAGTAAATTAGATGAAATGAAAACCAAATGCAAATTGGGCATGGAAATATAAAAGGGCAATGAAAGCTCATTTTGCACATTCATTGTTGAGAAAATTATTTGTAAAGGGTTTTTGTTGGAGACTGAAGAGTCTAGAAACACTTGGTTTTTGAGGACGAAACCCCTCAGGAAGAATAGCTCGGTACAGGAGTGAACGATCTCCCAAGCCAGCTTGCCGACAATACCATTGCAAGGATTGTGCTGGTGCTTCATCGATTTACAAGAAAGAATCCAATTTCCAAGGTTTGATGATTTATCAAGAAACTGGAAGAAATAGTGATTGAATGTGAAGGATTACTTGTTGATGTATAAGTTAATCCTTGATTACCTAGCGTGAGGTTTTGAGAAGAGTTAGATTGCCAAGCATTTGAGGACATGAGCATTTGGGAGATTGCAGGTCTTCATGGTAATGGCGTTGCATTTTGGAGCATCAGTTGTGCCTTAAAACCCTTGACACGAGTCAGATATAACAGTAGGCATGAATGTTGAGAGCAGAGCTCTTTGTTATCTGTTGTATGGTGTAGCCATGGGTTTCTAGCAACTGCTGTCACCTATAGCGAGTGTGCTAGGTGTCCAAGATAGCTGGGAAGAAACTCAGAAAATTATAACTGCAAACATAGCTGTCCCTTTCATTTTCCAGCATGGGTTTTACTACCAGCCATGGCATCTATAAGATCTGCAAATTGGTATTTATCTGTTGTTTAAATCTGCAAGTCTGATATATGTATTGTTGCTGCATTTCTATTATCTGGAAATTAAACCAGTCCATTAATAGGCAGAAACTTTATTGCTCTATAAAGTGTAATCTGCTATCATTAATACACTCAGGAAAGTATTGTGGAATGAACTAAATCAGTATCATGTAATAGTTAATCTCTTTACTGTTATGAATGAAGCTCTCTTTATGCTATTGCCATTACATGTCATTGTAAATCTCTATTCACTGAGTTTAGACAAGTGCATGCAAGTGTTTGACAAAATGTTCCATTTGTCAAACTATAATGTCCCCTTTTCCTAGGTAGTAGTCAAGCGCAGTGGTTAGTCTACCAATTGGTCCCCGTAGGGTAATAGAGTGTTCAGGGGACCCTTTTGAGGGAAATCTTTGGCTCCTCAGCCGACCCTTTGATGCTTCTTTCAATATTCTTCAACTCTTCATCCCAATTTATTTGTGGTGTGCCTTCCAGAGGCCATTCAAGACCATTTTACGCACACTTACTATTTTTAATAAGTCACTTGGACATGTGGGTCCAACCTTACTATTTATAGTAAGCCATTTTGATGAGCAGAAGAAGCAGTGAGTAACCTCGTAGTGTTAGCAGAATCAGTTAATGATGAGTTTTTATGGAGTTATGGTTTATTAATTATTATTAAAGTATTAACTTTAATAATGATTAAATATAAAGTGGATTATGAGATGGCCTTTATAATATATGGTTTTATATAATCATAAGGTCATTATTAAAAAGCAATTAAAGGGAGACATAAGGACTATTAAAAAGGGATTTAAGTGAATTTAAAGTATACTTTATAATATAAGTTAAAATGTCATTTTAAAAGGAGAGATATAAGTGAGTTTTAAAGTATACTTTATATTATTAAGTTGTGCACCAAAAAGGTGGGAAAAGTAAATGAAATTAAAGTAAATTAAATGAAATGAAGGCAAATGCAAATTGAGTATTATAAAAGGGCATTTGAAGCTCATTTTATTGATTGATGATTATTATTCTTGTTTTGGAGAAAATTGGTGAAGAGCTTCAGCTAGGGTTTGCTGGTTGAAAGCCATAGACTTTTTGAGGACGAAACCCCTCAAGAAGAATAGCTCGGTACAAGAGTGAGAGATCTACCAAGCCAGCTTGCAAACAATTCCATTGCAAGGATTGTGCTTATGCTTCAACAATTTACAGGAAGGATTCAAAATAAGGGTTTGAAGAATTAATCAAGAAATTTGAGATTCATTCATCACTGGCAAAAGGATTTTAGGGCTGGTCATAGGTTTTCAAAGCATTAACAAGTGATTGCAAGTAAGACACTCTTGTTGCAGATCTTGTAGAAGGTCAAGGACATTGGTTAAGCCCTCTAAGTTGGATATTAGCTGCATTGAAGGCAAATATCAGTAAATACTTGGACGTGTGGCAGAGTATGAGGGCGTGGGAGCTACAGGAAGTCTATGAGGGAAGTTGTGGAGCTTTGGAAGCATAAGAGTTGGGTTCATGATTGCCAAAATTGCTATATTAGCACGTCTGAGTACTGTTGGGTTGGTGCCTACAAATCATATAAGTGGGAATTGCTCTCCAGTAGGTTGGTGTCTACAAATTGAAGAGACTGTTGTCTCTTGCTAAGTTGGTGCTTAGTAGTGGGGGTTGGTGCCTACAAAGCTTGTAAAGAGAATTTTACATAAGCAATATTTTGACGTGGTTTTCTCCCATAAGGGTTTCCATGTAAATTTTGTGTTCTTCTTGTTATTGATATTGTGCAATTGATGATATTCCGATTGTTAAGTTGTTTCAAGGAAAAAATTGTATTATATGGATTCACCCCCCCTCCTCTTCGTATAATTGTGTGCTTATCACTTATTCTTGGTACCACCAAACAATTTCTTGTCCCCATCCTTGTTTATATTAAAGAGTTCCCTATTTTTCCCAACTCAAGGTAGTGTGCATTAGCACATGCCTCATCTATATGTTGGGAGTTGGCCATGAGAACATGCCTCTTGCAGTAATCAAATAGTCCTCTAACATAGTTCAAGGGCACTTCTTTATCCATGATGTCTTTACCCATTTGGATTGTCCTTTGTCTAAACTCAATTGTATAGTCTTGCATGCTTTGTCCTTGCCTTTGTCTCAAGTAATGTCATTGCATCACTTGTTCCTCTTCATGGCATGTATGATCAAATTGCTAACAAAGCAGCCTCTTGAAATCTTCCCACTTCAAAATGAGTTGCAAAACCCGAGCTTTGATACCATATTACAAAAAGGGCACACAGAAAGTTAACCAAGATTGAATAACAAATCTATTAGGAAATAAGGAGCAAAAGATTACAAAAATCTTATCCACAGAGGATAAGGATGACAAATATTTTATCCACAAAGGATAAGGATGACAACTCAGGATAAAATTGACAACTCATAAAGCAAAAAAGTAAATCCTAAAGTCAACATGACTTTATTGAAGAAGATTCCTAAAGTCTATCCTAAAAGCTAATTGACCATTATAATATAAAACATTACTTTAATAGTACTCGTATATTTGGTCTATGAATAAAGTATAGAGCTTTTACTTTCAATAGTGTTGTTCAAATGCTGATTGGAGCATCCACTTAGCTTGAAAGAGCAAGGATCTTGTGCCAACCAATTAATTAAATGATAATAAATTTGTGCGTAGAGGTGCAACTGTAAACATCAAAAAGAGAACCTATTCAAAGGAGGCTAAACAAATTGAACTATGTCCTTAGGATGAGACATAGCAATTTATACCTCCCTCTAAATGTGGTGGGTCATATACATGAAGTTGGCCAACATTTGCACAATCATGTATACCAAGTTGCGAACTACGATCAAACATAAAACATTCTCTTCAAGATGTTGCAAAAGGATCGAAGGCCCAGACCAACTAGTTATGCATTTATGATGTTGAGATTCAAAACACTATCTATCCAAGGAGAGCCACACTTCATCACCAATTTGAAAATATTAATGAACGCCACACCAATCATGCAACTCTCTATATTTGGCCCGAGTCCTCAACATTGTATTATGAAGCTTTGTTTTTTATGGCTCACACAAGACTCAATGAAAACAAATCTTAGAGTATTGCAAGACATGACATGTTTAAACAGCTATATCTGAGTTCAGATAAAACACAAAGAAAAGTTAAAAAACGAGCCAGAATTGGCTATCCATATTAGAAATCGCATAGATGGTAATATAATATGAGTTTGTTCAAGCAGTTGCCTCCATCAAATGCATCTATTAAAGTCATAACTTTCATACTTGTATAGATTAGAAAATTATATCCTGAATTGTAAAATCATCATATGTAACAGTTGTAACATGTAGTCAAATTTGCCCAACACTCATATTCATTCCAATTGTCACATCCCTCGCATTGAGACTATATGTTTGGTTGTGTATTTCGAATACAATGTTAGTTGCAAGTAACTGCTTTCATGTGATTATGACAAAGTTGCAATTGTTGTTCTTTTATCATAACTGTAATGTTAACGAACTTTTTATTTTTGCAAGTGAATTTATTGTTCACATGAAGTTGAATGAGATCATGGGATTAAATTTAAATGCATATTATTAAGCCGTTGAGAACGATCTAACCATAAACCTTGCAATGGATGCAGGATTGTCAACGCCATGAGGGAAAGTGAAATATCATCAGGGAGAGGACATGGTTAACAATGGATCAATTTTATTGTCTATCTCGAGCCGGTGTATGACAAATATCTAAATCGTAACTTGGCCATAAATAATATAAAGTGATTAGTAATTCTATAAGTTAAATTTAAATGCATATATATATTAACCTTTAATTATTTTTAAGAGATTTCAAATTGATTAATAATGATATAATTAAATAATAATAAATTGGAGGAGCAATCGATATTTCATATCAATTAACTTTTGAAAACAATAATCTTGGCATCGAATATTTCTTTATTCAAATTGTAATGGCTTGAGTCGGTGTCGGGGCTTCAGGAAGCTCGCCACCCACATTGGAGAAACACCCAAGAATGGGCAGATGAAAAGTTTCTTGAGCGGTCTGGGAAAGGGGAGTTCCAGGATGAAAAAGGGATTTTCTTTCATTAACTATCTCATCTCCACATCTCTCTTTCTTCCTCTTAGGGGAGGGGGGCGGTCATGCAATTCTCTGCGACTTCGTTTTAGACCTTTGGTTGCCATTTCGATTTGGGGTTCCTTTTCGGTGAATGCCATTCACACTATGCTCGCGTTCGGAATCTCTCTCTCTCGATAATCGTTGATATTGTTCAACTCATTCATTTATCCTGTCTTCTTCTTGGAGGTGGGCAACCTTTGAGATTTAACTCTTATGGCGAAGTTTTGTTGTTTCGTGCTTGAGTTGGGTGTTTTCCTTGCATACCTTCCTTTTGGAATAGTGGAGTCGAATTCCTTTTCTCCATCTCTAGTTATCTTACTCATCTGAGAGTGTTGGAGTTTTAACGACTTGTAGACTTGCAGAGAGAAGACCTTGTTATCAATTTTCAAATTCAGTTTCTCAGGCAAGTAACAAATAAAAACCTCCACTAAATTTGGTAACGATGAATTAAACTAGGGTATGTTTCGGTGTGGCAAAAAGCTCTACTTAGAATTAATCAGATGTGGTTGTTTCTATCTTTGGGTTCGAGAATAATTTGAAATACATTTCTTTCTACCGATTATCCTTCATAAAAGAATGGTAGTTGCTTGAGTCATGTTCATTGATCTGTTTTCCGCTTGATTGGTAATGTCGAATTGAAACCAACCCTCTGGTGTTCCTTTCTCATCCCTCATTGGTCTGGAGCAATGCCGACCTTGAAGTTAATCAAACAATCAATTATATTCATGTCTTCCTCTATTGATTTTGTGGGCCTAAAACTGAGACCTTGATCCTCTGTTAAGGAACCCGAATGGTTATGGTTCCTTCTTTTCTATGTTGCGATCAATCTTGTTTTAGTATTTGAAGATTGTTGGGTTTATAATCTAAAAAGGGAACTTCGCCCGATCAGCTTGATTTGTCGCTGGCCTTGTACTTTTCCATGTTCTTCGAACCTTTGTGAGATATAAAAGTAGTCTTTAAAACTTCACACCATTTTAATCTCTTCTTTTACGAATAAATTGTGTGGTTATGATACAACCTGGAACAAGAGGGAATAACCAGACATTGTAATCTTACTTGAGACCAAAATCTGTAGTTGAATGGTAAGATTCTGAATCTGGGTTCAGTTGAACCATTTGAAAATTAGCTAAAGAACTTAATCTATCTAGTTAAACCGAATTCTCTCCTTTCTAATTAGAAGCCAGTTTAGTGCATATTCTTGCTCACCGAGTCTATTATGGGACAAATAAGAGAGACTTGAAAATCCTCTATGCCAATGAATCTCTTTTATTATGTATGAAACTTGATGGTTAAGATATAACCTCGAACTAAATAAATTGCTAATATAAAATTAGAACTTGATCTGAGAGTTATCATGTCGAGCAAGGGTGAGAATGCTGACGGCACAGGAGTGCCAGAGATATCGGCACAGGAGTGCCAGTAATATTAAAATCCTTGGCCAATGTACGATGCTAGATTCAGCATCTGTCAGCTATCAAATACCAGATATACCTCTGATTAGAGTGACCTTTCTAGTTGGGAGTTACCCTTAGTAAGGTCGATCAGGAGGTATAGGTCCTTGACACCAGGCTCAAAGGCATGATGATGATTTGATCCTTGTTGATTACCCTCCTAAAGGGTCGGGTTCTTTAGTTGAAGAAACTGGGGAGACTAGTAGGTCTAGATGGGCGGTAAAGCCCCTAATGATGTTCCTCTTTCTCTCAATGATAAAGTTGTTCAAGCAATTCATCATGATGGTGCTATCAAATTGTAATTTTAGGTACATGCATTTGTCAATTTAAGATTACTATTAATGCTGCAATAAATGTTATTTTCTTTAAGTTAATTGTTTGTATGAAAAGGACTGTAGTTGATTAGTTAGTTAGTTAGTTATTGTCGGATGAGATTTGGCAATTAATTTTCCATTTCTTAAACCGTAGAATGATAGTTGTTACCTTCGTTTCATAGCTGTAGTAATAGCTCATTATTTATTGGAAGCAAAGGAAAGTAGTTATTATCCTTCTGTAATTTTTTGTTATATTTTTTTTACAGTTAATAGTTTTCCTTCTAGTTGGAAATGGAAGTTTAAAAAGTTAGTTGATGAGTTGTTTGATGTAACATCGGAATTGATTTTCTTTTCCATCTAATTGCAAAGGAAACCCTAGTTTGACAGTTATTAAATTATTGATCTTTCGAGAAATGGTTGGTGAAACAATTAGTTGTTTCAATTCAACTGAAATTAGAAACTTAGAAGTTAGTTGAAAATTTAAATTGATTCAATTGAAAACGAATTGAAAACTCTTGAATGAAAACAAGTTAGTTATATTCAGTAGAAAATTGGTAGTTAATAACAGAAGATGAGGTTGAGTTGTTACACCAACTTCTTTATATAAATTCTAGTATTTAAATTTATAATACATATAATGATTACTGTAAAGAACACCAATGACAACAGAATAGCTATCAAATTAATATTCTCACATAGTAACCAATGAAAGCCTGAAATGGAAGAAACACCAGTTGGTGCTAAGCCTGACCTTCTACCTATTGGCCAAGATAGTTTGTTACTTTGTATAGCTCATATGATGACAAAAGTGTTCCCCATTGAAATTTCTTCAACGATACTGAGTCATTTTTTTACATGTTCTAAAATTTTGAATATTCATATCTTTTGATTTTTTAAAAGCAAAATTAATAATCTTTAATTAATATATGACATTTTACCTACTTTGCTCTTAAGTTTTACACTTTTCTGAATAACTACTCAGCCAACACCATGGGAAGACACCATGAGATATTTCTATCAACATGTTGATCAGACAAGAATTTTCCTTAGATTTTTAACTTATGCTCTGTAGGAGTTTATGGTGAACTCCTCAAACACCCCAGGATCACCTGCAAGACAAAATAACTTCCACAAGAAAGAAATGGCAGAAATATCATGCTATCATTAAGGATGCAAGAATGCCAAATTGAATATGACAATGTACATATGATGCCTTGTTTATAAAGGCAAGGTGAGAGATAGGATTAGACAAGACCTTGACAAGTGTCTTAATCCTATCACATGAGACAACTAAGTCCTAACAACCTAGGATAAGATAAGATCTAGAAAAGACAACTCATCATTCTAGAAAGAATTTTAGAGCCTAAGTAAACTTAACATGTGAATATGTCCCCTAAGTCCCTAGTGAGTGAATTAACTAGGTACATGACATTTATTCACACCAACATGCTCAAATACATATCTCCTATAAAGTGTAGTGTATATCTCATGAACTCACATTATAAAGTTTCATGTCATAAGAACTGAATTTCTTTTTGCATAGAAAAGAGAGTCATGAAGAAGCCATAGATAATCTAGCTTATTAGATACATAGGTATCTTAACAAGACAACAATGACATATTTGCATACAAAAGAAGACCAAATTAGAATGTCCCAAATATATTTACTTAAAAGTTCATCTGGAAATTACCATCTTCAAATGTCTTTAGTAATGGGAGCTCTAGCCTTGATAATTTGTCTCCAACATAACGTTTCTTGGCTATTTTGACAATATCCTGTGATTAACAAAATTATATATAAGTATAAACGAAGTATTTTCTCAAAGCAAAAATTTGATTTGACAAAGAAATAATACTAGTAGCATATATAGTTAGACAGCTGGACATCAACTTCAAAACACCAAATAGCTTACAACTTTAAATGAATACTCATTTGTGGAAACTGAGATTTCATTACCACCTGTAATTCATCAACATCAAATAAGTCATAATCTCTTCTCCGCAGTTCATTAGATAGCACCTCGAGAGCATGTTGCACCTGAAAAAATAAAATTATCAAACTGCATCATGGATAAAACAATTTTGCCATCATACTTCATCAGAAAATTTTAATATAATTTTTACTACCATAGTTTTTTTGTACGTTTGTTTTTTAACTACCCAATTGAAAATATTTTATGCTATTGAAAGTAATATCGTTATTCAATTTCAAGATGTTAGCCCTCTTCCAGTTTTTCAAGGATAAAAATCACAGCTAACAACAATCCTTTTAGATGGCATTAGGAGTCAGTAGACTTAGTAAATAGAATGCAAAGATCCGCTTGATGCTAAGAATGCATTAGAAACAACTACAGCCTTCCTTGTTTAGAATCAGAATAAATAGCAGATCCCTGTTCTCATTTTAAGAGTAAACAGATTAATACAAAATAAGACAACAGATTTATAGTGGCTAAAGGTCACAAGAAATTCTATTCATAAGTCTTCACTTCTAAGCAGCAACCTGTTAAGTTACAACAGGCATTAAAAATGTGTTTTAAGGCTGTTCCAGACAGAATGCATCATATCAGGAAGCTAACCTATTTAAATTTTAAAGCTATCTTATAATCAAAGGTCACAGCCCTAGCTAGAGAAAATGAATATTAAGCTTAGTCTTCAGAGTTGGTGAGAAAGTATGGAACACCTGCCTTGCAGGATACATAAACAGAGCTCTAGCTAAAACTGTGGCCAAAAGAAATTTTCATTTTGAATCCAATTATTTAAAAGAGTGCACTGTATTAAATATAGACACGTACTAGAGAATCTCTTGGATGCATTTAAGTGCAGTGTTTAACCAAAAAAATATAAGCATGATATCTCAATCTTCAACTCATGATTGAACTGGGTGGTATCATATTTTTCCAACATTAAAAACAATGAAATTTAGAGTATTTTTAACATGTACATAGAATACTTGATTAGGAATGCAAATGCAAAGACTTCACTTAAATGGCAAATCAGAAGAAGGTATGATTTGGCAACAGGTTACCAATACAAGTCTCGGTGATGTCCTGCTGTGTACGTTGGCAGCCAAAGCTATAGACTATATGCTAAGGTGGTAGCTCAGTAATAAACTAGGTATATCTTCCATATAGAGCATTAATTTTGAAAATAAATATTTTCCAAATATCATTTTATGTCAAGGAACATGGGCCAAATGTTGAAAAGCAACAGAGCATACATGTGGCTCAGTCACCGGTCCAAAGGAAACAAGCTACAGGTTCAAAATGAAACACAAAAATGACAAGGACTGTAATGTCCCCTTTTGTGAGAATCCTAATTCTTGCTCTAGAGATACAAGCTAATGCAGTTAGGGTTACAACTTATCAACTAAATGCCTTAAGTCGGATAAATCTTGGTTTAGGACCTGCAAACATGTTAGATAATATTGGAATATAATTCATATAAGTAGACATATATAATAAATGTTTATCTATTCAAATCATGCAAACATCTAACTGTTTTAACATAAACCACATAATATTTATAATTCACATTGAGAGTTGGATCATAAGGGAAAGTGGATGAGAAGCATGATAGGTCCGCTTGAAGCTATCACACCAAGCCCAAGAGCGGATATACCATCCCCCTTGGCCCTCATGAGGCGCACTTAGACAACCCTGATGGGGTGGTCTAACCGATGGACAACTTGTATCTGCATTCCATATCCTTGCTATCTTATCCACTCTTCTTATGATTGAAACTTCTTTGAATCAATCCCATCAATCGATCCATGTAGAGGTTGGGAAAGAGCTTACTGTAGGAGGCCCGTAAACATCTCCTCCTAAGCCCAATAGCGGATATCACCCCGTTGGCTCCACAAGGCGCACTTAGTCATACCATCATGGAGTGGTGTACTTAGGAGGTTGTCTAGTATCTGCTCAACCTACTAGTAGTCTCTTCCTCACTTCTTCCATGGTTGTTT
Organism: Sequoia sempervirens; assembly: GCA_007258455.2. Lineage (NCBI taxonomy): Eukaryota > Viridiplantae > Streptophyta > Pinopsida > Cupressales > Cupressaceae > Sequoia > Sequoia sempervirens. Next base: position 893,758,841 of record VDFB02271358.1, read on the forward strand.
TATATGGTTACACACACAATAATTATGATAGAATATATCACCATAACATCATTAGTTGTCCAATTCAAAATAACATATCAGCAATACTATAATAGTGACATGCATACCCCAAAATGACAATAATAAATAACATCAATTAGACAAATATTATTATATATAAATTGTATTTATCAACCACCTATAATATATATATATATATATCAATCATCATATATTTAAATATATTTATCAATCTTAATATATTAAAATATATTTATCAATCATATTTAGATACATTATTCAACCACCAACTGTTATTTAAATTCCCTATTTATTTGCCAATCATCCACATCTAAATTCATAATGTATTAACAGATTTCTTTTTCTAAATACATAAGCATAAGCTATTATTTTAATTCTCATCTCATTTCATAATGCATTAAACTGTTCATTATCTTAATCATAAAATACTTACTAAAATCATTATCTACATCCTTAATATATTTCTAACTAATTATTTGAAAACAGAAAATACTTACAGCCTTGCTTTGGTTCGATCTGCAGGAATCACTCTTTATTTTCCCAGCCACCATGATCCCTTTTCTTTGAAAGAGACCCTCCTTAAGTATCGATCTTGGCTTGGGAGAGTCATGTCTTTACTATACGTGTCCGTTTGTCAGATCGCTGCCTTTTGAAAAGGTCTGACCAATGGTCTTAAGATGTATCACTTGGTAATTGCTGACTAATGGTCTTTAGATTAGTGTTTATAAATGATCACTGACTTGGGGAAAAGTAAGCACTGCCTTGTAATGCTTGCTTTAATTATTATTACTATTTTAATGATCATATCCATTTTGAAAACAATGTTTTATAGTTATAATATTATTACTCATAATTCATTTTATTATTTTATTTTTGATGTTTATTATTTGTATTTTAATATTTCATACTTTAACACTTTACTTATAATAAATGGTCATTATATTATTATTATTTTATTTCAATGGGTCTACCATTTTGGGAGGGGGCAATATGACAATATCATAATTAGAATATTAAATTGTTAATGTTTCATATTTATATTTTTAATATGTATTTGGTTATTTATTTTATTTATTTCAATGTTTCGTTATTTTCATATTTACAATTTCAGGGACATGACAGTCCTCCCCTCCCAAATTTGCTTGTCCTCAAGCAAAGCCATTTTAACCGAAACCTTTTTAATGTCATAGACATCACGTAACCTCAAAGCAAGAACTTATATATATTAAGATGAGGATTAGAAGTATGACACATCTATGTGATGTTTTATGAAGAGGTTTTCCATTTATTTGACAAGGAAGAGATTTCAAATTGTCATATTACAATTCTCACTGGGGAGATTGATCGAGCAATCCATCTTTAGATAAAGACGCCGTACTACTAGATTTGCTCTTCCACAAAGCTCTAGTTGTCTATTGTCCTTTCTTCTTTTCATTGGATGCTTTTGAGATCTCCCTCATTGTACCTAGTTTTCTTGCTTAGATTTCCTTCTGCTTCTTCCTCGAACATTGCCTCTATATTACGTATTTGGCTTCTTTTTCTACATATGTGTCCTAGCCCCCATTTTTCCTTACATCTATAGCATAAACCTTTCCTTTTTAGATTCAAATTTTCCCTCTAAGGTTTCCTTGTTCACAAACATGTCTTGGTTTCTTCCATTCCTTACAATTGTAACATCGCTTTCCCTTTTGGAACTCCCCCTTTTGCCCATCCTCCCTATAGGGGTGATTGTTGTGTATGTTTGATGATTTGTCCTTTGTGGGCGTGTTCTCTAGTTTTAGAGCTTTATCAATTACGTCTTTTAGGGAGGTAGGGTTTAAGGCGCTTACCAATCCTCGAGTGGAATCCTTTAGTCCTTCTACAAAAAGGTAGGTAAGTCGATCCTCGTTGACCCCTAGAACCCTAACTGAAGTCCTTTGGAATTCTACTATGTAATCCTCAACCGATCCATGTTTAAGTTGAGTTAATTCTTTCAGGTCTTTTTGCAGGTGCCTTCTGTCAAATCATTTTATAAGTTTTTGTGTGAATTTATCATAGGATGTTACATTTTGGTGCCCTTGGGTGTGGCTACCATGATGCCACCATTCATGGGCCAATCCTTCTAAATGTAGGATGGAAAATTGGATGGCATCTTCTTCTATCATAGGGCTAAGGTTTAAGTAGGTGTTTAACTTTTGTACCCATGCATGTGCTCTGATCATTCCCGTTCCATTGAAGTCGAGGAGGATTAGTTTATTCACTTTTTGTCTTAAATCCTTACTATGTTGCTTCCTATCCTTTTTGGATGATTCGTGTTTCTTAGCTTTACAATATTCTTCGAATGAAATCTAATCTTAGGGTCCAAGCCTATGTAGGCTCTAGCAATTTCCTCGGTACTATTAGAGTTTGGGTTATTTTCCTCTCCCTCCATTGGTGTTTCTTCCCTAGGTATGAATGAAGGTCTTGAGATCCTAGGGATGGAGGATATGTTATTACTTTCTGAGTGGTTAGAGTTTGTATCCTTCCCATTTGTAGAGTGGGGTCTAAGAGTATCAAGGGTATTACTCATGTCCTGTAAGGTTTGGAGGAGTACTTGGTTTGTTTTCTCATTTTATTCCATGAAGGCCCTCATTTCATTGCTCATTTGTTCACTCATGGTATTACTTTGAATCTTATTCTTCCTAGGGTGTCTCCTTTGGTAAGTTTGCATTAACCACTCGTAATGTCCCTAATGGAAATGATATTAGTTTTATTCTAAATTATCAATTTCCAAACAGATAGCGGATTTAGAGAGTACCTTGGCTTGATTTAATCCCAGCAATAAGTCAAAAATCAATGACAATAATAACTTGACAATTAGGATAGCATCATTAGTAACTCTAGTAAATTTTCTGAACTGATTATGACTCCATTCTGAGGGTGTTCAACCACGTAAGCAAGTAGCTCAAGCAAACAATCGATCAGCTCCAGCAAACAAGCAAGTAGCTTAAGCACGCAAGCAACCAGCTCAAGCAAGTAGGCAAGTAGCTCAAGCACACAAGCAACCAGCTCAAGCAAGTAGGCAAGTAGCTCAAGCACACAAGCAACCAGCTCAAACAAGTACTCAAATAACTCAAGCACACAACCAAGTAGCTCAAGAAAACAACCAACCAACTTAAGCAACTTGACGTACAACCTTTTTAACATTCTCATAGTTTTTAAGCACAAAGTAATTATAAGAACACATCTAGATACATATGATACATAAAGTATAACTCTGAGGCACAAATACATGTAATACATAGAATACGCGAATAATTCGTGGAGTATACGCACGAGTACATGAAGTCACAAAGCATACATATGAACACATGTAAGTCGTAAAGTATACACTTCAATATGTAAGTCACACGAATACACGTATACACATGAGTGCACGCAAGTCACAATGCATGTAGTTTGCAAAGCATACACTTGAATACACAAGTCACAAAGTATACACTTGATGTAATGTCCCCTTCTCATCAGCGATCAACTCAGTTGCTCATCAGCCTATTCCGGAGGCCCGTAGGCTCGTCGAGGTAAAATTAGGGTTTCCTTGCTTGGAGGTTTGAGGCATTTCTGGGTGTTTACTATTTATAGTAAATACTATTTATAGCAGTGGTCCTATTGGCGGTGCTTCAGTGTGTTTCTATTCTTGTTGGAGCAGTTGGTAATTTTGATGCAGCTTTCAGGTGGCAGTATTTGTTGGCATGTTTTTAAATACAAGGCAATTAATGTTTTATTTCTTTGTTGACCCCCCTTTGGCCTAGAGAGTTAACTTTATGTTGTTTTAAACGAGGGTCTTGAAGGGGTACGCCTACATGAAAAAGATTATTGTTTTTTAATAAAGTTTTATGTTGCCTTGGAATGGACGCCTTGGAGAGGAAAATAAAGAGTTCATTTGAATATTTAAAATATTGCCAAGAGAAAAAGGCATCCCTCTTCTTGGAGGAGTTACAGAAGGTGAAGAGTCACCTCTCTTTCTATAAAAGAGAGATTTGCTCCAGCATTTTGGTATCTCATGTTTATGCTAAAGTTATGTTGTCGAGTTGATTACTCAATTTGCACTTCGAGGAATATTGACCTCCTAGTTCCCATCCAATTTCGTGTTTGCAAGATAACACCTAGTTGGTTTCAGACTGCTTCTCAAATCAAACTAGCAGACAAAGCTTCAAAGTGGTGAATTTTGATGTGATTTTCAGTTTTCAAGTTGCTGGTTTCTACACAGCTGAAAGTCATTTTTGTTTCCAGCTTCTTGTTTGATTTTAATCTTGTTTTGGGCATTCAAGAATATCAATTCTAAGGTGATGGTGACCCTCTCTAGTGAATTCCAGATTTTTATTTGAAGTCTTTATTTTATTCTAGCAAAATCGCCCTTCTCAAGGGCCGTACCATTTCAAGTGCATTGGGAATTGTGCCATTAAATTAATGAATGACTTTTGAGGCTGTTTCTTCATCCTGTCATAGGCACCTATCCTCCAAAGGTTCATTGCACTTCGTTTCACGCCATTCGGAGGTATTTTGGTGAAGTTACGAGCATTTAATTGATTCTTACAGTTGTTGGTTATTCATTTCCAAAATTGCAGATTTATATCAGACTTGTTTCAGTTTGAATTTTCAATCCTTTCTTCATCAATAATTGTTAATATTTATCATGGAATCATCCAGTATCTCGGTGCTTGAAATCATTGTATTACTCATGTAATTTTGCAGCTCTCTTTCTATATTGTAAGACTGTAAACAGTAGTATTGTTCCAGTATTTTATTGCTGCAATTATTTCTTATTTCTCACATTAAGTACCCCTAGATGGTTTACCGCCAGTGTGGAGAATAAGCTTGTATCTCTCATTGTACCCACTGAAAAAAGTGGAGAATTCCCACTCCTGAGTGGATGCCCGCCGCAGCAGATGAATTAGATAGTTGAATCTTCATGGCTGGTTATCCGCCTAAGTTTGCTTTTCAAATTGTAATAAGTACTCTGCCATATGTTAGCACCTCGCCCTCAATGGGATCTTGAGTGCACATTCTTGGCATTGAGTTTTACTTTCAGTTTCCAATTTAATTCTATTTATGTATCAAGTTTGGATACTAGGGACCCTCTGACCATATGCCTGCCCCTCTTCCTTAAGTGGTTTTAGGGCACATTCTTGGTTAGAGTTGCTTTGATAGTGTTTTGGATTTGGGCGCTAACGCTAATCAAGTTGGCCAAGTGTTGGTGATTGTGTAAAACTGTGGCAAAAAAATTGGTTAGCATATTTCACTTAAATACACACAAGACGTAAGGAATACACTTGAATACACTCGAATACACATAAGCCACAAGGTATACACTTGAATACACATATCCACAAGGTATGCACTTGAATACACACAAGTCGCAAGGAATACACTTAAATACACTCGAATACACATAAGCCACGAAACCAGTGTTTTGTTTCTCAATTTTCTTGATGCCTAGTCCTCCATTGACTTTTTCTTTGTAATTTGTGTCCCAACTAATCAAAGGAATACATTTGCATACTTTTGATCCTTCCCAAAGAAATTTTTAGGATTTCTTCTAAGATATTACCTACTTTCTTCATTATCTAAGTGTTTGATAGTTGGTAGATGGGAATAGCTAATAAAACAGCCTTAATCATTTGACTTTTGTAATAGACTAGCTAATTTGTTACTTTCAGTTTTACCAAAATGTTTGATGAAATGCCCCAATGTTTTTAAATTTGATACAATATTTATAATTCACTAGTGGCCATCACAACAACAATTGCAACTTATACCACTTTTCACTTCAACTCAACAAATCAACAATGTTGACCATAATATAGTGAGCCCAAGTTAAGCGCAATCGACATATTCTACTATTGTTTGAATTGTAGAATAAGTTGGCAAGATTTTAGAACAACATCTTATATGCAATTGAATAATATTGGCAAATAGAAGTAGATTCATGAGAGTCCAACAATTATTCATCAAATATGGCGATTATGTAAAGTTTGGATCTTGCCAAAGGCAGCAATCCTTCAACATATCCTCACACCTCCCCTTTAAACCTCCTTTTTAAATGGTGGCGACTGCTAAAGGCCTCAATCTACACTCAGATGCCTCACTTCTTGCCTAGTCTTCCCTAGATAACAATGTAATGTCCCCAATTTGAGCTGAATTGATTTGTGAGCTTTAAGCTCAGTTCCTAAGTCTGATGCGCTAACTGGTAAGAGAAGGGGGGTCTCCAAAGTTGTTAGAGTGCATTGGTTCAGGTTTTCTTGGCATTTGTTTGTGGCGTTGAGTTCAATGGGTGTCATCGATCGTAATGACGCTTTAGAAGTGTTATTGGCATCTTGTGGTGTACTCCAAACTTTTTGGAGAGCACATCTATTTTTAGTAAAACTCTAAATTGGCACCTATCATCATCCCTCAACTTCAGTTACATCTTAACATGATCAAAATTGGTCTCCAAAGCTTTAGTGGTGCTTTTTGCAACTCGGGTGGAGTATTTGAAACATACACTTAAGTTTATAATGTTAAATGTTAAAATATTTGCTAAGTGTTATACTTTATTAAAGTGACTTTTTCCCGTGTAAGAAACACCCCTATTTTTTTTTGGAGACCAATTGCAATTGTAGGAGTATAACATGAACATTACAGTGAAGTTTCGTGCAAATAACAGGGTCTAATATAATATTTCAGTTCACAACGCTGCTGATAAAAAAGGACAAACATTTGACAATGAAACTATATTTTCAAAATGGATAATGTTTGAATTTCCACCACTAAATACCTTGCTGTAGGGACAGATAAGGATAACTGCAGGTCTGTTACACAGTTGCAGATCTGTTGCTGTTGCTGCAGGTCTGACTGTCGACAATCTTCATCCAAATTGCCTTATTTAAACAAGTTGTTGAGTGTTGGATTGCAGTGACAGGGCAAATATATCATTCAACATCAATTCCCAACAGTATCAAACCCCTCAGCCAGGGCATAGATATGAAGGGATGACTGCAGATTCGTTCCAGTCATGCACAATCAGTGAAAGTGGGAGCTACAGATAGGGGCGGCTGAGTATAAAATTTGATAACTCCTCCAAATGTGCTGGTAACAGCCCCAAACAGTTTGCAACAGGTAAAACCACCCTAGGCACCTCCTTAGTGATTAAATGCCCCTCAAAGACTAGGAACTTCAAGCTGGGAATTCACACGCCCTACTTCCAAACCTCCTGCACAATGGTACGGCTTACCTAGAAATTTGTGCCTTTCTCAAACAGACTGGAAATATCTCCAAAACAGATCGCCCACCTCCAATGACTACCTTCAGGTCTGATTCATTGGAGTCTTATGATGCCAAACACCCCAAAATGCATGAAATAGGGGGTACAACCAGTTGGGAAAAGCCTCCAATCACAAAATGTACAATCTGGTGGAGACCATCTGGAAACACCATAAATTGCACTCCAAAAAAAACTCTAACAACTACCAAAAACTGATCCAAACCACTTCTTATCAAAAAACTTCAAAAGTCTTCATTTTTTCTTTTGGAAACACCGAACACAAACCTAAAACACAATAGTGATTCCTAAGGTAGAATCACTCCTTACCAGCTAGGGATCATCGCTCAGATCCGAAACCAACAATTTTATGAGGGTTTTTGTCCTCAATCAATCCTTGGACAACTTCTATGTTCACTCCAGCAGCATCTCGTTATGTGTACAAACTCAAATGAATGAAATGAGATTCCAAAACCCCAATATATAGAGTTTGGAGGTAAAAAGGCCCATTTAAAAAATCAAATATTTCATTTTTCCCTCAAAAACCCTTTTTTAATTTTAAAACATTTTAAGTCCTGTTGTGACCTAACTCACACCTCGCCCCATTGCAAATGGGGACCCTTGTTGTTTGCTCTTTTAGGGTTTTGCTTTCGCGTGCCTCGTTTTGTCTGCTCTTCGTTTGGGGGTTTTGAGTCTTAATTTTGAATGGTCACCCGAGTCGAGTCAATGAGTTTTAGCATGGATCACTGCATAAACGTCACCATCGCGCTTAGAAGACCTGGGAGACGAAGATCGACTGTCGTTTCAGTCAAATCCGACATCTCCAAGTTTTTAGGGTTTCTCACCCCGGGACCCCTATTTTTTAGGACCTACTTTTTTGGCACTTTTGGGCAATTCTGGGATCCCTATTTTTTAGGGTCTATTTTTGGAAAGTTGCTATTTTTGGAAAGTTTCTATATTTGGAAGGGTCACGAGTTTCAAAAATCCACTCAGAAGTTCAAAAAGAGCAACGAAACTCTCAGAAAATCGATTCAAAATTTTTTTGAAATTCTGGAAAATCACATAAAAAGTTCAAAAAAATCTGGAAAATTTGTTCAAAAATGGTGAGAAATTCTGGAAAATCACAGAGAAATCTGGTAATGAGCACAGAAAATGGTGAATAAGATGATGAATTCGTCAACAAATTGGTAAAAAATCTGGAAATTCATCAAGAAATCTGAGCATTCATGGCGAGCTGATCATGGTGAAGGTAGGTAATGACTGAGAATTCATGGTGAATAATGCCTAAGTATAGAGGAAGTCAATGATGAAAGCTTCAGCCTTAGTCAAGTGTCAATGGCATGAGAATGCAGCAAGTCCGCCCTCCAATGGTTGGCCATATGGTGAAGTCCGCCTTGAGCTGGAGAGGAAATGGCCAGACATTCAATGAACTCCGCCCAGCTAGAATGGAAATGGCTTAGAAATGCATGAAGTCCGCCTATGTTTAATGGCAAGGAGAATGAGGAAGTCCGCCCTTTGAAAAGAAGAAAAAGTCTAAGGCAATGAACAAATGGCAACCAATCAGCTGAAGTCCGCCTTGAGCTGGAGAGGAAATGGCCAGACATTCAATGAACTCCGCCCAGCTAGAATGGAAATGGCTTAGAAATGCATGAAGTCCGCCTATGTTTAATGGCAAGGAGAATGAGGAAGTCCGCCCTTTGAAAAGAAGAAAAAGTCTAAGGCAATGAGCAAATGGTTAACCACAAGCTGAAGTCCGCCCTTAAGAAATGTTGAAGTGGCATCAAACATGAGGAAGTCCGCCCTTGTCATGGCCTAGCATGTGATGAAGTCCGCCCTCAGCCAAGAAGTCAAGTGGCAATAAAATCAAGCAAGTCCGCCTTGTCCAATGGCAATAAAATGAAGGAAGTCCGCCTTGGATAGTTTGAGATGGCAAAGAAAAGGCTGAAGTCCGCCTTAGTCAAAGAGGAAGTGGCAAACATAAGGAGAAAGTCCGCCCTAGACATAAAATGAATGGCAAGAGAAATGCTAAAGTCCGCCCCAAGGAAAATAGCCCAACACTTGGAAAATTCAGCCTAGTCCATGATAAATTGGCATGAGAGAATTTTAAAAAAATTAAGTGGCAAAGAAACAACCAAAGTCCGCCATGCTTAGAAGTGAGGAAAAAATTAAAATTTTGCCTAAACCTTTGGAAAATGAAAATATGCATGGCACTTAGAAAATTCGCCCAAGTGTTTAGACAAAATTTTCGCCATGGCTAGCTAAATTGTGGAAAAAATCAAGAGAATTTGGACAAATAAAATTGGACATAGCAAAATAATTTTGGACAAGGAGATTTATGGCCAAGTAAAGTTGGACGTGGCTAGAGAAATGTCGGACGTGGCTAGAGAAATGTTGGACAAAAAAAATTTATGGCCGAATAAAATTGGATGTGGCCAAATAATTTTGGAAAACGATTAAAAGTTATGGCCAAATGAAATTGGATGATAAAGATCATGGCAAGAAAATTGAAAAAAATGAAAATTTGTCTAAGGCGTTGATGAGGAAATTTTCGAAAAGCAAAAATAATTCACCATAAAATGAATGGGTTGAAATTGACACATGGAATAATTATTTTGATTATTTTAATTATTCATTTTTCAAACACCCAAAAGGATAAGCCTTGAAAAATTTGAAATTGGAAAGAAAGACAAAGAGTTTTGTTGGACTGGAAATGAAATTGGAAACTTTCCCGGACAAGAGCATTGAAGATAGAACTTGCCATCCGAAAGCAAAGTGAAAGATGAGTTCAAACTCAATTCGAAGGAAACATTGCAAATTTGCTAAAAAGATCGATCTTCTCACCTCTATAAGTGATTTCACTTCTCATTTGTGCAATCATTCGATTTTTGAAGAAGGTGTGAGAAGAAACTTGTTGAAGAAATTTGCAGCAAAGTAAAAGAGATAGAATTTTATCAGCTTGCATCGTGCATTGTGATCATTTCTCCAGAAGTCACAGGCAGATTTGCTTTGTCCATGTCATTTTAACATGAAACTTCATCGTTTATTTTCTTTCCAGCTTGATTTTTTTTTATGAAGTCTAAATTGATAACTAGCTGGAATGTCTTTCGAAGTGATTTAAATTTCAAATTCTGATTATTTTTTCTACTTTTTGCAGATCTATTTTCAAAGCATTGAAGATGAAGTTTGCCAGTAAAGGTGTGCAAACACAGTCGAAGATCAAGTCCAAGTGGGAGCACGTGGTGGACACTGATCTTGGCCACGTTGATCTCGAAGACTTCCGGAAGAGAATGTACGGGACTGATGGATGTCTGCCTACACCAATTGCCATGAGAATGATGCGCAATGGAATCGTCCACGCAGCTGGATTTCCACCAGCTAAAGAATGTCCAGAACTGATTGTAGAATGCGCATTGCACTACAATGCACGAGACAGACAGATAGAAGCTCCTGATGGAAGAGTCCTCGCCTACTTGTTCGAGCCAGCAATCCAGGAAACCTTTGGAATTCCAGTGTACAATCGAACATCCTACCGCACCAAGGAAGACGCACTCAAGCTTTATCAGAGCCAACAGGATCTATGTGCATCCAACATAAACAAGAATTGGTTATTAAAACCTAAGCCTACTGCAAGCAAGATGCCAAAGAAATTGATCAGAACCCATTTCAAAGAGGAATATGGTGGCATTGTTCTGCTACTAAACAGAATAGTAGGCAGTGCCCACAGTGCACCTTTCGAAAATTGGATGTACTATTTTATTGATGAGATAATCACTGGAGTCAAGATGTTCAATTGGTCCAGAATGATTAGTGATAGCCTGCACGAGCAGTTGGTCAACTTTGAAGAGACCAAAACTTTTCACATGAGTTCATACATCGTATATTCACTTGCAAGATATTACAAGTATCTTGGCCTAACCTGCAAAGGCGTGGTTGGCAATGGCCAAGGGCAATTCAAAGTCTACGATTGTTATCCGCAGCTGCAATTGAAAGAGAAGTCTCATTTCCGACGAGCTCATGACGCGTTCTTGATGTACATCACCCGGCTTCTTCAAGGCGGAACGCACCAAAGACTTTCACATGAAGCCAAGAGCTTAATCAGTCGGTATGGATTCTGGTTCATTCAGTATCCTAAGTTCACCTACATCAGAATCCAAGGATTCTCCGGAAATCCTTACAGACTTCCTATCTATCCGACCAACAAGATGGTATTGCTAGAAGTGCTGAGGCAATTAGAGGCATACTAGAATATTCAGAGGCCAAAGCAAAAAGTTGCTGTCACCTTTCCGTTTTTCATCGGCAATATGGAGGAGTCATGTCCGACGGCACAAGCGGCGGAGGTTGCTCGACTGGAAATTCAACAATATCCTTTCATATCATACAAATCCAGGAACAATTTTGATCCACTCCATCATATCAAAACTGTGGACGGAGAAAAGTACAAGCATCGAGTTGACTTAGAGGACTTCTGGGCTAACGCAGCAGATGAATATGACGTAAGAAGAAGGTTATGGTCAAGGTTGCCATTAAGCATGATAAGGGCAACAGAGCTCTTCAAAATACCCGATCAACTGCAAGATGATGGAATATACGTGCAGCCAGGCTTCGAGGAGAATGAGTCGCTTCCCCCTATAAAATGGTTTGAACCTAAGATGGGTGACTTAGCAACTCTGATGCGCCCTGTTTTCAAGTACTCTCAGTGGTGGATAGATCGGCAAGTAGAAGTCCTAAGACAGAGAAATGTGCATTTCACCTACGAGTTGATGGGCGATACAGAATCATGTTCTTCAAACGCCGGTACATCTCGTGCAGATGGACCAACAGATGCCGCCAACTCGAGAAAAAGGAAGGAAGTTGACAAATCTACAAGACAAGACAAGGATAAAATGGTAGATGAAGGGCCTTCTCGAAAGAAGCATAAGTCTAAACCTCTTCAGTCGGCCACTTCCAGGAATATAGAAGAAATGCTCGCCATGGATAGGGAATCTTTGGAAAATGCTAGGATCCCTTCTCCAGTAGAAAATATGGAGCCTATACAAGTCGAAGATGATGATCAACCTTCTCCAGCAAGCACAGAAATCCTAGAGTCAGATAATGATACAGACATTATGGATGGAGAATTCGAGGAAGGAATGATTTCCGCCCTCAAAGGAATCCAGGATGACCTATCCGTCCAAGAAATTCAGGGTATGCAATTGGTTCAAAAAGTTCAAAGTATGCCGGAAATTCAAGAAGAGCAGGAAGTACAGGATATACAGGACGTCCAAGATCAGCAGGAGGACGGAATTGAGCAACCAACAATCCCAGAGTGGCTGAGGGAAAGATTGAAAAGAAAGGCGCTAGTAGAGGTTCCTGAGGAAGACAATGACACAGATTTTCTGGCAAGATTAGAGCAAGTTGCCCCAAGGAAGAAGGCCAAGAAATTTTCCACCATCCAGAGAGATGAGGCTGGCAATCGTACAGTACAAATTGCAGTACCTACAGCCGACAAGTTCCAAGATGAAATTGCTCCTGATGAATATGCTATCACGACCATCGACATGGGTCCAACAACAAAAGAGCAAGAGGTCGAAGACTTGGACAATTTCGTGGCCACCATCAAGTCCAGGTTAGAAAAAGAAGTTGCCAAGAAGAAAGAGTATAAAAAAGAAATTCAACGCCTAAAAGACTACATCCAGCACTTGACCAAGCCACTAAATGAAGGTGACCAGGCAGCGCTTCCACCTCCAAATTCTTCACAAGAACCAGGTGCAAATTTTGAAGAAGAGCTGACAACAGCGAAGGAGGCTAAAGACTGGATGGCTAGAAAGAAAGAAGAGGCATTGGCGTTTGCAGAAAAGTTGGCACAAGTAAATGAGCAGGCTTCCTTTATGCTTTCACGAGTTGCAAACCTGGCAGAATCATGGAGTAGTCTCGAAGATATTCAGAGCAGAATCATCCCATGTATTCGAGAATTGAAAAGCATCCCAAAGCAAAGATTGATTGAAGACAAGGTTATTGAAGCCGGAGCTGCGTATGACTTCAATGGATGGTATTATGCTCTGATCTCAAGAAGAGGAGTCCTTGAAAAGGTGAAGCAGGATGGTGGCAGAGTTGAAGAACAAGTAAAAGAAATTCAGAGTAAAATTTATGAAATGGCTGCAGATATGCTCGACAAGGATGCTGTCCGAAGGAAACACTTGCGGCCAAAGAATTTAAGAGAACAAGTACAAAAAATTTTCTCCACCACCGGGCCAATCATGAAAGAAAGCTTCACTAAAATGTTCGACTTCATGGCCATCAGAAGTTCTTTCTTGCTGCAAGAACCAGCATGGGCGACTATTCTTGCAGAATGTGCCGAAAGCTTAGACTTGCTGGAGTACAATGTCAACGTGCTGCCCGACATTGCCATGGAAGAGGTCGGCTCAATCGTGTCCAGGTTCGGCGAACGTGAGGCTGCACAAGTGGATAAGGATGCCACTCCAGTTGTCTAGAGTTCTCTTCAGTTAACTAGTTGAGGTTTTGGAAACCCTAATTAGGGTTTAGTTTTGTTTAATCTGGGCCATTGATCTTGAATCAATCTCGGCCATTCATTGTAATCTGAAAAACTATATAAACCCCCCCCCCCTCACTCTCTCATATTCATTAGAAAGATTAGAAGGATTAGAGATAAGTAGAGCATTAGAGATTAGAGATTGGAGATTTGATTGTAGAAATAAAGAGAGAGTTTTTATGAGATTGTTGTGAAAACACTACTTTGATAATGAAGTTCAAATGCATGAGGTGCCTTGAATACTTGATTGTCGAATAGTTGCATGGTCGCATATTTTCTTTCTCTCTTAGTAAATTTGAATTATGATGTGTGTTAGAAGAATGATAGATTGATAACGGAGATTGGTGAAACCGAGCTCATACTTTCTTTGAGTGGATGATTTCACTCAATGTGCAAAATTAGACTGAGCTTTACTGTGGATGCTTAACTTCTATTTGAATAATTGTTGTTCGATCTGATGGTAATTATTCATTACGTGAAAATCATGAGCACATTCCTAGAAGATTGCACTTGCTCTGCGTAGTTGTCGTTGAACGTGGCGAAACAGAGTATTGTTTATTTGGTTTCATTTAGTCCTCGTCTTCTCTTGATTTCTTAGGAGTAGTGTAGGATCTCTAAAACCCTTAATCTTTTGCCCTTTTTTTAAAAAATCAAAAAACCAAAATGATACTGCATTTATGTCTCCGCTTTTCCGAATAACTTGCAAAATCTTAATTGTGCCCACAACAAATCACATCCATACCACAGAGCCTATCCGCATTCATCTTAAACATTGGAATTACCCTATGACCTTACTTGCAATCTTAGCATAGGAGGTAGTTTTTCAAGAGAGAATAGAGCGTCTGTGACACTTTGTTCTAAAATGTTTGTTGTGTCATATAACACGCACCAACAAGTCCCCCAAGCACATTTTCCCTAGGCGTCTAACTTAAGGGAAAAAATATTGCACTTCATAATATTTAACACTAAAGTAATATTAAAACATTACTTTATACTTTTAATGTAAATATTAAAATATTTCCAACCACCTTATGGAAAGCACCAACGAGGCATCCGAAACAGAAACTGATCACACCAAGAAGCTACCAATGACAAGGGAAGGTGCCAAGTGCTAGAATGGGCACTTACTAAAAATAGTAATATTCTCCAAGAAATGTGGAGAACAACCTAGATGGCTAAAAATGCAACAAATAACATCACCACCATCCTGAGTGCCAATAGAACGTGAACATGCCACTAGACGTTGAGAAAAGCCACTACTAAGCTCTCCAAGAACCTTGGAGTCCACTAACCACCTCCAATTAGCCTACATGAACTCTAGAATAAGCTAACTAATGCAACCGCTGACTAGGCTTGAGAAGAAGAAATTACACCCTCAAAAGTGGATGCCTAGGCATAAAAGGTCTTTTGCATGTAATAAATTATTTAATTCAAAAAAGCAAAAAGTGTTTTTTTGAAAGAAAAAAAAGCAAAAAGTGTTTTTTCAAAAAAAAAGCAAAATATCTATTTCAAAAAGCAACAAAAATAAAAACACTTTTTCAAAAAAGTGATGGAAAAGAAAAAAAGACTTTTTCCAAAAAAACCAAAAAAACTATAAAAGGAGGTTTGGGCCTCTCATTTCTCGTATGTTGATTGATATGATATTGTTATGTTGTTGGATTTGAACCAAAGAGTTCTTGTCACTTCTTCCTCAATCCTTAGAGGATGAAAACCCTCTTTAGAATGCTAGTCTTGAATTTGAAAGATAATCCCTAGCTGATTTGGGTGTGATTTCATTCAGAAATCGCAATTGGAATTCAAACAATCTTAGATTTTGGATTTTATGGAGTTTTTGTTGTTTTCTAAAAACAGATATTTTGGACTGACTTTTCTCGTAATGTTCGGATGAATTTTGTGTTGTTTGGTGGCACCTAGGGTTGCTAAACCCTCTTCTAGCACTTTGGCATCAATTGTACTAAAAGGGTGTTGTACTTGTTATTTTCAGTAATATATCAGACCTGCAAATGTCTGAAATTCATTTCCAGATTGATGTATTCATCTTCTAGTGAGATATGGCACAAGTTGGAACTATTTAAAAGCATTATTCTAGCTTGTGTTTTTATTTGCTGTGTTGGGTATGATTTGACGAAATTTTCTAAGCAATTGCTTGCTACCCAGACCTATTGCAGTGCATCCACAGAGCACTTACAGACCTGTACCAGCAAAATATCCATCAAACATTGAGATATATTATTGTTATTTACAAGCTACGTGGTTTATTTATGATTTAAGGTACCTTTGGGGGTGTTTCAACTGTTTAATTTCATATCAGTAATATTCATCTTTATCAGCATTTTGTAACAACAGATATAAGTCTTTTTGGGCATGTTTATGTATGACTAACATTGCAACACTGGACAGTAGTACCACTAGTGAGATGCTCATGTTTATTGTTAATACTTACACCACTAAATAAGTAGTTTATTGTAATCACTCACCATTAAAAAGTGGAAGAGTTGTTATTCCTATTTGGTACTTGCTCACCATTTGATAAGTGGAAGAAGTTGTAATGGCACGAATTTGCACCCTAGGCAAACTCCCCATTTATTTATCCCTACTTAGAAAATATAAATCCGATGATGCAAAGTCCGCAACAGCCACCTTGGTTCTTCTACCTAGCTGCGTCTTTTTGTGTCAATGGAGGAATTTTTCTCTAGGACGCGCGCATGCCGCACGGACGTTTGCATGTCGCATTGCTGTCTTGACAGGATTCCTACCCCTGGGATCTACAGAACCGTTACGTTTTCCATTGGTTGCAAAAGGTAACGTCCTCTGCCTCCCTTAACTGGCAAAAATCGGCCTCTTGCCTCCATTTTGCCTATTCAAACTCAATTCATTCTATCTCATTCATTATTTCATGCTCTCTCTCACATTCTAACACTTCACTCTCTCATACTCATTTCACTCTTGCTTCTACACCATTGTTCTTCTTGCTACAAGCTTCTCACTTAGCTCCAAAAGCATGCTCTTGTTGCGAGGCCATTGCCATTGCAAGATTGTCAAGCTTCATCTTCTCTACATGGCGGTATCATGTTATCACTTCCGCTATTGGCCTTGCGAGCTCATAGTTGGGAAGGTAACTTTGTATCTTTCCATTTGGTTGCATCATCGTGTTTATTGGAGAGCATTTCAGTTATCTTTTCTTTCTATCTAGTTGCACTACTTCCTTTCTACTTTCTTTATCGATTTCTACATCTTGTGGCATTATGGCTGTCCGTGGAGGTGGGAACACCAAAATGGGGGTCTGACTAAGGCAGACCTCAAATACAGCCCAACATTTTTCCTGCTTCTATGTGTGTAGGCACGTTCAAGTGGAGCTAATCGAAGAATCAAGTCGTGGGAAGCACAGTACCCTTTCCTATCTTTTCTTCGTCATTTCTACGATAGTTCATTTAAGTATTCCTTTTGTTGTATTCGCTGTTTTCTGTACTTTTCAACTTTTTGTCAAATTGCAAAACATAAACAGTCAAATAGTTAGTAGGCTCGTAGTTTTTTTTGTTTGTTTTCTAGACCTCTATCTATACAGGACGCCAGTGCGTCCCTGAGACGCCAGCGCACCGAGCTGGAGTCCGAGACCCCTGCTGCCTTCCTCGAACAGTGAGTTGTTTGGGTAGCAGACCGAAACCTCTATAGTCAACTCTTTTGACCAAATAAACACCCGGCTTTAGCAGAAGGAAAGTGGTGTGTTGCTTGCCCTTCCTTTTCAGCATTAGTCTTTCATCTTTCCAAACCTGCCTAGTCAACCCAAGGTAGTTTAGGGCAGTCCTGTCATGTCCCCGAATTGGAGGTAAATTTAGTTAATTATTTATTAAGTTATTCCAATAAATTAATATCATAAGGAATGACTTATTATTTAACTAATTTAATATAAAATGACTTAAGTGACTTTGAAAATAAAATAATAAAGTCACTTGAGAAATAAAATAATATTTCTTCTAGAAGCTTCTTGAAAATGCATTGAGAAAACTATTTAAGAAGCTGTTGGCTGGGCATTTGGACACACTTGATTTGGAATTTACTTTCTCATTACCTACGTGGTAAGTTGCTAAAGCTAAATGCTTAGCATTCGCTCGAGGGTTTGAAGACTCTAGAGTGCCAAGTTCGGTTGTGAAAGATCAACCCTAGCTGGAGTTGAGAGGAGGAGATACTTCAATCTTCTTCATTGTGCAAATTTAATGGTCTTTGACCAAATTTGGAGATTATCGATTGTATTCAGCTTATTTGAGAAGCTAAGTAATTGTTTGCAATAGCTGATGTATTATTGCAAATTTGAATAAGAATTTTTGTTAATGCAATAGCTGTTTTATTATTGCATTATTTTATTGTGCTGGAAAGTTATCTTCAGAATAAAGTTTTCAGAAGTATTTAATTATTTCAATATAGTGGCTATTCTGAATATTGGAGCAATATATTATTCTAAATATTTTATTTTAAAGGGCAAAAGTAATCTTTAATAATATTGAGGGAATTTATACTGCCTGAAATATTATTATTGTATTTGGCCATAAAGTCGAGTCTGAATATTTTATTTATCCCGCCTACTCATATTTGGGACTTTTTACATCTGTCGAGAATAATTCTTTGGAGCATGAAAATTATTGCTCCATGAATAGATAGGAAATATTATTATCGGGCTTTAAAGTATTAAAAGAAATACAGCGTGGGCTTTATCATAAAGTCCAAGTCCAATCATGATCGCACTATTTTGAAAAGATTATTCTAGCTGCCACAATACATTGGGGAGTCGCTAGGACACGGGAGCTACTTGAGCAAATCGGAAGTTAGTAGAAGCAAGTTTAATATGCCGTCCCATTTATAAGGAGTATCGATATTATAATTTATTCTTCTAGGTGCCCGATAAGAATAACAGGAGCTTCAATGTTGGGTTGCGAAAAGGAGGAAAATCGAAGAAGATAAATCACATTGTCTGAACATTTGACAGTTGTCGTAATTTCTCAGGAGACTATATGCTTTGTTCAAAGGAGTCAAGCAGTCCATATCAAAGGAGATATATTCACTGAAAAGCTAGGCGCACCTCTACATTGAAGTTGCAAGTGATATATGAGATGGTGTAAGCAGTTCTTGCCAGCCAAGTTCCTTGAAGCCATGCTGGGAGCGGTTGAACACCAGGTTCCTATAATATCGTATTGCATTTGATTGCATTATAAATTTTATTTGTTGAGTCATTTATCAACATTAGCACTGTGTCCTCATTTTCTAAGTCGTTGTTGTAATGTCCCCTTCTCAAACCTGATCTTTCCAATGACCGTTGGCCTTTTCTTTGGGAACCCGAAGGCTAGTCGGAAGATAAATTAGGGTTTCCTAATTTTGAGGAGGTTATTGCTCAGAGATGATGGATTCAATGGCGGATCCTTTCTGGGTTTTCAGAGGGCTTCGCAGTGGTGTGTTCATCTCGGCATTCTGAGCATTTCCCGGAATTTACTATTTTTAGTAAATTCTATTTTTGGCAGTTTAGCAGTTGGGTCCAGCATGGTTGACTTCCTATGTCAGTTTGATCAGTTGACTTGGTCATTATTGGCTTCAGGGCACAATTGGAGAGATAAGTTGATATAATTAATTAAAAAGTCAAGTTTTAATATTATATTCGGACATTGACCCTTGGCCTAGTCTATTGACTTTATGTTGTTTTGAAAAGTGGGCTTTTTGAGGGTGGCGCCTCATTAAAGATTATTTTTATATTTTACATTTTATCCAAAGTCAAAACAAGCTATAAAGGGGACGCAATTATTAAAGTATTGATTTTAATTAAAAAGTCAATATTGAGCTTGAAGGAAATGGACGCCATCCTTGAAAGAGATTAGGGTTTTTGCCTTGAAGAGGAGATTAGGGTTTTGAGAAGTCAACGAGAAAGTTATAAAAGGAAGGCTTTGATCATCATTTGGGATCTTTTGGTCTATGCTAATGTTATGCTGCCGAAACGATTGCGGAATTGCTTCGAGGAATGAATGCCTCCTAGTCTGGGCTCGACTTCGTGCTTGAGAGATAGCACCTAGTGGAGAGGTTCGGTTATTTAAGTGGTATCAGAGCGGATTGTAATGTCCCCTTCTCAAACCTGATCTTTCCAGTGACCGTTGGCCTTTTCTTTGGGAACCCGAAGGCTAGTCGGAAGATAAATTAGGGTTTCCTAATTTTGAGGAGGTTATTGCTCAGAGATGATGGATTCAATGGCGGATCCTTTCTGGGTTTTCAGAGGGCTTCGCAGTGGTGTGTTCATCTCGGAATTCTGAGCATTTCCCGGAATTTACTATTTTTTAGTAAATTCTATTTTTGGCAGTTTAGCAGTTGGGTCCAGCATGGTTGACTTCCTATGTCAGTTTGATCAGTTGACTTGGTCATTATTGGCTTCAGGGCACAATTGGAGAGATAAGTTGATATAATTAATTAAAAAGTCAAGTTTTAATATTATATTTGGACATTGACCCTTGGCCTAGTCTATTGACTTTATGTTGTTTTGAAAAGTGGGCTTTTTGAGGGTGGCGCCTCATTAATGATTATTTTTATATTTTACATTTTATCCAAAGTCAAAACAAGCTATAAAGGGGACGCAATTATTAAAGTATTGATTTTAATTAAAAAGTCAATATTGAGCTTGAAGGAAATGGACGCCATCCTTGAAAGAGATTAGGGTTTTTGCCTTGAAGAGGAGATTAGGGTTTTGAGAAGTCAACGAGAAAGTTATAAAAGGAAGGCTTTGATCATCATTTGGGATCTTTTGGTCTATGCTAATGTTATGCTGCCGAAACGGTTGCGGAATTGCTTCGAGGAATGAATGCCTCCTAGTCTGGGCTCGACTTCGTGCTTGAGAGATAGCACCTAGTGGAGAGGTTCGGTTATTTAAGGTAGATTTGTGAGTTCATTTGTATTTGTGCTTTGCATTCAGTTTGGTCTTGTTAAGTAAGTTTGCATTTTTAGAGAGTTTTCTGTATTTGCTGATTTAACACAGCAGATCCATGTTTGTCATTGTAAGTCAAAAAATACAAAAAACAGAGTTCTGGGTATTGCATTTATCTCATGGTTTAGGGTAGGCGATGCTTTAGTTAAGATTTCAGAAATTTTTATTAAGAACTGAATTTTTAAAAGGAGATCGAACTTCTCAGCCTGGCCGTACCACTTGCATGTGCTTGGGAATTCGTGTAATTCAAATCTGAAGCTTTGGGGTCAGTTTTAGGGTCTTATGTTGGTCGCTTCAGTCAAGGAAGTATATTGCATTTTGTTTCACATGTTTTGAGCAGGTTGAGAGTGAGTTATGAGCAATTGAATAGTTTCCTAGGTTGCTGTTTTGATCTGCAAAGTACAGAATTGGGGTAACAAAAGAAAACAGAAGTATTAATTCCAATCCCTTGTGAGAATTAGATGTGGCATCTTGAATCAAGTTAAGGAATTACTATTGTATTGTAATGGTTACTATTTCCAGTTCCAAATCTCTTGACAAGCATATGATCTTCACTCTGTAAACTGACAGTAGTACTGGCAGTATTTATTAAGCTTTCTCAAATCTATGTTGTAATGCTCTATTTCCTTCGAAGTTATTGTAATAGTTCAATCTCCGCCCTATGGTAGCTACTTTCCCATCTTGGGTCAGCAAGCACATTCTGGGTGTCGAGTATTTACAGTTCCAGCATTTAATTCAAGCATTTAATTTTGTAATCACTCCGTCATATGGTCGCCCCTCACTCCGCACTGGATTGGGTAGCACATGCTTGACGTTGAGTTCTTTTCTGCATTTAGAATAGAAGACCCTCTGACCAATGCTCGCCATCATCGGCGCCATACTGGTCAGAGTTACAGCTTAAGCAGTTTGTTTTAGATCCTCTGACCAATGCTCGCCATCATCGGCGCCATTCTGGTTAGAGTTGCTTTCTTGCACGTTTTGGTTTTCTCCTCTAACCTTAACGGTGCACTGCTTTGTAATCTGTTAATTGAAAAACGAAAAAAATTGGCTCGGTATATTCCAGTTGTCTTAACAGCAACGGTGATACTACAGTTTGTATTAAGTTTGCATATAGGTATTGGCACTGCATTGAGATTACTGTAATAGACTGATGCTAGTTGAAAATTTGTATTTGGAGTATGCAAATCAAACATCTATATAGCTGTCATTGCTTGGTATCGAATAGAGCTAGAATGTCCTAATCTCATTGTAATCCACTGGCAAAAGAAAGTATACAATTTGAGTAGCAATAAACATAAAGTTGGGTTTGCATATCATAACACTGTCAATCAGGTCTGAATTAATCTTATGCTGCATTTCATATTGCTTTGCACAAGGTTGTCCAGCAGTTGTAATAGCTTGGGTATTATAATATCAATTACAAAGTGTATGGAGTTTTGCTCACAAACTGTTTGTCAAAATACCCATTGTTGTAGATGTTTATGCCATGTACTTTCAGTCATCTTATCTGCATAAGAAACTCTTGCTTTAGAAATCAGTTGGCATTGTTTTTTTTATCACATTTGAAGACAAAAAACAATCTGAAACAATTACCAGCAGTCAACAAGACAACTGTTTGTCTTAATGTCTGAGGCTTAAAAACGGATTACATCAGAACTAGCTAGGGTTATTACAAGTCCGTTCCTTGGGGCTCTCCTGTGACCTGGAATCCCAGGGGTGATGGATCCCCCTTCTCTACAGAAGCTTGTAGTTTCATTTCAATATTGTGTAAGCTTTCCCAGTGAATAAGTGGATGTGCCCTTGTAATTCTCACTAAAAAGTGGACATTTACTTCTTTAGTATTGTTTATGCACTCCACTGGATAAGTGGTATTGGCCGGCTTGCCACCTAGAGCCTTACTTTCAATTGTTGATTTGGTGTAATTGTAACCCTGGACACCGTATTCTCTCACCTTGCCCATCTTAGGATTTGGGTGATCAAAAAGTGGAAAGGAAGTTGTTATGCTTTTCATTTACAATTGAAGCTTACATAATTTCAAAAAAAATCTAGGGTGGTTATTACAAACAACACCTGCCATAATATTTGATTCACAAATTTGAGGAATATGACACTTTGAAGGGATGCCAAAAACCTCCAAAGCCGTGGTTATTTGTTTAACCTAACTCCAACATTGATGGTGGTTTTTGCAAACATTCCTGTAGAGGTCAAATCCCTTGATATGGCTCGAATTTTATCTTCAAACCTATCATGTCTTGCTTTTCTAACCCTAACAACCTCTTTTCAATGAAACCTGACTTTACATATGTGCCTAGACGACCTTCAAAATTCATCATAATAATACCACGAAATCTTCAAAAATTCAATGACCTTCAAATGATTCCACAATGGATGGCGACTAAATAATATTTGCTCATTTTACCATTTCATGCCCATACATTATCTACACAAACTCTTTTAAAACAATAAAACTACAACTCTATCCTTTTGCATCTAGTTAAACTAATATATGGCAGCACAATTCTCATTCACAACTTGCAGACCCCTCTTCAACCCAATCACAAACACATTCACTTCATAAATGGTGGCTATCATACCACACAATGGTAGTTGTCATAAATGTTACCTATGACTTGCAATCCCACGAACTCCTTCAACAAGCCGTGATTTTACCCAATGCTTTGTTTGGTATTTTGCTTAAGGAACTATATTCTTCACAAATTCCTCTATATTTTAAAACAATTATAATATATTTGATTCCCCTAAATCGCACCACTAATCCATCTAAAAATCAATACATGGGTAATCCCCCAATTTTTGCAAATTGAAATCTTCAACTGATTACATTCAACACTGAATATGATCCTTAAATGGAATCACTCGAAATGAAACAAGCGTTTTCGTCCCCATTTCAAAATCCTTGTAGTGCACTAGCAATCCCTAGATGAGATTGCTCCACCAAATAGGAGGGTTTTTGTCCTCAAAGTTGAAACCAAAAGGTTTCCATCCTCTAGCAAAAAGGGGTAATGAAAGATCCCCAACCCAAATCTGATCTGATTTTCTGAGTTTTGTCTTTTCATAGTCTTTGACCAGCGAATAGGAAGGGTTTTGTTTTTGTTTTGTTTTTGCGTTTTTCTAATTTTTTTGTGTTTTTACTGAAGGTTGATTTATGCAACAATATTGCAAACTAGAAGGAATGAAATTGCTGCTAAAACTTAAATGAGTCATACAATTTAAATAGAGAGCAATAATGATGAATTTATTGGCTCAAATGTCATTGTACATACCACAAATGTACATATAACAATCTGATATAAATTTGAACAGCAAGGACAACCCCTTTTCAGCTTCTTCCCAGCTTCACAAATTTTCCCCAGGGTCTAATATGAATTTCCAACTAACTTAATATGTGAATCAAATCCGATAATTGGTATGAAACCCTTCGTAGCACCTAGGATTTGAAGCTTGTGACTCTTGAAATGATGCAGCAGCTGAGATAAGGTATAAAATGAGTTGCCAAGGCCTTGAGAAGACCTATACTGCTTATGGCTGCCCCTAATCTGTTGCAATATGCTGATATAATACTGCTGCAAACTCAGATCTGCAAAATATATATCTAAAACTCATCCAAATAAGCCCAAATGAAGACCCAAGGTAGGCCCTCGCCAAAGGTGAACTAGGTTCTCGTCCAATCCACGATAGGCTTTGAGAGTTTTCGTTCCCAAAAGGCTGAAGCAATGCTGAAACCCTTCTCCAGAGCTCAAACCTACAAAGTGTTTTGTAAAAATGAGAGTAGAATCCCAAAAAAGAGCCTAATACTTTGCTTTATAACCTCCATGAGCTTTTTTTTAATAAAAAGCAATAAAATATTCCTCTTGAGGGTCTTTCCTCATCAAAAGAAAGGCCACTTTTTTAAAACAACTTAAGTTGCTAGGATGGGGGGCACTTTCCACTATTCACCTTATGATTTTCAGTTACTATTCACTTTTCACTATTTCATTAAGGCAACCTTAATATTTTCACTTTATCTTTGAATTCATCAACTGAAATCCAAACTGATAGGCTCGTGAGGCTCCCAACTAAACTCCACAGCCCTCGGTTGGGTTCCCCGACCATGCTGCTAACTTACGGGAACCCAAATAGTAGGCTAACCTCCACTAAGGTCTGAGTTGCCTAAGGAAGGGACATTACAGGTAAGAACTTTAGTCTTTCAAAATTGGAATTTCAAAACAAGCCTATCCTCTCAATGAAAAACTTCTTTTAAAACTTTTCCTAATGGCTTTTGGTCTTCCTTTTCCTTTTTTCTTTATTTTACTATTTCTTCTTGCACATTAGATGCTTTTTTGAACTTGATAATAAAATATTACCTTGAGCAGCTTTATTAATTTAATAATAAAATAGTAATTGCACTTTATTTATAATATAAGGTTATTTCAAGCAATTAAATATTAAATTATTTGGATAACTCAAAAAGGGGACAAGATAGTGCTCGCTAAGGATAGCCAGCTCCCTTTCCACGATATCAGCCTCACGAGGCATTTGCTAACCGTTTCTTGAATTCTTCCATAGATTTGTCTGAATAGCTCCTTTAAAGAGTGGGACTCCCAAATATTTATTTGGCAATTCGAAGATGCTTAATCCCAGAATTGTATTTGTTATCATACTAAAATCATTCCATTTGTTATTCTTGTCTTTGTATTATTGTATTCATAATTTCATCAACAAAATTGAAAGTGGATTATATTTGTATTCACGATATTCATCTATCTAGGTTGCAATTTTGCATGCGAACTAGCTATTTTGTTCTTGAAATTGTATGTTGTTCTTGAAATTGTATGTTGTTGATCTAAGTTGTTATTTCTTTCAAATCTTGTTTGAATCTAATTACTTGTCTCTGTAGTAGGAAGGTGTTGCTTGTTTGTTTAGATTAATCGTTTGTTTCAAAATCTATAAAATTTCACTTGTGAGACAATAATTGTTACTAGTCTCGAGCCCATACTTGTGGCAAAATGATAGGTAGGTAGTCATTTCATTTATGCAAAAACCCCTCGAAGAAATATGGTGTGAATATCTGTATATTTTGTCTATGGCTTGTGTCTAGGGTAGTTTAGATCTCGAGGAACTTCCCCTTACAATTTAACAAGAGGTTTTACTGCACATACTATTCCAGTTTGAGTTGTCTTGAAAGAGACAAATTCAAATTCTAACACGGCCATACCAAATCCAAAAAAAAAAAAATAGCCCCAAATGTTAAACCAACCTCAATTCGTCTTGCCATAAACTTATAAACTTATGGTATCTTCTGAGAATAAATGCATTGTTTGCTCACATTCAATATTTTCTTGAATGTTAAACATGTTGAGGTCCTCTAATATTCTAGAGGAAACCATCCTTAAGGCAAAGCCGTCCAAGAAGGAATATGGCAAGTAGATTTACTAATCAATTATCAATAAGCATACTCGACACAAATTTATTAAAAGGAGAAGATACAACATCTATCCCTATTCCATTTACTCAATCAGACCTTCAATAACTGGCAAGAGCATTCTTACTATTCTACAATACCAAAATCTCCTTGCTTATTCTGGCATAGAAATAAAAACAAGAACTGGAATATCTGTTATGTCAAAACTGATTAAACCTGTAATTTACAGAACTTCAAAAATTATAAACATACCTCAATAACTTTTTCAGTAACAAGATCCATGTCCTTGTTGGATTTCCTGTAAATACCAATAACAAAATATGACAGAACTTCCAGAAAAATCACCCATGTAATAGTACCAGCTGAGAAGGAAAGCTTTCAACATCGCTAACAACATAAAACCTTTCAAATACATAAGGAAAATGATGGCATAAATAATCTCAAAGTATAAAACACGCAACTTTTTTCAAAACACAATAACATTTTTCTTTTTTAAATGTAAAAGCATAAATGTATATTTGTCATGTCCCCGAAATTAAACATTAAAATAACTAAGTGTTGAGATGCAAATAAATAAAATAAGTGACAAATTATGTATTTATAAATATTAACAATTTAATATTACTATAATTATAATCATAATATAATATTTAAATATACAAAATAAATATTAGCAATTTAAATATTATTATAATAATAATTAGCGAATATAACATCATAAATATTAAAATATAAATACTAACAATTGTATTTATAATCATTATAATATTACTATAATATGCTTATAATTTAAAATAAATAAACATTACTATATTATAATGAACAAAGTATGTGAAGGCAGCGATTAGTAGTGTTTTAATAAACAAAATAGACTATAGGCATATACGATATTAGAGAAGCAAACAATTAATAGACATTACTAATGTGGACAGCAATTAGTTAAAGTTAAAAAGTTACTTCTTTCTAAATAAAAGATGCATCGCTTCATCTCAATATAAGGTTATAAAAGTAATAAGGAAAAGAGGGAAAAAGGGGAGTCATAGGCGGCAATTATTAAGAAGGCACATAAATTATAAATAGCTTGATTGATAATAAGGAAGCAACGATTCCTTAATCAGGGGGCACAACATTTTAGGTTTTATAGAAGGGAACTATTGGGGAGATATGAAATAAATAAGGAATATATGGAGAATAGAAGGATAAGAATAATTGTGGATTTCATCATACATACACAGCAGATCAAGAGATATATATATATACAAATAAGGGCAGATCTAGTGCGAAGAAAAGATAAAGGATAAACAGCTGCAGATCTTCATATGCAAATAGGAGAAGAAGATCATTGTAAAAGATATATACAGATTTAAAGGAAAATACATATATGAAGACATATCAATAAGGAGTGTAGAAATATAAGAAGTCACATCAATGATGATGGAGTAGGGAATGATATAAAAGATATGAATAGATATAAATAAAGTTATGGAATATGGAGAAAGTGTAGATTAGAAGACATGTTCGATATACACCAACAGGCTGATGAGAAGATATAATTGCACACCATAGGACTAAATCAAGCTAAAGTATTTTCTAATTTATTTATTACTCGGGAAATTAATAATTTGGGATAAGGCTAGTACAGTTCCTACTGGGGACATTACAATATTTATATAAAACAGTAACTGTTAAAAGGGGAATGCCTTCAACAAAATGTACAATCCAAGATATCACGAGAAGTAAAGATAATCCCCATCAAAGAATCTTAAATAGGAGCATAAAAAATTGTTCAGCATATGCCACTTGGACTTATGTACAAAAGCAAAATCTCAACTTCTTTTCAGCATATAGCAGGTTTTTGAAATAACTAGAACTTTTTATATAGAACATAGCATCCTGGTTCAGCACATTGAAAGCACGATTAACAAGAAGGGTAAAGACTGTTATCTTAGGTAATTTGCCAACTTGCCAAGCAGCAGAAGAGGAGACTTAATGAGGGTCTTGGACCAAGCTCCTCTTATAATGGATTCAGTGGAGTTTTGAACCTATGTAGTGAGTTGATCCAAAATGGAACTGGAAAATATATTTAGGAACAGAAACTTGAAATACAAAGTAAATTCAGATACAGTAACAGGAACAGAATAAGAAAAATAGAACAGAATGTAGTTGGATGGGACCACAATCGCCGTAGCAACTGGTCTGCATCACGACCATATTACTGTCCACCAACAATGAGCACTTCACATTTGGATTGTGAGCCATACAGTCATCATGTCAGTTTCTTGTGTCTACAGAAATTCTTCTAGGGCATGGACTCTGTTATCATAAATATAAAGGGGGTTGTATTTTGTTGAAAATTGTGTTCTTGAAGATTAGAGAATTAGAGATATATTATATAATTTAACCATTCATAGTGAGAAGGAGAAGAACAGGAGTAGAGGACAGAAATGGAGTACTACTAGATGTAACTATCTTCCTGATATAATAAAAGAGATGGCAAGGCCATTGCTACTACCATCAAAGCTGATTTCCCTCCACATTGGGTATTCCCAAGATAAAAATCTAAGTTTGTGCCAGTTGTTGCATGTTTAATTTATCTTTTGATCACAATAATATCTTTTCTTAAGTAAACTTCATTTACATAAGCAAGTAGAATGTAATTCAATATTTTGTTGGTTTTTTAATTCTAGATTTTTAGAGTTAACAAACCAATTTAGGTATTAGAGAGGTTTCATTCTTGTGGGGTCATGGGTTTTGCATAATAGTTTCAACAAGAGCTCAAAAGCCAGCTATACAGGGATTGAATGCAAAAGTGACTGCAATTGAAGGTCACATGAGGGCATCACAGAAAATCAACAATGGTAGGCAATGACATGACCATTTAACTATTCAACAAGGAAAAATGGTGCCAAAACAATCTTCTATAAGTGATTTATTAAAAGCCCTTGCCAAAAAAAAATGGAATTGGTGAGGAAGAAGAAAATGAAGAAAAAGATTTCTTCAAAGAACCAAATCAAGATAAGGGGAAAAAAATATAAGTCCATTTAAAATAGAAATTAAACCTATTGAGTCTTGACAAACAAGTAAATGCGGAGTTTTTAGATGTACGAATTAAACAACTTGAAATGTATTTTAGTGCGAATAAGATAAATGGGGCACAAAGGATTACATTTACACACCTTAAAATGGAGGGTCACACTCTCGTATTATATTGCTAATTGTGAAAAAAGAAATAAACCAAATTAGAAGAACTTAAGGAATTAATCCATTGAAATTTATATCCCATTGGGCATAAATTGAATGTATCATAAATAACAAAGAGGTCAAAGTGTGGAAGATTACACTACAAAACTCTATCAGCAAGCCATGATAGATGGTTTGAATTTAGATGAGAAAGACGTGATGACAATGTATACCCATCCAAGGGACTTGGATGAAGCATGTATTCAAGATTACTACATGGAGGAGGAGAACAAGATGAAGTTCAATCTTCCAAATATAAAGATAAAAATAAGAGATTAATTGGAAAACAAATAAATCTAATTTGTTATACAAAAAGAGAATGAAAAGATTACAAAGAATCATTGTAATCATTGTAAAATAGATGGAAATGTAAATTCAAAATGTTGGAAGCTTCATCTCAAACTACATCCTAAAATGAGAATAAGGGGATAGTTTGACTATAGATGATAAACTTGGATGCATGGTTTCATCACCAAGATCCCAATGTGGGCAAGATGAGAGCATATAGTGAAAGGAATTGAACTTAAGTCAGCACTTGTATCCATGAAGAAATAATGAAAGACGTAAAAAAATATAGAGAAGGAAAGCAAAATCACAAGAGACTCCACAATAGAAACTCAATTTGGGAAAAACTCAATAAGAGTAAGGTCTTGCCTTCTCTTGCCTTTTATCTTCCCTGTAAATTAGAAAACCTACAATCTTCTTGAGATCTTCAAGGACACAAATCACCATTAAATCGATATCCTAACACTTGCAATTACTCTACAACTTGTTCATACATGCATTCTCCTATTGCAGATAATTCCCAATGCACTCAGCTAAGAAGAACTAGCTGAAAATAAAGGAAAGAATTATTTTAAAATGACCCCTAAGGGTCTATTTATATTCTTACTTCACCCCTAAGGGTCTATTTATATTCTTACTTCTAGCAGTGCAAGTCAAAAAGACAAAAAGCCAAAGAATGAGAACAAAACACCATTTATAACCATATGTCTGCCTCCTCATTTCTCCTGGAAACCACAACATGCATGTAGACAAAACTGCTGCCTAGGAACAAAACCACCACCTGCCAGAAGAAACTGTCATGACAGATGAAACCACCATGACAAAAACAAAACTGTCACACTTCATCCGGCAGTTTTGTTACTAACAAAACTGCGCTGTGTTTCTCTATGATTTGTTAGAACTTGGGAACTTGTTTCAGCCATGTTTGACTCCAAGGTGTGTGGATCACCTTAAACAAACTGTTACATCTGTAGACTCTTGTACAACATTTATTATTATTGATGATTTCATTTGATTTAAGAGTATTAGAGAGTTTTTCAAGTTTCATTAGTTCTGAGTCTTGACTAGTAAATGAGATTAGTGGCTCACTTAGCTGAGTTTAATAAATTTCATGATCTAATTCAGGTCTGTATGCATTTGAAGAGGACAACAGGGCACAGCATGTTTGAATATCTATTAATTTCACCATTTCCAACAATTGTTCATCAATCCCTTCATCAAGTAAATATACAGCTCAACTTTCTAAAACATGGAATTCAACCTTATCAATATGGAAGGAATGTCAACCAACAATGAAAAGACTTAAAAGAAACATTGAACATAATAAGTTCTATATGTTCATTTAACTAAAAGCGTCTGGTAAAGCCAGAAGTTACCATTCTGCGGTGAGCCTTTCATATGCTTCAATAATCTCATCAGATGAAGAATTTGATTTAACTCCAATAACTGATCACATTAAAAACACATCAATTCATGCTCATGCGGTGATTATTTATCAACATAATTAATAGCATTGTCAACTAGCATTAAAGCTAAGTGCCATGATGCAAGCAAATTGAAATAGTAGCTTCCTCAATTTAATCACAGTAATAAAGAGAGTCGTACAGATTTAAGTGACCAGAATTCCTATCAAAAGTGAGGACCATTCAACTTGGAAATTGTTAGTTGTAGGATCAGATTTGCAATAAGCAGAAATACAACAACACATGATCAATAAACACAACACTTTACCCTGGGAAAACCCTCCTACTCGAGGGAGAAAAACCCAGCAAATAATCTCTCATATATATCATATAAAAGTGCAGAATACTGCTTTGCAACCAGACCCTTCTCAAGGGCAAATTGATACAATGAATTAATAGCATCTATCCTTTGATGCAAAGATAAATATGTTTCTTCTTGAAGTCGATCTCCTGCTACAAGATGGTCTGCTGCTCCTCCTTGAAAGAAAGTAAAAAATAAGAATGACTTGATAATGAAATGGATGATCATCTCCTTCTATATATACAAAGCAAGAAGACTCTTCACAAGCAAGGTGACTTTTCATCTAGGTCAGCTCCCTTAGATGAAAATAATATAAAAATATAATTTGCAATAAGAAGGCCGACCAGCCTTGAATTAAGGAGAAAACATCTCCTGAAGCTACCAAACGCCAACAGAAATTACATTACAGATGAATTCACTTGACAATAAAAGGTGGTCCCATTTTAGTCAATCAGTTAGCAGTTGAAAAGAAACGATGCTACTAAATAATTTATTAAAGGAATTGGTCACCATCAGTCACAAAAACCATTCATATGACAAAGTTTTACCATATATTCTCTGCATTTTTCACCATAATTGTCTCCATACACTAAAAGATATGCATTTTGGACCTAAATGTGTTTCTTTATGTTTCTGGACTTCCTGTATTATGGGCTACTGTGATCACGGTTAAAGTTTCACATTGTCTTGTGTGTAATTTTTTCATGAACTTAATCATAGTTATCATATTTTTTAATTGCATTATTTTAATTTACCATATTTGTAAGTACCTACTGTGTTTCTTTTGGCTGATTGATTTTATTCCACATTTGAGGTCCACCATACTAAACATTGCACAGTTAAATTGTGATTTTGTTTACAATGTGTAGTTTTGAGTTCCAAGATTTACATAATCTTGTTGCATATGGAACCCCACATTAATTTAAAGGATGGATGAACAAATGCAGATGCCATAATAGAGACTCTAGATGAAAGAGTATAGATGTAGCATCACATACAGAAAATAACCGAGTTTCAAAAGCTATGACCATGATCAGAAATTCCCAAGATCTCAAACCACCAAAAAACTCCAGTAATATATACAGATCTTTAATAAGAGAACATAAGGTGCCACTAGAGTTGGAAGGAACAGATAGCCGACCAGCGTAATCAAAGAAAAGCATAAAACTTACCATAACAAGTTGGATTTCATTAAATTCGTGATTAACATAACCCAAACAGAAGTCAGGAAAATTTTAGTGTATGACTTGTTTCTTTCAATGTCCTACATACTATCGTCTATTATCTACAACCGTCATCTCTTCTATCACGTGTATGTGAACCTTTGGTCCACCATACTATGTAGAATGTACATTTACTAGTGCTAATTATGCCAATTTAAAGTCTCAACAAGTAAAAATCTCTCCTTTTCTAAATTTTTCAAATTTCCACATCGCCAAAAACAAACTCTCATGAACCATGTTTCAAAAATGCAACATAGATAACCAAATGTTCAATGAATTAAAATCCTCAAAGCAAGGAGCACAGAAAATTATTAACATTTAAAACCAAGGATTCTTGTACCTAACACAAAATTATTTAAACCATTAAAGCAGAAATCCTCAAAAAATTGCAAAAATCACGATATTTAAAAAATCTTCGGCTGAAACGATTTTTTCCCAAAAAATCCCAATTTAATCAGTCGCGATTTTCAGCAATGTTCAATGATTTTTAAGGGTTTAAATTGCAAAATAATTGCCCAACCAACCTGTTGTGAACACTAACCGCATATAATCGCTATTTGATCGGGTTTTTTCATTGATTTTTAGCACAAAACTGAGCGCTGGCCACTAGAACGTGGTTCACCATCAAAGAATCGCTAGATTTCATCAAGTTGCTTAGGCAAGTCACAGGTAGGCGACCTTGAATGCACATATATTTCTAATAGATGTTAAGGACATTAAAATAGAGACGCATTCTTATGCTTCTACGTTTGATGTTAAGGACGTTAAAATGGAATGGTTAAGAGATGTGCTGCTTTTTTCTCTATATTCCACACTATTGTTATTTGCCTTAGGCTCATAGCAATGCTTTCCATGTATATAAATCCAAAGACACAATTTAGTGGGAAATGGTAGATAATATCATAAATTCTAAGTAAGGCTTCTATCTTATTTTTTTAAAATATTTGAACCTTATAAGAGTACTTTCCAAAAGTAAATATAGAAAGCCAAACTAAATGGAAACGAAACTCTATTGGCTTGATATCAACCTAAAGAGGTTTGTTTTCTTCGAATTCCTGTGTTCCTAGCTACTCAAAAGAATTTTCAGTTGTCAACAATAATACCAAGATGGTTGTTTAGATTATCAAGGTTAGGTTGTTGTCTTAAAAAGTACTCAAATAGGCTTGTATACAACACCTATTTTAGCCATGCCATATTTTTCCCAACCATTTTTTATTGAAAGTGATGATTGTGCCAATGTCATCGGTGCTCTTCTCACACAAGATGGTCACTCCATTGCCTCCACCAATAAGCTCCTATCAAAGCGCAATTTGGTATCCTACACTAATGAAAAAGAGATGATGGCCATCTTACATGTTAACAAGCAGCAGCCATATTTGGTTTGGTGACATTTTTATATCAAAATAGATCACCATAGTCTCATATTTCTTGGAGCAAAATGTGTCCTCACCAACTCAACAAAAATCGGTAACCAAACTCATTGAGTATGACAATCAGATCACTCATAAAAAGGGCAAGGAGAATGTGGTAGTTGATGCTCCCTCTTGCCAATTTGAGGACCATGTTTCCCAATGTGCAATTTCCATGTCATTTTCTGACTAGATGCAAAAACCTTAGCAAGTATGGCAACATGACCCACCCACACAACATCTCATCCACCAACTTTATGCAAATCCTGCTTCATCACCCAACCACTCTTAGGATGGACTACATTTACAATATATACGACATTTAGTTTGACTTCCTAGCTCTGCTTTGAGTCATAAAAACTTTCCAGAACTACATCTCCCTTGGCTGTTCATTCAAGGTTTTTGAAAACATATGAGTGGGTTCATTGAAATTTCTTCTAGCATGGGCTTAAGGAGGATATCAAGTGATCCGTTGCTGAATATAATATTTGCCAATGTCACATGGGTGAAACAATGGCAACCCTAGGCTTACTTAAACTAATGTCCATTCTTACTCACTTTTACATGAATATTTAAATGGAACTCATCGAGCACCTTCCAAAGTTCAAAGTTTAAATAAGACATACTAGTGGTGGTGGATTGCCTCTCTATAGTCAATGTACAATATCTATTATTATGTTTCGATAATATTGATTATTCGATTATGTATTAATTGTTGTCAGCTTCGGGTAGTTATAAGCATCGGTTGGAGAATGTTTCCTGCAAGGGGTTTCATCCTCACAAACCAAGAAGAACCAGCTTAAATGAATTAATCACTCCAAAGAGAGAAGCTGCTTTCAAAGTCAACAAAAGGATTGAAGATGAGGCTTCTGATCAAAATGAAGACTTCAATGATGTTGAAGCTAATTTTGTGAGAAGACTGAAGAAAGGTACTGGCAAATACAAAGGTAAGTTACCTTTTAAATGTTTCAATCGTGGAAGAAATGGTCATTTTGCATCTAAATGTCCATGTAAAGAATCAGATGATAACAATAAAAGAGACAAGATCAAGAAGGGTCTCTTCTCTAAAGAAAGCAATGGTTCCTCTAAAGATGAGAAGAATGATTCAAATGAAGAAACTCTCTTTATGGCTTTCAATACTACTGATAAAAAGTATAATGCTGACAAATATAAGGAGTCCAGCTCCTTGAGTGATGAAGACATATTTTACTCTAATCCGGATCTTGAATCTATGGAACCTGAAGGTTGGGAGTCGGGACTTCAATTCAGACGAATGGGGAATTGACTTTGAAGGAAAACTCAAGTCTACATTGGAAGACCTAAATGAAGCAACGAGTCTAAATCAGAAATATGAAAGCTTGCTTGCATAATCAAAAGAAGAATCTAACAATCTGAGAACTCAAGTAGAAGAAGGCAAAAGATATGAAGTCAAACTAAAAGAGGCAGAAGGTGTGATCTCTGATTTGAAAATAAAGATTGAAGAAGGCAAGAGGACTAAAGATTGTTTGAATGTCAAGCTCAAAGACAAAACTACTAAATGTTTAAAGCTTGAAAAAAAAATGTCACTCTGAGGAACGCCCTAAAACAAGAAAAGGAACAAATTGACAAAGGAGAGAAGTGTGGTCTTGAAGGTTCAAAATCAATGAAAAGACTGAATCAAAAGAAGAGAGAATCAACACTAAAGACTCTAAGAAGAGTGCCTCCGGAAATGCAAAGAATATTCATAATGGCAGTAAAGGTGGATCCAATTCTGACTAGAAGCAAAAAAGTTTCAGAAGTCCTCCATCAGCAAAATAGCATGCTCCTAACAATTTCAATCAATCCTTTCAAGGTTATTGTTTCTCTTGCAATATTTTTGGGCATAAGGCTGTTAATTGTAGAGTTAGGAAAAGAATGAATAATAATGTGAGCAGAAGATCATATGTACCTCAAAGAAACAACATTGTTTTATTTCATGGATATTGCTTTGCCTACAATGGTCATAAGGCTAATGAGTGTAGATCTGAGGTGAAGAGAAACAACTCTGTTCCAGAGCACAATGTTGTGTGCTACAAATGCAATAACATGGGACATAAGGAAAACTCTTGTAGAAATGGTTTTGTGAAGCCATTTTCTCAGTATCAGAAAAATGATGAATCCCATAGTCAGCAAGGAAGTGAAAAGCTCCGGAATGAAGACCATGAGAAGAAGGATGATTCTACCCTTGCTCACTTTGCACAAGATCCTCAGACTAACTGAGATAGTGCATTATCTCAAGGGGAGATGTCACTTGCAGAACCTCTTTCCCCCCTGAAAAGGAAAAAGGTGTTGAAGGCTTCAGCATGAAGGAAGATTTGAATCAGATCAATCAGTATGAAGATCCGCTGTGCATAAATAAACTTTGGAGATAGATGGTGTGTGAAGGATGGTACACTTGTTCTATTTGATGTTGTTCTAATGTAACACAGAGATTAAAGTTTCAGCAAACTAAGTTTTAGAAGTTTTGCCAAGGCATTCACTGTGCATTCTTTCAGGAAAAGTCAAAGTGTTTTGGTCTGCATCTCTCTGCAGAACCAGTTTTGGCCTTGCAGTCCAGAAGTCAAGATGAAAATGATGTGAAAATATATCCAAGTTTTCAAGTCTTTATACCTTTTGATGTGGATGATATCAGTGACAGTGTTCCGATCTAGCTGAGTGAAGCAATGTTGAAGGCTCGTTGGGATGTTTTGCTTCCGTGTCATGCCTTATCAAAGAAGAGAAGAATTAAAGAAGTTCATGGTTGGATGTCATGCCCTATCAAAGGATTGTTGATGTTCATATAATGCATTATTACTGTCAACAGAGTTGATCTCATAATGTGTGAGGCCTACTATTTGCTACACCCTATTTGGCAATATTTAGATCCAAACACTTTTGATACTATGTGTGTATTGGTCTATTTTGGATGATCACAGACATGGATGCCATGCTTGTTTCATGTTTATGATGCATATGGTGATTATATGCATGTTATGTTTTCTTTAATTTCTATGCTCATGTTGACATAGTTATCATGATAGAAATGGATAATTGTTTTATCAAATAGAATTGATAAGTTGCTAAATTTAAATTTGGTGATGATGTGATTTCTTTATAACAACGCCATGACTAGACATGAACTGATAGAATATGTTATTACTACAGAAAGAACAATTGTGGATATTGAATTTATTGATTTAGGGCATTACATAATGATATATTCAGATGAGGATTAGAAGCATTAAGATGAGGATTAGAAGCATGACTAATAATGAAGAAAGGTTGTTGAAGGTCTACAGTATGTCTCTTACTCTCTCCTAATGTTCCTAATAATATATGTGTTGCTGAAAGAAAGATATGGTCTCCGCATATTACTCAAACATTTCTGGTTCAAGAAGCTACATTGAAGTCTATCTAGGAGAATGCTTTGCATTCCTCTGCTATTGTAGTTCTTGTCCTGCTGTTTGGTATTCAATGTCAGTGCTTTGTGTACGTTGCACTCCTATCATTTCAGGTCACCTATGTTGCCGAGGAGATTTCTATGAATTGCTGAAGGTTGGCAATGTAGCTAGTTGCCTGGACTGGTCCGGGAAATGCTCTACATTTCTCCGCATTGATGTCTTTGTTCCTATGGCTTGGTGAATGCGTTCACAACGTTAGTGCAATGTCTCAGTTCCAATATCATATGTTGAAGTGGTCCACAAGTTGTTCTACAAATGCTACATTATCCGGTTATGTATCATGTGTTTTTTTATCAGAATTTTCTATACCTGTTTGATCTGCGGTGGTTGTTGACAGCATGACAGTATGAAAGAAGTGTATGGAAGTGATGTTGGATGTTCAAGGAACATCCCTATGTGATCCGCAAGTTGTTGATTGGCTACTTTGATGTCGCATTGTGTCTTAGGTTGGCTTTTTGGGCTATTTGTGGATATCTAGCCGACAAGGCCTATTCCTTTGCTTGTGCCATGTGCTTGGGGGTATGCACTAGCAATGGAAGATGTGTCATGATAGAATTCATCATGTTTGGGACCACATCAAGTAAATTCGATTGAAAGAGTGTTTATGGGCCAACAGAGTGTGTGCTTCATTGTTTCATCCACACATCTCCTTGATACTGACTTAGGTTTATGTGCGCTTGCATGTAAATCATTTTGGATCATATTGAAAGAAGTGCTAAGATTGTTTTCATCTCTCTATCTTCGGGATGGGACCGCATTATGCTTTGGTGGCACCAGTTATATTCATTGTTTATTCTCTTCCTGGCTGACCTAATTGAAGTGTTGTGGTGGATATAAATGCAAGATCATTTCGGTTGCAACAAGATGGAGAAGTGTACAAGTCCGAAGAAGTGTGTGTGCAAATCATATTGAATATCCGACAAAGATAGTGCTAAAGATTGTGAAAGAAAAGTTCAATTGCGCTTGAACGCCTCAGTCAACAAAGAGTTGTTGTGGCATTCTTTGTAATTATATTTAAATCATATTGTATCTTGCTCTAAGATAGTGAATCTCATCAAGTCCCTATATCTTACTCCTAGAGTAGGTTGGTACTTTAGTGCTTCAAGTCCTATTTGTATCTTGCCCCGAGCAATGATGTAATGTCCCTCATAGGAATTATACCAAATCTACTCTAAATTATCAATTTCCCAAGCAATGAGTTCTAGAGGATACTTTGAATTGGTTTAGATCCTGCAAGTTAGTTAGAAATACATCACTAAAATAGCCTAACAATTAATACTCCACATTGAACACTAGAGTTAAACATGAGTAACTCTATTTTAAATGATATCTTTAACCTTAGCAACTTCATAATGAACTAACTAGTCCTACTTTGTGTTTGCTCAATTATGGATCATACGAAACGAGGATGATGATAGGCTGTCTCAGTCTCTCCCCTCTTCATGTGGCACATGCCATTCATATGTCCTAGTGAGACTCTTAACCTCCTTGTCATCATCCTTGTATCATCTCCCATAAATGGCCTTTCACCCTTGTTACACCATGGTAGGGAGGTAAGATTACAATGGTTAATCCCATGATCAAACTAGACCCAGAGGCAGCACCCTTTGATCCCAAAGGCAGAACACGTCTGGCCCATGTGGGCTCATCTTGTCGCCCCCCTCTCCCCCCCGAGTGGCGTATCTAGTGGAGATCAACCTAGACCCAAAGGCAATACCCTTTGATCCCAAAGGCAAAACCCCTTTGGCCCATGTGGGCTCATCATGTCCCCCCACCTCCCCCCCGCGAGTGGCGTATCTAGGAGACTCCTTTGCTGAATTCCCTTTTGTAATCCCTCTTCCCCACCATGGTGGAACATGGTCATCATAATACAAACAATTGACTAATTACAAATATGTATATCAACGATGCATAATATGTATATCGACAATGCATATATAAATTTATAAATAAATTCTTGCACACGTTATGAATGGAGACAAGTAATAGGGTGAATAAACTATGAATTGATTGTCTACCTATCAATACTCTTAAATATTATCAATAGTTCTAACTTGTAATATCTTAATTGTTACCAAACAATGCCTACGATCTGCACTTGACTGATTTCTGTTTCAGACATCAATGATATATCATTCTCCTTTTTTTCCATCCCTCTTTAGTTGGGCTTGTTTGCCTTTTAAATGTTTGATTCTAAAAGACATGGCTTTCCATGTCATCCTTACCCGTGCCTCTCCAAGAATCATGCCTTTTGCAAGCTTATTAATCGCTGCTCTTGTTAACAAGTATTTATGATCACTGGTTTATATAGTGTCAATAATAGTTATGATCGTTGTTTTATGTGGTGTCAATAATAGTTATGATCACTACTTTATGTGGTGTCAGGTTTTTTAATCAGAGTCTTTAATTATTATTTTTATTTTTATTATTATGATACTTTAAAATAAATAATATTTAATGGTTCTTATAATAAATGGTATTTATGAGTCAAGATAATTAAAACTATAATATTGTTTGAATTGCAATATAAATATATATACATTTGTTACGATAATTGTATTAATTATATTCTTGTGAATACTATTTTTATTATTATGATATTTATAATTACTAATGTTAATCATTTTGTTTTATAATAGGATATCCGTATTATAATTATAAAGTTATCTATGACAATTACAATTATAATATTTAAATTGTGATTACTCATATTTATATTTTAATATTCATTTGACATTCTTATTTGTATTTTAATATTTCATATTTGGTGTTACAATTTTGGGGGGAGATGACAAGTGAGCCTTCCGGCAAGTCTTTTTGGCAGTGAGCCTTATATTGAGAGTTAACTCTCACCATGGTTTTTCCCTCATCAGGTTTTCCACGTAAATTTGGTGTCTCCTTGTGCAATTGTGTGTTCTCTATTTCCATCTCTTTGCAGCTGATCTGATTATTGCTATATCTTTCATTAGTCAAGTTGCAAAAGGTGTTAAAGATTCTAATTGATATAATCTTCTCTG
>VDFB02271358.1:893799518-893899349 GCA_007258455.2 Sequoia sempervirens
AGAATTAACTTCACTTTTTTCTCTCATGTAAGTTAAAACTAGAGTTTTTACTACATTAGGGTTAAAAAGTGCATTTCACCAAAACAAACATAATGGGTGATAGAGAACTCTATTTTCAACGTCATTCATTGTGTTGGAATTGCAATTTTTCTCCTGACATCATCAACTATCTATCATCATATGGCATGATACTTAGAAATTACCTATGGTATGACTTACCCTATTTGGCATGGCTAGATTGCTACCTTGATTCCACCTTTGTAAAGCAAGCATAATCAAGAGAGGGCATACATCTACCCTCGAATGTGACTTCTAGTTAGAGGTTTAATAAGAGAATTTTTGGATAGCTAACAGATTCGTGTTGCAGGATACAATTCCTAACATTGTGGTTTTGTAGATGACTACAATGGGGGCTTCATTCTCCCATATCATAATTGAACCTATATGTGTATCCTTTTATGAAACAAAAATCATCATTGGATTCCTTTAGCTTACATATGCATGTAGAGTCACATGGGTGCTAAAGTGGGGACTAAATGTAGTGCAGAAAATTATGCACTCTTGAAGAGACAATTTCACACTTATTTGGACCTTTTTTGGAACCCTTGCATTAATTCCCCTTTAAAATCACCATTTATACGCCCCTAGGACCCATTATTTTGGATCTCAAGACTCATTTCACTCAAAAATCATATAAAATCACTCAAATCCCCAAAATTCCTAAAAACCTACATAAAAAATCTAAGGTGGGACTCATTCGCCACCTTGGGCAAAAGAGTCCCCTTAGGTGGGACCCATTCACCAAGTTTGGCAAATGAGGCCCATTTGGGATCCTTTTCAAATTTGAGCAGGAATTCATCAATTTAATTCATGTTTTTGGTAAATGTTGGCCTTTCAAATCTAAATAATGGTAAATTAGGTGATAATTCCTATAAAAGCAAGCTCCTAAGTCATTTTTCACAATCTAAGCATACTTTAAGCACTTTGAGCAAGCATCAAACATTAAGATTCTTTAAGCAATCCTTCACAAGAGCATTCTAATTCCAAAAGCAAGCAAAGTTGAAGCATTGGAGCAACATTAAAGTATTTTTGTAGGTCTTTAAAATCACTTTCCATCAATATGATATCATTGTCAAGGGTTGATCATGGATTTCTATGGTGAATCATGATGGATTCTAGGTTGGGGAGGTGCAACTAGCCATCAAGCCAATCCTAAAGACTTGTTTCCTAAGTGGTTCCATCTTCCATTATCACCCTTCATTCAATCTAATGAAGGTAAAAGCATTATCAAAGCTCACTTGGGGTGATTAGAGATCATCACTAGTGATTCATTCATCTCTACATATCCATTCTTACATCATATTCTTGCACATTAGAATAGGATGGTATCATGTCTTAGATTTCCTAGTATTTAACACACTTAAGGCTAGGGTTTTTATGCATATTTAATCATTTCTATCAAGGTTTAATTACCAAACTAGGGGTTTGACTGAGGAAAACCCCCCATTAGAAAATCTATTTGAATTCTATTTTGTAGGTGTTTTTCACATATTCAGACCCATAACTCAGGTTGGAAGGAAAGGGCGGGTGTTAGAGTGCAAATCAAAACCTTCAGTTTTCAAAAAAGTGAAATGGGATTGATTCACCAAGAGTGGTGAATGAGTCCCACTATAGTTGTCTGTCAAATCTATTTGTAGATTTTGGTACCCTTTTTACTAAAATAGACTCCTATGCAAGAACTAGGACCTAGGACTAATTCGCCCAGGTTGGTGAATGAGTCCCAGTAGCATAAAAAAGTCCATATTTCCAAAATTTCAGAGCTATTTTTAGTCTCTTCAAAGTTTCTAGGTGCACACCACTTACTTCTCTACTTTTATGTTCTACTTTATTTACATTTGTAGGGCATTTTTTAGATCATTTAGATTTTTTTTAAATCACATTGTGTTTTCCAACTCTTTGTCTTTTCCAAGTTTACACTTGGTGGTGAACCCATCATTAGCTATCATTCAATCCCTAGAGCAATCCCTTTACAATATTTCAATCACCTTTGCGTTGAAATTTCAAGGTTCTATTCTTGAGTGAAAGGTTGGAAGATTGGTCTCTTTCCTTTTAGGTCCAAAACCCTAGAAGTGAAAGAAAGAACCACATTTTTCTTCATTTCAAAATTATGTTAATAACTTATTCAAATTTTTATGTTGCCTAACTCTGTTTTTCTAAATTTTATTGCCACTTAAGGGCCTAGTTTGGACCCCCATGATCCTACACTGACCCTTATTATTCTTCGAAAGAAACAAAATAATCAAATAAAACTTCGTTCAATATCAATGTCATCACACAAAACACTCCTAGGACAAATATTGCTTCATCTTTAAAACATGTCTTAGTGATGATTGGGGCTCATTAGATTTTACACCTCCCTTTTAAGGGAGAGTGCAAAATCTCACAATCTAGAGAGTCTTGTCTATGTATGACACTTTGTAGTAAGTTAGAAGTATCTATGTCATGTAAAATAAAGCAACATCTTCTACCATTTATCAAGAGAGTACCCTATTCAGGCTTCTCCAAGACCACTTGATATCTCTCC
Organism: Sequoia sempervirens; assembly: GCA_007258455.2. Classification (NCBI taxonomy): domain Eukaryota; kingdom Viridiplantae; phylum Streptophyta; class Pinopsida; order Cupressales; family Cupressaceae; genus Sequoia; species Sequoia sempervirens. The sequence goes on from VDFB02271358.1 coordinate 893,802,103, forward strand.
CTCCCAGAACATGAAAGAAATTCCACAACAAAAGCTCATTTTGTGCATATCATCGAGTGCATGGTCATTCTACCAATGAATACAAGGCTTTGAGTAATAAAATTCAACATATTAAGGATTTTGGTGGTCTTGATGAACCTATTTCCTCTAAGGGTGAGTGCAGGATCATGGAGGTCCAAAAAGTGGCAATATGACCAAAAAGTGGCTATTTTTATCCAAATTTGATTAAACGAAAAAGGGTTTATTGAGAAAATTTTCACCTTTCCACCAATATAATGTATGCCTTATTTAGAATTAAATAGATAATTATTATTGATTTTCTATATGCATTCTGACTAAAGTTGTGATTGATATATAGGCTGATTGAAAAACATCTATAATTTTTAGATTTATCATTTTTTAAATATGAAAGATGCAACACATTCTATGCTTCCAATACTATAGGATTAAAACAATAAAAAATGAATTTCATAAATTTTTGACCAAGTTATGGTGGTCAGACAAACAAGTTTTAATATTTTAAAAAAAATTTAATTAAAAATTCATAAATAATTATTTACTTGAAAAAAAATTACAAAACAAATAAAACACATCTGGGCATGCTGTCCTCTACTTATATTGAAAGTTTCAAAAAATATATATTAGTTTTGTCTTGTACTAAGGTTGGTCAAACATACATCTACTTTTTATTTTTTCATGAAAAATTAGTACTACTGCATTGAATTTTAAATGTTCACTAGATACATTTACTTTTTTCCAAAAAAGGACTAGTATCTTAGAAACTACATTCAAATTTCTACAAATTTTGTTCTCACATATTTTTCAAATTATTTTAACTTATACATTTTTTATGTCAAGTTGCCTAACTCTATTTTTCTGAATTTTCATTGCCACTTAAGGGCCTAGTTTGGACCCCCATGATCCCGCACTGACCCCTAATTGATAATTATTTTCATCCTATCATGTTGATCATCGGTATGTGGCATTGGTAGCTTTAGGTTTCTTGCTCATTGTCATGCATGGTTGTACAATCTTAGGTGCAACCATATTTATCTTTGCAACAAAATGATAGTCCTTGGAGGTTGTCTTTGTCTCTATGCTTGGGGGGGCAAGGATAAATAGTTTTTGGAGGAGTGCTTTATTTTCAAGGATCCCCCCATCCTCTCTTTCTACTTAAAATACCAACATAGCAACTATGTTGAAATTTTAAATGGGGCGCATATTGTCCCCCACTCATTGTTTGCATGTTCCTTTCTTAGTGATGATAGCATACATCTCCTAGGAAGTGTGAGCTTTTTATTCAAAGTGTGGATTTATTGATCTATATGATATGTATTCTTTGTGGTGATATTATGATTGATGTTCTACAAGAGCGTGACCTTTCTTGGCATATGACATTCCTCTTGGTGGTAATGCTATGATCAATATTCCTTAAGACATGAATCTTTTATTACTCAACTAGTCCTCACTTGGTGGTGATGTCAAGTGTGATGTTACCTAAGGTTATACCTCTCATGTATTAAGAAAAAACACCTTTAATTATCTTTTCAAATTTATCGCATTTAAACCTCTCCAAATTCCATGAGTTTTTAGCATAATGCAACTTTCTAGCCTTGTGAAGAATGACCATTTAGTGTGGAACCTTATCAAAGTTATTAGGGAGTATAAATTTTGGTATGGTTAACATATGCCCATTTCCACTTTTTTTTTTGGTTCACACCTTGTATACCTAGTGTGTGTTTCTAACTTAGTTAGGCTCACCTAGTGTATATCAAACTACACTAGCCCTTGTGAGCGTATTTTTCATGGCCATCAAGCATAACACAACTTGATTTCTTGTGGTGCCATGTGAGCATATTTTTGGGAAAAAGTATGAGCCTTGATTCATACCTTTTGGACAAATAATCAAAGCTTGATCCATCCTCTCTTTCCTCTTTGCATAAATTTTGGCATTATATGTTTGTGTAATCTTGTCTTACTACTTCATATCATACATTCATGTTTTCCCCTTTGTACTTATGTTGATTTTCCATGGGACCTAGGATCTTTGCAACCCCCTTGATCCTTTTCATCCTTTCCCATTGACATTTGTGCACTCGGACCCCTCTTGACGTATGTTTTCCTACTTTAGTGTGAGTTTGAGCATAAGCTCATACTCTCACTAAATTAGGGGCTAATTGTAGTGTAGAAAAATGTACTCATTTACATTTTCACACTATGTTTGGGTCCCTTAATTAATTGGGCTTAATTAATCTTCTAATTGACCAAATTATGCATCCCAAATCCTTATTATTCCCATTTTCTAAAAGGAGAACCTATTTTAAACAATTGCAATAATTAATTTAAACACTTTGGAAATTGTGTCCTAGATTTACGATCTAGGCCATTCACCCAAGGATGAATGGGTCCTCCTTAAGTACCAAGACCTAACTTTTAATATGTTTTTGGTGGAACTTTAATGATTTAAATTCAAGTTTCAAATGTTGGCTATGGAATATGTTTTTTGAGAAATTAGATAAACACCTATAAATACATAGTTATTTTATCAATTCAAATCTATGCAATATTATCTAGCATTAAGGAAACTTTCATAAGAGAAAATATTATTGTCAAGAGCATTGAAGAGTAGAGTTATTAGTCATCTACAACAACAATCAACATCATATCATCATGCCAAAGTTTTTGCATCTTCATATCATGTTTTGGAGCTAACATTGTGATGTAGGTTTCAAGTTTTCAAGCAAGCATTCAAGCATCAAATCAAACAATCATTCAATCCAATTCAAGCAAGATCCAATCCTTAGAGAGATGTGTTAGATGGTAGTCCTTCAAGGGAAACCATTAAGGGTTTGGTGAGTTGTGACATAGCATTATTCATTCATCAAATTCCTTTCATTTATCATTATTTCATCATTAAGGTTTAATTACCAAACCAAGTTTTGACCAAGGAAATCCCCTTTCACCCAAAAATAAACATGTTTCCCTCTTTCTGTATGTGCAAACTTGCAAGTGAAGAAGGACTGAAAAATCACTCAAAAGAGCAATTTTGCAAAGTTGTCAAAGTTATGATCATTGTTGTCAAGCCATAGAAACTCAGATCTCAAATTTATTTTTGAGTTTTTGGTAGTGAAACCTAGGGTAAATAGAAGCTCATATCTCACACCAAAGGACCCCAGTTTGGCTAAGAAAAAACCCTTGTACAAAGACCTATTTTCCCTTGGGTGAATGAGTCCTTGTACGACACTTATAACCCACTTTTTTGCATAGGTTTTCCATGTTTCACACTTTCTAGATCTTCCATCAAATTACTATTTCCATTTTTGTTATTATAGAAATCTGCATTTCAAGTGTTAGGTCATGCAATTTACTTTGTTAAAGAATTTTAAATCATCCCCCAAAAGTCCCTATCAATCATTTTTGTTATAAGAGAACAACAAATCCTCCTAATAGAGTTGACTCACTTCAAGGTTGAAATTTAATCCTATCCTTGGGAGATTTTTTTTTCTAATGAAAATAGTGAAGGTGTAAGTTTGTTTAAACCCTCACATACTCACATCCACCCACTTATATTTTCCTATGTTTCAATTAAATATATATTTACCATTTATTTAATTATTATCCCTTCATCATGATCATATTAATTAAATAAATATTTCATTTATTTATATATTTAATTTCCCTTTATCCTCTATCCTTTTCCATCTAATCCTAGCCCTTCATCTTGTTCACATGGATCATAATCTAAATTTGTCCTCATGTGACAAATGCCTAACTATTTTTTGGTCTAGATTCATTGAAGCTAGACACCTATGAAAAATTCAAACTATCTTTTCATCTTATCCACTCATCTCATTTAACCTCTTAATCCTAGATATTGCCATAATAATTTTTATCCTTATCTCAATCCTAAACCTAGATCATATCCACTATTTAGCACTTATCATATAATTACATCTTTCATCCAAAACCTAACCCTCCTTCAATCTTGGAAATCCATCATCATTCATCAACCATTTATAGCCATTGGTTTTTCCTCTTAAAGCCTCTATATCTAGAGTCTCTCATCCTTCATTTCAATCTAATGAATTCATCCTTTGAGGCTAATGCAAGTATCTCCTAGAATGACTTATCAAGCTATCATAACTATACACTCATTTTGATCATATAAATCTTATCATTATCATTATCAAATCATATCATGGTTATGCTAGAGCATTAAGCAATTTTCATTTCAATATCAAGGAGGAAATAAAATAGAATAAGGGTGTGAACTATTGAGGAATGGATGCTTTATGACTTACGTCATAGAACACCACTTTTCTCCAATTATCATTCAAGGATTCCCTAGGATCCCAAATTGGATTGACTATCAAAACAAAGGTGAGTCAATTCTCAACAAGGAATACCTAGGGAGGCTCCTTAGGCTTTGAAGGGTTGACCACCAAGCAAAGATTTGGAAAAGAAAACTTGATATTCAACTTGCAAAGCCTAATAATGCAAGTCAAATAATGAGTGAAAATGACAAAATTAAGGAACAACAAGTTAGGGTGTGTGTACTTGGGAAGTCTGGAAATGTGATAAGGATTTTGGAAATGCAAAAATGTTGTCAAAATATGCTAGGGAGGACAAAGACACCCTTACTATTGTATTAGTCCCACTACTATTTTTCAAGGCAGATGTGAAATCTTCAATGTCAAAGCAGAATCTCAAAGAATCTCTGCAAAATACCACTTGGAGGACTAAGACTCCCTTATTTCCAACTTTGTCCCAATCTAAAATTTTCAAACTTTGAAATGTGATCCTGAGGTTCAATGTCTGCACTTCCTTCTTCCTAGATCTCAGGTCCTAAAAGCTCTAAATCTGGCCTATAGGTGACTTTCCCTGAAGATGACAACTTTGTAATGCAACTTTGAAATTTTACAACTTTTTACTTTAAATATTTAGCTTAAACCTAAGTATGCAAACATAAACACACAAGAGAGGGAAAACATGTTGATTGTTAGTAAATTTAGGTTTTCCTTAGTCAAACCCCTTGTTGGTAATTGAACCTTGGAATGAAATGAAATAATGGAGGGAAATGATGAATAAACAAAGTGTTATGTTGCAACTCACCAAACCCTTGTTATAAAATTTGAAAACTTGTATGAAGTGGCTAGCTTGAATGTATATCTTGAATCAAATGAATGCTTGATAGATCTTTACTTGAATTGCTTGCTTGAATCAAAACCCTATATCACAAATGTTAGCTCAAAAACACACATGATGCAAGAATATATTTGACATGATGCTTGAATCTTGATGATAGCTCCAAATGCTTGATGAATTGATCTTGAATGCTTTTGTGAATTCCAAATTTCTATGACGAATGAATATTTGAATGCTTGGGATTAAAATGAGAGAAATAACCTTGTATTTATACTTAACCCTACTTAATATCCTGATTTATTACTCCAGAACAAGTTGACATATGAATTCATTAATTAAAGGATGCTAAATCCTATGAAGATTTGAAATTAAATCCCAAAACTTGAGGGGCACTAAGATGCCCTAAGTGGCATCTTAGTCTCGAGGCTTGAAACTTAGGGAAGAAACTCCAAAAAGGGGCCTCTTTAGGGTACTTTTAAAATTAGGGTTCAAAGACCTTTGGAGGACAAAGATGCCCTAGGTGTCATCTTAGTCTGAGTCCAAAAATCATGGAAACATAGACAAAATCATTAAATTATCATTTATCCTTTGATTTTTTTCAAGATTATCCATAAAAAGATACAATTTATTAGGATTTTGGATGAAAAATAGGATGAATTAAAAACATAAATAAGGATGAATAAAGCAAGGAAGATCCAAAAAAGTGTGAAAATGCAAGGGTATGCATTTTCCTACACTACATTTATCCCCCACTTTATTGAGAGGATGAACTTGCTTCAAACTCACACTAAAGTTTCCAACCACACAATCAAGAGGGGTTCAAATGTATGAATGCTAGTAAGATAGGATGGGAATAACCTAGAGGGTGGCCAAGCCCCTAGGATCAAGATCCTACATGAAAAACCAACATAGGCACAAAGGAAGACACTTGTGGATGATATATGAAGCCATAACCATATCACAAACATACATCATCAAAGATAGAGAAAGGAAAAAGGAAAAATAAAAATGCAATGGATCAAGCTTTAACTGGTCATCAAACACATTGTGGACCAGATCTAGGATATTTTTCCAAAATTTTTTTACAAGTGTAACACATTTTCCACTGTGCAAACAAAACACATGCTCACTAGGGCTAGTGAAGCTAGTTGTCCACTAGGTGAGCCCCAAGAGATTCATACCAAATTCATACCCCCATGACTATGATAAGGAAAAAAAGAAAATGCATGCTCACAAGGGCTAACATGAAGCTAGTTGTTCACTAGGTGAGCCCCAAGGAGCCATATCAAAGCCATACCTCCATGACTTTAATAAGGTACAAAAATAAAATGCACACTCACAAGGGGTAGTGAAGCTAGTTGTTCACTAGGTGAGCCTCGAGGACCATATCAAAGCCATAGCTCCATGACTTTAATAAGGTACAAAAATGCATCACAATAAGAAAGATGGATATTTGAAGGGATTATTTTTAGTTCATGTGAGGTCTTACTCTAAGGAGACATTGTTCCTAATATCTCCAAGAGAAGAACAATCAAAGGATAAAAGATTCAAAACTTAGGGAATGCAGTGTGTCACATCTCCACTAAGAGGAATGTAATATGCTAAGATAGATCAAGCTCTTGAAGTAAATTACTCCCAATGTCACCACAAAGAGAAAAACACATCGCATGAAGTAAGAAAAATACATCAAGGAACATGGAAAAATGCCAAGATAATGCCAATGTATGCCCCCACTTTAATGAAACTGCTAAACACCATGATGTGAGCAATTAATTTAAAGTAGCCAAAACATGAAAAAGGAAAAGAGGGTTTCCCCCCAAAAACACATAAGGGATCTATGGATTCAAGGTCAGTATTTGTCTTTTCTGCAATGATATTAGAGAGCATGAAATTGTCATCATTCCCTAAATACACATAGAACTAGAAGAATGACACAAAGAAATTGAAAACAAATGAAAAACCTTTTGAGTAAACATGGAAGAGGAATAGGGTGTCTCAATTCCTTACGTCATCCCCAAAAGTAAAAAACAAGACAAAAATGGAAAGATAAATAAAAGGTAAGGACCAATGAAAATAAAAGAAACTTATGAAATATAGAAGAATGTAGGTACAAATAAAGGAATGCACATAGAGAGGAAACATAAAAGAATACGGGGGATCACATTACACACATGCTATCAACCAAAAGGAAAAAGGAAAGAAAAAATAGTAGTAAAGCACATTTGAGTCAACCATCCAATAGGTCATATGCATCCTAGTCTTGTTTAGTATATGCAGAATGCAAATCACTAGCAAGAGGGACAACATCAAGTGTTCTACTAGGAGAATCACCAGGTTCAACATGTAGTGAATCACTCAGTTTAGAAAGATCACAGTTGGTATCGTCTAAGCTCATAGAAGAGGAAAATAATAAATTCAACTCATTATGAAATTTCTCATCAATTTTAGTGGTTTCTTCATTGTCATCCAAGTTAACCACAATAGAAGGATGAACCACAATAGGAGGATGAATGATAATATCCATAGAATATTCCAGTCCCTTTTGTGTTGGAGACATAGGATTTATTGGTTCTGGTAATGGAGGAGGCTCATCGTTTATTGCTTCTATCAAATTCAGATTTTTATTTTCTATGTTGTTCTCTTCATTCATTATTTAAGTAATAGCACGACATCTATACCTATGCTCTCTAGCATTTTAGTTTCTTTTATTACAGTTTTCAAGTTGTGTTTGTGTAGGAGTGGGTTTTTCAACCATATGTTCCTTTTCTTCTTGTGAGGGAAGAATGAAAGAAAGCATGGAAGGTTGTTCAACAACTTTCTCTTTGGCTTTATAAATTTGCTTAGGAAGCGAATTAGGACTTGTTTGGTTTTCTCTTGGCCTTTTTTAGGAAATAGGAAAGGGATTTTTTATGTATGGTTCTTGGTTGGTTGGAAGGACTTTAAGCTCAATATTTTTTTCTTTAAGGGGTGGAGATTCAATCATGGGTAGAGGAAAATTTTCAAGTGATAACTTGGATATGCATTTTTCTTTGAAATTTTGGTAGGATAGGAAAAGGAAGTCCTCATGGGGCCTTATAGGTTCCATGGGTTCATGCTAAAAATAGTCTAAGGAGAAATTTCCATGGGAAGAGAGAGGTCTAAAGCCACTATGGTTCACAATGAATATTTCATTGCTGAATGGAAACTTTAAGAACTTATGGAAAAAAATTGGGATCACATTCATGGAGTGAAGCCATTTGTAGCCCAAATTCACATGAAATTGATCTAAATTAGAGATGATAGAGAATGATACATTTAATTTATTTAGTCCTACTTGTAAAGGGAGTGTGATCAAGCCCATAGTAGCATGAGCAAACCCATCATGTGTTTTAATCCATGCTTTTGGTTTATCATATCTATCTTGAGTGAGTTCATGCACATATGAGAGTTCCTATATGATCACATTCTCTCCGTAGATGGGATCAATTAAAATCCCAGGAGTGGGCCTATCATTGATTCTTCTAGCTATGTAAAGAGGACCATCAGGTGCATTTTTTATTATTCTTCTAAAGAGAAATTAATGTCAATGGGAATTATGGTTTGTTGTTTATGAGGCTTGATTTAGATCACTCTTATCATTGTACTAATAGGACTTTGGTTATTAGTATCCATATGATTTTGTTCATCATCATCCATATGATTGTGTTCGTTATTGTTCATGTTATCATCATCTGTGTCAATGTTCATCACACTGGGCTTAGTTTCATTAGCCTTAACAAATGAAATATTGTGATTAGGGATGGGATTGGTAAAGATTTCCAATTTTTGGTTAGGAGGAGCTATAGATTTATTACCTTTTTCATTCAAACCTCCAATTTGAATATGATTAGAATCAATGAGGTCTTGCACAAGATGTTTATGATGCTTACAATTTTTTGTATCATGTCATTTTTGTTGGTGATAAGCACAATAGGCAAGTTGTCTCAAGCTTAGAGGTAATGGATTGCTAGGGTCAAGTGGTCGAACAGAAGGTAAGGTAACCATTTTTTTGTTTATTAGTCGAGCCATGATATTTTGAAGTGTGTTGGGTAAGGGAGTAAATTTTCTTTGTGGATCCCCAAAGATATAAGGATTACTCTTCTTTGTAGCAGCTACTTGGGTATCAACTTTTTGGGTAGGTTGGGAGGTAGAATTTAGTTGAAGGTTCAAACTTTTTTTTTTCTTCTAAAAGGCTAGTAGGTCTTTTGGTTTGAAGATTTAGACTTTTTTGGATGGGTAGAGGTGGTTTTTGGTTCACAAATACCTATAAAATTTTGATAATATCGAAGGGAAGTGCATAAGTGCATGAAGGAAGGGAGTTTCATCATGGTAAGCTTGTCTTATATCTTACTTTGTAAATTTTCTATTAACATCTTTTGAAGGTGAGAATTAGAAATCTTCACACTAATTTGGGAATAAAGTGATTGGTAATGTGAAATAATGTCAATGAATTTTCACCCTTATTTTGCTTACATCTCATCAAATCAGCTAATGTTATTTTAGGAACCATATGCACTTGGAAATGGTTAATAAATGCTTCAAAAAGTTCAATAAATGAACAAATTGAGTTATTCGGTAATGTAGAAAACAAGTCCAAGGAAATGTCTTTCAAGGATTGGGAAAAAATCTTAGCCAAAAGTTTGTCCTCAAGGATAAAGTCACTACTAAAATTAGTAAAGGAATTAACATGATTAGTAGGATCTCCCTTTCCTCCACATTTCTCAAATCTAGGGATCTCTATACCTTGTGGCACCAGAGTTCTCAATATCTCCAAAGATAGTGGGTTGTTTTTGACATAGTATGAAGGTGGACCATTTTAATTTTGATTTATGGTGGAAACTTGATGTTGAATGTATGAGAGGATTTGTAAAAGGTGTTTAATAATAGGGTCACTATTTTTGTTTTGAGATGGAGATGAATATGGTGGTAGTCTATATGTGTTGGAAGGACAAGTGAATGGATAGCGTACGAGAGGAGATATAAGGTTAGATGCCACATAGGTATAAGGAGCACTATTGGAAATGTTTGAGGTAGGAAGAACATTGCTAGTTGGTTGCATCATTGTGGTCACTTGAGGATTTGTATAGGTGGGAATGGAGGTTATGGTAGAAGGGGGAGGAATTTGAGTTCCACCCTAGTTTTGTACATTGTTTGAAGTTTGAGCACCATTGGTGATGGAAGGAAGATGTTTTCCAAAGATCTGAGCTATGTTATGCACAACTTCTAGTCCTTCATCACTTTCCATCATGTGGTGAATATTATTTATGGAAGGTATAATAGTGTTGGAAATGTTTTCAGTACTCACACTATCTTGTAAATGGGCTAGGTCTTCATCCATTTTCATTATGTTTTCTTGAGGGATATGATCAACCATTGTTTGAACACTTGGCATAGCATTTGTAGGTAAAGTAGGAAGAGCAAAAGAGGTATCAAAGGTACATTCCATACCTAGTGAACTAGTACCAACATTAGAAGAAAGAGAGCTAGATAACCCAAGATCCACAACAAGTGTTTTATCATGAGATGCCATGAGTCTTGCACTTTGTCTCACCATAGTATGAGCAATAGGACACCAAGTAGTATAGATCATGCAAGGGATAAACCAAAGAAAGTGCAATGAACATAATGTCCTATGTTTACAATTATACTTGAAATGAAATAAATTGGAATAACAACAATTCTGCAAACTATGCAATGAACATAATGTCCTATGTTTACAATTACACTTGAAATGAAATAAATTGGAATAACAACAATTCTGCAAACTACAACACAAAACTCAAAGCAACCAAGAGAAGCATCGAAAAGTAATTTCAAACCCTGAAAACTACAAATTCAAAGTCAATAGGGACTAAGACACCAACAAGGGCATCTTAGTCCTACTAATGAAATTTTGAGGTTCCAGAAACTAGAACGAACAACAAACAACTTGGACAAGGTTTTGAGCCAAAAACCCACAGAGGGACAAAGACGTCAATAAGGGCGTTTTAGTCCCAGTAAAGGTTCTTTTTAGAAAAAAACAACAAAATATGGATTGTTTGCAGTGTTCCTAGGTTGCCTACTCAGGGACATGATGTTTAGAAAAAAAAAGTGTGCAAATGAATGCAAGAAAAGTAACTAATGACAAGCAATTGAATGCAAAGTTGAATACAATTTTTTCAATTTTGAATGCAATAAAAATGTTCCTAAATGTAATTTAGATAATTGACAATGCACTTTTTTAGTTTTTTAATGAGTTAAGATGATGCAAGAAAGAAAAAATGCAACCTATATGAACTTTCACTAATGCAAGATGCAATGCAAGAATGAATGCAACCTAAATATAGGACCTTAGTGAACTCCAAATTAGAATAATGAATGTTCAAAAATGTTAGGTTCACTAAAATGAACCATTGGGGAATGGATGCTTTATGACTTAGGTCATAGAACACCACTTTTCTCCAACTATCATTCAAGGATGCCCTAAGATCCAAAATTGGATTGGCTATCAACACAAAGGTGAGTCAATTATCAACAAGGGAGACCTAGGGAGGTTCCTTAGGCTTTGAAGGGTTCACCACTGAGCAAAGGCTTGGAAAAGACAACTTGATATTAAATTTGCAAAACCTAATATTTCAAGTCAAACAATGAATGCAAATGACAAAATTAAGTGATGGCAAGTTAGGGTGTGTGTACCTAGGAAGTCTGGAAATGTGATAAGGATTCTAGAAATGCAAAAATGTTATCAAAATATGCTAGGGAGGACAAAGACACCCTTACTTTTTTCTTTGTCCCACTACTATTTTTTGGGGAAGATGTAGAATCTTCAAATGTTAGAGTAGAATCTCAAAGAAGTTTTGCAAAATACCACTTGGAGGACTAAGAAACCCTCACAAATGACTTAGTCCTGATCTAAATTTCTACAACTTTGAAATGTGATCCTAAGGTTCAATATCTACACTTCGTTCTTCCCAGATCTCAAGTCTTGAAACCTCCAAATCTGGCCTATAGGTGACTTTCTGTGAAGATGAGAACTTTGTAATGAAACTTTGAAACTTTACAACTTTTCACTTCAAATGATGTTCAACCTAAATATGCAAACATAAACACACAGGAGAGGAAAAACTTGTTGATTGTTAGTAAATGAGGGTTTTCCTTGGTCAAACCCCTTGCTGCTAATTAAACCTTGGAATGAAATGAAATAATGGAGGGAAATGATGAATGAAAAAAGTGCTATGTTGAAACTCACCAAACCCTTGTTATGAAATCTGCAAACTTGTATGATATGGCTATCTTTAATGTATATCTTGAATCAAATGAGTGCTTGATAGATCTTGACTTGAATTGCTTGCTTGAATCAAAACCCTACATCACAAATGTTATCTCAAAAACACACATGACGCAAGAATATCTTTGACATGATGGTTGAATCTTGATGATGGCATCGAATTCTTGATGAATTTCTCTTGAATGATCTTGTGAATTCCAACTTGCTATGAGGAATGAATATTTGAATGCTTGGGATTAAAATGAGAGAAAGAACCTTGTATTTATAAGTTTATCAATTCTTAATATCCCAAAATTACATGACAACAAGATGACATATGAATTCATTAATTAAAGGAGTCTAAATCCCACCAAGATTTCAAATTAAATCCAAAAAATAACTTGAGGGGGACTAAGACACCCTAGGTGGCATCTTAGTCTCGAGGCTTGAAACTCGGGGTATAGACTCCAAAAAGGGGCCTCTTTAGTGTGCTTTTAAAATTAGGGTCCCAATACCTTTGGAGGACAAAGACACCCTAGATGTTGTCTTATTCCTCATACAAAAATCATGGACACATACCCAAAATCATTAAATTATCATTTATCCTTTGATGTTTTTTCAGGATTAGCCATAAAAGGATGTAATTTATTAGGCTTGTGGTTGAAAAATAGGACAAATTAATACATAAATAAGGATAAATAAATCAAGGCCCAAAAAAGTGTTAAAATGAAAGGCTATACATTTTCCTACACTACAAGGTGCACCCCATTTCCACTCATCAAGGAGAAGAAAATATTCTAGGTGGAGGTATTGCACTTTGTATTGCTTTTATCTTCCTTTTTTTCCTTCAATCTTTTCTCAACCTGTTCAAGTGTCATGGCCCTTGATTCTATGGTAATCAAAATATATTCATTATTGTTGTACCATGTGATCTTGGATTTATTTTCATCAAACCATTTGGTGAGGGGAAATGTTATCATATTGGATTGGTAAAGTTTGCAAAACATAACATCCATTGGTTCTCACAAAGTGTTTTATTTGTGTTTTTGAGTTAATGGTTGGGGTTTGCCTAATGGGATGGAAATATTGGTAGGTAATTGGATGTTATGAATATTTTTGGGGTCTTGGGGGTTTAATGGTTTGATTTTTTTGAGCTTGTGATCCCATCACTGATGATGTTCTTGTTCTTGGACCAAAATTTAGGTTTATCATTCTAGTTACAATCCTTGGTGAAAATATTTATGAAGCCTTTTGCAATGAGGGCCTTTATTGTATGGACCTTATTTATGATGATTTCATCAAATATGGTGACACAATGTAATTGAAGGTGAAAGTGTAATTCTTGGTTTAGGTTTGTAATGAAAAAATATATAATTTACTTCTTAGGTATCTAAGCTAAGAGAAATGACTTGTGAGAATTATCCATTGTTGTAACAAGGAGTGGAATATTTCTTTATTACATTTCTTTACATTGGAAAGATATAAAATAGTTATCTAATTCTTGACATTATAGGAGAAAATTTTGAATTTTTTTTGGACTTTTGACCCTTTTTTTTAGATTTTATCTTTTTGAAAAAGATTTCACAAGTGCAAACAAGTCAAACACTAAAACAACCTAGTTATTTAACTAGGAGTGTTTTGTTCTTTTAGGATATAATTTGACCATATCATAAATAGTAAGGCCTATAGGTATAAAGGTTCTAACCAAAAATTTGGTTTTTATTTTTTTTGTCTACTATTTCATTTTTGGAAGCACATAGTGAGTAAATTCCTAGGGCTAACCATTTATTGATGCACTAAAAATACCAAACAATTAATGGATTTTTTATGCAATTATTGTAGAAGGAATTCCAAGAATGACATAAATATATACCCAAATGTACATGAAACCCAAATCTTTGAAGAGATGATTATGTCTAATGGTATGGCATCAGAGGGTAATCCACTCTTCTCCACTTGAAAGCTTAGCTCAAAATGATAATTGTACCCCTAAGAGAGTCTATTGATTCTCTCCCTTATTTTGACATCCCCTTGGAACACATGGATTTGGTTCACAAATTTTTGATGAAATCAAAAGATAGATAAAAAGAAACTAAAGTAAAATTATTAACCATTTTTTATTTCTAAGATCACCTTGTGGCACAAGGAGAAGCATACATATATTTACCTTTTGGGGGAAAATAAATAATGAAAAAAGGAATTTTTAATTTCCAAAATCACCTAGTGGTGTGAGGGAAGAGCATACCCATTCCTCAATCATGTAAGCACAAAAAAAAAAATCATCAAAATTTATAAAATAAAATTTGAAGTGTGAAGGGGATTGAGTACAAGGAGTGTTTTTGGTTCCTAAGATCACCTTGTAGAATGCAAGAGAAGAGTATACACACTTCTTGGGTAGTGAGCCTAGAAAACAACTTAATTTCCTTTAGAAAAAGGAAATGAAAGAAAATGAAAGATGTGTTAAGGTTATGGCTTGGCCAAACAAACCTACAATATATGTTATTAGTATTATAAATAGTCTTCCTCTAATGAACCTATAGAAAAGGGTTAGCAATATGACACTAAAAGGCCAAAATTATCTCAACAATTATTTGTGTTAGTACCAAAGAACCAAAACTTAATAAAATGGGGAAAAAATGTGGGTGTGTTATTAGATAGAGTGTATGCACCATTGGAAGTTTGCATACACATTTGATAGAGTGTTTGCATCGATAGATGAAAGTTATATTTTCTAAAATACAAAAATACTACTCCAAGTGTAGAAATGATAATATAGTTGTGCATGTGCTTAAAAAAGATTCGCATGCACTAAAACAAAAATAGAAATTATAATAAGATTCTAAAAATTATTAAAAAAATAGAAAAAAAGAATAGAGAAGTGCATACACCACTAGTGAGTTTACTTGTGATCTACTAGGGTTTATAAAAATACTATATAGAGTGATATTCCTAAAGAAAAATAAATCAAATACCTCTATTTTTTTATGTGCTACACTAGGCAAGCATATGATATAGATTGATGTAGATACACTATTCTATAAATTATCTACCCTAAAAGCTAAGGGTGTAGGGTTTTGTCTTTTAATTACGAATGCACCATAAGTGACTAAATATATTACATTTAATAGAGTGGATGTGTTATCAATAGTACAAATATGCTATATTATAAAATACAAATTTTTATGATAAAATCTACAAAAACCTTCAAAAACACTAAATGACTACAAGAATTAGCTTGGTACATAGTCACATTAATAATTCTAGAATGGGAACATTTAATTCTAGGGAAAACAATTAGTAAATAATGATAGAGCAACAAATTCTCAGGAAAACCAATTGCACAGAGACCTTCACAAAAGGTGAGAGAGACACAAGACCATTTCACCAAATAAGGAGTAAAATAGTGAGATGATTAAATTTACATAATGTGCATGCTTATAAAGTCATGTAAAACATAGACGGGTGAAAAACTACCCTACGGGGAAAAACCACCCAAATAACCAATGCATAATTATGCCTAAGTTAAAACTTAAGCCTAAGGTAAATGTAATTTACTCTAACACCCCCCCTTAAGTGCAACTTAGGGAGAATGCAAATGAAAATATGAAGATGCAATATGCAGTAAGGGTCCCGAAAACACAACCATTTTAGGTACCCATTTACAATGCAAAAAAGAAAATCTCTCACAACCAGAGAAAAGGAGAAAAACCCTATGGGAAAAAACCACTCTCCAAAAGAGAGAAAACAAAACAAAAAAATGATGCATGGATGGAGGAATCAATCACACCCCCCAAGGACTACATACATCATGTATATAGAACCAACAACCCCCCTATAAGAGGGAAAGAGAGAGACTATATAGCCCCCCCACAATGTGTAATCATCTGCAAAAATGGTAGATGTTTGAAGAAAAAACATGATCCAAAGTTGAAAAACAACTTATCTCCCTTTTGGTAGAAACAAAACCAAATACAATGCAGGTATGCTTCCCATTCCATATAGGAATTGAAAGAAAGAAGCATGAAAAATTATGATGGTGTCTCTGAAATTTGATCACATGTGTTTCCAAGACCTTGGAGGATGATCCCATGAACCAATTAGGAACATGCCCAATCACAACAGAAGGTGAAAAATAAGGTACCACTGGAAACTAATATTGAACAATATCCAGAGACTAAAATGGGGTGACACAAGTTGTACTACAACTATCATCAATTAGGAGGGATATTCCCTCAAATGTGTCCTCCAAGTCAGAAATATGAGATTCTACAAACAATGAACCAATGTCCGACAAATACAAATCCCAATCAGGAAGATAATGAAATATTGGTTGTGATGAATTACTGGACATGCTCAATGAATTATCAACACAAGATGAATGGTCCTATAGAACATGAATGATAGGAATCTCAATCAATGACTCTACATAATGAATCATTGAAGGAAAAGGTACATCAACTGTCTCTGATGGAGAAGAAGGAGCATCTAAAGAACCCTCACCATCCTCATCTAAAGATTCAAAGTATTCCAACACTTCAAACTCCTATATAGTAGCATGATCATAGGGTATCCTATTTGAAAAATGAAGAGGCACAAGACAACTTGAAACAGGATCATCTGAGAATCATTAAGTATTAGGATCTCCATGTATTTCCCAAATTTTAATCCAAAGAGTATATGGACACTCAAATTGATCAATAGCATCTAAAGTGGCATCATCACTATGCATTGTAATAACTCATAGGACATGATCCCTTTTGCAATTCCATGCAAACTTCTTACTATCAGTACTAGGAACGGGAACAAGATTATATAGGTATGGAAAAAGATGAAACCATCTCAAGTTCTTCAATATACCATCTTTCCATTGTGTATAGTTCCCCCTTTCCAACATAATCACAGCAGGATGCAATGAAAACCCCATAATCAACTAGGACAAAACTTTAAAAATACAAAGACAATAACCTTCAACAAATAGAAACTCCAAAATACTGCAAATGAAGCGAGACCAATATCAAACTTCAATAAATTAAAAGCACCAAAAAACAAATAAATATGAGAGAAATTCCTCAACCACTGAAAAGGTGATGAAAATACCTTTCCATTGATATGTGGTTTGTGAAAATCAGCCTCCATTTGCAAAAGATATGCAAAAAATGGAAAAAAGAAGGCCTATAGAGGCACTTTCGAAATCTTCTAGAGCTCTTGATCACACCATATGACCACATAATGCATACGGAATAAAAAATGAGCCTCCTAGTCCAAGTGGACTCCAAATCGCCAAGTCAGGCCTTACTAAGTCATGCCACCAAGCAGCCAATCACCCAAGCAATGTAACCTCTTGTGAGATTTTTCTCACAACAATGAAAGGGACTACAAAGCTTTTTAAACAACAAAAAATCATCTACCATTTCCAATGTTGGATAATGTTTCCCTCAAAAAAACTTCAAAAGAACCTCAGGCCCACACACTTCCTTGCGTAACATGAAACCCTAAATACATATTTGAAAACTTTATAAATGTATAAAGTTTGATTAAAATGCATGGTATCCAAATTCCGCTTCAAAAAAAAAGCATGTTGAAAATGTCTGCCTGTGCGGATTGAAATCACGCCTCCAAAAAAAAAAGGAGAAATATGCACCCAAGGGGTCTCCACAGAGTTCAAGATCACACCTTCAATCAAGGATCGATCCTTCGAAATTGCTAATCAAATTCTCCCAAGCAAGAATCGGTGCCCTCTTGATCTAGAGGATTTTCATCAAATTTTGAAATTCTCCATTTTCTCAAGTTTTGGTATAATTAGAAAGTGCTTGAGATCTTGACTCCAACACAACTCAAACGGAATCAATTGGAGTCCCAGAGCTCAAGATATATATGGTCAAACTTCTAGTCAACTCTCAGAACAAGGCCAGAAAAAAAGGTAAAAAAATAAAAGTCATCAAAACCAATCAAAGTCAGCACCATAGTGTAGTGCTAGTCATCACAATTTTGATAGAGTTCATTTCACAGAAAACAAAGTTTGTATGGCGAAGTTATGGAAGGTCAAAGATTGGGTCAAAGTTGCAATGAAGATGTTAGTGCCCAGTTAGCACCCAATCAACTCCTAACACCCGGTGACATATCACCCCTCCACATGGCATGTCATTATTGGCACAAATGGCAATTATTATTTTTAAATAAATTAATTAAATAAATAAATAAAATGATAATAAATAAAAATAATAATAAAACATTTAAGATGCCCCCCCATCCATGGGGGGTGGGCCACATTAAGTGGGGCGCCACCCATGGTATGGGGGCAACCCTCTTTAAATATAACGCATCCCCTTTTAAAAGGAGGGGATAAAGAGGAGGGGAGTGTGGTGGGACAACCACCCCCCATTCTCTCTAAAACTTAAATGATTTTTGCCATAAAATGCCTTAAAATAAGGCTATTTCATAATTTTTTAAACCATGGAAATTTTATACCCATCTATTCGGGAATATTAGGAATATTATTCCTAAATTAAGGAGCCTATTCAAACTACATCCCCAAATTAATAGGGAATAAACCCCTTTGTAACCATTCAAATGGAAAAATAAATTATCTTGAGGGGATATTATCCTTCTGGGAATCATAAGAAGGGGATATTATTGAAATTTTCTCTAAGGGAGATTGGGTAGTTAATTGGTTTTACACCATTTTTTGCAAAAAATGGTAATATAAAAAGGGGTAGAATTGGGGTGTGAAGGCAAGTGGTTTTGGAAGTATTTTGTGAGTGTGAGAGATTGTTTCCTTGGAGAAATTATTGTATTTTCATGCTTTTGGAGAAGCTTGTTTCCATGGAATTTGGAAGTGCATTTGTAAATTTCTTTGTAAACCAAGGGGAGGTTCTGCCAATGAATGTAACCGAATTTCTAGAGGAATAATTGGATCGGTCCACTCATTGGAGAGGGGCCCGGAGACGTAGTTATTCTAAATGATGAACTCCGTTATGAATCTTTGTTTGCACTCTCTTTATCTCTCATTTTTTTCTTTCTTTAATTACTTTGTAATTTTGTTATTTAAATTTCATTTGTGTGTTTAATTATAATTAAGCACTTTTGGTTTGTAATTGTTAACGTAAGCATTCAAAGTAGTTTTCATAGATCCTTAAATTAGATCAAATTGGTATAAGAGTTGTGTTTTGATTAGTATTGCAAATTTGAATGCTTACACGCTCGAAGCTTCAACAAGGCAAAGGAAAACTTGAAGAATACAATCTTGAGATCAACAAATGAAGGACTTCACCAACAATGGACGAAACTAAAGCTAGGAAAAGCACCAAGAAAGAGCTTGATGATAATTGTGGTGAATTAAATGCTGAAAAGTTAGATGATTGGATCCAACAGGTAGAAGTCTATTGTAGGATTCAAGCCCTAATAGAAGATGCTTCTATGATCCAGTTAGCCACTCTCTGGTTGGGAGGTACAACTCTCACCTAGTGGGAGAGTAGGACTTGGAAGGAAATTGCTCACCATGGTAAGATCAATATGACTTGGATGGAATTTATTGCTGCCATTAAAAAATAGTTTTATCCTTTAGGTTATATGCAACAATTAACTATGAATTAGCAAACCTTTAGGCAAGGTAAGGGTCAGTTTGTCCAAGATTACACTCATGAGTTTATAAAACGGGCTATTTCTTTGAATGTTCCATTATATACTCAAGATACATTACTCAAGTAAATAGGTGGTTTGCATTCTTACCTAAGACATACTATTCTAATGTTGAGTCCTAATAATTTAGATGAAGTGTCAGTCCAAGCCACTCATTTAGAGTCAAGGGGTAAGAAAACTTTCAATGATAATTTCTCAAAGAAACCATCTAAGTCTGAGGGGAAACCTAAGGGTAAATATAAAGGAAAAGGAAAAAAGACAGCCACAATAAAGAAAGAGGGTGAAAAACCCACTTGTTCTCATTGTAAGAAAGAAGGACATGAAGATTCTAAGTGCTGGAAACTACATCCAGAACTTAGGCTAAAGAGGCACGGTGGAAACAAAGGGAAGCAGAAGACAACTGTTGTAACACAACAAGATCTTGGATTTGATTCCAAGGACGAGACAAAGATAACCACCACTGGGATTCAAGGTAAAAACAAAGATGTATCTCTTGCATCTGAATCAAGTATTTTTGCAAGTACAAGTAAGAAACGTAAAGTACAGATAAGCAAAGGAATGAAGTTTTTCATATTCGTGTGATAACTAAACACACTATGGTTGATACTTTATTCGACATGGGTTCACAAGTTAATCTCATATCTGAAGAAGTTGTTAAAAAGCTAAATCTAACTACAACTCCTCATCTAAATCCATACCCTTTGGGATGGGTTTGTAATGATGCATAGTTACAAGTCACAAAACAACATAAGCTTAGTTTTGTAATCACTGCAAACTTTAAAGATGAGGTTGTAGTGAATTTTGTACCTTTAGATATTTGTGGACTTGTTTTAGGAATTCCATATTTGTACAACCGTAAATCTATCTTCTCTAGGGAGGAAAACAAGTATCACCTATTTAAGGATGGGATTGATATATTGTATGTGCACACAAAGTCAAAACTAGTCTTGCATTAGTTAATGTTGGTCAAATGAAAAGATTAGTGAACTCGAGTAAAAAATATTGTTTTAATGATTGTTAAGGCCAAAGAAGATGAAACATCTGAGGTGTTTAAAGGAAGTGATCCCAAACATAAGGTTGAATTGGTCAAAGTTGTGCATCCACTTATGATGACTTGTTTTAGGAACCAAAAGGATTTCCTCCTAAAAGAGATATTCAACATGAAATTCAATTGCAGCAGGATGCACCACTACCTAATATTGGCATGTACCATTTGTCTATCATGCAAAATGAAGAAATCAAAAATCAGGTTCAAGAGCTCATCGACAGAGGAGTGATTTGTCCAAGCACATCACCTTGTGGTTCTCTGATCATTTTGGTTCCAAGGAAAGATGGAACATGGAGGATGTGCATCGACTTTAGGGCACTAAACAAAATCACCATCAAAAATAGGTATCCACTTCCTAGAATTGATGACTTTCTTGATCAACTTAAGCATACAATTTATTTCTCAAAATTAGATTTGTGAAGTGGTTATCATTAGATTAGAATTGCAGAGGATGATATTTGGAAAACTCCTTTCAAGACAAAACAGGGACTTTATGAATGGATGGTTATGCCCCTCAGTGTTACCAATGCACCCACCACATTCATGCGAGTCATGAATGACATCTTTCATCCTTACATTGATTATTTTGTTATTGTATATCTTGATGATATCCTAGTTTTTAGCAGGTCTTGGGAAGACCATGTAAGTCATGTTAAAAAAGTTTTTGATGTACTAAGAAAAGAAAAAATCTATGTAAAGATGTCTAAATGTGAGTTTGCAAAGACATCTCTTGTGTACTTAGGTTATATCGTAGGGAATGATCAATTGAAAGTCAACCCTATGAAGGTTGAGGCAATTGTAAACTGGCCTAGGCCAAGTACTGTAACCAAAGTCAGGAGTTTTTTGGGTGTTGTCAAGTACTGGAGGAAGTTTATTGCAAACTTCTCCTTCATCACATCACGGTTGCATGCATTAACAAGTACAAAGATAACTTTTCAGTGGGGAGGACCACAACATAAGGCCTTTGACACACTGAAGGAAAAGTTAAGCAACTGTGCACTAGTCCTAGCTCTACCAAATTTGCACCAGCCATTTGAGATTGAAATAGATGTGAGTGGATTCGCCATGGGAGCAGTATTGACACAAGGAGGTAAGTCGATCTGTTACCACTCTGAAACTTTTTTTGGTGCAGTAAGTAATTATCCAACTTACAATAAAGAACTTTATGCTTTAGTACAAAGTGTTAAGAAATGGAAACATTATATAATGGGCAAGGAAATAGTAATCCATACCGATCATCAGCCATTGTAATATCTGCATTCACAAACTAAGTTGTAGAAAAGTAGGCATTTTTGGTGTATGGGATTTTTACAACAGTTTCACTTAGTCATTAAGTATAAGAAAGGAGCCCATAAAAAAGTAGCAGATATGCTTTCTATACCTCCAGTTTCTAATGCTTTGATAATCCTTAAAAATAGTTCTATGATGCATGCAAGTTTTGAAGAACAATATGCTACTAATGAAAATCTTAAGGATATGTATGCAGCTCTAATCCAAGGCAAAAAAGTAGAAGAAAAGGATTACAATGTGCACAATAAACTCTTGTATCACTTAGGAAAACTATGCATTCCAAAGAATGAACAAGCACATGTAATCAGAGAGGCACACACATCGCTAATTGCAGGACATTTTGGGGTTATTAAAACTTTGGCACAGCTATAGAAATATTGCTACTGGCCTCGAATGCAATAAATTGTAACAAAATATATTAAGGGGTGTGTGATCTATGCAACTAGAAAACCAAGTAATAGGAAATTGGGGTTGTACACACCTTTACCTATATCGTCTCGTCCATGGGAAAGTGTATCTATGGATTTTTTCGGGGGGCTACCTATGTCTAGGAAAGGGCATGACTATTTGTATGTAGTAGTTGATTAGTTCAACAAGATGTGTATTCTTATGCCATGTAAAAAGCAAGTCACTATTGAGCTGACAGCTCATATGTATTTTCAGTTTGTATGGGTTCACTTTGGCTTACCCACTTCCACTGTATCGGATCGAGATTCTTGATTCCTTGGGGAGTTTTGGTCAATCTTATGGGGACTTATGGATACTAAACTAAAGAAGAGTACAACCTTCCATTCATAGACCGATGGAAAGACAGAGGTAGTCATCAAGACAATCGTACATCTACTCAAAGGATATTGTAGAAAGCATCCTAAGTTGTGGGATGAAATTCTTCATTATGTGCAACATGCCTACAACCATGCAGCCCATTCTTCTACAAAGAGGTCTCCTTTTGAGACTTGCTTCAGTTATTTTCCAAAGACACCAATGGACTTCGCTTTTGGAACAAATGATCTTGACGATGGACTTCATTTTTTCCTTGATGCTTGTCATCTAGAAGGTCCAAGCAGTTCATTAGGGCATAGAAGCACAATTGGAAAAGAGTCAAGAAAAGTACAAGGCTCGTCATGACAAGCATCGTAGCAATCATCATTTCCAAGTTGGAGACAGAGTTTGGTTACACATAAGCAAGGAAAGAATGCAAGGTGAAGGAAGGAAGCTCAAGACGATTAGATATGGTCCATTCGAAATTATGGAAAAGATTGGCACAAATGCCTTCCGCCTTAATCTTCCTCCATACATGCAGATTTACTCGGTAGTCAACGTTGAGAACTTGAAGTTGTACAAACCTCCGATGGTACTAGACAAGGAGGCTGAAGTGCAAGTTCCATCAGTTGATGACCTTTCACTAGAGTACATGTCAGAGTTGCCTGAAGACGTCATCCTTGACAAGAACACCAGGACTTCATGAAGAGGAGCAGTTGAATACCTCTGAGTGGGGCTAAAAGGGATGCATCCAAGCAAGGAAAAGTGGATGGAGATTGGTAAAGTGAGGAACTTTACCTTCACTTACTTTCCGAGTAACCAGCTTTCGTAGGTCCAAAATCTCTCCAGTGGGGAGGACTGATCCAAAGGATTTTTGTCAAATTTTGAAATTCTCCATTTTTTCAAGTTTTGGTATCATTAGAAAGTGCTCAAGATCTTGACTCCAATGCAACTCGAACGGAGTCAATCGGAGTCTCAAAGCTAAAGATATATATGGTCAAACTTCTAGTCAACTCTCAAAACCAAGCTAAAAAAAGGGAAAAAAAAACAAAGTCATCAAAACTAGTCAAAGTCAGCACCATAGTGTAGTGCTCGTCATCACGATTTCGACAGAGTTTGTTTCATGGAAAATGGAGTCCGTATGGTGAAGTTATGGAGGTCAAAGATTGGGTCAAAGTTCCAATGATGATGTTAGTGCCCAGTCAGCTCCTGACAACTGGTGACATATCACCCCTCCACACGGCAAGCCATTATTGGCACAAGTGGCAATTATTATTTTTAAATAAAAATAATAATAAAGCATTTAAGATGGGCCCCACCCATCCATGGGGGGCAACCCTCTTTAAATATAACACACCCCCTTTTAAAAGGAGGAGATAAAGAGGAGGGGAGTGTGGTGGGACCACCACCCCCCATTCTCTCTAAAACTTAAATGATTTTTGCCATAAAATGCCTTAAAATAAGGCTATTTCATAAATTTTTAAACCATGGAAATTTTATACCCATCTATTCAGGAATATTAGGAATATTATTCCTAAATTAAGGAACCTGTTCAAACTGCATCCCCAAATTAATAGGGAATAAATACCTTTGTAACCTTTCAAATGGAAAAAGAAATTATCTTGAGGAGATATTATCCTTCTGAGAATCATGTAAGAAGGGGATATTATTGGAATTTTCTCTATGTAAGGGAGATTGGGTAGTTAATTGGTTTTACACCAATTTTGGCAAAAAAATGTAATATAAAAAGGGGTAGAATTGGGGTGAGAAGGAAAGTGATTTTGGAAGAATTTTGCAAGTGTGAGAGATTGTTTCCTTGGAGAAATTATTGTATTTTCATGCTTTTGGAGAAGCTTGTTTCCACGCACTTTGGAAGTGCATTTGTAAATTTCTTTGTAAACCAAGGGGAGGTTTTTCCAACGAATGTAATCAAATTTCTGGAGGAATAATTGGATCAATCTACTCATTGGAGAGGGGCCCAGAGACGTAGTCGTTCTAAACGACAAACTCCATTATCAATCTTCGTTTGCACTCTCTTTATCTCTCATTCTATTCTTTCTTTAATTACTTTGTAATTCTGTTATTTAAATTTCATTTGTGTGTTTAATTATAATTAAGCACTTTTGGTTTGTAATTGTTAACGTAAGAATTTGAAACAATTATCATAGATCCTTAAATCATATCACCTCTCAGCATTCAAATCAGGCCTTTCAAATGATTTAGGAATTGGAACGCCTGCTATGAAGAATTCACGCCCTTGGAGTTGACTCGTGCCTAGAAAAATTCATGTTTCCCCTCCAAAGGCTAAAATGCATCCTACAAATGATTTGGGAATTGGAATGCCTCTCTTTAGACTGTTAGGCTTTGACTAGAAATGCCCCTCTTCAAAAAGGAGAATAACAACTTTCAAATGCAAAAAATTTGAACCTCCAATGGAAGAATCGCCCCTTCAAAAGGCAATCATATCTCTCCAAAAGAATCTTGTTTGGGGTTTTCACATCACGCCCCCACTAAAGACGTGCCTCTCAAATAGAAAATTGTGGCTTCAACAATGTTTCCTTCGCTATTTTTCCAAAGGTGAGTAGCACAACTGGATTTCACGTGGGCCTGTGTGCAGGTCTTCAAATGGCCCGCGGGCTCAAGAATGGTGTGTGGCACCAAAATCTGCTACACAATCACCAAACAAGAGTTGAATGCATGGAGATGGGCACATCAAACTATCCAACGAACTCGCCAAAATAAAATCGTTCAAGACAGATCTTCAAACACCAACAATCGGACTTCAAAATGAAGCCAAAAAACTCATGCCTCTGCTCCACTAGAAAGAACAGTGAAAGTCTAAAGAAAAATCATTCAAACTAAAAAAAATCCTCCAAACTTTAATCACAGTACTCCCAGGTGTAAATCGATAACAACAATAGGAAAATGATTCCAAGAAAATTAAAATAATTGGAAATAAAGTAGAATAGGTAATTTTGAAATTTTAAAAATTTCAAATGTCGAAACATCTGCAGCAAATAATCGATCTCACACTCTAATGAAAACTCTCAGGAAGGATTCACAGATTGAGTGGCTCTGATACCATGATAGAGCAACAAATTCCTAGGAAAACCAATTGCACAGAGAACTTCACAAAAGGCGAGAGAGACATGAGGCCATTTCACCAAATAAGGAGTGAAAATACTAAGATGATTAAATTTGCATAATGTATAGGCTTATAAAGCCGTGAAAAACATAGACGGGTGAAAAACTACCCTACAAGAAAAAAAACACCTGAATAGCCAATGCATAAGTATTCCTAAGTTAAAACTTAAGCCTAAGGTAAATGTAATTTACTCTAACAAATTTAGTCTAACAAATAAGAATCAAACAAGAATCTTACTTTATATCAATAATTCATTTTTGATATGGAAAATGGAATGTAGATAATGATAAAAAAAACAATCACTTCTTACCACACAAACCTTTAATGACCTAATTTTTTATACTTCAAGTGATTGATTGATGGTTGAAGTTGAATGTAGTTACCCAATTATATAGTATAACCTTGTTGCATCCAATATTATTATTGAAAATGGCTTGCAAATGGGTGAGTTTATAGATTTTTGATATGTTAGATGGATGGATGAGATTAGATCTTGTGAGGTGGAGTGTTAGAGTTTATACTCATGTAAAAAAGAATGAGAAGATGATAAGTGACACCATGTGATTGGTGCACTTGATTAGGGTAAGGATTGAGGAGAGATGGAGGGTGTAGATTTGATAAATTCTTAATGAAGGGTGGAGATTAAAAATTTTAATTTTGGAGCCTTGTACACTTAGAGCCATGTGCAATATTGATTTTGATTATTTTAATCAAAGTACCAGAGTAATATACAAATGATTTTGATTATTTTTAGATGAAAAAGTGATCCAATTGGAAGAAGGTATTCACAATATTGAGTACATAATAAAAGGAGAAATGGCTAGAATCAATTCTAAAATAAAAGGACAATGGGATAGCTACAAGAATCAATTCAGAAGATATTATTCTCACAACCAAATGGACAAACCCATAACCCACTCAATCAAAACAGATCATTCAAACAAGTGGATCATGATATATAATGTACTCATTTTGGATCTTAGAATTTATTATAAATATGGATATGTGAGAATGATGAGGAAGAGGAGAAGTAGAAAAAGAATAAGTCAAAGGTTTCTATACCACTAGATATTCAAGTACTTATAGATGTGCACTCAGCAATTTATGAGAATGTACCAAAGGGATTTCCTCCCAAAATAGATCATGATCATGCCATTCAACTATTACTAGGTACTATCGTGCACCATCCATCAAATTTTCCTTGAGGGTACACCCAAATCTTAGAGAAATAGAAGAACACATGTAGTCTCTCTAGTCTAAAGGAGAACAAGAAAAATACATATATTAGGATAAAGTAACAAGTTGATCAACACATAATTTCAATACATAAAGAGTTAAAAAATATTGATGGTAAAGGAAAAATCATTTTTGAACCTAGAGGAATCCTTTAGACACACACTAGGAGGTTACAAACAAGAAAAAAATATAGAGCATTTGATCAAGTAGAATAATTTGGCCATTGAATATATGACATGGGAAGATAACGTTATCCTTCATCAATATCTAAAGTTCATCAATATTGGGAACAGTGTTGTTTTTAAGGGGAGAGGCATGCTACACACTTAACCTATAGTGTGTGTGAGGATATATATAATTGAATTATGGCTAGCATAACCCTTAATTAAGTTGTATGATATATAGGTGGTTAGATTAGCATAGGTGACATCGATGATACAAGTATGGTATATACAAGAGGTAGAGGTTAACTAATTATCATTATGTTGTGTATTGTATTCTAATTAAAGACTACTGAAGATAGTCCCTTTGAAGTGGTCTACTTTTGGAGGTTTCCCCCTCAAAGTGGATTATTATTATCAAGTATTTGCAACATATTTATTATTATATTTTCTCTTGTGCAAGTTAGTTCATTACACAAATAGAGGAAAAAATTAAAGCATTGAAAAATAGATTCTTGACATTTGATGAAATATTACTACAAAAAAAATAAAGTTAAAACACCCACACATTTATTTTTGTTTATTTTTTGTATTTATTTACCCTTTATGATAACATTTGACCCTGACTTCATTATCTAAGCTAATTACTACTTCAATGATTGTATTTATTTATTTAATTTAAACTAATTAATTAGTATATGATAAAACTCTTACAAATATAATACTTTGGTAATTATATTATTAATATTTATCAATATTATAGCATAAGTACTAATATATTATTAATTATTAATTAGTCATTGAGAATAGAGGATTGGCTACTTCCAAACATATAACTTTATATTGACAATGGTTAATTCCTCTATCACTTGGCCACTCACTTTCAATATCACATGACTAGTGAGCACACATCTTACATAAACCAAACTTATTATATTTACCTTGCATCCCATTCCCATTCATTGTATTCTCATATTGATATTATGACTCTCTTGTCCTTTTCAAGGATTTGAATCATGATGAATGGCGTAATCAAGAACATGCAATCACCATCACCTCACCACCACCAATTGTACTCAACCAATTGAATTACCGCCCTATTTTTATTTTTTTCCCTTCGAATTAAAAAAATTAGAACCAATAGGCTTTGGACGAGAAATAAATGAGCACACATAAGTCCAAGATATTAACGTGCGTGGATGCTGGATAGCCAAGAGAAGATATTTCCGTAAGATATTTTGACAATCAAGGAACCCATTTTAAGCACCGGATCTAATCTTGATCTAACCCTGAAGTTTAGATGAAGATATTTAAGAATGGCAGGGATTTTTTTGGTAAAATCTTGGGTTTTTTGGCAAATATTATTCCACTTGTGGAGTTTTTACGGGCCTTCCGTTACTTCAGATTGCTTGTTTTACTTTTGCATTTTCATTGGCTGAAAATAGTATCTGAAAATAGTATCTGATTTACAAGGCAATTGGTAAGATATTATTGAGCTTTTGGGATTTTGGTACATTAAATATCTAAGACTGCTGAATGGCCCAAAATAAAGATAAAAGATTCGATAGTGTAGAACTGTCTACAGAACTTGAGAAGTTTTGGGTGTTATAAACTGTTTATAAAGAGATCATGTCTGAGACTGAAGAGTGTTTATTTGATCATTCAAGCTGTGACTCGCTCAGATCCCTGATATGCGTAGGGAACGCTCAAACCATGACAGAGAATAGTGAGCAAACAGAGATTCACCTGCAACATGCCAACCTGGTAAGATTAAAGACTAAAGTTTTTATTGTACTGGTTTCTGCATCTTATCTATATTTTTACAGAGTTGACGTTTTATATAGTTGTAATTGTTTTGCTTCGTCTCATAGATTAGTGTTCAGTTAATTTAAATTAACAGTTGGTATATTTTTACAGTGGTTGGAGGATCCCACATCATCGGAATCATCATGGACCAATGAAAAACATAGCTTGTATCTTAATTCCATGGAGGACGCCTTTGTCTCAAGTCTTTATCAGAAAGGCGATTATACATATCCCTGTAAAAGATGGCAAACAGATAGAGGAGAAATAGCCTCTGTATTTAGCCTGGATTTGAACGAGGTATGCATTTTGAGCATTATTATGTGCCCTATGCTTGCACCATTTTTTCTTCTTCTTTGATTGAATAAGGGAATTGGTATGATTTTGGATCTGAACATAAGATTGTTCTAAGAGAGATTGGTTGTGGGTGCATAGGAAGTTGAATCTGGGTTTTCCAATGGTCAAGTACCGTTTGGATTTCCTGAGGAGAGCCAAAGTGAAAGTGAACCAGAAAAGCCCACCATCTATCGTGATGTTCAAAACCACTCAAAAAAGTGTAGATTGAAGAAGATATGCGACAGTAATGGTTAGTTCTTTACCCTTGAACAGATGGTTATGTCGAGAGATTGGTGGATCTCAGTTGATGTTTTTTTATGGGTATTCACCAATTTTTTGATTTATATGCTGTACATCAATGCCTATCTTGCTGACATGAATGCCTGACAGGGAAAAGAAACAAGAGGAAATTACAACATGGAGTCGCATATCCAGACAGGGAAATAACAGATGTATTCGAAGAAGTGCAGTCTAAGCATAATGATGAAAACTTCAGCGCAAGCAACTTCTATGCAGGGGAAGATCGGTTGGCACATAATAGAACTGTTTCAGAAACTTTAGTGAAAGCTTCAGTAACAACCAGGAGGATCAGGTATGGTTTAGATCAAAATTATTTTATGTTTATTCAGACTGTTGAAAATATTCATACAAATTCTAACTGAGCAAACTGCGTTTTCAGGTCATTCCATCCATCGACAAGACATCTCCCAAGGAAGATGGCATGCCATGATAACAATATTTAGTCCGCGGGTTGGAAGGCCGACAAAATATCTCCAGTTTCATGTCTTGACATTGTATTGGACAAGTTGGGGATTTTTATAACCAGTCAACTAATTGAATGTGATGTCTAATAGTAATTGATCTGCCATTTCTGAATAATGGCTTTTAAAATGCTCTTTGTTGGGAAAATGCAACATCTTGTTCAAAAATATCAATGGAACTTATTTTATTTATTTAATTTAATAGTAAAATTATTTTATTTGTTATATATATGAAAACATAAATTTTATATGTTGTTTATTTCTAAAATATTAATATTTATGGCTGTCAAATTTAAAAGAAAAGAGAGTTTTTCTTGTGTCATTATATTCCAGTCCTCCTTATCATTATAGAATGTCTTTTGGTATTAATAAAAATTCAGTTACATTTTAAAGTTGTAACCATCCTATTCAAATACATTTTTGGCCAATGTATTTGATTTCTAAGGAATAGTGCATATTAGCCCTTGTACTTGTAGGAGGTGTAAGTAATGTGTCAATAAAAAATTGAAGTTAATATCTAAATTTATTGGTTTTTTAGTTGTATTATTTTTATTAAAAATAATAACTTGTCAATTTTTTTGTTAGTATAATTTTTAATTTTGATTTCAACAATTTTTTAATAGAAAAAGATGTCTCAACTTCTTATACTTGTTATATATAAAAGCAAAGCAATATTTATGATATGTTAGAATATAAATTTATATCATTTATTTATAAATTATGGTAAGTCTCCTCCTCTTATTTTGAATAGTTGTGTAGATATTGTTAAGAATATTACATAATTATTTGTTTGAACCTAGTCATGTATCCCATGTGATAGACCTTTGTTAGTTTTAGGCTATTTATTTTTCATCCCGTAACTATCTATCTTAATGGAGTTGTTATAGAAGGTTCCATATAATATATAGGACATGAAAATCATATAAATAAGCAATATGTATTGAATAAAATATAAAATAGAAGTATTATTTTGTGTGCAAATTTTTTTATTTTGTTGGCCCCAATCTCTAATATGGTATCAAAGAAACATTTGTTCTGGGGTGTAACAGGACGATGGACGGACGGGAGAAGCGGGAGCATGGGTGGGAAAAGTAGGATTTTGAATCTTCGAGCATTGGAGTAGCTCGTGGAGTTGCAGGCTCTAAGGATTCGCATGCGAAATCGGCGCAAGTTCTAAGTAGAAAGCAAGGTAAGGAGGATTCAAAAGAAAATGACCCCGAAAGAAATATTCTGGTGGACCTGGGGGTAAAGGCTATCCTGGATGCTAATCCTATTGGGAATAACAAAGGACATGAGGGTGAAAAGAACAATGTCGTGGTGGGGGCCGTTGGTGGGGAAAGGGCTAAACCTAAACCATGGTCTTCTTTGTTTGGAGTTAAACCTAATGGTAAATTAGCGTCACCCCTAGTTTGCAACATTTTTGACTCGGAAAGAGGTAAGTTTTCCATCTATATTCCTAATTCAATTATTGATCATAATATTTCTCTTATGGAAAGTACATTGGTAGGAAATTTTATGGGCCCTAGACCAAATATTGAAGTTGTCAGGACATTTGTCAAAAACAAGTGGAGAACCAATGAAAATTTTTCTATAGCAACACTTCCTAAAGGATTCTTTGCTTTTGATTTTTCCTATAAGGAAGATATTTTGGTTGTGAGAAGTGGCAGTCCTTGAGTTGTAGGAAAATCTTCCTTGGCTCTCAAGAAATGGACTTCTGATCTAGATCTTTCTAACTCCATTTTTGAGAAAATTCCAGTCTAGGTCAAACTGCCTTCCTTTTGAATATTTGAATGAGGATGTCTTCAGCGGCCTCACTAACTCTTTTGGGGAGCTTTTGTCAATAGATCCAATGACTATGGCTAGGAAAAGGCTTGTGTTTGCTAGAATCTATGTGGGGGTATCCTAGAATGCTGACCTCCCTTCGTCTATTGATATTCAATCAAAGTTGGGTACTTGGACTCAAACTATTGAGTTTGAATCAATCCCTTTTGCTTGCTTTAAGTGTAGGATAATTGGGCACTTCCCACTCAATGCTAGCAAGGATATAGAGAAACCCCAGCCTAAACCAAAGAATTTCTAGAAAAAGAATCCTGAAGGGGATGGAAAAGAGATCAAAGGTATTTCCAACCGAGAGTTGGAGAGCAAGTAGTCTGATGATCTTGTGATATCCCCAGAGATTTAGATAGAATTGGGCCTCTAGGAGCCTCAAAGAGAAAAACCAGAGATCGAATATGGAGGGAAGGTTGATGGAGAGATGGACATGGATGATAGTGGGATTGTCATGGTGAATCAGGAACCCCCTCTTAATAATCTAGAGGAATTTTTGGCTAGAATGGAGGCCAGAGAAATAGGCTTGGATGACATCCCTATTCAGGGCCTGTCTCTAAATATTGGGATCCCTTTATCCCCCTCTGCTTCTGGACGAAATTTCCCTTCTAACCGAGAGTCATTTCAAAATCTGGAAATTGTTAACTCTCAGGAAGTTGTCAAGGACACCTTTGAGGACTTGAGTCAAACTCAGGAGTTCTCAAGTGAGAATTTGACCCAGTAAAGTAACGGGCTGATGAACACCCTCCCCTTGGATCAAGGGGGGATTTCAGATAAGGACTAGGAGTCAGGAAAAGAGGTGGATAGCCAAGAAGAAATAGACAAAGATGATACCAACTCTCACACTAGGAAAAAGAAGAAGAAAAAAAAACAACAAAATACTCCAAGTGGAGTCTCTACTAGAACTAGAGCCAAGGCAAACTATGGAGCCACAAAGAGCAACCAAGGAAGAAAATTAGAAAAATGGCTAAGAGAGCATGGTAGCTTTCAGGATATTGCAGATGGTGTTCAGATGACCATTCTTGAGATATGTAAACTCCAATCTCCTGATAAGAAATGAAGATTATGTCATGGAATATAAGGGGGTTAAATAGCCTCCATAAGCAGGATGTGTTGCACAATTTTGTGAGGGATCATAAACCTAAAATTTTACTTGTCCAAGAAATCAAAATGCCTAAAGAAAAAGTGGACAAGATTAAGATGTTTAAGTTTTGTGGAGTCCATGGTAATAGTTCAAAAGGAGCCTCAAGGGGAATTGCCACTTTCTAGAATCAGAGTTTCATTAAAGGGGAACCTTTGTTTATGAGCTCAAATCATGTTGTGACCATATTTACCCATATCAGAGATAATTTTAGCTGGATTGTGTCAAATATTTATTCTCCCAATGGGAAAGGAGCTAGAAAGTCCTTTTGGCTTGAGTTGGCTGCCTTCTGTAGGATATTCAATAATGATTTATGGGTTGTAATGGGAGATTGCAATACCCCTCTTCAGGAAAGTGAGAAGTTTGGAGGATCCCAGGTTAATCTAGAAAGTAGAAGAAACCTTTTGGACTTAATTAATAATCAGGCACTGATCGATCTGGATCTGCAAGGAGTTTCCTTTACTTGGTCGAATTATAGATCTGGTAAGGACCCGATTCAAGTTAGATTGGACAAAACATTAATTATTGATCATTGGCTTATAAATTACTTATGCTCTTTAAAGGCTCTCTCTAGGGTGGGTTCAGATCATTTTCCGATTAGTTTTGTGGCAGACCCTATAATGGCCAAGAGGAATTCTCCTTTTAGATTCAAACGTATGTGGATTTCCCATCCTTCGCTTTTTGATGAGGTGAGGAATTGATGGAATATCATGGTCTCTAGGACTGCTATGTTTAGGGTGGCAAAGAAATTGAGGGAAGTCAAATTTGAAATTAGAAGATGGAACAAAGAAAATTTTGGTAATATCTTTGGCATCAAGTCTAAGCTTCAACTTGAGTTGATGGAAATTCAAGATGAAATACAGTGGAAAGGATACATTGCAGATAATAGAGTGAAAGAAAATGAATTGCTTGTGAACATGCATGATATAATAGCTAAAGAGGAGGATTTTTGGAGGCAGAGATCTAGGGCTCTATGGCTCTCTGCTGGAGACAAAAACACTAGATATTTTCACGTGACTGCTTCTAAACATAGCCTGGCTACTAATAGAATCTCTCTCATTGATTACAATGGAAGCCGTTTCGAGGCAGATGAAGATATTAGAAGACAAGCTGTCTTTTTTTTTAGTAATCTCCTTTCAACGAATGTTGAAGTTAATAAAGAAGAGAAAGATTACCTTTTAGAAGCTATACCTAAACTCATTAGGGAAGAAGATAATATAATGCTTGTTGTTATTCCTTCCAGGGAAGAAATTAAAAAAGTGGTCTTTTCTTTTGAAGTGAACAAGGCCCCAGGCCCCGATGGGTTTCCTATGTTCTTCTTTCAGTGGTTCTGGGAGATTGTTGAAGATGATGTGGTGAATGCAGTTAAAGAGTTCTATGGCTCAAGGAATCTCCTTAAGGAACTTAATGCTACCTTTCTAGTTCTAATTCCCAAACAACTAGGAGCTACGAAGTTTGAAGCTTTTAGGCATATAAGTCTCTGTAACTCTTTCTATAAAATTATCTCAAAGGTCCTAACTTCAAGTTACTCGTTATTCTACCCTCTTTGATTTCCCCCCAGCAGAATGGATTTGTTCCAAGAAGGAATATCCTTGATCCTATAGTTACTATCCATGAGAATATCCACTCCCTTGTGGAATCTAAAACTAAAGGCTTTCTCCTAAAATTGGACATTTCGAAAGCTTATGATTGAGTGGAATGGGACTTTTTACTCAAAATCATGAGAATGTTTGGCTTCAGTAATAGAGTCCTCCAGTTGGTTGGTCAACTCATTTCTACTACGCCCATCTCTGTTATGGTTAATGGGTCTCCCTTGCATTTCTTTAAGAACTCTAGAGGTTTAAGACATGGTGATCCAATCTCCCCTATTCTTTTCACCATAATAGTGGAATGTCTTGGGAGAAACTTGAAAAGATTGGTTGATCGGGGCTCTTTAGAGGGGCTAAGGCCCTCTTCCTGTAACCTGATATGTTCTCACCAATAGTTTGTTGATGACACCATGTTAATGGGGAGATCTACTGTGGCTAAAGCTAGGAATCTGAGAAAAATATTGGATGAGTATGAGAGGGCTTCTGGTCAAATGGTAAACAGACAACAAAGCTCTATCTTCTTCTTCAACACCCCTGAACCCAGACAGAACAAGATTGCTAGAATTCTTCGGTGTAGAGTGGAGTCCTTACCCTCTATTTATCTTAGCTTTCCATTGTGCCTTAAACTTCCTAACTCCTTTTGGAGTTCATTGGTGGATAGGTTCAACAAAAAGCTCGTTGGATGGAAAGGTGCTCTTCTCAGTCAAGCAGGTAAAATCCAGCTCCTTAAAGCTACTCTTTAGAATTTCCTATATATGCATTAAGTCTTTTTATTATCCCTGCCAAATATGCGGAAGCTATTGAAAAAATCCAAAAACGGTTTCTTTGGTCAAGTGTTGAAGAAAGAAAAAGATTGCCCCTCATAGGTTGGGACTTTGTTTGTAGACCTAAAAGGGGGGGTGGTCTGGGTCTAAGAAAGATTAGAATCATGAATAGGACACTCCTTTCTAAGCAAATCTGGAGAGCTTTCTCATCTAATGGAGAATGGATAAGGGTATGTGTAGGACCATGATGGGCCAAAAAGTGGCAATATGATGGGTATGTGGCTAACGACTTTTTTTTAACGCAAAATTGATGAAATGAAAAGGATTTTTAAATGAGATTCTCAGCTTTCCACCAATATAAATTATGCTTTACTTTGAATTTAATAAGTAATTATTATTCATTTTCTATTTGAATTACGACTAAATTCCTAATTGATAGGCTGATTAAAAAACATCTATAGCTTTCAAATGGTATGATATTTTTGAATCCAAAACATGCGTCACATTCTATGCTTTTGCATAATATAGGATTAAAAAAGAAAAATTGAATTTCATGAAGTTTTGACCAAGTTAAGGTGGACATACGAGTTTTAATATTTTTTAAAAGTTGTAATAAAAAATTCATTATTAATTATTTACTTGGAAAAAAATTACAAAAAAATATGCATCACATCAGGACATGAGTCCTCTACTTATATCTAAAATCTTATAAAAAAATATTATCATTTTATTGTGGTTAGGGTGGTCAGATAGACACCTACTTATGTTTTCCCTGAAATTTAAGTACTACTGCATTGAAATTTCAAATTTTCACCAAAATATATATATATATATATATTTGAACAAACCTAGTAGTTTGAAAACTACATTCAATTTTCTATAGATTCTATTCTTACATATTTTTGAAATAATATAGATAACTTATTCAAATTTTTATGTCAAGTTGCCTAACTCTATTTTTTTGAATTTTTTGCCACTTAAGGGCCTATTTTTTCCATTATGATCCCACACATACCCATAAACATTTTAAGAAATAAATATATGGCTAATATTGGATCTCTTAAGGCTCTATTGGAAACTCCTAATTTTCCCTGTGGATTGGCTTATTGGAATGATATGATTAGAGGGAGAAAGATTATGGATTTAGGAGTTGGGTGGAGCATAAGAAGTGGGAATCAAGCCAGGTTCTAGGAGGATAGATGGTTATTGAAGGTGCCCCTTATTTCCGATGAAAGGTTTAATAGGTGGGTTGATACCTACAAAGCGACATTCAATACTCTGGTTAAGGACTATTGGAGAAATGGGGATTGGGTGAATTTGCACTAGATTAGCTCGGATCTTGATCGGATTCAATCTTCTTTGATGGTTGTTAGTAGGATGATCTTTTAGTTTGGACTGCTAACCCTTCAGGAAACTACTCTATTTCTTTGGCTGTCTCTTTGTTGTCCCTTTCTCATGCCCCTCCTCCCTTTTGGGCCAAAGCTTGGATAAGACACCTGAATCCCAAAGTTAACATATTTTTTTGGATCCTTCTTCAGAATAAAGTGCTCACAATAGACAATATTTGTTAGCGTGGTTTTCAGATCCCTAACTGATGCTACCTGTGCAAGGAAGATGTAGAAACTTTGAACCATTTATTTCTTCATTGTCCCTATGTTGCAGCTATATGGGGAATATTTTTGGCTCTCTAAAATTTTTCATGGGTTTTCCCTAAGTCTATCGAAGATTTGTTCATTCAGTGGAATACTCCTTTGAACCCTTCTATTCATAGATTGTGGGATTTTACTTTCCCTTACTTAGCTTGGGGTGTGTGGAAGGAACGAAATAATATAATCTTTAGGGAAAAGGAAACCTTGGAGAACTTAGTGTTTGAGAAAACTTTCAAGTTAATTGTGGAAAACTTCAATATCATTCCCCATCAAGAGAATATGAAGGAAGTTGTGGTCTGTTCTCCCTATAACGTTAAGATGGCTAAGGAATGGAACATCAAAAGTGATGTGTCAAAGGCCTCAAAACCAGCTAAAAAGGACTGCGAAGGGGTGTGTTGGAGTTATCTGCCGAAAGGTTGTACTAAAGCAAACTTGGATGGTACGACAAAGGGTAACTCAGGTTTGGCTGGAAGTGGGGGAGTGTTAAGGGATTATAATGGTAAGTTTATTGTAGCGGTGGCCATATCCTTAGGTACTCAATCTAATCATGTGGCCAAAGCCATAGGGGCTTTTCAGGTTATTGACCTTCCAATTAGGTTGAATATTAAAAATATTTGGTTAGAGAGAGATTCTAAAAGCATTATTGATTGTATCCTTGGTAAAACCCATCCTTTGTGGTCCATTAAATGTTGGATCGAAGATGCTAAGGCTCTATTATCTAAATTTGAAAAAGTTAGAATTTCTCATGCATTTAGGGAAGCCAATAGTGTTGCCTATTTTTTTGCTAATGAGGGGGCTAAACAAAAAGGGTATAATATGTGGCAGAACCTCATTGAGTTGGGAGCTGACGTACAAGCCTTGATCAAGTGTATGATATCATTCATGGGAAATTTTCCACATTTATCGATGATGAAGGAGAATAAGGCCAAGTACAGAGACATCATTAGATTTGATGGGGCCACAGTTATTAACTCTACTGGATGTAAGAACTGCCACGTCTTGTGGGTGCTTTGGTTCAACTGCTACATTTTGAACTAGAGTATTAGCCCTGCTAGCAATGCTAGTAAGGTGAAAGTGATAATGGGGGGAAGCAAGAAAATAGTGGAGTTGACGAGATTTGAGATGCACAAGAAAAATTCAAAGGTTTGGAGGAAAATTGTGCATGGTGGGCTTCTCCCTTTCATCGAGAAGCTTCACGATCCTGACCCTAAAGCTACTATGTATTTTTTTAAACACTGGAGGAATGGAGAAATTGTTCTCTTTGGCGGGAAGGTCAGTGTGGATTAGAATCTCATCAGGGAGGTTACCAGTCTTTCGACTGAAGGGATGAAGTTTTTCCATGACAGAAATTTTTTTGACGAGGCTATTATTAAGTTTCCCAAAGAAGACAAGGAAAAGAAGGAGCTGATCAAAATTTCCAGTAGTTATTTTGATGCAAATTCAATCAAGGCGATTTGGAGGAAAGTGCTCAGAATTACAATGGAATACATCACTCTGAATGGCAGATTTACCAAGGTTTATGGTTACCATTTTTCCCTCCTCAATCATTTCCGTCATAAGGTAAGGGTTTCATTCCCTCACTATCTATACTACTCTTTGAGTAATAGCATGGAAGATCATATAAAGAATCCTAGAAGGTATCTTGTTTTGCATACCGGCCTCATTCGACTTATTTATGAACATTTTAAAAAAATGTCTGGGTTTGTCTAATCTTGTCTCAACTTCAGCCCCTGAAGACTATGACACTGAAGATAGCATGTTTGAGGAAAAAGATAACCAAGACTCTAATTAGAAAGAGGAAGACCCTCCTTCCCCAAAAAATTTGAGTAAGAAAACCCCACTGAGAAATCCCTTGACTAAAAAAGTGGGCCCTGTGAAAACCCCCATTGGTTCTGCTCAGAAAGAAAATTTAAAGAAAAGGGACCCCCCTGTTAATAAACTAGTCTCCTATTTTGAGGACTCTCCAGAGGATAAAATTGAAGCCCCCAAAGCTAGTGAGGAGTCCTATACCTCTTACCCTGCCACATATAGAGATAATAGACCTAGATTCCCTAGCAATCTTAACCCTAAAGATCACTACTTTAAGCTCGACCGAGATTTTCCTGATGATATTTTAGTTATAGCTAGAAATGGGGCTGTAGATTTTTTTAGGATTATTAGGTGGGTTTTTCATGAGATAAAGGACCTCGGCTTAAAAAAAGGGCTCTTACTAGTAAGCTGGAAGAAATGAAAGCCAATGGCGTGAATCAAAATACTGCTGAGAGTGTGGGTAATGAGGAGAATATTAGGTTATTAGCTGAGAGCCTTCAATGCAAAGATAAGCTCATGAACAAGATGAAGAAGGATTTTGAGCTTAAGTTTAAGGTTCTAGAGGAAGAAATAAGCAAAATCAGGGACACTATGAAAACTATCATGGAGCAAAACCATAGAATGCTAAACATAATGCTATGGTCATGAGCACTGTGGTTAATGAAAGGATAATCTCTGAAAGGTTCTCTGGTGGTGGATCTGGATGTTGATAAGGACAAAAGCAAGATTGAGAAAGCGAGTATCTTGAAGAGGATGAGAGCGCACCTAAAGTGAAAGGTTGATTCACTACCACAAGAGGTTCAGGGTTTGAAAAAAGGCATCCAGGATATGTGCAGCCTTGAAGTTGAGGTTGCTGATACTTTGAAATGTTTAGGTTAGTTTTGGGTGTTTCTATGCTGGTTCCTTTTTCCTATTATGTGCTAGCTTTTGGCTGGTGGTTGCAGTCTTCTCTTGGCTTTTTCTGTTGGGAAACCTTCTTGTTTTTTGGGATCTATAATGCTATTTCTTTATTATTATTGTAAACTTTGTGGTTTCAGGTCCCTGTAAAACCCATTTTTTCCTTTATCAAAAACATTTATTGTGGGGTCATTAAGATATTTTGTTTATAGTTTTGGATCCACCTATGTAGATTTGATCAATTCATTATGAGGTAGAGACACATTAGTTTTCCTATAAATTATATTAATCTGGTGGAAAGCCATGGTAGGGGAAAGCTTTAGAACGTGTGCAAAGGAAAGGGATTCACTAGAAAAGAGTGTGTATGCTCTTTATAGTGTACTTGAATTTGAGTTGAGCATTTGTTACAATGTTGACCAATATTGGTGTAGGAGTGACATTGACTTCTAAGGATATCTGCTATTGAATCTTTTCAACAAATAAAGTAGTTATAATTTTACAATGTCACTTGCAAATCCATCCTTAAGTATTTGGTGAATGTTTGGAGCTTTTCTAGTCATGGGATATGATGGTTAGAGTGTTTATTCTTTTGGTCATAATTTGAATTGAATATATATATACCCTATAATTTATTGACAAGAAACTTGGCATTATACAATTGAATAATTTTGGCATGTGAGTAAAGATCCATGGCCTACTCAAAGTCCTCATCCTCAAAGGCCTTGTTAGCCTTTTTCACTAGATCTTAGGCCATTTTTGATCACTTTCACATTTGATAATTTTATTTGTTAGGACTTAGAAAAGAAAGTGGTAGGTATGTGTGTCATGAACATTAAATATTTTTGTTAGGCGTCAAAAGAGCAACATTCTTATTTAGAAGAATCGTAACATTTTGTGATATTTTATTCACTACTACTATCTATGGAAGTTTATGGAGTCTCCCACCCTGCGATTTTGAATTTACAACCCCTAAATACCTCCTACTCAGTTGCGCCCCTGTTTATGGAATGCAATTTGATTGTGAATCTAAATCCTGATCCTCCCCTCCCAATGGTGGTGCCCACGGGTACTATGTGTGGTGTTTCGGCATCTCTTCCTAAGGCTATGCATTTGAAACCTCCTTCTTCTACGCCCTCGGTTGGTGCAGCTAAGTGTAACATCAGTTCTGAGGGGGTTGTGGGTGTGTATTCCCCTTTCCCTAATGCGGATGCAACTGTGGGTGGGGTTCTAGTTGACTCTTCTAGTGTGAGGGGTTTTTGTCCCTAGCCTTCTTCTTTTGTTGATGTTGTGAAGTCCAAGAGGCTTAGGAAGGGCTCTGTGTATCCTTGTGCAAATTTTTCTCTGGTTGTCTCTCTTGGTAAGGAAGTTGATGAAAATATTTCTTTTTACTCTAAAAATGCTCTCATTTGTAGATTTTTTTGTTTGTGACCTTCCCTCCCTGATCTATATCTTTGGATCACCAACCATTGGTCTCCTCTGGTTGATGGTTTGATGGAGATTTACCCTTTTGCAAGGGGCTTTTTGTTGTGGGTTTCAGCTCTCCTGAAGACAGACAGGCTATTCTTGACTTTGGTTTGAGGATTTGGGACTCTCATCCCCTCTCCATTAGACCTCGGGTTTATTCTTTAAATCCTTTAAATGAACCCTTAGATGTAATGCCTATTTGGGTAAGATTTCCTTATCTTCCCTTATAGTTTTGGTGCTCCTCTACCTATGAGGGCGTTGGTAATGCTATAGGTAGATTCTTGGGAGTGGATAAGGCTTCTAATAATTTTACTCACACCTCCTTTGCTAGGATCCTAGTGGAGGTTGATCTTTTGAAGGCTCTACCTAGTAAGGTAGTTTTGCAAGTTAATGATTGGTCATGGTCTCAAATGGTGGATTATGAGGGTCTTCCATTTTGCTACAGATGTTGTTTTGTTGTTGGTCACTTGGCCCGTGACTGTTC
This sequence comes from Sequoia sempervirens, assembly GCA_007258455.2. Classification (NCBI taxonomy): domain Eukaryota; kingdom Viridiplantae; phylum Streptophyta; class Pinopsida; order Cupressales; family Cupressaceae; genus Sequoia; species Sequoia sempervirens. The sequence continues at coordinate 893,844,316 of VDFB02271358.1, forward strand.
TCATGGCTCCCGCACTACTTCCTCTTCTACCTAGTGAAATAATTCATTTCGTGAGCACTTAACAATACACCCTGTTGCGGATTCTGCCTCTTCTGATGAAGACTGAAGGCCTCCTTCTCCTACTGTGAGAAAAAATAATATTAATGATACTACGGTTGCCCCTGCAAACTCTCCTTTGCAAGTTCTTTCTGTGTCACATGAATCGGTTATGATGGATGTTTCTCTTACTATGGATACTGCGAGGTGATCTCTGGTTATGGTTGTTCCTAACGTTGTTAATATTACTTCTCTTATTTCCCCTATTTTGGAAAATGATGTTGTAATTCCTAGGGTTTCAAGCTTGGTTTCAGATGCTTCACCTGAAGTATCAACTACTCCTCTTGTCTACTACTCTAGAGGGGAGTCTTCTCCCTTTGATCAAAATTTCTCAATCTCTGTTTTTGATTCTCCTTGGACAACGGTTCACAAAAAGAAGAAGCATTATTCTAAGAAAGTTACAGTTTCATTTAACTCACCTTCTAAGGCTTTGATTGGTTCAAGTGCTATTCCTTGAATAGTTTTTGGTTGTTTATTGTTTTTGACTGGCCCTGCGTTGGTTGTCATTTCTCTCTGATTAGCTATGTTGGGCTAGTCTATTTTGTTGAGTTGTTTGGCTCTATTTTTTCCATCTTGTATGGGTCAGGGCCCTTCCCTACCTATCTAATAAAAAACATTCTTATTTAGAATTTGCAATGCTATCACACCTTTCTTTGTATTGACCAACATAAAAAATCCATTATATATGTTAGAGACTTGTTTGTTGCATTGGGGAAATAGTAGCTCAATATTTGACATAAATATAGAGGAGATCCTTAGTCTCCAATCCTCTGTTGCAAGTGTTCATACCTAATTTACGTGGATTGTAGTATTTCTTTCAAGGTACAAAATAATGTTATAGGTGGTCTTTGTCAAGTTTATCCTATTTAACCTATTTACAATTTAGTTTTTAGTAGTAATATTCTTAGTATTGTTGTTGGGTTTGTTAGTTATTTATTTTTATAAATTAGTTGTCTACTTAAAAAAAATTTAATAACGTTAATATATTAAAAATGTTATAGTCAAGGTACATTCCTAGTGGAGTCTAACACCTTCAACCTTTTTTAATTGAGGGGGGTCATATACTATTAATATAGAGAAAAATAACAAATTGATTGAAAAGTTTGAAGGCAAAGACTTCCCCACTTGGAAACTCAAGCTCCAATTAGGGTAAAAGTACAAAGTTGTGTCACACTTTCAACCAACTTATCAACACAAGTGAATTTAAGTATTTATAACTAAAAACCAATTTTGGTCAAACAAATGATCTAATAAGATTCATTCTAGATAAGTTAAGTATTTCCACAACTTTTCCAACTAAAATTGTTGGTAAAATACATATGTAGCACCACTTCGAGGAAAATTTACCAAAAGAATAAAATTATTCCAAAAGAATTATCTTTCAACAACTCTTACTCATGTAAATAACATTTTTTTAAATATAAAAATTACCTTTTTGTAGATCCATAAGTGCAGTTTTCAAAATTATATGTATTTTAATCATTTGATTATTATTTATATTTATATTTATATTTTTACTAAAAGTAGGTTATCAACATAAAATATTAGGTTGATTACCATGCCAAGAAAAATATTAAAACTTATTAAATTTTTTGAGAAAAATATGATGCAGTAAGTAAAAGAATCTATATCAAGATGGTATAATTTTTTTCTATTTTAGATAAATATTTAATATAAAAGTTGATGTCGAATGAAAACAACTATGTTTTAATACTCACATTTTAATATTTATTTAAAAATATATATTTATCAAAAATGGAAAAAAAAAAAATCCATGCACTATAGTTTCAAGTTATAAATACACAAAAAAATTGAAGTAAAAAAAATAAAATTACTATAAAAAGACTGACATCTCATGTAACTTCATTTTTCAGCATTTTATCAGCAACTAAATTATGGTGAGAATTTATTAAAAACTATTTTAATTTTTTTTTGTTTTCAAAAAAACAAAAACATAGAATATATTAAAAAGTACACATTTTATTAGTTTACATCATTTCAAAATTCAAAACATATATCACATTTTAGTGATTCAAGTTTAAAAGTTGGATTAGTGTTGGCCATTTCCTTTATAAAGTGTGACACAACTTTATACTTTTATCCATTAATTTTTATTGAAAAGTATTTGTGGGACATTGCGATGGTTCTACAACAAGGCCAATTGATGTTGATGGAATCACAAACTAGACTAGCAACCAGTTCTGGGAAAGCATTTGATTTCCCTTTCTCGTTCATAATTAGGTCCTCCAAATTCTTAAACTTTTAAAAAATATCAATGCTCCTCTTTTTAACATTTTTATTTATATCCCTAGGGAATGGTTTTGACCTTTGAAGGGGTCTCTTCTCTTTCTCTTACCCTCTCTAAAAATATAAAGTAAATCCATAATATCTAGGATTTACTCTTGATAGGGTCACCCTTCTTACTTTTTCCCTCCCTTGCGTTCTCAATTTCTATAAAACTATCTTCCACAATCCTATCATCTTGTAATCCCATTTTATCAAGTGATCCTAGAATACTCTCCATAAATAGGGATTCCTTAGTATTTGAATATGTGATAGAAACCTCCTCCCCACCCCTCCAAGTTTCATTTGAGGTTTCATTAGAATTCCTAGGCATAGAATCAGAGTAATCCACCTTTCTTTTCTTCTTCACCTCCTTAATTTTAACATCCTTATAGGATTCCTTTGGTTTCACTAGTCTAAAAATGTTCACTATAAGTAAAATAAGTCTCTGATGAAGGTGTATGATCCTTGGGGCACACTTACAATTCTTGACCAAATTCTCTAGGGAATATAGTAAATAAAAAGGAAAGTAGACATGTTTTCATCCCTAAAGTGATTTTATAGGACAAAGTGATATGAATACACTGAATTATATCTACCTTCAAGAGTTACATACCTCATGATACAAAGGGAAACCTGATCCCATGAGGGATTAAACAAACTCATGACATTTCTTGAGTGTTATTTCTTTAGTTCTTTACCATGCTTAAGGAAAATGGAGATGGCATCTTCCCTAACACACCCATATTTTTAAAAAAATCTCCCTTCATAAAGACCCCCATAACTTGATCCAAAAAATCTTTTGTAACATCAAAATATAACCCCTACATCTTAACATGCCTATTTTTCCACCCTTTTTCACACTCAATGGTCAATAGGGTGTCATCCCCATTTAGTCTCTCTAGACAGGTGGTTAAATCAATATTCATCAAACTCCTCCAAATTCTCTAGTTTTACTTCACAATGTTACAAATAAGAGGATCAGCACAATTTCTATCATCTCCCATTGTTTGAGATATGTTGTCAATTTTTCTTTGAATCTATAGTAACCAACCAATGTCTTTACTCTTGTGGAATCACACCAATTTCTCTTTTACCAAAACTATTTGAAGCGAAGAATGAATAAAATTTGTTAGAGAGAGGAGTACATCAATCCATAAAAACCAATATGATCTTCCTTCATGTGATTAGTTGCTCAAATACTAATCATTATTAAGTGTAATGAATTCTAAGGGGAATGTGTCATACCTTGACCAATTAGTGGTACCATAGCGAGGGATCCCAAATTTATATAAAAAAATTGCTCTTCTCATGGATTCTCTAAAAATGTGGACGATGATAACATTTCTTATGCCTTCAATAATATCAAGAATTTTATGTTAATCAAATCCCCTTCAACAATTAAGGATTGAACACCAATTTTTTGGGCCATTTTTATTACACTATAAATTGCAATAGCTTCAATGAAGTGGTTGCTCTAAGTTCCAAAATTAATTGCAAATGTTACAATTAAATTACATTTTTTTTTTATAAAATAAATATGCCTATTTGTAATCTAACACATTACTTATTAAATGTTTAATACTTGTGTTTTCTAATTTGCAACACTTGTAACAAGAAAATTGCATGCACATTAATTATTCAACATAATTCTCACAATTAATTATTCAATCCTTTTACATTTAGTTTCTAACTATTAAATATACATTTTTTATTCTTAATTAATCTTAACTAATTTAAGTTAAATTCATGTATATGTATCTAATTAAAAAAATTACAGCCAACACAAGCTAAATCTCTTATATATAGAAGCACTATTTTTATCACAATATTAAGTTAAATTATTTAACATAATGTTAAGCTATTTTCTCTATTATATTTATTTATTTCCTTTCAATAGAGATCTTTTTATTTAATATATTTAAACCTCCTCTTCCCATTTCCTTAAAATTGATGGTTGACCTTACTTGTCAAGCAATTTTTTTGTTATGGTTAATTATTTGTAGTTGCCCTTCAAATGCTAAGAGTATTTACTTAAAAAATACATATAAATTAAATATGTATATGTGAGATTAGATGTTGTGGATGATTTAAAGGACCTAAATTAAATTAATTGAAGAGTCCACAAAAAGATATTGAATTAGTATTGGGGAAAGTACAAGTAAAATTATATAGTAGCTCAAAAAATCAAAATTTGAACAAATCTAACTCCAAAAACATCTTAACCCTACAAATTGATGGTCGATTTAGAGATATTAATAGAACCCAAATGATAATCTTTTTTATAAGCAAGAAAAATCTAATGTATAAAATCATCAAAGTTCATATATAATTTCTAAATTTTATAATCTTATTAATATTACAATTTTTTGTTACTAGAGCCTAGCATGAAATTTTCCATAGGGGCAACAATTAGGGTTTGTATTTTCAATTGAATGGATGCAAAAATTGAGAAAATATAATATATCTTAATTAGTAAAGATTTACTAATTGTCCTTACAACTTATAAAAACACAAATATAATATACTAATTTTGTCAATACTTGATTGTACTTATTCCCAACTTACACAAGTTTTTAAAAAATAGTGACATATGAATGGATATTTTTCTCCAAACTACATAAGAATTCAAACCTTTTTTTACTAATACCATATGTAATAACCACCCAATTAAACACTAATAAAGTATGAGAATTAGTGAACAACATAAGCATATCCTAGAGTCAAGTCAAAAAATTGACTAAATTTTTCCTTTTCAAAACATATGAATGAGTTTGCAATCTTCAAAATGAAGCAATTCTATGTACAATATGTTATCATAACTAAACTGCTTGATTTACCTTATGACTAGATGTAAGTACACACCCAAACCATATAATTGGCATATACAAAAATTTTATTATATAGTCATGCTCTTAAAAAAAAAATTAAAATTAAAATGACAACACAAGCAGAGAACAAGAGTTAACTACACATGCATTAAACTTTAAAAAATATCATTGCAATTGTACTAGTTGAAGTGTTTTTCTTTGTGAAATACGATGTTGATGAATATGTAAAGTAATATTTTTTAGGCCTCTTTACTATTGTATAAATTAGATAATAAGTGAATAGTATTTGAATTTAATTTTAGAAATTACAAAGGAATTTTTCATTTTCACTCCATTACATTTCCTACTTTTGTTGTATACATTGTAATATTTTCTTGATAAATGGATTTAAAATATGATTCTATATAGGTATGTCCAACTTTTCCTAGTGTAAGATGAATAATTTTATCTAATGTTTTGATGGGATCCACTAGATTATTATAAATTCTAATCAGCTGAGGACTCTTAAACGAGTTTTTCAAACAGTAATACCATAACTATATTTTTTAGCATCATAAATGCAAGACTACTTTATTTATATAGTACAAATTTAACCCATCATTCATAATATTAAGATTATTGTTGCTAAAAATTACTCTAAATAAAATTATTAAAAATATTATTCATATGTATCTAAATAAAAACATGCACTTGTATTTAGTGTTGGAAATTCAAGGTGAAACTTGCAGCAATATAAACTTAAATATGTGGTTGCAAATTTGAAATATGTATTCAAGATTACCAATTATGTGATTATGTGATTAGCAATTGCAACAATGAAAGAAAATCAACAATACCACAAGTTGAGAATCACAAGTGACACAAGATATACGTGGAGAAACCCTTGCAAGAAAAAACTCCACACCCAAAGAGATGCAATGTTAATATTAATATTCAATAAAGTACAACAATACAACAATCCTCTTTGAATCTTAGTAGCACTTCATTACTTTGACATCCTAAAAATAAACTTATGAAAACCACCAACTCAAGGCTCCAATATACAAAAGTTTATAGGAGAAAATATCACATATGGTATCCCAAAACAAGCAAAACCACCTGGAAAAACCCACACCCCCTTAGTGGACAACCCAAAAACATGGTAAAAAATATTAAATGATCACATGGCCTTTCACATGGGTGCCTAACCCATAGCCAATCAAAATTGGTCAATACCAAGTGAACCAAAAAGAAAATAAGTGGGGGGATGCACCCACTATTCTCCTTAAGTCATTCAATTATGTCCTAGGAACCCAAATTGGATTGACTATCAACCCCAAAGGGTGAGTCAATTCTCAACAAGGAAGACCTAGGAGGGGTTCTTTTAAGCTTTGAGGGTTTCACCACCAAGAAAAATCTTGGAAAAGACAACTTAACATTCAACTCACAAAACCTAGTAATGCAAGATAAATGATGAATGCAAATGATGAAATTATGCAACAAGTTAGGGTATGTGTACCTGGGAAGTCTATAAATGTAATGAGGATTCTAGAAATGTAAAGAAGTTGTCAAAATGTGTTATGGACGAATAAGATGCCCTTACTATCTTATTAGTCTTGCTGCTATTTTTCAGGGCAGATGCAAAATCTTTGGATGCTGGAATAGGATCTAAAATAATCTCTACAAAATTCCACTTGGAGGACTAAGACACCCTTGCTACCGTCTTAGTCCTGATCTGAATTTCTAAAATGTTTGAATGTGATCCTGAGGCTTGATGTCTTCACTTCCTTCTTCTCTGATCTTAGGTTCTGAAACTTCTAGATCTGGCATGTAGGTGAGTTTCCATGAAGATGACAACTTTGCAATGCAACTTTGTAACTTTGCAACTTTTCACTTCAAATGATCTTCAAGTCTTCAACCTAAATCTGCAATCACAAACATGCAAGAGAGGAAAAACTTATTGATTGTTAGTAAATGGGGTTTTCCTTGGTAAAACCCCTTGTTGGCAATTAAACCTTGAAATGAAATAGAAATTATGAAGGGAAATGATGAATGAACAAAGTGCTATGTTGCAACTTACCAAACCCTTGTTGTGAAATCTAAATTTTTTTGTGAAGCGGCTAGCTTGAATTTAGATCTTGAATGAAAGGAGTATTTGATAGATATTGACTTGAACTGCTTGCTTGAATCAAAACCCTACATCACAAATGTTAGCACAATTTAAACACACATGGTGCAAGAATATCTTTGATATGATGCTTGAATCTTTATGATGGCTCCAAATGCTTGATGAATTGCTCTTGATCTCATAAACTTGCCTTAGGAATGAATACTTGAATGCTTGCTATAAAAATGAGTGAAGGAACCTTGTATTTATACTTATCCATGCTTAATATCCTAAAATTACACCACACCAAGCTGACATATGAATTCATTAATTAAAGGAGGCTAAATCCCACCAAGATTTGAAATTGAATCTCAAAAATAAGCCAAGGGGGACTAAAACACCCTAGGTGGCGTCTTAGTCCCAAGGCATGAAACTCGAGGCACAAACTCCAGAAAGGGGCCCACTTAAGACACACTTGAAATCAAGGTACCAAGACCTTTGGAGGACAAATATTCCCTAGGTGGTGTCTTAGTCCCAACCCAAAAATTAGGGACACTTTGCCAAAATCATTAAATTATCATTTATCCCTTGATGTTATCGAGATTAGCCATAAAAAGATATAGTTTATTAGGCTTGTGGATGAAAAATGGGGCCAATTAAGACATAAATGAGGATAAGTAAAGCAAGGTGGGCCCAAACAAGTGTGAAAATGCAAGGGTACATGTATTTTCCTACACTACGTTTAGCCCCCACTTTAGTGAGAGGATGAACTTGCTTCAAACTCACACTAAAGTAGCCAACCACACAATCAAGAGGGGTTCTAATGTACAAATGTTAGTAAGATAGGATGACAATAATCAAAAGGGTGGTCAAGCCCCCAGGATCAAGATCCTATAACAAACCAGCATAGGCATAGAGGAACACACTTATGGATGATATATGAATCCATAACTAGATCACAAACGTACACAATCAAAGAAAGGAAAAGAAGAAATAAAAATGCAATGGATCAAGCTTCAACTGGCTGTCCAATGATTTGTGGACCGATCCTAGGATATTTTTCCAAAAAACGTTTACAAGTGGAACGCATTGTCCACTATGAAAACAAAACATATGTTTACAAGGGCTAGTGAAGTTATTTGTTCACTAGGTGAGCCCCAAGAGGTCCATATCAACGTCATACCCCCATGACTATGATAAGGACAAAAAAAAAATGCTCACAAGGGCTAATGAAGCTACTTGTTCACTAGGTGAGCCCCAAGGAACCATATCAAAGCCATACCTCCATGAATTTAATAAGGTACAAAAATAAAATGAAATAGGAAAGAGGAATGTTCGAAGGGATTTTTCTTAGTTCATGCAAGGTCTCATCCTAGGGAACATTGTGCTTAATGTCTCCAATAGAGGACAAATGCAAGGTCTCATCTTAGGGAAAATTGTACTTAATGTTTCCAAGAGAGGACAAGCCAAAGAAATATCACACTCTCAGAGGAAATCAAACCCAATGACACCACCAAGAAAGGAACGCATCACAGGAAGAAAGAGAATCACACAATGAAACATGAGTGTCGATGTATGCCCCCACTTTAAAGTAGTTGATAACACCATTACTATGAGAAAATGCTTTGAAGTAGAAGAAGACATGAGAGCTTACTCAGAAATCCCTATGCCAAGTCATATATTTCTAAAGTAAGTTGTACATCATGAGAAGGAAAGGGGTTTCCCCCCAAAACTCAGTACATCACATGCAATCCAACTTAAGGCATGTCATCCACACCCCAAGCTTGCTCTTACATATACATGGAAGGCAGAAAACTAGCCAAAAGAGGCAATGATAGGTGACATACGAGGACAAGGCTACCTAACCCCTTGCCCCCACTTAATGTAGGACAAGGATGAGCCGAAATAATTGATGAGATGAATGCTAGAGTGAAAATCAGTATCAATTAGAATAATTAGGTGCTTCAACACAAGGAAGAGCACCACATTCCTTAAGATGTTGAATTTTATCACTTAAAGCCTTACATTCATTAGTAGCATGACCATGAAATCTATGATATGCACAACATGAACTCTTGTAGTAAAATTTCTTTCGTGTTCTTGGAGGAAGGGATATCAAACAATCTTGGAGGAGTATAGACAAAATATCCTCTTGATCAATGGTAGAAGATATCTCTTTCTTAGTACAATATGTCATACTTATGCAAGACTCTTTAGATTGCGAGATTTTGTACTCTTCTTTAAAGGAAGGTGTAAAATCTAACGAATTCAAATCATTAGTGTTTTGCATGATGACATTAATGTTAAGTGATGACTTCTCTATTTCTTTCAAATGATAACAATCAAGACCACTAGTTTCTATCAATTCAGGATACACTATTGTTAAATTCGGCTTAGAGGAATATTTTGTAAGAGTGTTGATGTTAAGTGAAGGCTTGTTTATTTATATCAAAAGACAATAACCAAGACCACTAGTATTTTCTTACATTTGAGGCTCTATAGGGACACAGATACCTTGTTCTCTATCACCACATCCTTTTCCACTATAACCAAGTTTTTTCATCATTTCATAACCTTTTCCATAAAGTTTCTTCATCTCTTTTGGATTTGGTGGTTGTTGACAATCATTTTCGTTGAAGTTTGTTTTATATTTTTCTTTTTCTTCTAAAGTGGTTGAGGTGGATGCTTTCAAAGGGCCATCCAAATTTTGTGTTGAAATTACCGCTTTTTCTTTTCCTTTTTCAGAGTCTTTGTTTATGATCTTGTATTCTCCCATGAATCTAGGTTCGAAGTCTAAGGAACCCCAATAATCTTCTAATAGCTTCATGACTTTCTCAATATGATTTTATTTTTCTTTCTATTGCACGGGTTCCACTTGTGTTGTTGGAATCAATGTTTTCAAAGGATTCTCCTTGTTTTTATCAATGTTCAAACAACTATTTGGGTCAAGGTCAGCTTTGAGCATGTACACTTTGTTGTTGTAAATATACTTCATTTTATGATGAAGATTATAAAGCACCCAATTCATTGCATGAATCCACGGTCTACCTAAAAGGAGATTGTATGAAAGATCATGAGGTATAACATGGATCGGTGTTTCTAATGTGGCCTTCCCAGTTTTAATAGGAAAAGTGATCACACCAAGTAGTTGTTTTCCAACATTTTCAAATCCCTTAATAGATAAAGAGTCAAGTTGAACTTTTGATTTATCAATGCCAAGCTTATCCAAAAGGTTTGCACTACACACAGTTAAGGCTAAACCATTGTCAACAAGGGTTCATTTTATCCCTATGCTATTGTATTGAGGCTATGATCATGAAAGCATCATTTTTTTTGCACTTGTAAAGGAGGGAGCTCACTTTGTTGGAAAACAATGTCAACATTTATTCCTTGAATCATTGTTGCTATGTAATTTGGGTTTGCACTAGAGGGGACCACAACCTGTTGCAAGGTTGTTTGAAGCATAGTGTGATAATCAGGTGAATTTTGAATTAGGTCCCATAAGGATATCTTTGCAGAAGTATTCTTAAGTTGTTCAACAAGATCATACTCCTTCCCACTCTATGAAGTTAAACCAGGAGCACTAGGAAAAATGGGATTAGGCAATGGTAGGGATGTTGAAGGTATTTTTCTTGGTTGCGGATTATTCCTAGTGTTGTATGTGTGAGCAAGGGTATTGTAACTTGGTTGCTATGAAACACCGTTCTTAGGTGGTTCAAGGATGAGGACAGGTTTGTTTTGAACTTGTGGATAAATGATAAGTTTAGGATTAGGAGAGTAATTCAAGGGTTATCTAATGTGCATAACCTTAGAAGACTTATGCTTATTTCCATGATCTCTTAGTGAAGGGGAATCTAATCTCACTTCATCATCTTCATCTAAGGAATTAGTATTATCAATATTCTCATTTTCTTCCATCGTTATATCTTCCCTACTAGGAGAGTTTTTAGGAGAACTACAAATCAAATGTTCTTGAAATTCAAGGATTGGTTCTTCTAAGATGAATTCATCGCACGTAAGGGAGGGGTATGTGCAAGATCATGATGGGCTAAAAAATGGCGATATGATGGGTATGTGTAGGGTATGTGGCTAACGACTTTTTCTTACCCAAAATTGATGAAACGAAAAGGGTTTTTAAAGGAGATTCTCAGCTTTCCACCAATATAATTTATGCTTTACTTTGAATTTAATCAATAATTATTATTCATTTTCGATTTAAATTACGACTAAAGTCCTGATTGATAGGTTGATTGAAAAACATCTATAGCTTTCAAATGACATCACATTTTTTGAATCTGAAACATGCATCACATTCTATGTTTTTCTTACTATAGGATTAAAAAAAAATGAATTTCATGAAGTTTTGACCAAGTTAAGGTGGTCAGACATACGAGTTTTATATTTTTTAAAAGTTGTAATAGAAAATTCATAATTAATTATTTACTTGGAAAAAATTACAAAAAAAATGCATCACATCAGGACATGAGTCCTCTACTTATATCTAAAATATTATAAAAAATATTATCATTTTATTGTGGTTAGGGTGGTCAAACATACACCTACTTCTTATTTTTTCCAAAAATTTAAGTACTACTGCATTGAAATTTCAATTTTTCACCAAATAGATTTTTTTTAAAAATAAACCTAGTAGTTTAGGAACTACATTCAATTTGCTATAGATTCTATTATTACATATTTTTTAAATAATATGTATAACTTATTCAATTTTTTATGTCAAGTTTCCTAACTCTTATTTTTTTGAATTTTTTGCCACTTAAGGGCCTTTTTTTTCCATGATGACCTTGCACATACTTGGAGTTATGAATGGTTGAATTTTCTTTTTCATCAATGATGTTGTTGTCTTGTTCCATAATGTTTTCCCTAGGGGAAGGGAGACACATAATATTCTCATAACTTCAATCTATTGGATTTTCTAACATTAAAGTATCCTCTTTAGAACTAGGAGAGATACTAGGAGAAGAACAAATGTGATTGTCAAGATTGTCTAAATCTTCACTCCTTTGTCCTATAATGTTCTCCAAAGTAAGGGAAGGAATATAAATAGTGTTTCCATAGATCTTAAAGGTTTGATTATCTAACACCAGCATATCCTCATCATTATCACAAGAGGAGAAGATGTTGGGAGATGAATGTGGGTAGGTTTCAATGGTCTCTTGTTGTGTTATGTAGTCGTCATGATTACCTATGGTTATTTTTTCTTGTTCATTAATTTTTTTTCCACTAAGAGAGGTAGAAGGAGAGAAAAAACTAGGACTCTCAAAACTCTCATTGCTTGGTTCTTCTAACACCAAAATATCTTCTTCACCAATAGGAGAGATATTAGGAGAATAATGAATATGATCGTTAGGAATGTCCAAGGTTGTATTCTCTTTCACTAAAACACTCCCATAGGGAGTGGCTATGAACTTTTTGTTAGCGTTCCTAGAAAGGTAAGGTACTAACACTGTTTTACCAAAAATGAAAAGCACTTTTAAACATCTCATGCAATGCTTTAATAATGTAAACAATGTATATCCAAAGATGCAAAATACTTTTATCCAATGTATACAAAAATTTAAGAATGCAAACAATGTATATCCAAAAAATGAAAAGCACTTTCATCAAACTTATGCAAATTTTTATGAATGTAAACATTGTATATGCAAAGTTGAAAAGTACTTTTATCCATATTATGCAAATTTTGAGAAATATGAGCATTTTTCAGATCTAATGATGCTTGTAATTGATGATTGGTGGAAAAATTGATATATGAATATCTCTCTTTCTCCAACAAATCACTCAATAATTTCCTAGGAGTCCTAATTGGATTGACTATGAACCTCACAAGGTGAGTCAATTCTCAACAAGGATGACCTAGGAAGGCATTCTTTAAGCTTTTAGGGGTTCACCACCAAGCAAAAGCTTGGAAAATACAACTTAATTTTCAACTCACAAAACCTAGTAATGTAAGCCATATAATGAGTGAAAATGATGAAATTAAGCTACACCATGTTAGGGTATGTGTACCCAGGAAGTCCAAAAAATGTAAAAAATATTTCAAAAAGTGCTATGGAGGACTAATATGCCCTTACTGTTGTCTTAGTCACGCTTCTATTTTTTGGGGAAGATGCAGAATCTCTGGATGCCAGAACAGGATCCTAAAGAATCTCTAAAAAATATACTCGAGAGGACTAAGACACCCAAGGTGATGTATTATTCCCACTTTGAATATCTGAAAACTTTGAATTTGATCCCGAGCTTTAAGGTCTACACTTGCTTCTCCTCAAATCTAAGATCCTAAAACTTCCAGATTTGACCTGTAGGTGAGTTTCCATGAAGATGACAACTTTGGAAACCCAACTTTGCACTTCAAATTCAATCTTCAAGCCTTCAACCTAAATTTACAATCACAAATATGCAAGAGGGAAAAATTTGTTGATTGTTAGTGAATGGGGGTTTGCCTTGGTCAAACCCCTTGTAGGTAATTAAACCAAATAATGAAATGAATGAAACAAAGCATGAAATATGAAATATATAAATGATAACACCTTGTATGATGTCTTGTGAAAAAAAATTGTAATCTACCATGTAGTGGCCATGAAGAATGTAGATCTTGGATCGTTGGATATGATGTGAACAATAGTTACAAATAGATCTTCAATGCTACATCCACAATCTTGGCTCAACAACATGAATGGATGCACTAAACCCTTGACGTGATGCTTGAATCTTGATGATGGCTTCAAATGCTTGATGAATTGCTCTTGAATGCATAAACTTTCCTTAGGAATGAATACTTGAATGCTTGTTATGAAAAATGAGTGGAGGAACCTTGTATTTATACTTATTCATGCTTAATATCTTGAAATTATACCACAACAAGCTAACATATGAATTCATTAATTAAAGGAGTCTAAATCCCACTGAAATTTGAAATTAAATCCTAAAAAATAAGCCAAGGAGGACTAAGACACCCTAGGTGGCATCTTAGTCCCAAGGCTCAAATCTCAGGGCGCAAACTCCAAAAAGGGACCTTTTCAGGTATATTCAAAATTAGGGTCCCAAGACCCATGGAGGAAAAATATGCCCTAGGTGGTGTTTTAGTCCTAGTCCACAAATTAGGGACACACAGATAGAATCATTAAATGATCATTTATCTTTTGATGTTTGTTGGGATTAGCCATAAAAACATGTAATTCATAGGGCTTGTGGATGAAAAATAGGACCAATTAAGCCATAAAGAAGCATAAATAAAGCAAGGCAAGCCCAAACAAGTGTGAAAAAGCAAGGGTGTGCATTTTTCTACACTACATTTAGCCCCCACTTTAGTGAGAGGATTAACTTGCTTCAAACTCACACTAAAGTATCCAACCACGCAATCAAGAGGGGTTTAAATGTAAGAATGCTAGTAAGATAGGATGACAACAATCAAGAGGGATGATCAAGCCCCCAAGGTTGAGATCCTATGAAAAACCAACATAGGCACAAAGGAACACATTGATGGATGATATATGAAGCCATAACTAGATTGCCAGTATACACCATCAAGGATGGAAAAAGGAAAACAAAAAGGAAAAAGGAAAATACCATGGATCAAGCTTCGACTGGCCATCCAATGCGATGGACCGAGTTTAGGCTGATGGTTTACAAGTGGAATGTGTTTTCCACTATGAAACACATGCTCACAAGGGCTAGTGGGAGCTAGGTGTCCACCAGGTGAGCCCTAGGGGACCATATCAAAGCCCTACCTCCATGACTTTAATAAGGTACAAAAATGCATGCTCACAAGGGCTAGTGAAGCTAGGTGTTCACTAGGTGATCCCCAGGGGACCATATCAAAGTCATAACTCCATGACTTTAATAAGTCACAAAATAAAGCGCAACACAACAAGAAAGAGAGAGGCGTTTGGAGGGATTTTTCTTAGTTTTTGCAAGGTCTATTCTTAGGGAACATTGTGCCTAATGTTTCCAAGAGAGGAAAATTCAAAGAAATATCACACTCTGGGAGGAAATCAAACCCAATGACACCACCAAGAAAGAAACACATCACAAGAAGAAAGAAAATTGCACAATGAAACATAAGAACAAATGCAAATGAAATCATGCAAAAATAATGCCAATGTATGCCCCCACTTTAAAGAAATTGCTAACACCATGCTATGAGAAATTACTTTAAAGTAGCCAAAAATGAAAAAGGAAAAGAGGGTTTCCCCAAAAATGCATAACTCAGTATGTCAAATGCGAGCCAACTTAAGGCATGTTGTCCACATCCCAAGCTTGCTCTTATATGTTCATGAAAGGTGGTCAACTAGCCAAAAGAGACAATGAGAAGTGACATATGAGGTCAAGGTTGCCTAACCCATTGCTCCCACTTAGTGCAGGACAAGGGTAAGTTGAATAGGATGAAAATGAGTATTAGTTAGAGGAATTAGGTGCTTCAACACAAGGAAGAGCACCACACTCCTTGAGATGTTGATTTTTTTTGTTTAAAGTGTTACATTCATTAGTAGCATGACCATGAACTCTATGATATGCACAAAATGAATTCTTGTAGTAAACAAAATTTCACGTTCTTGGAGGTAGAGATATCAAAAAATCCTAGAGGAGTCTCTACAAGATATTCTCTTGATCAATAGTAGAAGGTGTTCCTTTGTTTGTGCAAGATTTCATGCACACACTAAATGATAAAGGTTTAGATGAAAATGGAGATAAGGGTGGTAAACCTAGATCTTTCTTGAAAGAGTATGGTATGTCAGTTTGCTTTGTGTGTTCATTATATCTGTGTGTAGGAGGGAGATTATATTTGATACCATAACAATCTTCTAAGTCAGATGAAGTAGTTTTATGCTTCTGAGAAGGATTGGATTCTTCACAAGAACACAAATCATTATGTGATGTTCCCTCATGAGGGATGGCCTGAGTTATATAGCCCCCATTACTACCATGGGGTAATGTTGTAGAACTAAGTTGAGCGAATGAAACACAAGATTGTTTTGGTTTTGATTGTGATATTTTGCACTCTCCTATAAAGGGATGTGTAAGACCCCAATCATCATTAGAACTTGTATCTGAAAATGAATTGTTGGTATATGAATCTTTGGATTTTAAGGGTGAGATTTTGGATTATCTATTGAAAGGAGGCGTAAAATCTAACAACCCCCAATTATCACTAAAGAGGTATATTGTAGGTTGAGGATTAGCATCAACTTGTACTAGTTCAACTTTTGATTTCAGAATGAAAGTATTAGAGGAGTTGGAAGTGTTGTGATCATATGATTCATAGCTTTGTTCATCTGTGTCAACCATGTATATCTTGTTGTTGTCTTCAAATTTCATTGTACGGTAGAGACTAGAGGGGACTCCTTTCATAGCATGAATTCATGGTCTCCCTAGGAGAAGATTTTATGAAAGGGGTCCTTGCATGATATGGATAGGGGTAGGAAACACTACAGTTCTGACCTCAATAGGTAATGTGATCATCCCTAGTGGTTTCCTATTAAAATTGTCAAAGCTACTAATATGAACATCATTAAGTTGAATAAGTCTCTTGTCCAGACCAATTTTGTCTAGGAGGTCCATGCTAAAAACATTAATTTCAGCTCCGTTGTCTATGAGAGTGCACCTAACTACAATTTCATTAATGATTACCTTTATCATTAAGGCTTCATTCTTGTTCCAAGTCTCAAGTAAGGGAAATTCATGTTTAGGGAATGTGATTTATGATTGTGTGACTTGTGTGTGATGAAAGAAGGATTTTGTATTATTCAATTTCATAGAAGCTTGGATCTCCTCCTGCTTTATTTGTAACATTTCTTGAAATAGACACTTGTATGTAGGTGATAATTGAATAAGTTTCCATATGGATATATTAGCAGGGGTCTTTTTAAGATCTTCAACTATATTATGAAAAGGTGAACGAGGAACACTAGGAAAAATATGTTGAGGTGATGGTGATGTTGTGGGAGCTATTTTTGGTCGCCTACATGTTTGAGCAATTGCGTTATATCATGGTTGCTGCAAAAAATTGTTAGATTGCATCGTAGATTGCAAGAAATCTCTTAGTTTCTTATGTGATTCACTAATGGGAGGTGACTGAGGAAGCTCACTAATTAAAGGAGATCCAATTTGTGTCATTAGAACCTCAAAAATCTTGTCTTTATTTGCATGATCTCTTAGTGAAGAAGAGTCTAATGTCACTTCACCTAAGGAAGCCTCATTACACGTGTTAATGTTCAGATTTTCTTGCACCATGATATCCTCCCTAGGAGGAGAGTTTTTAGGAGAACCAAAAACTAAATGTTCATGAAACTCAAAGGCAGGTTCTTCTAAAATTCCTTCATTGTAAGTATAGGGGAATAATCAATGGTTGAAGTGTGTTGCTCATCAATGATGTTGTTGTCTTGTTCAAGAATTTTTTCTCTAGGGGAAGAGAGGAAATCAAGATTGCCATGACTTTCATTGATTATATCTTCTAACATCAAAGTACCATTTTCACAACTAGGAGATATACTAGGAGAAGAGAAAATGTGATTGTCATGATCATTTATGGTTGTATCTTTTTGTTCATCAATGTCGTGTTCACTAAGAGAGGTAGGAGAGAAACAACTAGGACTCTCAAAACTCTCATTGATTGGTTATTCTAATATCAAAATATCTTCTTTGCCAATAGGAGATATATTAGGAGAAGAATGAATATGATCATTAGGATT
Organism: Sequoia sempervirens; assembly: GCA_007258455.2. Classification (NCBI taxonomy): domain Eukaryota; kingdom Viridiplantae; phylum Streptophyta; class Pinopsida; order Cupressales; family Cupressaceae; genus Sequoia; species Sequoia sempervirens. The sequence continues at coordinate 893,862,321 of VDFB02271358.1, forward strand.
TTCCAAGGTTGTATTCTCTTTCACTAAAACACTCTCATAGGGAAGGGATATGAACTTTTTCTTAGCATGCCTAGAAAGGTAAGGTACGCCAACATTGTTTGACAAAAAATGAAAAGTACTTTTAACCATCTCATGCAATGCTTTAATAATGTAAACAATGTGTATCCAAAGATGCCAAAATAGTTTTTTCTAATGAATGAAAAACTTTAAGAATACAAAAAATGTATATCCAAAAATGAAAAGCACTTTTATCAAACTTATGCAAATTTTTATGAATGTAAACATTGTATATGCAAAAGTGAAAAGTACTTTTATCCATATTATGCAAAGTTTCAGAAATGTGAGTATTTTAAGATCTAATGATGCTTGTAATTGAAATGATTCCAAAAATGAGTTCCCTAAATTGATGTTTTTGACCTAGATGCATAAAATAGATGTTTCTAAAAATTTCCAGACTTATAGTATATGTTAGTAGGAGGCTTAGGAAGCACAAAAAAGCAGATTTAAACCCTAAAAATTGTAGCTTCAAACTCAACAGGGAATAAGACGCCAGTAAGGTCACTTTAGTCCTCCATAACACTTTTTGACACCATTTTTACATTTTTGGAATCCTCATTACATTTCTAGACTTCCCAGGTACACATACCCTAACATGGAGTAGCTTAATTTTATCATTTGCACTCATTATTTGGCTTACATTACTAGGTTTTTTCAGTTGAAAATTAAGTTGTCTTTTCCAAGCTTTTGCTTGGTGGTGAACCCATAAAAGCTTAAAGAACCTCCTCCTAGGTCCTCCTTGTTGAGAATTGACTCACCTTGTGAGGTTGATAGTCAATCCAATTAGGAATCCTAGAAAATTATTGAGTGATTTGTTGGAGAAAGAGAGATATTCATATATCCATTCTTCCACTAATCATTTTGGTGAACCTAACATGAATATATGAATATATGAATATACCTCTTTCTCCAACAAATTTAATGAATTCATTTGGACTCCAAATCATTTTGGTGAACCTGAATTTTAAGCATTCATTTCTGATTTGGAGTCCATTAAATTACTTAGATCTAGATTGCATTCATTCTTGCATTGCATCTTGCATTAGTGAAAGTGCATTTAGGGTTTCTTACATTAGTGAAATTGCATTTAGGGTTTCTTATATTTGCATTAGTGAAAGTGCATAGAGGTTGCATCTTTACTTTATTGCATCATTTAATTTCATTGAAAAACTAAAAAGTGCATTGTTCTTCATCTTCATTGCATTTACAAACATTCTTATTGCATTCAAAGGTGAAAAAATTGCATTCCATATTGCATTCAATTGTTTGTTCCTAGTTACTTTTCTAGTCAGCCACACTTTCCCCAATCATATGCAAAGAAACCAAAGAAGAGCTCTTAATATAAAATCACAAAGTTACATGATCAAAGGAGGAGCTCTATTTAAAAGAGATCATGAAGGAATCTATTGAAGGTGTTTGAATAGAATAGAAGCGAACAAAGTGTTGCAGGAATTACACAACAAGTTTGGAACAACTCATGGAGCACCTTTAGCTACTGCACGCCTCATTTTGAGAGTAGGTTATTACTAGACAACAATTTTTAAAGATACATATAAACATGTGAAATACTATTATACATGTCAAACTTCGATAGACAAAGGAAGATTCAATGCTCAACCATTACAACCAGTGATGGAGATGTGTCCTTTTCACAATGGGGAATAGATTTCATTGGTACTATCAATCCTCCATCATCCACAGGTCATAGGTTTATATTGACTACTACTAATTATTGCACCAAATGGATAGAAGTGTGCCCTAGCAAACAATGCACCACAGAGGTGGTAATCAATTTTTTGGAAGAGAATCTTATTACCAGGTTTGGAGTACCGTAGGCACTGCTTTGTGATAATGGCCCTAATTTGTATTCATTAAATTTTTCCATTTCGGCATTTGAATACGGTATAAAATTAAAATCCTCATCTAATTATTATCCGCAGAGAAATGGATTAGCAGAGTCATCAAATAAAAATTTGTTGGATATAATTAAAACTTAGTTTAAAAGAATCCTAGAGAATGGAATTCTTTGTTGAAATTCACCCTTTGGGTAGACCATACTAGAATGAAAGCCACATTAGGAAATTCTCCTTACCACCTAGTTTATGGGGTAGATCCTATATTGCCAATAAATTTGAAAATCCCTACTTGGCAATTTTCCCAAGAATACATTGGATTAGATGATCAAACTGAAGCTCGGTTATTACAATTAATGCATTTGGATGAAAATGTACTCAAACTATAGATCATTTTGCTAGGCATCAATCTGTGGTAAAATGATGGTTTGACAAAATGGCTAGATTAAAAACTTCTAGAATATATGACTTAGTCCTATATTGGAACAAAGCCCATGAACAAAAAGGTGAGCATGGTAATTTTGACAAGTTGTGTATAGGTCCTTATCAAGTTTCTAAAATTTTAGGTGATAGCACCTATAGGTTGAAGTCTTTGACTGGTGAAGAAGTCCCATTGCCTGTCAATAGACAGTTTCTAAAGCATTATTTCTAGCCATAATAGTTTTTTTGTAAATAGTTTTCCAGTCATAATAGGTTTTTTGTAAATAGGTTTTTTGTGTATAGTTTTTTTGTAAATAGTTTTTTTTTAGTTAGTTTTTTTTGTTTCTTTGTAAATAATCATTTGTTGATTTTGTTTTTTTTTCCTTTTTCGGTGTCGCCTCATTAGACTCTACAACGATAAGCAACTTTTGAAGGTGAACATGGTAAAATAATGTCACTTATGGGAATTTGATCTATGTTTTGATTGGAAGTAGTCCTTTACTTATAAATAATTGGGGAATTGTTCATTTCTTTTACTCTAGTTAGTATGAATCATTTGGTTGATGTTGAGCTAAAAATGCACAAATTTTAAATCATTCTACTAAAACTTGGGATAGTAGTTATTTGCATTGAGTGAAAAATCAAAAGGCTACCTTTGCTACCACTGTAACTCCCAACCTAATAGCAGGCTTCACTAATTGTAAGTTGAAAAGAGCTTACAATGAAATATCAAAAGAGAAAAAAAATCAACTCTTTAGGCTATCCAAATATCTCTACCAAGGCTATGGATGCTTGACTAGCAGTAGAGCTATGTTTGGGGGAATTATAGAGATAACCTTGTCGGGGCTATAGATGCTTGACTGACAGCAAGGATCTATCCTAAGTTGGCTTAAAAGGGAATTGTCAAAATATGTAGGTCAATGCAAATAATTGCTATGCTCTAATTTTTTTGTACAAAAATAATCAATTGCACACACGTGAGCTCAGTAATACTTAATCTTGTATGCTAGATGAAGTGGAATTGGAATGTCATAATGAAGATCTAGTTGTTTATAATTAGAAGAATTAAAAAAGTTGAAGCACCAATTTTAGATCTAGAATTGACTTTCTATTATTTTGTTTAGTTTTGTTGGTCGCTAGTTGTTGTGTAGTCTCACAACACACCCCATTTTTTCCCCTGTAAAAATGTGGACCCCCTTCTTTTTTTTCTTCTCTTTCCTCTCGCTTTCACTTGATTTGGCATTGTTTTGAGGGTTGGTAAAAATACAAGTTTCATTTTCAATTTTCTTGGTATTTACTTGAGTCCCTTGATCTTTCCCAAATTTAGTGTTTTGGTCTTTTCATGAAGTTTTATTAGTTTACCAAAAACCAGAATCCCAAAGTTGTTGCGGTTGCATCAAAGAAGTTGTATCTTTGATTGGTCCTAGTCCCGCCTGCTAAGTCATCACCCAAAAATTGTTAATCCTGATGGTCCCTCTTTCTTGTATCAGAGTCCAATAGTTTATTTTCATTTTATTTAGTTAGAATTTGGAAACCAGAGGTTCTGTTATGAAATTTTTGAATCAAAATTTTGATCTCTCTTAAACCTAGTTCTCGAGCCTTCTTTTGTTCTGGTTTTCTCTAAAGCTTGGAGGTAAGTGTCCCGATCCCCGTTAATCTTTCCAAGGTTTGGTACCAGAAGTTGTCAATCCTGGTGGTCGTAATTGATCGTGTATCTTAAAGACTTTTTCCTCACAAAAATCAAAGTGACACAAGAGTGTCATGTAAGATCTTCACACCATTATTTCTCCTCTAGTAGTGAGCCCATGCAGAAACCTAGGTGTTCATAATTTGAACTCTAATTCATCATGATTACACCTTTATTTGAGAAATTAATGCATTGTAACAGGTAATTAATGAAGGTGGCAAGCTACTCATGTACTTGGCATCACCTGGAGCATGCAATTTCTTTTATAACACTCTACTTCATTTCATGCTGCAAATTTGTAAAGGACATTGAATGAACAAAAATAATATTGTGGCATGCAAGGAAAGGTAAATTTCGGGAAACTAAGAACATAGCTACCAAGGGTTTCAAGGTTGCATTATGAAAATATTTTCATCATCAACTAGAACCAAAACACACCAACAAAAATGAATAATTCTGAAGAAAAATCAGAAGATGAATTCAAATACTACAGTTCACAAGCTATACTAATTGGCATGATAGCTATTGATACTCATATGGGGTGGTCTTTTGACGTTGAATTTCACACACAGGCATGGCAAGAAAATACTTCTTAGTGTACCAAGAATGTTACAACAAGTGGGTTACTTTTAGTAGGAGGATTTTTTCCAACAATGGAGACCCCTGAATTGGTCATGGAATGTCTAAACCACTATGACCCAGACAAAAGAATCATTGATAAGGAGGGAAGGACTTATGTAGATCTCTCTAAGAAAGGAATTATATACACATTTGGGCTTCCTACATTTACTCAGATGTACCATATTGATATGAAGGTGAAATCCAAAACCTATCAAAGTTCCAAAGAACACAACAGAGAAATTATGAATACACAATGCTGCCAGGAGAAAATTACAAAACAGACAAAACCAACTCTAAGGTCTATGTTCAACCTAGATGTTCAAGATACTATAACTATGCTAAGCAGGATAGCTAGGTTGTGAGATACTAGTAAATTTGAACAATGGATGTTTGTGATCATATCCAAATTGATGGAAAGTCTTGTGCAAATACATTGTGGAAAGTTTATTAGTAATAGATTGCACAAATAGATAAAGGAATTTCCAAAAAGATAGATTTTTTAAGATGTCATCATATGTGATTTATTCCTGCACCTTAAGGGCAAGTAAGAAAGGGTTGAAAAGGATTGGTACTCTGGGTAGAGAAGTAGGAAACAAATTAATATATGCTCATTTACCCCAAATTACTATCCATGGATACAAAGAGCATTATAGAAGAGTTAATGATGTGTTTTCCATGAAGTTGGTCAGAAAAATGGAAGGAAACAAAGCTAAAAGATTGTCTTTGGAAGCACAAAGTGTCATTAGACCAATTGGAGGTTGGTACATTCAGTTTCCCACTTTCACTTACATTAGAGTGGAAGGTTTTGATAGAAATTCTTTCATGTTGCCCAGGTACCCTATAGATAAAATGATGTTATTAGAATTGGTAAGACAGTTCAAGATGTCCCAAGCACTTTAAAGCATGACTCATAAAAAGGCTTATTTAAGATTTTCTATTATGATAGGGAATTATAAATGCAATGCAATTAGAACAGTTGACTTGTGTGAAGAAGAATTGAAAACGTATAATTTGGAATACTTTCCTCTCCAAAGGAAGTATTATGACCCAGAATGGAATACTTCCAAGAACATAGCTAGTTATCATGCTCATGTCCAACACCTAGAAGACTATTGGCTAAATTATGAAGATGAGCACAAAGTAAGAAAAAGAAAGTATGAAATATTGTCATTAGAGTCTATATGGATTCTCATGATTCATGATATTCCAAATTAGTTGGAGAAAGATGATGGTGAAGTGTTGAGTAAAGCTTATAATGAAGACAGAGTGTATGATGAACATATTCTAGAACCAAATTACAAAGGTGAAGAAATGACATCAATTGAGGAATTCTCTGCACCAGTTATATTAAATACTCAACATTGGATAAATTATTTTTATAAATTTTAAGAGAAAAAGGAATTGAACCCCCATAAACACAAGATAAAAGAAGGAAAAAAAGAAATGAAAATTAGTTTGAGAGTGGGGAACCTATTAAGAAGAAGATAAAAGTTGGTAAGGCAGCTGTTGGTATACGAATTAAAGAGAGAACCCCTGAGGCTCCAAGCCAAGGAGTTTCACTAAAGCTAGCTGGTAAGCAAAAATATGTTGAGTCAAGCAAAGTTAAATCAAAAGTAAAAACAAAAGTGGCATCTTCTTCCACAGAAAAACCAAGGACTAAACCTACTACTAATGAAGAGGAAGGGGTAACAGAAAATACTGGTACACATACAAGGTCTACATCTCAAAGAGTTGTAGCAGTATTCACTTCTCCCCCTTCAATTAATATGGCTAGTGTGAAACAGGCACTAGGAAAGACTCATGTGATTTTGGATGAAGTTTCTAAGGCTGATGAAGCCAAGATTAAGGAACAAATGGATAAGTAGGGTGCCATGCGGGAAAGAGTAAAAGAAAAGAAGTCTAAAGATAAACCCATTGTACAACCAATTTTAGAAGAAATTCCAGACATAGGGTCTTGTATACGTCTAAAAAGGTCATGATTAAGCTTGTTAATTAATTAAATATGAATTATTTAATTAATTCCCCTAAAGTCATCTACATATAAATAAATTTAATTATTTTTTTATATTGTTCATTTTCTAAATTCTTCTACCTTAATTAAATAAATAATTTTATTTAATTATTGACATTTCCGCTTCCCACTTAATTAAATTAAATAAATTTTCATAATTTATTTATATTTGATTATCATATTATTCTAAAGTTTAAATATTTGAATATTTAAATAATGGAATATCTTCTTCTTCCCACCTTCCACTTTCCGCTTAATTAAATTAAATAAATTTTCATAATTTATTTATATTTGATTATCATATCATTCTAAAGTTTAAATATTTGAATATTTAAATAATGGAATATTCTTTTCATCCTCAAATTAAAATATTAAATATTTAATTTAATATTTTCCATCTCACCCTAATTTCATTTCTAAAACATAATTAAATATGATTTATTTAATTATGTGAGCTTCCATTTTCGTCTTCACTTCCAAATTAAATAAATATATTTTATTTAATTTTAACTCATTCTAAACTCACCCTTCCAAATTCTTAACTTGCTCTTCGAAATGGAAATTTCCCTTCGAAACTCAATGATGAAAATTGAAGGAAAAGGGAAACTTTCCATATCCCTCTCCACTTTCGAAAATCTGCCACCGTTCGTTCGAACAAGCTTAGTTGATTGAATCAGCCAATCGAATCCGTTTGAAAACTCTATAAATTCCAGCACAAATCCAAGCTTTGGTTACCTACACCAACACGTACCTACGCATGAAGGTTCACACAATCAGCTTACGCATTCATATCATTTTTAGCATCACAACAATCTTCTCATCTTAGCATAGCTCTGCATTTAGCATACTATGCATTTTCATTTTTATCTCGTTCTTCATGATGTCCATTTGTGGAGCTTGATTTGCTGATCTGAGAGTCATTCGAAACAACAAAACGCTGGAGTTAGAGGAAGATAAGACGATTTAGGGGAAGGTGTTGTCACGGTTTGCTTATTCTATTTTCTTTTTCAGCTTCTTTGATACAATGTCTTATTAATATGTGTTTGATTTTCATTTAAATTGATACATTTTTCACCCACACATAAAATGGTGCCCACCGTGGGGCTCGAACCCACAAATTTAACATTATCTGCAAGTTTTTTTTGACAGTTTTTGTGTTCTGAAGTTAACTTTCAGAAGAAAATTTGACATTTAGGTGCATTCAAAATTTTCTGTGGCGCATACGGGGTTTTAACTCTTTTGTTTTGCAGGATTCTGGAGCACATATAGTGACTATTTAGGTGCATCTAGTGACTGTTTAGGCACATCTAGTGACTGTTTAGGCACATGTAGTGACTATTTAGGTGCATATAGTAACTTTCATTTTGGCACATAGTAACTATTTTTAGAGCATATAAATCTTTCTTGCGGCACATTCAGCTTATGTTTTGGCGCATATAGCTTCTGTTCCGGCACATTTAGCTTATGTTCTAGGACATATAGCTTTTGTTTTGGCGCATTTAGCTTCTGTTCCGATGCATATATCTTTTGGTGCATATACCTTATGTTCTGGCACATATGGTTGTAATAAAAATACATAATTCTGAGTCTGTCGCCTTCCGCGGACAGAATTCTTTTTCTTTTTCTGGATTTTAAAATGAAACAATCCTAGGGTAGCCACATCTGGATAAAATGAAGCAATCTAGGATAGTCACCAAACAATGATCTTGCAGTTAAAATTGAACAAACTTGTTTTTAGTGAAGCAATATCTTCACTTAGATTAGATCATTGTGGTTTGGGTTTTAAAAAGAACATCTATTTGCTCTGTCTGTGGAAATAGGTTTATGCTCTCCCCTTAACTAGGTGATCAGAATACCAGACTTTCCTTTTAGTTTCCATGCAATTTTACTGCTTTAATTACATCCTTTAGAGAGCCTGCCGTAGTGGGAAAAAGTACTCACCCTACGGGAACGACTCAAGTGGGTTCAAGCCAAAGCCAGGCTATTCCGCCCCACTATAAAATTTAAAGAAAATCTGGGGAAACACTCTTTTTCTAGTAGTGTGCAAGATAACCATCCCCAAAGCCTTTGTTCTAAAGGTTGGGAGGTCTCCTGAAGGAGTTTATTATTTCCGCACCGAACGTAAATCCTTACTACGAACCTAGTGTAGTGGCCAGCCAAAGTCAGTTTTCGAACATTCTAATAATCACAGTGCAAGGGGAGGGAAGAATCTGCGCCCAAGACACTCACCATATAACTTCCAAGAACCATTTTTTCAGGGGATCCGATATCCACTTCCGTAACTCTGAGTACACGCCTGGAAAAGACAAAAACACAGGTGCCCCTTCAAGGGTGACACGGCTGTGTGAGTCGATGCAGTTCTAAGATGTGGATTGTTGATTACTAGAATGACCTACTTGAGCATTAAGAGTGAGTCTATATGAATTTTTTTTCATGTGCGAAACCTGTGAAAACATTTGTTGAAAAAAATTTCTTGATCAAACACTTCATGTTAGTATAGGGCCTTAAAAAAACAAACTATTCTTCAAAATGTATGTTGTGTCTTCCATCACATTAATTCAGATAAATAGATCATCAAAAATGAACATGAAGAACAACAACTGAAATCACTCAAAAAAATTTCATACCAGTGGTCCAATAACGTTCTCAAAATACTTTTCCCATGCTTAGAGATTGGAAATCAACAAAATTTCCCAAGAAATCGGTGTCCAAAAGGATCAAAAAACCCAAGAAAACATTAGGATACAAGAAAACTTTGCAAAAGAGAAAAAAATTATACAAAATTCGACACGTGTTGCTTCATTTATGTGGATTTCATCACAGATATCAAAACTTTGTTAGGGGATTAACTGATGAGTATGTTGTAGATCCTTTAGATTCTCGAGCTTATTATCAAAGATTAGCTCTATCACAACGGCATAATCATAACCAACCTCTTGAGTTCAATAACATACCACAACCTGCTATTGAGTATCCTTCACACCCTAGTCATATTCTTCAAAGATCTTGAAAGAATTTCTTCGAATATGAAGATCAAAATCTTTTAGAGTGCATCTCTCAAACAACTTTCTAATTTTTGGTTCAACTTCCCCAACAGGATTCTAAAATCCTTCATCAGTTGGAAGCCACAATCAAGAATTAGGAGCATCCTTGATCATATCATAAGATTCCACATCTTATCAGATCAAAATATCATTCCCTTTGCACTTGTCAAAAACCATGATCTAAGTCTAGAAGACTTTTTCAAAATCATATGCCTATCTTCACAAGATGCCAATTCAATAAATTGAAAGACGAAATTCAACAAGAAGGACATACTCAAAATGTTCAAGAAGAGAGTGAAAGCAGCAATCCTCTTTACATCATGAATCGTAATCCACTTTTTGACAAAGATACGGATAACAAAGAAGAAAATCCGTTCCATCAATACAAAGACATGAACAAAACACAGATAGATAGTGATGAGGAACAAGATGAAGAACATCTTAGAGAGGCTGAGCAAGATCCAAAATTTCACAAAGCTATCGAAAAGATCTTGCAGCGAGATAAGGAAAAATATTTTCGCTATCTAGCCGAACAAGGGGCTAAATTTCCTCATGACTTTAATACTGAAAATTTGAAAAAAAAACCTAAAGAGAGACCCCTTTATGATCTTAGTGCTTTGACCCAGCAAATCAAGGCACTTCAAGGACAAGTTAGAGAGTTACAAGGGGGAACAACCACAAAGAAATACACTCTGGAGGACATTTGTCCTTATCCTTTCGACCGAAGTCTTAACATGATTCCTTTTCCCAAGCATTGTGAAATGCCAAAATTTGATCACTATAATGGGAAAACGGATCCAATTGATCATGTTAGAGACTTCAAAAACATGACATTGGAGTTCGCTCACGAAGACACTTACTTGATGTGATTGTTTCCAAGGAGCCTTGGGGTACACTCTATGGAATGGCTATCTAAGATTACACCTCCCATCAGGACATTTGAAGAATTGATCAACCTATCCATATCACAATATACCTACAACATACAACACCAGATCACCATGATAGACCTTTGCAAAGTTGCACAAAAACCTAGTGAATCTTTCATTACATTTCTTCAAAGATGGAGAAGAATGTTCGCTAGGTATCCACGTCCTGTTCCTGAAAAGGAAAAGATGGTTACTTTCATTAACAGTTTAAATTCAGAAATGAGCTATCATTTGAACTTACATTGTCCTTCTTCTTTTGAGAAAATGATCGAAGATTCCCTAACCATTGAAAATGCTTTGGTCAAAATACGAATAATCAAACATGACAAAGAAAATCCTAGCTCATCCAACCATCACAATAATCAAGACAAGTCCAAATTTTGGACTCGCAACAAAAATATGGTGAATGATGGTGTTGTTGATGCGAATCATGCCTCGACCAAGCCATTTGTCCTCAGTTCTCCAAACATTCGCAACAACAATGTCAACTCGATTGCAAATCACGGAAATAATCCTCCTCCTCCGAGGAACAATATAAATCAACACTCTACTCCCAACCAAGGGACTTCCAACAACCAAGGTTACCGAGGAACCAATAACAATCACAACTCTTTAGGGAACACCTCAAATTCAAATCCCCAGAGATTTTCATTCTTCTCTAGTAGAAGAACTTTCACTCCACTGGGCCAATCTGTAGAATCCGTATTCAAAGAGTTGATGGCCAAAAATTTCATTACTTTGCCACCTCAACAAAATTATGAACCCAGTGTAAAGCCTCCATCATGGAATGAGGCATACTATTGTGATTATCATCAGTGCAAAGGTCATCACACAAATAACTACCAAGCCTTGAAGAATGCCATTCAATACTTAATCAACAATGACATCATCACAATAGAAGGGCATCAACAAACCAACGCAGACCATCAAGCATTCCGCAATCCTTTGCCTAATTATCAAAAGGGTGAGTCTTCTGAAAAAAATGTGAATCATATCAATGATGATCATATAATCAATCATCTCTACACAGACGATGAGCGGGTAAATGTCATTAAAGTCAGCAAGAAGGTGGAATATAGAGAAGTCAACGTAACTACGAGAGCACAAGCTAAAGTTGTCTTAAAGGGCGCCTCTTCAAAATCCACTGAACCTCCACCTCAACACCAATATGATTTGGTCAATCAACTTCGGAAAACCCCCGCTCAAATTTCTATTCTAGAACTATTGAAGATTTCCCCAGCCCATAAGGAAATTCTCGAAAAATCCCTCGTTAAAACTAATGTATCTACTGATTTGGATGTGAACCAATTTCAAGCCATGGTAGGACACTTGTCCTCACCCACTTGCCTTTCATTCTCTAAAAAAGATGGTGTTTCCATAACTCATCCCCATAATACATCATTGTACTTAGAAGTCATGGTTCACAAGTTTTGTATCAGATGAGTTCTAATAGATGGAGGTGCTGGTTTGAACATCCGTACCATGAAGTTGGTTAAAGCTTTAGGATTTTCTGAAGACTCCATTGATTTCAGAAGAAAGATTACCATAAAAGCTTATGATGATGAAGAAAGAGCATCCAAGGGTCTAATCATGCTGCCAATCAGAGTGGGCCCTGTTATAAAGAATACTTTCTGCCAAGTACTGGACCGTGATCTCGCAATATAACATCTTGTTGGGTCATCCTTGGATCCATGAAATGCAAGCTGTCCCATTAACCTATCATCAATGTCTTAAGTTTCCTTATGATGGACAGGAAATCATGATACATGTTGATAATTCCAATATTCAAACTTGTGCCAACATAAAAGCCAGTCAAGATACTTTGGTTCCTAATAATCGAGAAGCTCATGCTAGTACCTCTCTAAAGATTGACACAAAAATCAGTCAATTGACCAATACTTTTGACAAAAAAATGAAATTCAAGGATCATGGAGTTGGAGAATACTCTCTTTGTCTTGCCAATTTACCTACATCACCTCAATCACATGGACAACCATCTATCAGGGAACATCAAATATCAACAGCATCAACATCAAAGCAACCACCAATAGAACCAATCACAAAATTTAATGGACAATTCATCAAAGAAAAATTCCCCATGGAAAATCCTGAGGATACAGAAATTCTAAACTGGCTCTATAAAGATGAAGATGAAGCAGGCTTTAATGTCAAACAACCCATAGACAAATATGGGAAAGGGTACTCAATCATGCAGAAGATGGGCTATGACAAAGGTCCTATTGGAAAAAGGAAAGAAGGAGTAGTTGAACCCATTCACCTCCATGGACTTGCTGTAAAAGAGAAAACTGGATTAGGTTATGATACTCACTCCAAAGAAAGCACATCCAAACAACTGCATGGCACTATCTTTGCATTACAAGAAGGCTCAAATTCACGAGAAGCATGTTTGGCAACAGTTCAGAACTTCTTGGATAACAATTCTGACACAGACTCTGCTGAATATGAATGGGAAACCATTTATAATGATGAATTCTGGAGGGATAAAGAGGTTGATGTAATACACCAATACGCCCCAACTCTAATTGAAGGTGAAGGGTCAGGGTCCCAACCACAAGAATCTAAACCACAAATCAACTATGATTCTAGTGATACTGAGTTAGATCTAAACGAACAAGATTATCATGAGGACAGTATCATCATTGACCCACCTCACACCTCGGATCCTATAGACCACTCTGTTATGACCATAACCATAGCTGATTTCACGCAACCTGATGACCCGATACCTTTGATTTATCCTCATCTCATTGATTGGGATTCAACCAAACCTATCGATATACCTATGTTCCCAAGTGACAAAGCTATCGTAAACTTCCTTTCTGCAGAGGATATAAATGATTGTTCCACCAGCGATTTTCGACATAGAGTTTTTGATCAGGAGAGTGTCAAGTCTCCTAGCTGCAAAAGTAAAAATAAAAAAGAAAGATCTAATGGTGAAAACCAGAATCTAGCAGTATTAGATCAAACAAAAGATAAAATAAAGAGCGTATCAGATGGTGAAAACCTCTTTGAGGCACTAGACGATGGGAATCGTGACACTCTCTCAGAGCATTACCATGAGCGATCACCTATTTTAATTGAGCCTACAAATGCGGTCAACCTTGAAACTTCAGACAAACCAAGGATCCTATAGTTAGCTGCATCAATGACAGAGAAAGAGATACCAAAGTTCATGGAATTCCTAAAAGCAAATCAAGTAAATTTTGCATGGTCTTATGCTGACATGCCTGGTCTTGATCCTGATCTTATCATGCATCACTTGTCTATCAAACCAGGGGCCAAGCCGGTAAAACAAAAACTCAGAAAGATGCACCCTCATGTTGCATTATTGGTTAAAGAAGAACTGAGAAAACTCCTTGATGTGGGCTTCATAAGACCAATTGACTATGTAGAATGGATTTCCAACATTGTTCCTGTATCTAAGCCAGATAAAACTGTGAGAATATGCAGAAATTTCAGAGATCTTAATAAAGCATGTCCTAAGGATGATTTCCCACTACCCAACATTGACACTATAGTTGATCTGATAGTTGGCCATGCCATGTATTCATTAATGGATGGTTTTTCTGGCTACAACCAAATCAAGATTGCACCTGAAGATCAAGAGAAAATAGCTTTTACATGTGCATGGGGAACCTACTGTTGGAACGTCATGCCTTTTGGTTTGAAGAATGTTGGGGCTACTTATCAAAGAGCCATGACTACAATTTTTCATGACATGATGCATATCTTCATGGAAGATTATGTAGATGACATATTAGCAAAATCATACACCAGAGAAGGACATCTTGAAATATTGTCCAAAATATTTGCAAGATTAGAGAAATTCAAAGTTTGCCTCAACCCTAAAAAATGTGTTTTTGGGGTCAAATCTGGAAAACTCTTAGGGTATATTGTTTCAGAAAAAGGAATTGAAGTAGATCCAGTGAAAGTACAGGAAATTATGGAAATGCCTCCACCAAAGAACATCAGTCAGTTAAGATCACTATAGGGATGACTGCAATCTATACGAAGGTTCATTGCACAATTGGTCGACAAAAGTTTACCTTTCACACATCTATTGCATAAGAATGTTCCTTTCAGGTGGGATGACAAATGTGAATTGGCTTTTCAACAAATCAAAAGTATTTAATGACTCCACCAGTTCTCATACCACCAAATCCAGACAAACCACTAATCTTATACATTGCTGCAACAGAAACATCTCTGGGGGCACTGCTAGTGCAAGAAGACTCTACAGGAAAGGAACGTACAATTTATTACATCAGTAGAACACTAACAAGTCATGAGCTCAACTACACTTCTATTGAGAAAGCTTGTCTGGCAGTAGTCTTTGCTTCACAGAAGTTTTGACATTACATGCTAACCCATACAATCAATCTGGTTTCAAAGATTGATCCACTCAAGTATTTATTAAGCAAAGCCTCATTGACAGGAAGGTTAGCAAAGTGGGTAATGATTTTGAGTGAGTTTGACATCCATTATGTTGATCGAAAGGCAATCAAAGGATAAGTTATCGCTGATCAATTAGCTGAAGCACCACTACAAGCAGATCATCCCCTGCACATTGAATTTCTAGATGCTGATGTCTTTACTCCATAATCTAAACAACCATGGTCCTTATATTTTGATGGTTCTTTCACTCAACATGGATTGGGGGTAGGCATACTTTTCGTCACCCCTCAAGGACACACCATTCCTCGATCATATAGGCTGATGTTTCCATGCACCAACAACATAGCCAATATGAAGCATTGATCACTGGGCTTAAAATAGCCGAATGGAGAATTACAGAATTATAGGTGTATGGTGACTCATAGTTGGTCATTTGTCAGATCAATAATGACTATCAGACCAAAGATGACAAATTTTGCCTTATAAAAAGATGGTGGATGACTTCAAGAAATACTTTGTGGACATCAAATTCACACAAATTCCAAGGTGATAATAAAGCAGCTGATGCCATGGCTACGATGCATCATTGTTACAACTCCCGAAACTCGGACTCGTTATGAATTTCTGGTGGAACAATCATTTACACCTGCTTATGATACCCCTGAAAGCCAAATCATTTGCCACTTGGTAGGATCTGATTCACCTTGGTACGGAAAAATGTATGCCTACCTCAAAGATGATATCTTGCCACCCAATTTATCCCATAACCAAAAACGCAATTTTATCCGCCAATTCGCTCGCTACACTCTTATCGCTGACACTCTTTATCGCCATGGTCTTGATGATACTCTACTTCGATGTCTTGAATGTGAGGAATCTAACAAAGCTTTACAAGAAGTTCATGGTGGCATCTGTGGTACTCATTCAAGTGGACTGACCTTATCCAAGAAATTGATTAGAATGGGTTACTACTGGCCTACAATGGAGAGGGAATCATTCACTTTTGTGAAAACATGCTCAAAATGTCAGATTCATGGGAATCTCATTTATGCTCCTACCTAGGAACTTCAACCATTCACGCCAACCTGGCCATTTTCTCAATGGGGGTTAGATCTAGTGGGAAAGATTCATCCTTCTTCATCGAACGGGCATAAATTCATCATCACAGCTACAGAGTATTTTACCAAGTGGATTGAGGCAGTCCCTCTTACTAAAGTTACCGCAAACAAATATCATCATTCATAATCAACTATATTATTTTTCAGTATGGCATTCCCAACTCCATTATTACAGATAATGGACGTCCATTCAAAAATCAAGATGTTGATGAACTTTGCGAGAGATTTCACATTCAGCATAGATATTCAACACCTTACTATCCACAAGGGAATGGCCAAGCAGAGGCCTCAAATAAAACAATATTGAAAATCTTGAAAAAGACTATGAATGATTCAGGGAAGGATTGGCACGTTCAACTCAATCCTGCTCTATGGGCCTACAGAACCAGTGTCTGCATGCCAACAGGAGCAACACCATTTTCTCTTGTCTATGGAGCAGAAGCCATACTACCGTTAGAAGTTGAGATTCCCTCACTTAGGGTATCATTGCAAGGCCTCACAACAGATGATGAATACAGAGTTTCCCAACTCCAAGAGCTTGAACTCCTAGATGAGAAGAGACAAAGAGCAGCTGATCATTTGAAAGCATATCAATAGATGATGTCTCACAGCTATAATCACAAAGTAAAGCCACGTACCTTTCAGGTGGGTGATCTTGTTCTGAAAGAGAACCCACGCAATCAGCAAGACAAAGAGAAGAAAGGAAAGTTCAACCAAATTGGCTAGGTCCTTATGTGGTCATCGCAGTCTATGGTTTAGGAGCCTACAAGCTATCAATGCCAGAAGGGGACCTGTTTGATGAACCTATCAACAGCATGCACCTGAAAAAGTATTATGTCTAAAGCGGTTATCATCATCGAAAAAGTTCTGAAAAAATCCAAAAAATCAAAAAAGTCCTAAAAAATCCAAAAAAATAAAAAAAAGTCCTGAAAAAATCCAAAAAATCAAAAGGTCCTGAAAAATCCGAAAGAAAAAAGTCCTAAAAATTCAGAAAAAGTCTGAAAAATGGTTACCCGGTGAAAACTTGGTAAAGGCATCTTAGTAGCAAAAAAATAAAAAATTAAAACAAACCTTGACATTCTAGAAAAATGCAATAAAAACAAATAGTGAAAATCTGGCAAACAGACGCTATTTGAAACTCTCCATCTATTAGTTCATGTTCTGCACTTAACTTTTCGGCATTCCTTTTCATGCATTTTTTTCATCATCAGCACCATGCTATCATCATTTGCCTCGAGCGATAATGTCTTACCATGGCTTGACTATTGTACATATTCATCTCAGGAAGTTGTGTCAATACCGAGGGCAAAAGATACTGGGGGCAACCAACTTTCAGGTTTACCAAAATAGTGAGACAACGACGTCAAAACCAATCACGCGAACAAAACATCCAATCATTTGATCCATATCACAGTAGATTTCAGTTGCGTACTTTATCATGACTCATATCTGGATGATCTATAATATGAATAATGTTTGGAATCACATTATTTTATTTTTGAATAATGGTTGTTTAATTTTTGATATCATTTCTCTGGAGCACACTCGATGATGTACTGAACTAGAGTGGCAAGGAAAGAGGATGATTTTTTCTTTGTCTGTTGTCTGGAGGTTAATCATTTATCTATTGCAAATATGTCGCGAGACATGATGATTGAAAGTTTATCATTGATGACAGTTTCAAATTTGCATCAGATGGTGGTTAGTCTTTGTCTATTTATGCAAGAAATGTTCAGGTCATCTCGGTTCAATTATACCTAGGTGGTTGTGTTCACTTGCTATATCAAAAATCATGAAAGTTGTACTCAGGTCATCATTGGTGCTAATTTCCCCTCTGATGCTTGTACAAACTTCCAACATTTTTTTTTTTAAAAAGCGCTCTATGATGATTCTAGCAAATATACCAGCAAGCTCAACAAAATGGTCGGCTTCATTTAGTTGCATTTCATTTTAGGTCATGGTACATAACTGCATATTGGATTTTCATCAAGAGTTTTTGAAAGGGCCAATTGATTGTCATGCTTCTTTGGACTATTTGTAGAGGACAATGCAGGCGTTTGGTTCATTATCATTATCATTTATTGCATCATCATTCATTCCTTTATATCATATATTTTCATCTTTTTATTCATTTATCATTCATATTAGTTTCATTATCACTTCATTATTTCATTTTCGTTTCTTTGCCATTTTCATCATTTCATTCATTATCATTCATATTAGTCTTATTGACATTTCATCATTTCGTTCTTTTTATTTTAGTTTATCATTATCATTTATATTATTTTCATTTATCATCTCATCATCGCATTACCATTATCATCATTTCATTCATGTTATTCATTCTTGTTATCATTATCATTTCTATTATTATCCATTATCATTCCATATCATTATCATTTATCATTCCATATCATTATCATATAACATTTCGTTATCATTATCATTTAACATTTCCTTATCATTTCATATCCATATCATTATCATTTAACATTTCATATTACTTATCATTTATCATTTATCATTTCATTATCATTCCATTGCATTATCATTATCATTTTATATTCCATTTTATATCATTTTAACATTTCAGTACCATTATCATTTATCATTTATCATTTCATTATCATTCCATTGCATTATCATTATCATTTTATATTCCATTTTATATCATTTTAACATTTCAGTACCATTATCATTTCAACATTTCATTACCATTATCATTTTATCATTTCATTACCATTATCATTTCATCATTTCCATTTTCATTTCATTATTATTATCATTCATTGCATCATCATTCATTTCATTTATTTCATATGTTATCATTCTCATTACTTTCATTAACATCTCATATCATCCCATTTCATCTCTTACCATTATCATTATCATTTCCTTCTCTTATCATTAATTATCATTATCATTTAACATTTCATTATCATTATCATTATTTATCACATAATTATCATTCATTTCATGGTCATCATCATTTCATCATTTTCATTTCATCATTTCAAATCATTATATTTTCATCCCATATCATTTTATCATACATCACTATTTACTCATCTCAATTTCATATTAGTATTCATATCATTTTTCATCAAATCATATCATTTTATCATACAAAATACATAATGCATATCATGAAACAACATTCATTTTTTTTTATCATATTATCATCTTTTATCTGCATTGAAAAATCCAAAAAAATAAACATTCCATATATACATTTCCATATACACATCATAAATCATCCACCTGCATAGCATCGTCAGTATGCATCATTAAAATCATCATCATCATAATAAAAACATCATATCGAATCATCCTGCATATCATGTTAGTCATCAAGTCATTCAAATGCATACCAAAATCCATAACACAGAAATAAATGCATATCATATCATCATATCATAAATGCACATCACATCATCACAAATAATTATCGCCGCTGCATATCATCACTCATCAAAAATGATACAAATGTCCAAATGTCCAAAGAGAAATACATCAGATAAGATCAAAAATCCGTATACATGCTCCAAAAATGATACACATATGTGCACTATGTCTGCTAACTGGTCGAGGCCCCTGATGAAGTTGGTCCGGAAGGAGGTGGCCTGCCACTAGTGCCTGCATCTAGGTCCTGCCGAGGTCCAGTCACTCCCCTGCTTTGCTTATGTGTCTGTTATCTACTCCTAGTCCTGCTATGGGACCGCGGGTATGGCTCTCTGCAATCTAGAGGACACAGCTCCTCGTATCTGACCCTGTAATACTCGGCCTCCCTCGCCATCTCCATACCCTCTACAATGGCATCCCACAGTGACGCACTCTCTACAGTGCCCATCAGCCTCTAAGCAACGCCCTCAACCTCTACTGCCCTCCATCTAAATGTATCTCTCTTTGTAATCACCTGAGCTAACTATGGGTCTGGGGCAGGTGCCTGTCCCTGTTGACACTGTAATGTTTGTACCTGGGCCTGAAGCGCAGCTAACTGCCCCTACTGAGATGAGGATGCCATCTGGATCATTGTTCATTGCCCAATCCCTATCCTCGGTCGCCGCATGATCTGGACACCCCTCAGAATATCTAGCCTTGACCTCCCTAGCACCTGGCCCTCATCTCCACCATCATCTTCGTCATCCCCATCTGAACTCTCCTCCTCCTCTCTGCTCTGCTCCTCCTCTCCTCCAACTACTCCTTGCTCGCCGCTAGCCACATCCTCTTGTCTCACTACCCCTGGCTGTGGTGCTACCAAAATAGGTGTTGGCTCATCAGGACTAGTAAACTGTGGAAACAGATGTGTGTGAAAATATGCAAAGTACTCATCAGACATACCAGCATCCACAACGTCTCGCCTATCAGCCCATGCCTCAGGTGCTAATGACTAGAACTCTGTATACGCTATCTGATACGAAATACATGGCCCCCATCTGGCCTCATCTCTGCTTCGGGCATAATGTGCAACCCCCTGTGGCATCCCCTGCGTGAATCTAAACTACCTCTGCACCCACAACGCTAGAAACCTCTCAAGAATGAAAGGAGTCCTCCCTATTAGGAACCGAGGAATGCATACATATGGCATCTCTATATCATCTGTAGCCCATGGCTCACAATCAAGGTACGATCTCCATACCATGGTATCCATATCATCCAGAAGTCGTCACCAGTAATCCACCTTGCCCAGCTTGGGCTCAGTAAGGAACATAGCATATGTATATATATAAGACCTACCTGGTGGCCTAACTCTGGGGCACGTCGGTCTCGTCACAGCCAAATGCTCCCATGCCCAGATTTGCAGCACTGTCACACCGCACGACAAACTGGAGGAACCCTTGTATACCAAATAATGCAAATCGTGATATAAATGTGCTAACATACAGCTCCTCCATGCGTATCTCCTCGACTGTAGCAACATCTGCTCTAAAATCCTACCCCATCCCACTGATAATCCCTTTGCCCGGTGATCCAGACAAAGGAGACCTCCTATGAACACACCCAAAACTGCAGACAAAGCTGGATATCCTCGAAAATCAGCCCAGGGTACCCAGTATCTAGCTATATGTGCATCTCTGTACACTCTCCTCAAAGCATCTGTACCCCCAAGCTCCTTGTGATCGTAATACACAAGGGCACCAACCACTGGGATACCTAATATCCTATACACATCCTCAAGAATCACCATCACCTCACCACTCGGAATATGAAAGGTGTTGTGCTCCGAGTGCCATCGCTTTGCCAGTGCCGTCAACAAACCCCTGTTGACCCGAATCGACAGCATCACCAACAAGGATCTCAAACCATATGTCTCTATCAAAGCTATGTCAGCAAGTGTCAACTCGAGGATCCTATCCCATCCTGCTGAGTGTCCCTCTCTAATCTAGAGGTTTTTGAAAACCTCATATTTTCATCACAAGGATAAATTCATCATAATCATATCAATCATTCAAACAACATCAATTAGACTCATATCTATCAGTGATATCTATCAGTGACCTATATCAGTAATCTATATCAAGTGACCTATATCAGTGAATTGTATCAGACACATATCAATGACTCATATCAATGCATCAAATCAACGACTCATATCACACAATCAAATCCTATCAAAGAAACCAATACACAATCTCTCTAGCTAGATATCATATCAAATCTGCTCTATCATCAATTACTATTTGTTTTCTATCGCAGAAAGAAAATTTATCAGAAGTCATATCAATCATTTATCTAACAATTACTCTTTGTTTTCTACTCTAGGAAGCAAAGTTATCAATCCATCATTCGATTATTCTATCATTTCTATCCATATCAACATGATGATACAACAATTTACCTATCTATTGACTACGGAAGCAATATAAATCATCATTTTCGCATCACTATCATCAAAACATCAATTCTGCCTATTTTTACCATATGCCCCGTTCTTTTCACGGGATGCGCTAAATCTCGTATGCACCATTATTTTTGCTCTATGCGCTCAAACAGACCTCCTATGCGCATTTTCCGTATATGCGCAACTTTAATCATCCTAAGCGCCATTCTTTTCACTGGATGCGCATTTTTCCTCTATGCACCACTGTTTACCCTAAAAGCGCTTTACTCCTAAATTTTTCTATAATGCCCTATATGCGCGTTTGTTTTCAATCTAAGCACTAAACTGGTTTTACCCTAGCTATTCAACATCTATGCTATATGCGCATCTGTTTTTACCCTAAGCGCATCTGTTTTTTTCAAAAGCATGCAAACTCATCTAAATGCGCTAAAACGACATTTTTAAATCTAAAACCGCGGAAAAACATGAAATTTTGATTCAAACGAAAAAATTTGAAAGCACAGGAGGATAGATCGACTCACCGGTGGTCTGTATGTTGCTGGCCTCTGGTATCGACAAGATCTCTCGAATCAGTGGCGATGATAAGGAATCTCCATGTCGCGATGTCACTCTCAGAGCTACAGTATTCACCAAAGTCAAAAGTACAAGGGTATGTGCAAGATCATCATGGAAAAAATATGCCCTTAAGTGGCAAAAAAATCAGAAAAATCAGTGTTAGGCAACTTGACGTAAAAATTTGAATAAGTTATCTATATTATTTCAAAAATATGTAAGAATAGAATCTATAGAAAATTGAATGTAGTTTCTAAACTACTAGGTTTATTTAAAAATAAATAAAATCTATTTGGTGAAAATTTGAAATTTCAATGCGGAGTACTTAAATTTAAGGGAAAAAATAAGAAGTAGGTGTTTGTCTAACCACCCTAACCATAATAAAATGATAATACTTTTTATAAAATTTTATATATAAGTAGAGGACTCATGTCCGATGTGATGCATTTTTTTTAATGTTTTTTCCAAGTAAATAATTAATTATGATTTTTATTAAAACTTTTAAAAATATAAAACTCTTATGTGACCACCTTAACTTGGTCAAAACTTCATGAAATTTAATTTTCTTTTTTAATCCTATAGTATGTGAAGCATAGAATGTGACACATGTTTCAGATTCAAAAATGTGATACCGTTTGAAAGTTATAGATGTTTTTCAATCAGCCTATCAATCGGGGACTTTAGTCATAATTCTAATAGAAAATAAATAATAATTATTTATTAAATTCAAATTAAAGCATAATTTATATTGGTGGAAAGCTGAGAATCTCCTCTAAAAACCCTTTTCATTTCACCAATTTTGGGTAAAAAAAAAGTCATCAGCCACATACCCTACAAATACCCACAATATTGCCACTTTTTGGCCCATCATGATCCTGCACATACCCACAAATGACTTGTCTTTTTCACCTTTTTACCTTTTAAAGGTCAGACCAAGGGTAAGTTTGCTACCTTTTGACTTTATTTTTCAAAATGGGACATTTTTTTTATCATCTGTAGAGAGCTAAACCACTCTCTCTCTCATCCGTGATTTACCTCCTGAGGGGGCATCATCAGCAGAAACATCGAAAGCATATCAGGGGTAAAATCTTATTTTTCTTTGAAGCAATGCATTTCACACATCACTTCAAAGAGGGGCAAAATGTATACATCTAAAAATGGTCATGATTAAGCTTGTTAATTAATTAAATATGAATTATTTAATTAATTCCCCTAAAGTCATCTACATATAAATAAATTTAATTATTTTTTTATATTGTTTATTTTCTAAATTCTTCTACCTTAATTAAATAAATAATTTTATTTAATTATTGGCATTTCCACTTCCCACTTAATTAAATTAAATAAATTTTCATAATTTATTTATATTTGATTATCATATTATTCTAAAGTTTAAATATTTGAATATTTAAATAATGGAATATCTTCTTCTTCCCACCTTCCACTTTCCGCTTAATTAAATTAAATAAATTTTCATAATTTATTTATATTTGATTATCATATCATTCTAAAGTTTAAATATTTGAATATTTAAATAATGGAATATTCTTTTCATCCTCAAATTAAAATATTAAATATTTAATTTAATATTTTCCATCTCACCCTAATTTCATTTCTAAAACATAATTAAATATGATTTATTTAATTATGCGAGCTTCCATTTTCGTCTTCACTTCCAAATTAAATAAATATATTTTATTTAATTTTAACTCATTCTAAACTCACCCTTCCAAATTCTTAACTCGCTCTTCGAAATGGAAATTTCCCTTCGAAACTCAATGACGAAAATTGAAGGAAAAGGGAAACCTTCCATATCCCTCTCCACTTTCGAAAATCTGCCACCGTTCATTCGAACAAGCTTAATCCAGACCGTTGATCGAATTAGCCAATCAAATCCGTTCGAAAACTCTATAAATTCTGGCACAAATCCAAGCTTTGGTTACCTACACCAACACGTACCTATGCACTAAGGTTCACGCAATCAGTTTATGCATTCACATCATTTTTAGCATCACAGCAATCTTCTCATCTTAGCATAGCTTTGCATTTAGCATAATATGCATTTTCATTTTTATCTCGTTCTTCATGCTGTCCTTTTGTTGAGCTTGATTTGCTGATCTGAGAGTCATTTGAAACAACAAAATGCTGGAGTTAGAGGAAGATAAGACAATTTCGGGGAAGCTGCTGTCACGGTTTGCTTATTATTTTTTCTTTTTCAGCTTCTTTGATACAATGTCTTATTAATATGTGTTTGATTTTCATTTAAATTGATCCAATATTTCATACACATAGGTCTAATTCCTATAAATGTTGAAGAATAAGAATTCATACAAGGAACACTTGCTTCAGAAGTGGGAAACCCTGATGTTCTTGAAATAGAAACAGGGGAGACTGCATGGAAAAATCCTACTGATGAAATGGTTATTGAAGATACATTTTGTTCTCAACCTTCTATTGGGAATGATCAAAATGATAATAAATAGCCACAGGTCTTTGAAAAATCAAAGGAGGACTACGTTAAAATTGAGAATGAAGAACCTTCATGAGTTTTAGGTGATAAGGTTGAAAATGAAGAAAATATTGATGTGACATGATACAAAGAAAGTGACGTCTAAGAGGATGATATTGAACACCTGGCTAGACAGAAAAATATAGGTCTCGAAATTGAAGAGACAGTGTTAAATCCCAATAATCTAGAATCTATTCCAGATATTATTGAAGATATTCCTATTTTAGAGGATGTAACAAATAAAGTCGAAGAAGTGAGAGAAGAAGTTCTTGAACTTACTGGAAACTAGAAAAAAGGAATGTTACAGAGGTAGAGCACGATGAAGATGCACCTGATTGGTTTATCAAAAAATTGACTTCCCTAATGGAAGTAGAATTAGCACCTCTAGATCTTAAAAGTTTTATGCAAGAAGTGGAAACTCCTAAGTCTAGGTGAAGAGCTAAAATGAAACATGTCATATAGAAGAATGCAGATGGAGGAAAAACAATCCATATAGCTACCCCAATAGCTGATAAAAATATACATGAGATAACACCTAAGGAGTATAAGATAACAAGTATCAATGTTGGACACTCATCCTGGACACAAGAGTTAGAAGAAGTGAAGATGAATTTGGATGCAACTATTGAAAGAATAGGTTGTTAGGGCCTAGAAAAATTTATAAAGTCACTAACCCTATCTAGTCAAGCACAAACTGAATTGCTCTGGAATCCAATACTTATGTCACAAGAATAGGTGGATGTAATTGCAGCAATTTTCCATAGAATGAATGTATTTGAAGAATGGATTGAGTATTGGGTAAGGAAAGGGGAATAATTTATTAAAAATGCAATTGGGAAATATAAGGAAGCATACTGTTGGTCTGA
This sequence comes from Sequoia sempervirens, assembly GCA_007258455.2. Lineage (NCBI taxonomy): Eukaryota > Viridiplantae > Streptophyta > Pinopsida > Cupressales > Cupressaceae > Sequoia > Sequoia sempervirens. Next base: position 893,888,246 of record VDFB02271358.1, read on the forward strand.
GAAATCTAGAATATTTGAAGGAGAATGTAGACTTCGCTAGGAACAGGTTGATGCTGAAAGGTGAAATGTAGAAAATCTTATGCAAGTGGATGTCTAGGAATTGATAAGAGAAAATATAATTTCAGAACAAGAAGTTCCATTGCCTGAAAAATGGAAGAAACAACTAAAATGGGAAGGCGACACATTAATACAATGTATAGAAGGATTTGAAAAGGTCATTGAGAAATTTAGTAAGTTGCTTGACAAAGATCAGGATTTTATTGAAGTGTTAGCACGTCAAGATTGTGATCCCCAAACACTAGGACAAGAGGGTAAAGAAGCACAAGCTTTCAATGAATGTATTCAGAGAATAAATAAAGACCCTATTCAGTTGTTAACCTGGGAAGTCATTGATGAGATCATACATTAGAGAAACACTATAGTCAGATATGAAACAAAGAAAGTGCAAAGGAATGCTAGTATACTCCAGATATCAGAAGAATATGTCACCAGGCTCAAATTTAGTTGGAAGGAAATACAGGGAATTTCAAAAGAACGTATGTACCAAATATTGAATGCTTTTTGGGAATATCAGTTGAAGAAAAGTGAAGAAAGGATCCCAGAACCCGAGCCCTAAGTGATAGAAGGAAGTACCAGATATTGGATACTAGAAGTGTCACATAATTTTTTTGTTGAAATTGATTTTTACAAATTGTTCCTAGTCTTGATGGATGTTCCCTATCCGGTATTTTAAAGGATGTTGATAGCCTTGTTTTATGCAGAGTATTGTGCACCGAAATTTGAAAGTGAGTAGTGTTGTTGCTGAAGAAGTCAAAGCTTTAACTTCATCTAGAAGATTTTGATAACAGTTGGCATATGCCACGTGCTACATTTTGATTTGCTATTTTTGATTCTCTTGATAAACTTTAAGTTTTAACTCTTGAGGCCTTGTTCCTATTAAAAAGGTCATTTATTGCTTTACTTTTATTTTAAGTTCAAAATTTTTGGATGTCGAAAGAGCCAAAACTTCTCTAAGTTTTATTCTTTTTCCTATTTTTTAAATCATTCCAAAATAAAAACTTGTATGCATATAGAATTTAATCAATATCAAAGCTAATTTGATAGCTACCTATCTCATGTATTTTGTAGCTGGTTTTGTTAGTTCAATCGAACAAGACTATGTGTTGCATTGTTTAAGGGTGCATGCAGAACCTACTCGGTGTCCAAACTAAAACCCCCTTCTTTAAAAGCTTGCACCATTTTATATGTAGCTATGAAGCAATCTGGTGAAGTATAAAGTGGTTTTCTTTTATTTGATTAACTCTTGGGGCATGCGTGGAGAATAACTAGGATAAATTTTAATTTTTAGTATTTTTATGCTTTATTTTAGATTAGATGTTTAAATTCTTGAAAATGTTTGAAAAAATAGATGAATGGATAGAAATTTATTGAAAATCTTTCATTTTCTATGAAATTACTGAATGTTTAAAGCTAAATCTACTTAAGTGATAGCAAAATTATTGATGTTCATGAAATATTATTGTAAATCTTTCAGTTTCATGATATTATTTTATGATTAAACTGGAAATATTGTACCGAATGCTTATGATTCTAAATGAAATTGAAATTAACCATAGACCCCTTGAGATTAACAACAATATCACATCATACCCTGGAGTGAACCTATTATGGTCAAGACCTGACTACCAGGAGCCTTGGGATTAAACTAAGTCAACCTCTTCCTATAACACAAGCACCTTAGGTTTCCCTGGTCCAATCTTTCAAGTAAAGATAGGTTATTTGCAGTTTGTCTGTGAGGATTTTATCTGCACTATTGTTTTGAGTGGCATCATTGTCAACATGAGGGAAAGGAGGGAGAGAGGGAGGGGGGTTTAGGGTAAGATGGAGAGAGAGAGAGAGTGGTGAGATAGAGAGTAGAGAGGTAAGGATAAAATGAAAAAGAGAGAGAGAGAGAGGGAGGTTGGAGGGAGGGAGAGGTTGAGTGGGATAGGTGAGAAAGAGAGACAATTGATGATAATTTCCCACTCTTGGTGATGTTTGGGAAAAAATTAATTATAAAAAATCTACTCTTTGCCTCTTCATCCTTCTCTGCCTCTTCATTCCTCCTAAAATAGTCTTACACTCTTCTTTTCCTCTTAATCCCACTCTTCTCTCTCCCCTCCATAGGTCTTTGTGTAGGGTCAAGGCTTACACTATGACAAATTTTCTATAGAACACATTTGGCACTCACCAAAGTGCAAAGCCTTCAAACATGACATTTTGCGCTTGCCAAATTGGAAGACTATTTTGCATCACATTTGGCGCTTGCCAAATTTGGCAAGTGTCAAATGTGCTTTTCCAAAAATTGTAAAAAAGGGAGTTGAACTGTGATTCAGGCTCATAATTCTCTACATTTTTCTATTTTTGTGCTTTATCAACTCACAAACACCTTTTTATGTAGTTGACTTGTTCTATGACAATGGTATGCTTGCTCCATCACCTTTTGAGTACCAATTTTCTTATTAGACAACATAGAAGAAGATAATTTGAAGTTTCTACATCATATTTGATTATCTTAGGTAATTGATATTTATATAATTGAAATGTTTATATTTAGTTTTATTATTTATTTTTGACAATATAGACCATTCATTTCATGATTTTATTAATCATAATAGTTTTACATACAATTCAACATTGAATTAGATGGAAATTACATAAAAAAATTAATTTCTTCAGAGTTTTAAGAAAAAAATGAAAAAATCTAGGATAATTTAGATGAATTAGTGTAAACTTATATAGAGGATTTCAACTTAACACAAACTTGTTTATGTATTCCATTTGCATTGCTTATAGTAGTCCATTTCCATCATGTGGTTATTGGAGTTCACTCTTTTTCATTTTACCTAGATGTTTATATTAATTTTTTTTTTTAGTTTTGATAATATAGACCATTCCTTTCATGATTTTATTAATCATAATTGTTTTATATAGAGTTCAACATTGAATTAAATGGAAGTTGCATAAAAAAATTTAATTTTTAGGAGTTTGAAGAAAAAAAGTGAAAAACATGGCATAATTTAGTTGAATTCATGTAAACTTATATAGAAGATTTGAAAAAAATGCCTCAAAGAAATGTGGCCTCATGGAATGCAATGAGAAGAAAATGCAATTGGCAATTAATCCTAGTTATTAGTTATGAAATGTAATGCCCCACCACGCAACCCTAGAGGAAGTTGCAATTCGCTACTTAAACGTGCCAAATTTTTTTTTGTTTAAGTACAAATAACATGTAAGATGAATACATATTGCCAACAACCTCTAAGGCCACGAGACAAAGATTACTTAAAAACCCAACAACAATTAACATTAACATAAACTGAAACATTAACCACTTAAGGAAATGGGACAACATACATTCCATACAAGATAAATTACAACAAGGATAAAAAATACCTCAAGATTCCAATTATCATTTAAACAATAAGATTACAACACTCATTCCCTGAATGAGGCAATTCCAACCAAATGATTACATAATACAAATTCCACCTCGATAACAACTGAGGGGTAATAAAATAAAGATCAACTGAAAAGAACGAAGCCAGAAAAGAAACAGCATCCAACGAGCCCTCCAACTGGAAATCACGAACACACGAACATGAAGAAGAACCAACGGAAAAAGACGCACGCCACCCGACCACGTGGAACCCAAAGGCCCCACTCCCTCCGTGCTAGGAGATAGTAACAAGGATCCTAGACAAGACCATCTACCACTAGACACATGCTAACTCAAAAATTAAACTGAGACTAGAACATAAACCACATCACTTAACATCATAGTCACAATGCTTCCAGAGTACAAAATCGAGTACAATTACTGTACAAAAATAAACTAACGGCACAACACCATACCGACTGTTGTCATAGGGAGTGTCATCGTAAAGGTTGCATGGGATCTCCTGGCTAGTCTTCCTAGGTCCCGGCCCCCCTCTAGGGATATCCTGGAAACCTCAACCGACTCCCGGCCCCACATGCACACCAGAGCGGAATCGATTATCTCTCATAAAGACGAGATAATGATCTTGCCACTCCAGGCCTTCCCGACTCATCTCAAGTCTCGTACAAGCCCTTGAGCTAATGAGCAAGGCTAAATTATCTTATTAATGTTCAAAGCTACTCTCTCCCTAGAAAGTTATTTTAATTTTCACTTAATTAACTGACTCTCATACGAGTTATCCTAGAACCACTTTGGGCCCGGCACTCGTTTGAAAGCCACTCCCCTATCGACAACTCAAACTCAACCACAGGCCATGGGTAGACAATGCACTAACACTTATCACAAATAAACAAACACCTCAATAGGTAACACATCACTACGGATGCCCAAAACTGAAACCAAAGCATACACTACCCAAGGCTAACACAAGGTTGACTAACGTGATGAAACCCACATAACAACTGTTAACTCGACTCAACCATGAATCACAAGGTCACACAACCCGTTCAAAGGACCAGGTAACCACTTGAGCTTAACTCACACACAATCCAAGATAGACAAAGCAAAACATAAGAGACATAATATCATCTCAAGAAAACACTGCTGGAAAACTTACATGATCAACAAGAAATGACTTGAAGTCAACAATCATATAAACTCACGTAAACCACCCATACCAATAAATGAACCCAGAACAAAAAGATTCACAAAACATTCACTCTCATTCCACAACATCGAAGGCGAACAATTAAACACTGAAAATATTTCAGACAAATAGGAAAGCTAATGTTCAGATTTCCTAAATCCATTCAAACACAGATTTCATGACTTGCATTTATCCAATCAATTGATCCCACTTCTTTTCACGACATTGAAATTTTTCAAGAACAGATCATTTACTCTAAATTTCATAACCATATTCATGATCAAAACACTTTAATAATGCAGCTATCTGGTTAAAATTTAAATCAACCGTTCTCTCTAAGTTTCATAATGACATACTAGAGACAAATCACTTGATTAAAAAAAATCGTACAGGTTAGATAATAAGTTCATCCTTTACTCTCAGTTCCGCAATCATATTCTATAATTACACATCTTGAAAAATAAGCATTTAGATTACATAATTCAGTCTTGATTTCAACTTAGCATTAAATAAGTCAACTAAATCTTATCTCTACTTGAATTCCATTATATCCCAAACGAATATACCTAATAGTGAGTTAAGCATATTGACCACATAAGGAGTTTAAACCAATAATTATATTTCGTTTTCCCAATTACATTTATTAATAAAATCAACCTTTGAGAATGAAAGCACTTGATCATTTAAAATCTACCTTTTTAAAATAAAACATTTGACTATTAAGATTCAGCATTTGAAATAACTCATTCGAATATAAACTCTACTTTAGCTTTGATTACGTGACCAAAAGTCATATTAAGATAATCAAATCAAATTATAAACAAATCCAACATTTGACAATAAAGTCGTCTGATATGAATAAGACATTCGTTAACTCTAAGTTTCACTAACATATTCAAACTCAAGATATTTTAATAATAATATTTAAATTCAAATCACTTAATCCATTTTACAACATAGGATACTCAATCAACTAAAATCAATATTTCAAATAAGACATTAGATTATCTAAACTCCACTCTTGCCTCTAAAAGCGTGCAACGATAAGCATCTTAATACCTTTGAATTATGACACCCCTTAACGCGTCTATTAAAATAAAATACCATTGCGAAATCCATACAATTAAATATAAAAAGCATGTTGACATGATTATTTACAAACAAATATTCAAAGTATGAATATACCTTCATGTACAAGGATACTCAATTTAGCCAACTATTACTTTAACAAATATAAAAAGAAGAATTCCATTAATTACAAAATATATCAAATAGCTTATATAAATTTTAATTACTCATCTTTTAAAAAAAACCATATGATTAACATATAAAATAAAATACATTTTAATTAATCATTTCTAAAAACCTTATGATTTAACCAATAGAATAAAATACATTTCAACTTATACCAAATTTCATTTAATTTAATATATATTAAATATATTATATTTTATATAATATATAATATTAAATATTATAAATATTATATAAAACATAATATAAAATAATATTCATAAAAAAATTCGAATTAAAATAAAAAAAATAAAAAAAAGTAATTTCAAATTTAAACAAACATTGGGAAGAGGGCCGGAGCCCAGGGCACGCAGCCCCTGCCTCCCGCCGGGCGGCGGTGGCCATGTGCAAAGCACACAGCGCCGCCTCCCTGCGGGCGGCAGTGGTTGTGTGTTCACACACAGCCCACCCCCCCGCGGGCGGCGACGGCTGTGTGTTCACACACAGCCCACCCCCCTGCAGGCGGCAACTGTTGTGTGCTCATACAGCGGACGCCTCCCGCCGGGCGGCGGCCGCGGCAGCTGTGGGGTGGGGTTTGACCTCCCACCTCACAAAAAAAACATTTTATAATAATATATTTCTGTGTTTTCCAGAACCCAAAAAAAAATGAAAATCAATAAAATTTTATGAGGTTTTTACCCGAAATTTAAAGTTTTCTAAAATAACAAATATATATTTGTATATATATTTGTGGGTATCTCCATATATTGAAATATATGGTTGTATTCACAAATACATATACCCAAATTTTGATTTCATAACCAAATTGTAACAATACTCCAACCCAATTCAAGAAAAATAGAACTTATTTCCAAGCAAGAAAATGGGTTTTCAAAATCTAGTTTTAACATTGAGTTTTCTTGGATTTTCTTTTTGTTTCTAAATCCATTACAATTGTGCAAATTGAAAGCTTTTCCATAAATTTTATTGAATCTAAACTATATTTTCAATCATTCAACATGAGCAAGAAGATGAAGGGAGAAAAGATAGAACCTTATGTTTCCTCCAAAATTGCAAGCTTTAACCATGGAGATTTTCAAGCACCCTTTCAACTCCACCATCTTAGCCTCCTCCAAGTCTTTCCACCCAAAATCCAAAACCAAGAATCCATGGAGAGGTTGAAAGAAAACCCTAAATAAAATATATCCTTTTTCCAAACTTCCCAAATTCAAATTCAAATTCAACTTCTAAATTCCAATTCTAATTCTAATTAAATTCAAATACAAATGCAAACCCACTTTCAAATTCAAACTAAATTCAATTTCAAATTCATATTCAACTCTTCACAAATATCTTTCCCCAAAATAGTCAACTATTTCAGAAAATATCTTTTCTACCCCAAAGTCTTTGCATAAGAAAACATTTGAATTTTTTAATAACTTTAAGCAATTTTCTAATTCCAATTTGAATTCAAAATATTTTAGCATTTTATATTCAACAAAAGAATTAAATCTTTTACACTTTTAATTCATAGGGATAATTTAATTAATTCACACAATTAATTTAAATTATCAATAGAATAAATCTAATTCAAAATTAGATTATTTTATTAATTCCATTAAATTAATTAATTAATCACTAATTTTCTAACATCTCAAGAAGACAAAACATTCATCATTTATAATTTCCAAAAGCTATTTAATCACTTTTAGCTTGCAACTAACCACCTTTAATCATTAATTAGACTACGCAAGTCATTTAATAAACTTTAAACTTGAAATTAAATAAACACTCAAGGGGAACTGACCAAGTTAGAACAACTGACCCCGACAACAACCCAACAACACGCTATGACTAGGGTGACGACTTGGTTCGAAAAACCTAGCTACTATCTCCCAATTAACTTCCGTTGGTCAATGGACACGCTCAGACCTAGAAACCAGGTGGAGTCGATGTCCTGTACCTACCAACCTGCAACAAAGAGCATGGCGAACGTGCATATATACATAATATGATCAATCACACCGTGAAGAGGAAATCTCGGAATCGTAGGGCGCTCGCATGCAAGTGATACAATCCGTCCCTTTCACCAATACAGTATCATTAACTGACGCATCTAACATCAAAGATAAGCTCAATAACATAAACATCATTTAATCAGATATATTCTTACTCCAAATCATGACATAAGGATAACATCGGAATAAAAGAACATCACATCAACATATAACTTCTACATCATAAGCATACTCAGACGCAATCATAACAGGGAAGAAAAATGCCGATCAAAGAGCCAAAACGGAGGGGTGTTACATGAAATGTGAAGTAATTGCATAACTACTTAATAGGTTGAATTTGAAAAAAAATAGATTGTAATTGAAATTTTGTCATCTATCAGCATTTACTTATTATTTATACAATGTGAAGTAATGCTTTGAGTTTGAAAGATGTGAATTGTAATGTAATCAATGATATGTCATGGATAGCATATATTTTTTCCAAGCATCCATACCTTGTTCGAAAGAACCTATTTTGGGATTTTAGCCATAGCAGCAAGGCAGTGATTTGTTTGATAAAATTATTTGGTAGACATGTATGAAAAGATGTGGTAGCATATACAAGGCAGTGAGTTGTTTGAAAAAAATGCCTCAAAGAAATGTGGTCTCATGGAATGCATGACAAGAAAATACAATTGGAAGTTGCTCCTAGTTATTAGTTATGCAATGTGAAGTAATTACACAACTACTTAATAGGTTGATTTTCACAAAAATTAGATTGTAATTGAATTTTTTTCATCTATCAACATCTACTTATTATTTATGCAATATGAAGTAATGCTTTGAATTTTAAATATGTGCAATGTAATGTAATCAACCATATGTCATGGTTAGTATAGATTTTTTCCAAGAATCCATTGCTTTTTTCAAAAGAACCTATGTTATGCTCTTAGCCACAGTAGTAAGGTAGTGATTTGTTTGATAAAATTCTTTGGTAGACATGTATGTAAAAATGTGGTAACATATATAAGGCAGTGAGTTGTCTGAAAAAAGCCTCAAAGAAATGTGTTCTCATGGAGTGCATGACAATAAAATGCAATTGGAAACTGGTCCTAGTTATTAGTTATGCAATGTGAAGTAATTGAATAACTATTTAATAGGTTAATTTTCAAAAAAATAGATTATAATTGAAATTTTTTCATCTATCAACATCTACTTATGAATTATGCAATGTGGCATAATTCTTTGAGTTTGAAAGATGTGCAACATTATGCAATCACCAATATGAACACATTTGATAAAATTCTTTGATAGACATGTATGAAAAATGTAGTAGCATAGACAAGGTAGTGAGATATTTGAGAAAATTCCTCAAATAAATGACGTTTCATGGAATGCATGACAAGCAAATGCAAAATGTGGTAGCATAGACAAGGAAGTGAGTTGTTTGAAAAAATGTTTCAAAGAAATGTGGTCTTATGGAATGCATGAATTTCAAAAATATTAGATTGTAATTAAACTTTTTGTCATTTATCAGCATCTAGTTATTAGTTATGCAACATGAAGTAATTCTTTGATTTTGAAAGATGTGTAGTGCAATGTAATCAGCGATATGCATATTTTTTTATAAAATTATTTGGTAGATGTGTATGAAAATTTGGTAGCATACACAAGGCAGTGAGTTGTTTGAAAAGATGCCTCAAAGAAATGCAGTCTCATGGAATGCATGAAAAGAAATTATAAAATTTGGTAGCATAGACAAGGTAGTGAGTTGTTTGAAAAGATTCCTCAAAGAATTGTGGTCTCATGGAATGCATGACTTTGAAAAAAAAAATATTTTATTAAAATTTTGTCATCTATCAACATCTAGTTATTAGTTATGCAATGTGAAGTAATGATTTGAGTTTCAAAGATGTGCAATACAATGCAATCAATTATATGAATATGTTTGATAAAATGCTTTGGTAGATATGTATGAAAAATGTGGTACCATAGATAAGGAAGTGGGTTGTTTGAAAAAATTATATTGTAATTGGAATATTCCCATATATAAACATCTAGTTATTAGTTATGCAATGTGAAGTAATGGTTTAGTTTGAAAATGTGCAATGTAATGTAATTAGCGATATGAATGTGTTTGATAAAATTCTTTGGTAGACATGTATGAAAAATGTGGTACCATAGACAAGGTAGTGATCTATTTGAAAAAATGCCTCGTAATTGCATGTGGTATCTAGTAAAAGATTTATGCTACTATGGTTATGAAGGTTTTTATGTCTATGGTTAGTGAGCATTACTTACATTTGTTCTTTGTGTGTTTGTGAACATGTAGCATTCAACGTCATGCCAATGAAATGAGCAAAGCATCTAATACTAGATGAACATGAAGCCAAAAATGAAAGGAGAAGAGGAACAAAAAGGAAAGTTCATGAAGAAAATAAATTGCACCCCATAGAAGAAGAAATTCTTGTGCAATCTAGGACATATGTCGAATTGGCAGCACAAAGGGGATGGATGCAAAAACCTCCATGCAAGGAGATAAATTAATATCAAAGTTGGGGGTACATCATTGACCATAAGTGAAGTTCAAGGCACACCATCTACAATATGTCAAGTTTAAAGTGCATCAAAAATCATACACACCATCAACAACATGTGGAACTTTGAAAGTACATCAACAAACACATCTCTACTTGAAGACACTCCACATACCACATCTCAAGTTAGAGGTACAACATCATTTACATGTCAATTTCAAAATACGTCATCGATTTAATCTTTGATTGATGGTATACCATCTATCCCCGTTGTTGTTGACATTCCTAATATTGACGTAACTTTACCTTTGAGAACTCCTCCTAGAGTTTTGCATACAAAACCTAAATATTTTATTAATATTGATGCTAATGTTTTGAAACCAATGGCTGATAAGATTCCAAAATATACATGGAAAATATATGGATATTATTTTTTAGAAGCTAAGTGAGGTTGGAAGATGCCAACTATTTGTTGAAATGATGAGGCAACTTGATTTTAGGCCCACCAGTAAGATTCTTGGGCTAAGAACATCAAATGAATCAAGTGAGAAATCATTGTAAAGAATCTAATGAGTGCATATGAGAGCATGGGTTCTACCTCACACACAAAAGATAGTAATTCTCCGTGACATGTGATGACATCAACATTGGTAAGCAGTCAAACTAGAAATAAGTTGATCCTTTCAAAGATGAGTAAAACTTTTAAAATAAG
>VDFB02271358.1:893899449-893954131 GCA_007258455.2 Sequoia sempervirens
AATCTGGAAAACTCTTAGGGTATATTGTTTCAGAAAAAGGAATTGAAGTAGATCCAGCGAAAGTACAGGAAATTATGGAAATGCCTCCACCAAAGAATGTCAGTCAATTAAGATCACTATAGGGACGACTGTAGTCTATACGAAGGTTCATTGCACAATTGGTTGACAAAAGTTTACCTTTCACACATCTATTGCATAAGAATGTTCCTTTCAGGTGGGATGACAAATGTGAATTGGATTTTCAACAAATCAAATAGTATTTAATGACTCCACCAGTTCTCATACCACCAAATCCAGACAAACCACTAATATTATACATTGCTGCAACATAAACATCTCTGGGGGCACTGCTAGTGCAAGAAGACTCTATAGGAAAGGAACGTGCAATTTATTACATCAGTAGAACACTGACAAGTCATGAGCTCAACTACACTTCTATTGAGAAAGCTTGTCTGGCAGTAGTCTTTGCTTCATAGAAGTTTTGACATTACATGCTAACCCATACAATCAATCTGGTTTCAAAGATTGATCCACTCAAGTATTTATTAAGCAAAGCCTCATTGACAAGAAGGTTAGCAAAGTGGGTAATGATTTTGAGTGAGTTTGACATCCATTATGTTGATCACAAGGCAATCAAAGGACAAGTTATCGCTGATCAATTGGCTAAAGCACCACTACAAGCAGATCATCCCCTGCACATTGAATTTCTAGATGCTGATGTCTTTATTGCAGAATCTAAACAACCATGGTCCTTATATTTTGATGGTTCTTTCACTCAACATGGATTGGGGGCAGGCATACTTTTCGTCACCCCTCAAGGACACACCATTCCTCGATCATATAGGCTGATGTTTCCATGCACCAACAACATAGCCAAATATGAAGCATTGATCACTGGGCTTAAAATAGCGTTGGAATGGAGAATTACAGAATTATAGGTGTATGGTGACTCATAGTTGGTCATTTGTCAAATCAATAATGACTATCAGACCAAAGATGACAAATTTTTGCCTTATAAAAAGATGGTGGATGACTTCAAGAAATACTTTGTGGACATAAAATTCACACAAATTCTAAGGCGTGATAATAAAGCAGCTGATGCCATGGCTACGATCGTATCATTGTTACAACTCCCAGAAACTCAGACTCGTTATGAATTTATGGTGGAACAATCATTTACACCTACTTATGATACCCCTGAAAGCCAAATCATTTGCCACTTGGTAGGATCTGATTCACCTTGGTACGGAAAAATGTATGCCTACCTCAAAGATGATATCTTGCCACCCAATTTATCCCATAACCAAAAACGCAATTTTATCCGCCAATTCGCTCGCTACACTCTTATCGCTGACACTCTTTATCGCCATGGTCTTGATGATACTCTACTTCGATGTCTTGAATGTGAGGAATCTAACAAAGCTTTACAAGAAGTTCATGGTGGCATCTGTGGTACTCATTCAAGTGGACTGACCTTATCCAAGAAATTGATTAGAATGGGTTACTACTGGCCTACAATGGAGAGGGAATCATTCACTTTTGTGAAAACATGCTCAAAATGTCAGATTCATGGGAATCTCATTTATGCTCCTACCTAGGAACTTCAACCATTCACGCCAACCTGGCCATTTTCTCAATGGGGGTTAGATCTAGTGGGCAAGATTCATCCTTCTTCATCGAACGGGCATAAATTCATCATCATAGCTACAGAGTATTTTACCAAGTGGATTGAGGCAGTCCCTCTTACTAAAGTTACCGGCAAACAAATATCATCATTCATACTCAACTATATTATTTTTCAGTATGGCATTCCCAACTCCATTATTACAGATAATGGATGTCCATTCAAAAATCAAGATGTTGATGAACTTTGCGAGAGATTTCACATTCAGCATAGATATTCAACACCTTACTATCCACAAGGGAATGGCCAAGCAGAGGCCTCAAATAAAACAATATTGAAAATCTTGAAAAAGACTGTGAATGATTCAGGGAAGGATTGGCACATTCAACTCAATCCCGCTCTATGGGCCTACAGAACCAGTGTTTGCACGCCAATAGGAGCAACACCATTTTCTCTTATCTATGGAGCAGAAGCCATACTACCATTAGAAGTTGAGATTCCCTCACTTAGGGTATCATCGCAAGGCCTCACAACAGATGATGAATACAGAGTTTCCCGACTCCAAGAGATTGAAATCCTAGATGAGAAGAGACAAAGAGCAGCTGATCATTTGAAAGCATATCAATAGATGATGTCTCACAGCTATAATCACAAAGTAAAGCCACGTACCTTTCAGGTGGGTGATCTTGTTCTGAAAGAGAACCCACGCAATCAGCAAGACAAAGAGAAGAAAGGAAAGTTCAAACCAAATTGGCTAGGTCCTTATGTGGTCATCGCAGTCTATGGTTTAGGAGCCTACAAGCTATCAATTCCAGAAGGGGACCTGTTTGATGAACCTATCAACAGCATGCACCTGAAAAATTATTATGTCTAAAGCAGTTATCATCATTAGAAAAAGTCCTGAAAAAATCCAAAAAATCAGAAAAAGTCTTGAAAAAATCCAAAAAAATAAAAAAAAGTCCTGAAAAAATCCAAAAAATCAGAAAAAAGGTCACAAAGAAAAAATCCAAAAATAAGAAAAAGTCATCGAAAGTCACGAAAAAATGGTTACTGGTGAAAGCTTGAGGTAAGCGGGCATCTTGGTATAGCGATCATAGGGTGAAAACTTGGCAACAGGCAGTCTATTGATAAGAAAAATGCAATAAAAACAAATAGTGAAAATCTGGCAAACAGACGCTATTTGAAACTCTCCATCTATTAGTTCATGTTCTGCACTTAACTTTTCGGCATTCCTTTTCATGCATTTTTTTCATCATCAGCACCATGCTATCATCATTTGCCTCGAGCGATAATGTCTTACCATGGCTTGACTATTGTACATATTCATCTCAGGAAGTTGTGTCAATACCGAGGGCAAAAGATACTGGGGGCAACCAACTTTCAGGTTTACCAAAATAGTGAGACAACGACGTCAAAACCAATCACGCGAACAAAACATCCAATCATTTGATCCATATCACAGTAGATTTCAGTTGCGTACTTTATCATGACTCATATCTGGATGATCTATAATATGAATAATGTTTGGAATCACATTATTTTATTTTTGAATAATGGTTGTTTAATTTTTGATATCATTTCTCTGGAGCACACTCGATGATGTACTGAACTAGAGTGGCAAGGAAAGAGGATGATTTTTTCTTTGTCTGTTGTCTGGAGGTTAATCATTTATCTATTGCAAATATGTCGCGAGACATGATGATTGAAAGTTTATCATTGATGACAGTTTCAAATTTGCATCAGATGGTGGTTAGTCTTTGTCTATTTATGCAAGAAATGTTCAGGTCATCTCGGTTCAATTATACCTAGGTGGTTGTGTTCACTTGCTATATCAAAAATCATGAAAGTTGTACTCAGGTCATCATTGGTGCTAATTTCCCCTCTGATGCTTGTACAAACTTCCAACATTTTTTTTTTTAAAAAGCGCTCTATGATGATTCTAGCAAATATACCAGCAAGCTCAACAAAATGGTCGGCTTCATTTAGTTGCATTTCATTTTAGGTCATGGTACATAACTGCATATTGGATTTTCATCAAGAGTTTTTGAAAGGGCCAATTGATTGTCATGCTTCTTTGGACTATTTGTAGAGGACAATGCAGGCGTTTGGTTCATTATCATTATCATTTATCGCATCATCATTCACTCCTTTATATCATATATTTTCATCTTTTTATTCATTTATCATTCATATTAGTTTCATTATCACTTCATTATTTCATTTTCGTTTCTTTTCCATTTTCATCATTTCATTCATTATCATTCATATTAGTCTTATTGACATTTCATCATTTCGTTCTTTTTATTTTAGTTTATCATTATCATTTATATTATTTTCATTTATCATCTCATCATCGCATTACCATTATCATCATTTCATTCATGTTATTCATTCTCGTTATCATTATCATTTCTATTATTATCCATTATCATTCCATATCATTATCATTTATCATTCCATATCATTATCATATAACATTTCATTATCATTATCATTTAACATTTCCTTATCATTTCATATCCATATCATTATCATTTAACATTTCATATTACTTATCATTTATCATTTATCATTTCATTATCATTCCATTGCATTATCATTATCATTTTATATTCCATTTCATATCATTTTAACATTTTAGTACCATTATCATTTCAACATTTCATTACCATTATCATTTTATCATTTCATTACCATTATCATTTCACCATTTCCATTTTCATTTCATTATTATTATCATTCATTGCATCATCATTCATTTCATTTATTTCATATGTTATCATTCTCATTACTTTCATTAACATCCCATATCATCCCATTTCATCTCTTACCATTATCATTATCATTTCCTTCTCTTATCATTAATTATCATTATCATTTAACATTTCATTATCATTATCATTATTTATCACATAATTATCATTCATTTCATGGTCATCATCATTTCATCATTTTCATTTCATCATTGCAAATCATTATATTTTCATCACATATTATTTTATCATACATCACTATTTACTCATCTCAATTTCATATTAGTATTCATATCATTTTTCATCAAATCATATCATTTTATCATACAAAATACATAATGCATATCATGAAACAACATTCATTTTTTTTTATCATATTATCATCTTTTATCTACATTGAAAAATCCAAAAAAATAAACATTCCATATATACATTTCCATATACACATCATAAATCATCCACCTACATAGCATCGTCAGTATGCATAATCAAAATCATCATCATCATAATAAAAACATCATATCGAATCATCCTGCATATCATGTTAGTCATCAAGTCATTCAAATGCATATCATATCATCATATCATAAATGCACATCACATCATCACAAATAATTATCGCCACTGCATATCATCACTCATCAAAAATGATACAAATGTTCAAATGTCCAATGAAACTAAAATTTCCAAAGAGAAATACATCAGATAAGATCAAAAATCTATATACATGCTCCAAAAATGATACACATATGTGCACTATGTCTGCTAACTGGTCGAGGCCCCTGATGGAGTTGGTCCAGAATGAGGTGGCCTACCACTAGTGCCCACATCTGGGTCCTGCCGAGGTCCAGTCACTCCCCTAATCTGCTTATGTGTTTGTGATCTACTCCTAGTCCTGCTATGGGTATGGCTCTTTGCAATCTAGAGGACACAGCTCCTCGTATCTGACCCTGTAATACTCGGCCTCCCTCGCCATCTCCATACCCTCTGCAATGGCATCCCACAGTGATGCACTCTCTACAGTGCCCATCAGCCTCTAAGCAACGCCCTCAACCTCTACTGCCCTCCATCTAAATGTATCTCTCTTTGTAATCACCTAAGCTAACTGTGGGTCTGGGGTAGGTGCCTGTGCCTATGCCTGTGCCTGCACTTGTGCCAGCTGTGCCTGTAGCTGCACAATAAATCCCTGTGCCCATCCTAGCTGACTCTACAACTGTCCCTGTTGACCCTGTAATGTCTGCACCTGGGCTTGAAGCGCGGCTAACTTCCCCTACTGAGATGAGGATGCCATCCGGATCATTTTTCATCGCCCAATCCCTATCCTCGGCCGCCGCATGATCTGGACACCCCTCAGAATATCCAGCCTCAACCTCCCTAGCACCTGGCCCTCATCTCCACCATCATCTCCGTCATCCCCATCTGAACTCTCCTCCTCCTCTCTGCTCTCCTCCTCCTCCAACTACTCCCTGCTCGCCGCTGGCCACATCCTCTTGTCTCACTACCCTTGGCTGTGGTGCTACCAAAATAGGTGCTGGCTCATCAAGACTGGTAAACTGTGGAAACAGATGTGTGTGAAAATATGCAGAGTACTCATCAGACATACCAGCATCCACAACGTCTTGCCTATCAGCCCATGCCTCAGGTGCTAATGACTGGAACTCTGTATACGCTATTTGATATGAAATACATGGCCCCCATCTGGCCTCATCTCTGCTTCGGGCATAATGTGCAACCCCCTGTGGCATCCCCTGTGTGAATCCAAACTGCCTCTGAACCCGCAACGCTAGAAACCTCTCAAGAATGAAAGGAGTCCTCCCTATCATGAACCGAGGAATGCATACATACGGCATCTCTATATCATTTGTAGCCCATGGCTCGCAATCAAGGTACGGTCTCCATACCACGGTATCCATATCATCCAGAAGTCGTCACCAGTAATCCACCTTGCTTAGCTTGGGCTCGGTAAGGAACATAGCATATTTATATATATAAGATCTACCTGGTAGCCTAACTCTGAGGCACGTCGGTCTCATCACAGCCAAATGCTCCCATGCCCAGATTTGCAGCACTGTCACACCACACGACAAACTGGAGGAACCCTTGTATACCACCTAATGCAAATCGTGATATAAATGTGCTAACATGCAGCTCCTCCATGCGTATCTCCTCGACTGTAGCAACATCTGCTCTAAAATCCTGCCCCATCCCACTAATAATCCCTTTGCCCGGCGATCCGGACAAAGGAGACCTCCTATGAACGCACCCAAAACTGCAGGCAAAGCTGGATATCCTCGAAAATCAGCCCAGGGTACCCAGTATCCAGCTATATGTGCATCTTCGTACACTCTCCTCAAAGCATCTATACCCCCAAGCTCCTTGTGATCGTAATACACAAGGGCACCAACCACTGGGATACCTAATATCCTATACACATCCTCAAGAGTCACCATCACCTCACCAGTCGGCATATGAAAGGTGTTGTGCTCGAGTGCCATCACTCTGCCAGTGCCGTCAACAAACCCCTGTTGACTCGAATCGGCGGCATCACCAACAAGGATCTCAAACCATATGTCTCTATCAAAGCTATGTCAGCAGGTGTCAACTCGGGGATCCTATCCCATCCTGCTGAGTGCCGCTCTCTAATTTGGAGGTTTTTGAAAACCTCATATTTTCATCACAAGGATAAATTCGTCAGAATCATATCAATCATTCAAACAACATCAATTAGACTCATATCTATCAGTGATATCTATCAGTGACCTATATCAATGACCTATATCAGTAATCTATATCAAGTGACCTATATCAGTGAACTGTATCAGACCCATATCAATGACTCATATCAATGCATCAAATCAACGACTCATATCACACAATAAAATCCTATCAAAGAAACCAATACACAATCTCTCTAGCTGGATATCATATCAAATCTTCTCTATCATCAATTACTATTTGTTTTCTATCGCAGAAAGCAACTTTATCAGAAGTTATATCAATCATTTATCTAACAATTACTCTTTGTTTTCTACTCTAGGAAGCAAAGTTATCAATCCATCATTCGATTATTCTATCATTTTTATCCATATCAACATGATGATACAACAATTTACCTATCTATTGACTAAGGAAGCAATATAAATCATCATTTTTGCATCACTATCATCAAAACATCAATTCTGCCTATTTTTACCATATGTGTTGTTCTTTTCACGGGATGCGCTAAATCCTGTATGCACCATTCTTTTTGCTCTATGTGCTCAAACAGACCTCCTATGTGCATTTTCCCTATATGCGCAACTTTAATCATCCTAAGCACCGTTCTTTTCACTGGATGCACATTTTTCCTCTATGCGCCACTGTTTACCCTAAAAGCGCTTTACTCCTAAATTTTTCTATCATGCCCTATATGCACGTTTGTTTTCAATCTAAGTGCTAAACTAGTTTTACCCTAGCTATTCAACATCTATGCTATATGCGCATCTGTTTTTACCCTAAGCGCATCTATTTTTTTCGAAAGCACGCAAACTCGTCTAAATGCGCTAAAATGACATTTTTAAATCTAAAACCGTGGAAAAACATGAAATTTTGATTCAAACAGAAAATTTTGAAAGCACATGAAGATAGATCGACTCACCGGTGGTCTGTATGCTGCTGGCCTCTGGTATCGGCAAGATCTCTCAAATCAGTGGCGATGATAAGGAATCTCCATGTCGCGATGTCACTCTCAGAGCTACAGTATTCACCAAAGTTAAAAGTACAAGGGTATGTGCAAGATCATCATGAAAAAAATAGGCCCTTAAGTGGCAAAAAATTCAGAAAAATCAGTGTTAGGAAACTTGACGTAAAATTGAATAAGTTATCTATATTATTTCAAAAATATGTAAGAATAGAATCTATAGAAAATTGAATTTAGTTTCTAAACTACTAGGTTTATTTAAAAATAAATAAAATCTATTTGGTGAAAATTTGAAATTTCAATGATTAGTACTTAAATTTAGGGAAAAAATAAGAAGTAGGTGTCATTAGAAGCCACCTAACCATAATAAAATGATAATACTTTTTATAAAATTTTATATATAAGTAGAGGACTCATGTGGATGTGATGCATATTTTATGTAATTTTTTTCCAAGTAAATAATTAATTATGATTTTTTATTACAACTTTTAAAAATATAAAACTCTTATGTCGACCACCTTAACTTGGTCAAAACTTCATGAAATTTAATTTTTTTTTTTAATCCTATAATATGTGAAGCATAAGAATGTGACACATGTTTGATTCAAAAATGTGATACCGGTTGAAAATTATAGATGTTTTTCAATCAACCTATCAATCAGACTTTAGTCATAATTCTAATAGAAAATAAATAATAATTATTTATTAAATTCAAATTAAAGCATAATTTATATTGGTGGAAAGATGAGAATCTCCTCTAAAACCCTTTTCATTTCATCAATTTTGGGTTAAAAAAAAGTCATCAGCCACATACCCTACAAATACCCACAATATTGCCACTTTTTGGCCCATCATGATCTTGCACATACCCACAAATGACTTGTATTTTTCACCTTTTTACCTTTTAAAGGTCTAACCAAGGGTAAGTTTGCTACCTTTTGACTTTATTTTTCAAAATGGGACATTCTTTTTTATCATCTGTAGAGAGCTAAATCACTCTCTCTCTCATCCGTGATTTACCTCCTGAGGGGGCATCATCAGCAGAAACATCGAAAGCATATCAGGGGTAAAATCTTATTTTTCTTTGAAGCAATGCATTTCACACATCACTTCAAAGAAGGGAAAAATGTATACGTTTAAAAATGGTCATGATTAAGCTTGTTAATTAATTAAATATGAATTATTTAATTAATTCCCCTAAAGTCATCTACATATAAATAAATTTAATTATTTTTTTATATTGTTCATTTTCTAAATTCTTCTACCTTAATTAAATAAATAATTTTATTTAATTATTGACATTTCCACTTCCCACTTAATTAAATTAAATAAATTTTCATAATTTATTTATATTTGATTATCATATTATTCTAAAGTTTAAATATTTGAATATTTAAATAATGGAATATCTTCTTCTTCCCACCTTCCACTTTCCGCTTAATTAAATTAAATAAATTTTCATAATTTATTTATATTTGATTATCATATCATTCTAAAGTTTAAATATTTGAATATTTAAATAATGGAATATTTTTTTCATCCTCAAACTAAAATATTAAATATTTAATTTAATATTTTCCATCTCACCCTAATTTCATTTCTAAAACATAATTAAATATGATTTATTTAATTATGCGAGCTTCCATTTTCGTCTTCACTTCCAAATTAAATAAATATATTTAATTTAATTTTAACTCATTCTAAACTCACCCTTCCAAATTATTAACTCGCTCTTCGAAATGGAAATTTCCCTTCGAAACTCAATGACGAAAATTGAAGGAAAAGGGAAACCTTCCATATCCTCTCCACTTCCAAAAATCTGCCACCGTCCGTTCGAACAAGCTTAATCCGGACCATTGATCGAATCAGCCAATCGAATCCATTTGAAAACTCTATAAATTCTGGCACAAATCCAAGCTTTGGTTACCTACACCAACATGTACCTACGCACGAAGGTTCACGCAATCAGTTTATGCATTCACATCATTTTTAGCATCACAACAATCTTCTCATCTTAGCATAGCTTTGCGTTTAGCATAATATGCATTTTCATTTTTATCTCGTTCTTCATGTTGTCCTTTTGTTGAGCTTGATCTACTGATCTGAGAGTCATTTGAAACAACAAAACGCTGGTGTTAGAGGAAGATAAAACGATTTCAGGGAAGTTGCTGTCACAGTTTGCTTATTATGTTTTCTTTTATAGCTTCTTTGATACAATGTCTTATTAATATGTGTTTGATTTTCATTTAAATTGATCCAATATTTCATACACATAGGTCTAATTCCTATAAATGTTGAAGAATAAGAATTCATACAAGGAACACTTGCTTCAGAAGTGGGAAACCCTGATGTTCTTGAAATAGAAACAGGGGAGACTGCATGGCAAAATCCTATTGATGAAATGGTTATTGAAGATACATTTTGTTCTCAACCTTCGATTGGGAATGATCAAAATGATAATAAATAGCCACAGGTCTTTGAAAAATCAAAGGAGGACTACGTCAAAATTGAGAATGAAGAACCTTCATGAGTTTTATGTGATAAGGTTGAAAATGAAGAAAATATTGATGTGACATGATACAAAGAAAGTGACGTCTAAGAGGATGATATTGAACACCTGGCTAGACAAAAAAATATAGGTCTCGAAATTGAAGAGACAGTGTCAAATCCCAATAATCTAGAATCTATTCCAGATATTATTGAAGATATTCCTATTTTAGAGGACGTAACAAATAAAGTTGAAGAAGTGAGAGAAGAAGTTCTTGAACTGACTGGAAACTAGAACAAAGGAATGTTACAGAGGTAGAGCACGATGAAGATGCACCTGATTGGTTTATCAACAAATTGACTTCCCTAATGGAAGTAGAATTAGCACCTCTAGATCTTAAAAGTTTTATGCAAGAAGTGGAAACTCCTAAGTCTAGGTGAAGAGCTAAAATGAAACATGTCATATAGAAGAATGCAGATGGAGGCAAAACAATCCATATAGCTACCCCAATAGCTGATAAAAATATACATGAGATAACACCTAAGGAGTATAAGATAACAAGTATCAATGTTGGACACTCATCCTAGACACAAGAGTTAGAAGAAGTGAAGATGAATTTGGATGCAACTATTGAAAGAATAGGTTGTTAGGGCCTAGAAAAATTTATAAAGTCACTAACCCTATCTAGTCAAGCACAAACTGAATTGCTCTGGAATCCAATACTTATGTCACAAGAATAGGTGGATGTAATTGCAGCAATTTTCCATAGAATGAATGTATTTGAAGAATGGATTGAGTATTGGGTAAGGAAAGGGGAATAATTTATTAAAATGCAATTGGGAAATACAAGGAAGCATACTGTTGGTCTGAGAAATCTAGAATATTTGAAGGAGAATGTAGGCTTCACTAGGAACATGTTGATGCTGAAAGGTGAAATGTAGAAAATCTTATGCAAGTGGATATCTAGGAATTGATAAGAGAAAATATAATTTCAGAACAAGAAGTTCCATTGCCTGAAAAATGGAAGAAACAACTGAAATGGGAAGGCGACACATTAATACAATGTATAGAAGGATTTGAAAAGGTCATTGAGAAATTTAGTAAGTTGCTTGACAAAGATCAGGATTTTATTGAAGTGTTAGCACGTCAAGATTGTGATCCCCAAACACTAGGACAAGAGGGTAAAGAAGCACAAGCTTTCAATGAATGGATTGAGAGAATAAATAAAGACCCTATTCAGTTGTTAACCTAGGAAGTCATTGATGAGATCATACATTAGAGAAACACTATAGTTAGATATGAAACAAAGAAAGTGCAAAGGAATGCTAGTATACTCCAGATATCAGAAGAATATGTCACCAGGCTCAAATTTAGTTGGAAGGAAATACAGGGAATTTCAAAAGAACGTATGTACCAAATATTGAATGCTTTTTGGGAATATTAGTTGAAGAAAAGTGAAGAAAGGATCCCAAAACCCGAGCCCTAAGTGATAGAAGGAAGTACCAGATATTGGATACTAGAGGTGTCACATAATTTTTTTGTTGAAATTGATTTTTACAGATTGTTTCTAGTCTTGATGGATGTTCCCTATCCGATATTTTAAAGGATGTCGATAGCCTTGTTTTATGCAGAGTATTGTGCACCAGAATTTGAAAGTGAGTAGTGTTGTTGCTGAAGAAGTCAAAGCTTTAACTTCATCTAGAAGATTTTGATAACAGTTGGCATATGCCATGTGCTACATTTTGATTTGCTATTTTTGATTCTCTTGATAAACTTTAAGTTTTAACTCTTGAGGCCTTGTTCCTATAAAAGGTCATTTATTGCTTTACTTTTATTTTAAGTTCAAAATTTTTGGATGTTGGAAGAGCCAAAACTTCTCTAAGTTTTATTCTTTTTCCTATTTTTTAAATCATTCCAAAATAAAAACTTGTATGCATATAGAATTTAATCAATATCAAAGCTAATTTGATAGCTACCTATCTCATGTATTTTGTAGCTAGTTTTGTTAGTTCAGTCGAACAAGACTATGTGTTGCATTGTTTAAGAGTGCATGCAGAACCTACTCGGTGTCCAAACTAAAACCCCCTTCTTTAAAAGCTTGCACCATTTTATATGTAGCTATGAAGCAATCTAGTGAAGTATAAAGTGGTTTTCTTTTATTTGATTAACTCTTAGGGCATGCGTGGAGAATAACTAGGATAAATTTTAATTTTTAGTATTTTTATGCTTTATTTTAGATTAGATGTTTAAATTCTTGAAAATGTTTGAAAAAATAGATGAATGGATAGAAATTTATTGAAAATCTTTCATTTTCTATGAAATTACTGAATGTTTAAAGCTAAATCTACTTAAGTGATAGCAAAATTGTTGATGTTCATGAAATATTATTGTAAATCTTTCAGTTTCATGATATTATTTTATGATTAAACTGGAAATATTGTACCAAATGCTTATGATTCTAAATGAAATTGAAATTAACCATAGACCCCTTGAGATTAACAACAATATCACATCATACCCTGGAGTGAACCTATTATGGTCAAGACCTAACTACCAGGAGCCTTGGGATTAAACTAAGTCAACCTCTTCCTATAACACAAGCACCTTAGGTTTCCCTGGTCCAATCTTTCAAGTAAAGATAGGTTATTTGCAGTTTGTCTATGAGGATTTTATTTGCACCATTGTTTTGAGTGGCATCGTTGTCAACATGAGGGAAAGGAGGGAGAGAGGGAGGGGGGTTTAGGGTAAGATGGAGAGAGAGAGAGTGGTGAGATAGAGAGTAGAGAGGTAAGGATAGAATGAAAAAGAGAGAGAGAGAGAGAGAGGGAGGTTGGAGGGAGGGAGAGGTAGAGTGGGATAGGTGAGATAGAGAGACAATTGATGATAATTTCCCACTCTTGGCGATGTTTGGGAAAAACTTAATTATAAAAAATCTACTCTTTGCCTCTTCATCCTTCTCTGCCTCTTCATTCCTCCTAAAATAATCTTACACTCTTCTTTTCCTCTTAATCCCACTCTTCTCTCTCCCCTCCATAGGTCTTTGTGTAGGGTCAAGGCTTACACTATGACAAATTTTTTATAGAACACATTTGGCACTCACCAAAGTGCAAAGCCTTCAAACATGACATTTTGCGCTTGCCAAATTGGAAGGCTATTTTGCATGACATTTGGCGCTTGCCAAATTTGGCAAGTGTCAAATGTGCTTTTCCAAAAATTGTAAAAAAGGGAGTTGAACTGTGATTCAGGCTCATAAACTCTCTACATTTTTCTATTTTTGTGCTTTATCAACTCACAAACACCTTTTTATGTAGTTGACTTGTTCTATTACAATGGTATGCTTGCTCCATCACCTTTTGAGTACCAATTTTCTTATTAGACAACATAGAAGAAGATAATTTGAAGTTTCTACATCATATTTGATTATCTTAGGTAATTGATATTTATATAATTGAAATGTTTATATTTAGTTTTATTATTTATTTTTGACAATATAGACCATTCATTTCATGATTTTATTAATCATAATAGTTTTACATACAATTCAACATTGAATTAGATGGAAATTACATAAAAAAATTAATTTCTTCAGAGTTTTAAGAAAAAAATGAAAAAATCTAGGATAATTTAGATGAATTAGTGTAAACTTATATAGAGGATTTCAACTTAACACAAACTTGTTTATGTATTCCATTTGCATTGCTTATAGTAGTCCATTTCCATCATGTGGTTATTGGAGTTCACTCTTTTTCATTTTACCTAGATGTTTATATTAATTTTTTTTTTTAGTTTTGATAATATAGACCATTCCTTTCATGATTTTATTAATCATAATTGTTTTATATAGAGTTCAACATTGAATTAAATGGAAGTTGCATAAAAAAATTTAATTTTTAGGAGTTTGAAGAAAAAAAGTGAAAAACATGGCATAATTTAGTTGAATTCATGTAAATTTATATAGAGGATTTGAAAAAAATGCCTCAAAGAAATGTGGCCTCATGGAATGCAATGAGAAGCAAATGCAATTGGCAATTAATCCTAGTTATTAGTTATGAAATGTGAAGTAATTGCATAACTACTTAATAGGTTGAATTTGAAAAAAAATAGATTGTAATTGAAATTTTGTCATCTATCAGCATCTACTTATTATTTATACAATGTGAAGTAATGCTTTGAGTTTGAAAGATGTGAATTGTAATGTAATCAATGATATGTCATGGATAGCATATATTTTTTCCAAGCATCCATACCTTGTTCGAAAGAACCTATTTTGGGCTTTTAGCCATAGCAGCAAGGCAGTGATTTGTTTGATAAAATTATTTGGTAGACATGTATGAAAAGATGTGGTAGCATATACAAGGCAGTGAGTTGTTTGAAAACAATGCCTCAAAGAAATGTGGTCTCATGGAATGCATGACAAGAAAATACAATTGGAAGCTGCTCCTAGTTATTAGTTATGCAATGTGAAGTAATTACACAACTGCTTAATAGGTTGACTTTCACAAAAATTAGATTGTAATTGAATTTTTTTCATCTATCAACATCTACTTATTATTTATGCAATATGAAGTAATGCTTTGAATTTTAAATATGTGCAATGTAATGTAATCAACCATATGTCATGGTTAGTATAGATTTTTTCCAAAAATCCATTGCTTTTTTCAAAAGCACCTATGTTATGCTCTTAGCCACAGTAGTAAGGTAGTGATTTGTTTGATAAAATTCTTTGGTAGACATGTATGTAAAAATGTGGTAACATATATAAGGAAGTGAGTTGTCTGAAAAAAAGCCTCAAAGAAATGTGTTCTCATGGAGTGCATGACAATAAAATGCAATTGGAAACTGGTCCTAGTTATTAGTTATGCAATGTGAAGTAATTGAATAACTATTTAATAGGTTAATTTTCAAAAAAATAGATTATAATTGAAATTTTTTCATCTATCAACATCTACTTATGAATTATGCAATGTGGCATAATTCTTTGAGTTTGAAAGATGTGCAACATTATGCAATCACCAATATGAACACATTTGATAAAATTATTTGATAGACATGTATGAAAAATGTAATAGCATAGACAAGGTAGTGAGATATTTGAGAAAATTCCTCAAATAAATGTGGTTTCATGGAATGCATGACAATCAAATGCAAAATGTGGTAGCATAGACAAGGCAGTGAGTTGTTTGAAAAAATGTTTCAAAGAAATGTGGTCTTATGGAATGCATGAATTTCAAAAATATTAGATTGTAATTAAACTTTTTGTCATTTATCAGCATCTAGTTATTAGTTATGCAACATGAAGTAATTCTTTGATTTTGAAAGATGTGTAGTGCAATGTAATCAGCGATATACATATTTTTTTATAAAATTATTTGGTAGATGTGTATGAAAATTTGGTAGCATACACAAGGTAGTGAGTTGTTTGAAAAGATGCCTCAAAGAAATGTAGTCTCATGGAATGCATGAAAAGAAATTATAAAATTTGGTAGCATAGACAAGGTAGTGAGTTGTTTGAAAAGATTCCTCAAAGAATTGTGGTCTCATGGAATGCATGACTTTGAAAAAAAAAATATTTTATTAAAATTTTGTCATCTATCAACATCTAGTTATTAGTTATGCAATGTGAAGTAATGATTTGAGTTTCAAAGATGTGCAATACAATGCAATCAATGATATGAATATGTTTGATAAAATGCTTTGGTAGATATGTATGAAAAATGTGGTACCATAGATAAGGAAGTGAGTTGTTTGAAAAAATTATATTGTAATTGAAATATTCCCATATATAAACATCTAGTTATTAGTTATGCAATGTGAAGTAATGGTTTAGTTTGAAAATGTGCAATGTAATGTAATTAGCGATATGAATGTGTTTGATAAAATTCTTTGGTAGACATGTATGAAAAATGTGGTACCATAGACAAGGTAGTGATCTATTTGAAAAAATGCCTCGTAATTGCATGTGGTATCTAGTAAAAGATTTATGCTACTATGGTTATGAAGGTTTTTATGTCTATGGTTAGTGAGCATTACTTACATTTGTTCTTTGTGTGTTTGTGAACATGTAGCATTCAACGTCATGCCAATGAAATGAGCAAAGCATCTAATACTAGATGAACATGAAGCCAAAAATGAAAGGAGAAGAGGAACAAAAAGGAAAGTTCATGAAGAAAATAAATTGCACCCCATAGAAGAAGAAATTCTTGTGCAATCTAGGACATATGTCAAATTGGCAGCACAAAGGGGATGGATGCAAAAACCTCCATGCAAGGAGATAAATTAATATCAAAGTTGGGGGTACATCATTGACCATAAGTGAAGTTCAAGGCACACCATTTACAATATGTCAAGTTTAAAGTGCATCAAAAATCATACACACCATCAACAACATGTGGAACTTTGAAAGTACATCAACAAACACATCTCTACTTGAAGACACTCCACATACCACATCTCAAGTTAGAGGTACAACATCATTTACATGTCAATTTCAAAATACGTCATCGATTTAATCTTTGATTGATGGTATACCATCTATCCCCGTTGTTGTTGACATTCCTAATATTGACGTAACTTTACCTTTGAGAACTCCTCCTAGAGTTTTGCATACAAAACCTAAATATTTTATTAATATTGATGCTAATGTTTTGAAACCAATGGCTGATAAGATTCCAAAATATACATGGAAAATATATGGATATTATTTTTTAGAAGCTAAGTGAGGTTGGAAGATGCCAACTATTTGTTGAAATGATGAGGCAACTTGATTTTAGGCCCACCAGTAAGATTCTTGGGCTAAGAACATCAAATGAATCAAGTGAGAAATCATTGTAAAGAATCTAATGAGTGCATATGAGAGCATGGGTTCTACCTCACACACAAAAGATAGTAATTCTCCGTGACATGTGATGACATCAACATTGGTAAGCAATCAAACTAGAAATAAGTTGATCCTGTCAAAGATGAGTAAAAATTTTAAAATAAGTAGATCATCTTTAATGAGAGCCAAAACAAGGTGTGGAAGAGTGGAGGATCCAAATAACAATGAGTTATGGGAATTATCGGGTAGACTAACATGAAAAGATAAAGAAATTGTTCAAGCTTTGAGATAATTAATACAAGAATTTTGGAAGAATAACACAAGGGTATCTCCTAATCAAAGAGATGTTGTAAGAAGGAGAATTGGTAGTCAAATTTGTGAGGCACATCCAAAAAAAAATTTGGATATGACTCAAACCCAATTTTTTGCTAAATTTGTAGAGATGTATCGTCAAGTTAAAAAATTTCAAAGGTTTTTGGAAATGCTAAAGCCTTTTTATAGAAAAATAGATCACACATGCACTAATTTTTGTTGTAGATTACATATTGATTTTTCTAACCATTATGATGTCTATCAACGTATATGTATAGATAGACATATTGTTAAACAGGCATAGGACAACTAAGAGCGGGGGGGTGGGGGGGGTGTGAATTAGTTGTCACAAAATTCAAACTTAAAAACTTCAACATTTGTCAATTCCACAACTACACTTATTCTATTATTAAGTATGAGCATGAAACACAAATAAGAGAAAGAAAATCAACACAATGAACACAAATTTTTATGTGGAAAACCCAATGAGGGAAAACCACAATGAGGGTTAATTCACAATATAAAGATATTATAAAACTGAATATAGAGGCTCACTGTCCAAGTACAAGGCCCACTACCTACAAAAAGGACTCACTATCCAACAAGGAGGCTCATTTCCTACAGAAAGGACTCACTATCTAACAGGGAGGCTCACTGCCTATAGATACAAAAGAGAACAAAAGATCCACCATGGCAATTAGCACACGTCTACAGCCTTGAATAAAGGATTGCATAAAACTTTAGCTCACTGCCTTAAGGAATCCAACACAATGAAGAACTACTACCTCAACACACTTTCACACACTTTTTCTCTTATGATTTGTGGCTCACTTTGTATCAAACTATCCTACAACTCTTCACAATTCGACTTGTATTTATACCATCTTCAACTTTAGAACCTTTCTCCAAGGTTAGCCACAAAGACCTCATTTCATAAATTCAAATTAGGTTGGAAACTCAACACTCCCGTGGTGGAAAGGAATGAGAGTGGACCAATAAAAAACTTAACCAAGACCAAAAATAAAATGTCTTGGATCAACCACATGCTTCCTTAATTATATTTTATTCTTTGAATGAAGTATAGACACCAGGTCAGCCAAACCTAATGAAAACACAAATGAACATTAATGTACATGTTTCCCAACAAGAAGATGGCATGCAGATGCCACAACACGCTTCATTATGCACAAGAATACATCTTAGATTCTTCCAGATACATCCACAGCAAGTGAAAAAAACTTCGAACACCAAACTTCTTCCATCAGTCCATCTGGACTGTGCAAATACACACAGCAATACTAAAACATGACTTTCAGAGGTCACCAAACCTCAAACTTCTTTGTAAAAACCTAGAGAAAACTTTCACAAGACATATCCCAGATCCACAAGATCTAAAACAAAACAACAGAGGACTATGGAGTAGAAACATTTCTCCCAATCCATAGAAGACCAACTCTACCAAAATAGTTCACATATCAGTGAATGCAACTTTCACATACCATCACACCATAAGTTAAAACTCAGGAGATAACACCACTATACCATCATTATCAAACCTTCAGATCTAGACAAGCATAGCATCAACACAGGAGAAACGCGGAGCACATACCGGAGCACATTTTGAACACACTCAACATTCTAACTTCTCTTCTTTATTAATTTTCTCAAAAGCACTTGGAAACACACCAATTCAAAACATCTACAATGTCATAAAGATAACTCCATGTACTCACAACATATTAGTAGCATATCAACTATACATGTACAATCTACAACATACTGAACTATGTTGACATCAATGAAAACACCACCAAACTAGCTCATACTTGCAACACATACTAACAATATTTTATAGGAATGTAACATAAGGCTTCCACCTAGATCTTCAAGGGATTTCTTATCTACCATTTTGTGTGAAAGAGTGGATGGTCAATTTTTTTATAGGAAATCATGTTTGGATGGAACGTGTGTTCATTGTGGTGGCATGTAACATTTTCCAATTTTCCAACACATGGATAGTACACATGTAGTTGGAAACAAAATTGTTGAATTTGGAAAATACGAGATAGCGGCCTACAGTCTAAAAGATGGGAAAGAAGATTAAAAGTGTGAATTGGTCAGTGATAAGATTCTAGTGTATCAGTTTATGGGAATTTTTTGTGATCATGTGGTCTATGAGTATGCAAGGAATACACAGAGCTCGATGGTTGGACTTGTAGTTCAAGTTATGTTGTCGAATTTGTAGAGAACTACACACTACAACCACAGAACAGGGTGCAGTCACAATACTATAGCTCCACATAGGTTGCCATATTTGTGCATATAGTAGTCATTCATGTAATTGATAGTACAAAGGATAACACAAAGATATTGAGGGAGTATAACTTTTACATCAGTGATGATCATACACATTATATAGAGTTTGTGCAAGGTTTCTTTTAGATGTTATATGTTGATTTGGCTAGAAAGGGCATATCATTCAGTCAACATATCATATGGTTGGATAACTATACATCACAATTCAAGAAGTCCAAAAAATTTTACTATTTGAGTAGGATGCATAGGGTCAGTGGTGTTCAACATAAGTGGAATTTATCAAAGGCTGAGAATGGAAAGGGGGAGCATGATGGTGCAAGAGCATGTATCAAATGAGCCTTAGCATGGTAAGAGTTAAAGTACAAAGATAGTCCAAAGTTGATAGATGTAAAATCAATTATCTAGTGGTGTAATCATGTTATGGGTCTAGGTAATGAAGGTAATTCTTTAGTTCATATATATTTTTGGTTGGTAGATGATACTAACATTGAAAAATATGAGGACTATTGTACACTAACATGATCGATTGAGCTACACTCTTTTAGAAGCTCCAATGCAGGTTCATGGGCTATCCATACACAGAAGATGACATGCTTTTGTTCTTCATGTATAGTTCAAACATGAAATGATTATCACTCAAAGGAGTGGGTTAATGAATGGGGCTTAAGAAGTCTAACTCCACTTGACACATATCGGTTCCCAATGGCTCTAAAATTTAGGAAGATATCATCATTCATTGACTTTGACCATGTACTAGGTCTACTAGGACCATGTAATATATCTTCTTGCATAGTTTACAAAATACCATGTTATATATCTTACTTTGTAGATTTTTTGTAATGTTCATTAAATTCATATAACTGGATGCACATATCAATGTAGGGAATGTTTATGTAGTGATTTAAGATGGAGATAATGAAGAGGGAACAAATTATTATTTGTGTCATTGTATCAAGGCCAAAAAAAATTGGAGGCCCCAGTTACAGATGGAGAAAACATAGAATATCCTACAGGTTCGATGGTTGTTACTGGAACATTGCTTAGAAGGTACCCTCATAAGAAGTTTGATGTCTATTTGTTTGAGTACTTTGACACACATTGGAAGATCCTTCACTATTCAAACCTTGTCATGGTATCCAACATTCAATTGATTAAATATTGGTTCAGACCTATCAATAAGAACATATGGAAGTTGCATGAGTCTAACCATGAGGCAATAATTGACACAATAAGGAGTAGAGAAGACCTGGATGGTTCGTTTGATTGATTTGTAAGTATGTACATTGAATTTTTAAATTCATGATAAATTGATAACTTTTTTTGGGTTATTAAAATGTGTATCAATATCTTGTGTTCTAACTACTATAGAAATGAGAAAAAGGCATATATTATAAAGTTTCAATTTTTTAAATCACATTCTTTCCTAGTTTTCAATATGAATTCATATTTGTATCTAGACTATAGAGGGAACATCAACTTGAATTCCATGGAAACCATATACATCTTGAATTACATCTGCAAGTTGGGGTAAGTGCAAGAAGTTAGGGGGCCAAAAAGGGGTCTTAAGTGGCCACTTTTTTTTGAAATCAAGAAATACTATCCTTGGATGTGAAATTGAGGATAGTTACATTCAATTTTTTTAGATGCAACAAAAACAAGGATCGTAGTGCTCCAAGTCTGCTTTCTAAAATACTATTTTTTTATAAATGGTAGAGATTAAAGGGTTCAAAAAAGGGATCCACAAAAATTGGTGTTGTTTTTGTCAAAAAACATAACATCACATCTATTGTGGCTCCTTTTTCAATGTGAAATTATCTAACATCATCTAGTTTATGTCCGAATTTTTCTAATAATTTTTTAATGAATATATAATTTTTTACAAATTTTCAAAGTGGACACATCCTAAAAAATAGAATTTTGGTTGTGGCACTCCTATAATTTTTGAAAAATAATCAAAAATCAATTTCTTTTGAATATGTGTAGAATGGAGTCTAGTTTATAAAAAAATAATTTATTTGAAATTTCAATGAATGGATAAAAAATAAATTTAAAAATACTAAACATTGGTTTCTGACAAAAAACAGACACACAAACAAAAGAAATTAACAATGAAAGACTTAACATATTCAAAATGTGAAAAAATTTACATTATTAAATAGCTAAGAGAGAGCCTAACATTACACAAGTTTTCAATTTACTCAACCTTGAAACACGTGCAAACCTGGCAATTGCCACAAATGAGATTATGTCAAATTTTGTAGAATATGCAAAAACATGCCTTTGGAGGTTGGGAAGGAACTCCAAGCCATTGGGTTGGAAATCCAAAGCAAATCCTATCCTAAGTCTTAGGGATTCCCAAAGTAAGAAATTACGTGACTGTGTTATAATGCACTTGCATTATTTAATAGTTTTGACATGTTTTGCTTATTTTTGCTTTGTCCTTCCCAAAGTGAGACATAACATGAGAACATATGTATGTTTGTGTGTTTAAATGTATATGTATGTATGTATGCATTCCTATATGTATGTATGTATGCATTCCTATAGATATGTATGTATGTTTATATGTATGTATGTATGTATGTATGTATGTATGTATGTATGTATATACCTATGTATGTATGAATTTATGCTTGTATATATGTATGTATGCATGCATGAATTCATGCATGCATGTATGTATGTATGTATGTGTAGTGACAGAAAATGTATCCCTCTACATTTTTGCACTTGTTTGGTCCCTCCCTATTAAACTACTTAATGTTGCCTTGATTTAGTGTTGTAATTTGTTTAACGCATTCACCTTAGGTCTTGGGACCTTGTAAACTAAGTGGACCTATTTGTGCCTTATTTAGGGTGTCGTAAAGTGTACCTTTACACTTTCACACTAATCTATGGTTTCATTAATTAATTGGGCTTCTTTATGCCTTATTTGGCCTTATTTTGCATCCACAAGCCTTATTCAATGCATTTTTCTAAGATTAATCCCAACATTTACCAACATCCAATCATAATTCATGTGTTTTTGGATTGTATGACCCAAATTTAGTGATATGGGACTCATACGCCACCTTGGGCATATGGTTGCCACCTAAGTTTTAGGGCCTCGATTTGGATTTCGCATGAATCTAAGCCTTTCTTGAAAAATGTATCACAAGCTTAGCCTAATGGGACTCCTACGCCCCAACTGGTGTATGAGTCCCACTTAGCTTAGACCTAAATTAAATTAAAAATTTTGGAAATATTTTATTCTCCTAGATCTGATGTTGGCTTGTAGTATTGTGATTTTGGGAAATTTAGCATAAACAATTATAAATACAAGGTTATTTCACTCATTTTTCCCCTAGCAAGTTGAATAAGCATCCTTATAGAAAATTTGAGTTCACAAGAGCATACAAGTGGTTACAAGAGCATTCAAGAGTCTTCAAGAGTGATTATCAAGCATTTTGGAGCATTATTCAAGTATCAAGCATCATGTCAAAGTCATCATGCATCATTTTTTTTTTTGAGATAACATTTGTGATGTAGGGTTTTATGATTCAAGTCAACATTCAATTCAAGATCTACAACATTTAAGCAAGAGTCAAGATCTAAATCCATTGGAGCCATCTCATACATGTTTACAACATCTTATTCAAGGGTTTGGTGAGTTGTAACATCACATATTTTTTCATTCATCATTCCTCCTTCCTATTTCATTTCATTTCAAGGTTTGATTACCAAAATAGGGTTTGACCAAGGAAAACCCATTTCCACTAACAAAACAACATTTTTCCCTCTCTTTAGTGTGTGATTTGTAGATCTAGGTTGAAGACACATTCAAGAGCAAGATTGGAAGAAGTTTTCAAGGTTGCAAACTTGTCAAAGTTGTCACCTTGTTTACAAGATCACTAGAATACATCTATAGAGTAAAATTTGACATTTCATATTTGAAAATCATGTTGAGAAGACAAAGAAAAGATTGAAGAGTAGATTCAGATCTTGATCCTCTAAAAAAGTTGAATAGGACTGATACACCACTTATGGTGTATGAGTTCTAGTATAGTCATTTTTTTAGATTTATGAAGATCCAAACTTGTCATCACCAGATTCTTGTTTTAGCTGAGAAACCCTAACCTGGGATTGATATACCCAGCCTGGTGTATGAGTCTCAGTGTGCCTTAAATTCACTATTTTTAGTATTTCAGAGCTTTTTTGAGCTTCTATAGGTTTCTAGGTGCACCTCTTTGATTTCTGAATTTCCTATTCTATTTTACATTCATTTCTATCATTTATTCAAGTCTTGCATATCATTAAGTTTTTTTCATTAGGTTTTGCATGTTACTTGTTTCTCCAAGCCCTAGCTTGGTGGTGAACCCCTTTTTAGCCTATGATCATACCCTAGGACACCCTATTGTAGATCTCTTTCTCTCATTCTATCATTGGATTGAGATCTCCAAGGTTTCCTTGAGTGAAACTAAGTGAAATAAGAACCCCTCCATTGTGCTTCATCTCCTAAAAGGTGGAGCACCCTATTTCCATTGTTTCATTTTGGTGAACCTATCATTTAGAACACCTTATTTCTGATTTGGAGTGCATCATAATCCTAGAACTATTTTGCATTAACTTTGCATTAGGTCTTTCATTAGTTAATTTTCATCTAGGATTTCTAAATTTTACATTAGTGAAAGTACATATAGGTTGCATCTTTTCCTTTTGCATCATGGAATTTCATCTAAAAACTGTAATTACACTTAGCCTAGACATCATCCTAAACAAAAAGCATAACATTTACACATAATTTTTTTAAAACAGAATCTAGGACTCGTAAGCCCCTCCGAGTGATTTATTCCCAGTACAAGTGGTTTTTCATGATTTATGGGTATTTTGTGGTGACTATTATTTACTGTTCAAACCCCTAAAAAACCCTAATTGGGACTCATACACCCCTCTAGGCGATTTAGTCCCGTTTAAAATTTTAAACTGTATTTTCCAACATTAAAATCTCTATTTTTGTGTTTATGTTCACTGCTATTGGCTATTTATTTCATTGTTCTAAATTTATATTTCATTCATTAGATTACTTCTCACAATGTTAGTATCTTTCCTTTCCAAATTTGCAAAGAAACATCTCATCAACAAGCATGTTAGTCATTTGTGCAATACATTTCCTAGTTATGAGAGCCTCTTAGTGCAAGAGAGTGAAGATGTTAATACATTCCTTAAATCCTCCCCCCTCATATATATTCTATTTGTGGGAATGATGTGTTCAAAGAAGATGCAAGCATAGACAACAATGACGATCATAGTTGTTCTTCTCCCAATACCTCTCGTATTAGTGATGAAGGTATCTTGGTGAAAGAAGATGCAATTGTTGAGAATCATGAAATTCTTGCTTTTCCTTCTCTTCCCCCCCTTGGGAAGATATTATGGCACAAGAGAATGAGATCATAAACACATCACCTAATCACCATTCATCCCTTTATTGTGAAGAAATTTTAGTGAAAGAGGATGCAGATGTAAGGAATCAT
Organism: Sequoia sempervirens; assembly: GCA_007258455.2. Lineage (NCBI taxonomy): Eukaryota > Viridiplantae > Streptophyta > Pinopsida > Cupressales > Cupressaceae > Sequoia > Sequoia sempervirens. Next base: position 893,924,949 of record VDFB02271358.1, read on the forward strand.
GATAAACATGTTGTAAGTGAGGACAATAGGTTGATTTTAGATGATCAAACCTTTAATATCTATGACAACCCCCTTTATGTTTCCTCCCCTACCTATCCTATTTTGGAAGACATTATGAGACAAAGAAATGTAATCATAGACAAACATGACAATCACATTTGTTCTTCTCCTAATATCTATCTTATTAGCAAAGAGGATAGTTTGGTGTTAGAAGATATACCTATTGAGAACTTCACAAAAATATCATTTATCCCTTTCCTAATGCCCCTACCATTTGGAGAAATCTATTTGAAAGAAACGATCCAATCAATCATAATTGTTCTTCTCTTGATGCATCCCCTACTTTACAAAATCTAACCATGGAATGTGACGAACATCTTGTTTTCTCCTCTCCTAAGAAATTTCCTAATAGGGTAGATATCATGGTGCAAGGAAATGATTGAATTGATGCATATGTATTTCAAACAATAGTAACAATTAGAGTTCATTATATTTTATACCTTCCTTTAAAGAAGAGTAAAAAATCTTGCCATCTAAAGAATCTTGTGTAAGTATGACATCTTGTACTAAGAAAGAGATCTCTTTTCCATAAAATATAGCAACATATTCTACTTTTGATCAAGAAAGTATCTTGTCAAGACTCCTCCAAGATCGTTTGATATCTCTCCCTCCAAGAACATGAAAGAAATTTTACTACAAGAGGTCATTTTGTGCATATCATAGAGTTCATGGTCATTTTACTAATGAATGTAAGGCTTTGAGTAATCGAATTAAACATCTTAAGGATTGCGGTGCTCTTCCTTGTGTTGAAGTACCTTGTTCCTCTACCTGATTTCAATGTTTCTCACCAATCACCTTGGCTCATTCTTTTCTTACACACAGTGGGGGAAAGAATTGGATAGCCTTGTCCTAGTAGTGCATTTGTTGTTGTCCCTTTGGCTAGTTTTCCACCTTTTGTATACAATGAACATGATTGGGATGTAGACGACTTACTAATAGGTTGACTTGCATGTTCCTTACTAGTCTTTTTCATTGTTTCTTTCATGTGATTGCATGTGCGTAATGTGATCTCCTCGTACAGTTTTGTTTGATGTATCTCTCTCTTTGTGGCATTCCTATATTTGTATTTACATTCTTCTATATGTCAAACACTTTTTTTTTCATTTGTCTTGTGTTTTCCTTTCAGGAATGACACAATGTGTGAAGACACTCACATCTCTTCCATGTTAACCCAAAAGCTTTTCCTTTATCTTTTTCTTTGTCTTGTGTTTTCCTTTTGGGGATGACACAAGGCACTGAGACATTCATGTCTCTTCCATGTTGACCCAAAATCTTTTCTTTTATATTTTTATTTGTCTTGTGTTTTCCTTTTGGGGATGACACGAGGCGTCGAGACACTCACGTGTCTTCTATGTTGACCCAAAAGCTTTTCCTTTGTCTTTTTCTTTGTCTTTTGTTTTCCTTTTGGGGATGACGCAAGGTGTTGAGACATTCATGTCTCTTCCATGTTGACCCAAAATATTTTATTTTATCTTTTTCTTTGTCTTGTGTTTTCCTTTTGGGAATGATGCAAGGTGTTGAGACACTCGCGTCTCTTCCATGTTGACCCAAAAGCTTTTCCTTTATCTTTATCTTTTTCTTGTGTTTTCCTTTTGGGGATGATGCAAGGTGTTGAGACATTTAGGTTTATTCCATGTTGACCCAAAAGTATTTTTCTTTGTTTTCACTCTCTTTGTGTCATTCTTCCTATTCCATGAATATTTGGGTAATGATGATAGTTCCAAGCTCTCTCAAAAAAATTGTAGCAAGAACATACTGACCCCAAGTCCATGGATCCCTCATGTGTTTGGAGTTCCATTTTGGGGGAAACCCCTTCCTTTTTCATGATGTAGCTTCATTTTGAAACATATTACTTGGCATAGGGATTCCAAAATAAGCTATCATGTCCTCTTTATTGTTAGCATTTATCATTTTCTACTTTAAAGTAATTTCTCACAACATGGTGTTCAACAATTTCTTTAAAGTGGGGGCATACATTGGCATAATTATTTTTGCATTTTTCATGTTTCATGGTGTAGTCTTCTTATTTCATGCAATGCATCTTTCACTTTGTGGTGGCACTAGGTGTGATGTCCTTCAAGAGCATAATCTCTCTTAGCATATTATATTACTCTTAGTAGCTTGATATGACACACTACATCCCCAGAGTTATGAATCTTCTATTCTTTGATTGGTCCTCTCTTGGAGACATTAGGCACAATGTTCCCTAAGTTAAGACCTTACATGAACTAAGAAAAACTCCTTTGAATGTACTTTAAACTACTTTTGTATTTACAACATCTGTCATATGGCCACCTTGCATAACACACTTTGCTTGTCTGTGGTGCCATCTTGTTTGTTCATGAGTTTCAAGCATACAAATATTTGCTTGCCTCATGAAGCTTGAAGTTCATTTTTGTGTGGCATCTTATCAAAGTTATCAGGAGGTATAGCTTTGTTTTGGTTGTATGGGAAGCCAAACTTAGGCATGACTTTCCCAAAGGCACTTGCTTGTGAGCACATATCGGTCACATGCGTATGTGTCTCACCCTTTTGGATACTCACCCAATGGATAGCCTAGAGTTTCGTTGCCTCAGAGTAAGCTTTCATTTTTGGAAAAAAAACTTGGATCTAATCCAGAACATGTGGGACCAGTGGTCAAAGCTTGATCCACCCCTTTTGTTTTTTTTTTTTCTCTTTGTCTTTGGCAATGTATGCTTGTGCCTTTTTGTTGCTACTTATATAATTTCCATGTTTTTTCTTTTATGCCTATGTTGGTTTCCTATGGCATCTTGATCTTGGGGGCTTGATCATCCCTTTTGATTGTTGTCATCCTGTCTAACTAGCATTGGTACACTTGGACCCCTCTCAATGTGATTTTTTCTACTTTAGTGGGAGTTTGAAGCAAATTCCTCCTCTCACTAAAGTGTGGGTTAAATGTAGTGACGTAAAATGTATCCCTCTACATTTTCGCACTTGTTTGGGCCGTCCCTATTAAACTGAGCTTAATTTTTCCTTGATTTAGTGTTGTAATGTGTTTAGTGCATTCACATTAGGTCTTGGGCCCTTGTAAACTAAGTGGAACTAGTTGTACCTTATTTGGGATGTTGTAAAGTGTACCTTTACACTTTCACACTAAGCTAGGGTTTAATTAATTAATTGGGCTTCTTTATGCCTTATTTGGCCTTATTTTTCATCTATAAGCCTTATTTAATGCATCTTTCCAAGATTAATCATGACATTTACCAAAATCCAATCATAATTCATGTGTTTCTAGATTGTATGACCCAAATTTAGTGATCTGGGACTCATACACCACCTTGGGCATATGGGACCCACTAAGTTTTGGGGCCCCAATCTGGATTTCACATGAATTTAAGACTTTCTTGAAATATGTGTCCCAAGCTTATCCTAATGGGACTCATACTCCCCAACTGGCGTATTAGTCCCACTTAGCTTAGACTTGTAATGGCGTAAAATTGTACCCCTTGCAATTTCACATGCATTCTTGTATCCACTTTAGTGTCCACTTCCTTAGCATTTGTGTAGGTTCATTTTAGCCCCCGTATGAGCCTTTTTCCCTCTCAAGATTCTCAATACTCCTTTTCAGTAGCTACCTTCACGTGTCTTCTTTGTGTCAAACCTTTTTCTTTTCCCATTCATGTCATTTTTTGGCGTGATGAGTCCGAACAATAGCACTTTGCATGGACGTTTGCACATTTAGCGGATGTATTCATGCCACGCTAGGGTCCTATGATGTTTCAACATTCAAATAACTACTTCCAATCATTTTTTCCACTTGTCAACAAGTTTTGTCAGTGGTGATGGCTGGGGATGCCCTAAAATGGCTCAAGAAGCTTCTTTTCCCTCTTTAAATGTTGTCTCTTCAATCCATTTGGTCTTCTAGATTCTCTCTAGCTTTGGCTCTTGCATTTTCATCCCCTCTTTCTCTTGTTATCTTGCTTGCATAGCTCCATATAGCTTGTTATAGTAGCACTCTCAAGCTCTTATAGTTCTCTTTGTATCTCTCTTGGCTCTTGCAGCTATCTTGCTCTCTCTCTTTGGCTTCCTTAAGCCTTGCAATTGATATCTCCCTTAATTTGTACTTGTGAGCATCCTAGGATTTCTCACATCCCCTATAAACTACATCTTTTGTGATACGAGTTCTCCTCCTCAAGTGAGGACTGCTTTTATCACTCATCACATACTTTATTTCTCTTTATCTATTTGGTTGTCTGTGGAAGTGGGAACACCAAAATAGGGGTTTGATTGAGGCAAACCCCTATAAAGCCCCAACATTTTCTCTAGATCTTACACATGCATGTATTGAAGATATTCACGTGCTAGAGGCTTCATTACTTAGGTTGTTGTGAGAAGTTTATATCTCTTCTTCTCTTTATCTCAATCATTTACTTTATTTTAGTTCTATCGTATTCTATTATTTTATTGTACTCTGGAAGTTCTCAGTAATTAGATTTATATTAGTCACTTTGCTATTTTCTATGTAAAACTCAATTTCTAGTTTGTACGAGACACTAGTGTGTCACGTTGTCATCCATATTATATGTTGTCATCCTTTGGTTGAGAGCTCATTAGTTTATCTAGAAAACCTTTGTGATCTACTCTTTCATATTCTAGAACTCTCGTGTTGTTCCTTAAGGTATTTTAGGGAAGTTCACCCCTTGGAAATCTCTTGAGAATAAAGAGACTCATGACTAGTGAACCCCCCTTCTCTACATTTTGGTGAACCTGACGTGAACCACAATATTTTTCAAAAAAAAAACTAGGAATTTATTTACCCCAACTTGGTGGGGTCATAAATTTTGACCTGGTGCTCAGAATTTAGAACCATTTACACCATTGGAAAGGTCTCCAAGAGGAATAATTCAATCCCTAAAATAATATGCCTTTGGCTATTAATTTTTAGGGACAGATGCAAGTTTCGACCCCAAACTATGCTCCAAAGACCTCCGAAAATACAAATCACTAGAACCTAGAAAATACCAAAAACAATCCAAATATATGGATTTTTGGTTTTTCTTTGTTTTGTCACCTGTAGACTACTCTAGATCAGTTTACTTGTTTATTAATTGCTTATTATGTTTATCTTACTATTTTTAAAATGAATTTAATATCTTCTTTTATGAGTTCAGTATCTAATTATATTCAAAATGTTAATGATGTTCCATTTCATGCATGTGATATTGACTTGGATTTTCCCATGTCACATCGTATCTTTGATCCTTCTCATGAGATTCCTCTTGGATTGAAGAATATCTTGTTGCAAGGAGATGAAATCATTCATACCTTTCTTAACATTACTCTACCTTCTCTTCATTCTAATGCACTCTCTTCTAGAGATGATGCTTAGTGAATGATGAATCTCTTCTCTATTCCAATGCACTCTCCTCTAGAGATGATGCATTAGTGAATGATGAATCTCATCTTTGTTTTGATGCACTCTCTTCCAAATATGATGCATTGGTGAATGATCAAGTCCCTCTCACATCGAACCTCCAAGGATAGATGTTGAGCATATTTCTTCAAATGATTCTTCTACTAGTTGTTATGATTCTATAAATTTAATCTATGTTTCTACTACCCCTCAAAGGCCTAAGAGACCAATCATATATCTGAATCTAGCTAGTCCTCCTAAAAGGATTTTTTCTATTAATGGTGCCCCATTTGATAGAGATTCTTTTGATCTTTCTATGGCTCCCTCTTACAAAGTGGTAGCCCATACTTATAAGAATAGAATGAATAAATAACCAAGCCTTCCTCAAGCACCTAAACCTATAACTAAAGCACCCAGTGATTATGATCTTGTTAAGAAACTTTGAGTTACTTTGGCTAAGATCTCACTGTGGGACTTGCTTCAATTTGCTCCAGTTTACCAAGGTATACTTCAATAAGCCTTACAGAAGATCCTCTTGCCTACCTCTACTAGGATGACAGATGTTAATGAGTTGATGGCTCATATTCATGCAAATTCACTGAATATTATGTTCTATCCACAGGAAATTCCACCTCCGAAAGTACAGAAGCAGGTGGACCCTCTAATGATCAGAGTTAACATTAATTATATTGGCATTAGACATACTCTCGTTCATGTTGGTTTGGCACTCAATGTATGTAGCATTGATCTATTACCTAATATTAATATTGATTCATCTTTTTTTAATGATTCTTCTATTGTCATTCATGGGTTTGATAATGTTGGTCAAAAAGCCCTAGGAACAATAGTCTTTCCTTTGAGGTTGGGACCCATTACTGTACCTTCCCTTGTATATGTTATGTCATAAAAATTACCATATAACCTTCTTCTCAATAGATCGTTGATTCATGCTATGGGTGAAATCCCATCTACCTTTCATAAATCTATTAAGTTCATTTGGGGGTAGTGATAACTTGATCTAGAGATGTGTGTCCTTCGAAGTACCCCCTCTCTTTTCTTTATCTTGTAATTGAAGCATCCATTTGATTGGGCCCCTCACTATCTTGAATGGTTCCTGAGAGAACCCCCTTTGAAAGTTTCTCCTTCGAATGAAATCATTTGCATCTAGCTTGGGGGCAACCTAACTAGACCTCACTTTTCAAAAACTGTGTCCCTTGAGTGGACCCCTTTTCTTTTGAAGGGTTCTTGAGGGACCTCTTTGAAAGCTTTCAAATTATGGACTGTCTACGTGACTGTCTACTTGCTTTCCTGCATGGATTTTTGTCTTTTAACATGTTTTATCTGCAGATCAACATGTTGCTTTGTAGGTGCACCTATGAAACCACTTTCTAGTCTGACTCTATGGAGTCCCCTTTCATTAGGCTTCCTTCATGAGAGAGTACTTGGGGGAATGCCTTCTTTGTAGGTCTGAGGGCCTGTGAAGCGCTTGCATCCTGCAAGATCTATTCACTATGTCTGCAGGCCTTTGGTGCAATTTGTTCAAATCTATAGGAGAGAGTACCTATAGATCCTTTTGATCACCTTCCATACATCTACGGATATATGACTCATTTGTATATCTCTCCTTGGGTCCAAGGACCTGTGGAGCCATTTTTCTTGGAATTTTCATTCCTTCCTAGCTAATCCATCTCTCTCTTAAATTCTCTTTCTTTTCAATTATGTATACTAGATCAAAGATTTGCATCTTCTTCATCCTAAGTATATGCTCTTTCTCTCTTTTACATTGGTTGCTTCTCTAAATTTTGGGTGCATTCTTCTCTTTGTTTAAGAATTATTCTATGTGTTATTTTTTAATTTGGGGATGGTGCATAGTATTGAGACAACCCTTTACATCGAGGTCTCTTTCACTTTGGTGACTCAAATCCTTTAGTTTGTTGTGTGCCTGTGTGTGTGTTTATATGTTCTAACCCCGTGATGTGGTGGTTTTTTATGTTCTAACATTCTTGTCTTATGTAGGTCTTTCTTATCTAATGTGTTTGTTTTGTAGGTCTTGATCTTGGGGGCACGCTTCCTTGGTTTGAAAAGTTTTTTGCTTCCTCTACAGTATCCTTTTGGCATCATGATGTTATTCATGTTTAGAATATTTCCTTTAGCATGCATATTAGTGTAGATTCATATGCTCACTAAGTGGGGGAAAAATGTAATGGCGTAAAATTGTACCCCTTGCAATTTCACATACATTCTTGTAACCACTTTAGTGTCCACTCCATTAGCAATTGTGTAGGCTCATTTTAGCCCCTACATCAGCCTTTTTCCCTCTCAAGATGCTCAAGACCCCTTTTCAATAGCTAACTTTGCGCGTCTACTTTGTGTCAAACCTTATGCTTTTTTGGTTTGTGTCATTTTGTAGTGTGATGACTCGAGACACTAGCATGTCACACAGATGTTTGTGTGGTGCGCTAGCATCCTACAACGTTTGAACATTCAAATGACCACTTTTGAGCATGTTTTACACTTTTCTGCAAGTTTTGTTGGTGGTAACGGCTAGAGACGCCTTGAAACAGCTCAAGAAGCTTCTTTTCCCTCTTTAAAGGTTGTCTTTTCAATCCATTTGGTCTTCTAGCTTCTCTCTAGCTTTGGCTCTTTCCTTTTCCTCCTCTCTTTCTCTTGCTATCTTGCTTGCATAGCTCCATACAGTGTGTTACAATAGCACTCTCAAGCTCTTACAGTGCTCTTTTTTGCTCTCTTGGCTCTTATAGCTATATTTCTCTCTCTTTGGATTCCTTAAGCCTTACAGTTGATATCTCCCTTTGTGCTTGCAAGCATCCTGGGATTTCTCACATCCCCAATCAATTGCATCTTTTGTGATGTGGGTTCTCCTCCTCAAGCGAGGATTTCTTTTATCACTCATCACATACTTTATTTCTCTCTATCTATTTGGCTATCCGTGGAGATGGGAACACCAAAATGGGGGTTTGACTGAGGCAAACCCCTATACAGCCCCAACATTTTCTCCATATCTTACGCATGCAGGTATTGAATATATTCACGTGCTAGAGGCTTCATTACTTGGGTTGCTATGACAATTTTCTATCTCTTCTTCTCTTTATCTCAATTAATTACTTTACTTTATTTTAGTTCTATCATATTCTATTATTTTCTTGTATGAGTTGGAAGTTCTCAGTAATTAGATTTCTATTAGTCACTTTGTTGTTTTCTGTGACAAATTTAGTTTCTAGTCCATATGAGACACCGGCACACCTTTGGGATGCTAGTGTGTCACACTGTCGTCCATATTCCGCACTATCATCCTTTTGTTGAGAGATTGTCAGTTTGTCTAGAAAACCTTTGCGATCTACTCTTTCCAATTCTAGAACTATCACGTTGTTCCTTGAGCTAGTTTACAGTAGTTTGCCCCTTGGGATTCTCTTGAGAATAAAGAGACTCATGACTAGCGAACCCCCTTTCTCTACAAGACCTAAATTAAATTTAAATTTTTGGCAAGATTTTATTCTCCTAGATCTGATGTCAGCTTGTAGTGTTGTAATTTTAGGAAATTTGGCATAAACAAGTATAAATACAAGGTTATTTCACCCATTTTTCTCCTAGCAAGTTAAATAAGCATCCTTATAGAAAATTTGAGTTCACAAGAGCATTCAAGAATCTTTAAGGATGATTATCAAGCATTTTGGTGTTGGAATTATCGACAAACACTGAGACGGGGGGTGAATCAGTGTCTGAACCTTTTTATAAAATTTGATAAATACTTTTAAATATGATTTCCTTTTTAATGAAAACAAAGAAAAGTGATCACCTTGAGAGCATTCATGGAAATGGGTAAATAAAGATATGACAACATTAACTCAGTCCATTAGACAACTTATGCAAATATGATTTGAGTGAGATATCTTGCTTTTGCCAACACAATTGTGACTGACATTGATTAACAATCAAAGCATGATGACAGTGCAGGTGCAACTCATAAGACTGTGCAAATGAAGGTCAACATTATTGATTCACTTCTTAAACAACTAATTTGAATGCAACTTTATAGGACATTGCAACAACAGTGCAACAAAATGACACAAGAAAGGTATTGAGACAACAAAAACCTTAGAAAATTATAACAATTCTTGAGCTATGAATCAAATGAGTACTTTTATGCTTCCTTTTGAATTAGAATCTTCAACAATGAATTGTGCAAGACATTTTAAAATAAATATTTGCAGAGATGAAGGAACTAACATTCAACAATGTTTAGATTGATAAAAACTATCACTCACAAAATCATCACAATCAAGAAGCATTATTCAAAACAAAGATACCATAAGAAAAAGGATTTGTCAAGTGGAAAACCCTCCTAGGGTAGAAAAAACACTCCTAAACTGCCTTACTAGCTTAATCTTCAAAAACCACTATTAACAATGCCTTACAGGCTCATTTCTGAGCACCAACTCAAGGAGCACCAACCCCTCATTTAGAGGCACCAATCTCAAGGAGCACCAACCCCTTAAAGAATTTTAGAACAATAATAATATTAGAGGATCTCTTTGTTTCCAAATAAGCTCATGGAACCCCACACACTTAATCTACCTAATACCCTAAAGATTCAACACAGTGAATCCTTAAAATATTAAATAAATCAAGGTTACAACAGAGCTCTGCAACATATTTTATTTTTTGTATTATAAAGCCTTTACAACATTTAATTTTTTTTTGATGCAGCAAGTTATGATATCACATAATCACTCCAATAGTATTCCAGTGTCCAAAAAGCACTGTATTTATATATCTTTTTCAAATATGTCTGCTAATGAGTCTTCATAGAAATTTTTTTTCAAAGGAATCAGAAACCCCCTTTCTGTTTTTCAAATATGAGCCAGTAGAATGATGATTAGAAAATGGAGAATAATCATGTGCAATGTCTGTACTGAAGGCCGTTTCAAACTCAGACAAGAAGATTTCAAGTAATGCTTCCTTTTCAAACTGCAAGATTTTTCATAACCTAGATCTGAATATAGTGAAGTATGCACAGGTAATATGATTTCATTTTTTTGAAAAACCCATATGAATCTGTATTCAGAAAACTTTATGCAGAAAGCCATTTTTGAAATCAAAGACAATGACAATAAAACCTTCACTGCAAAGTCAAAATCCATATCTCCACCAAATACCAATCAATAAATAAATTTTTCAAAATGCCCATAATGCAGCCAAGAATAACTGAAATCAAAACATGCATTTTTGATAGAGATAAATGAGAGCCCATTTTTTTCTTTTTCCTGATTCAAGAAAAAACAATAACTACCATAAATATCAAATGATGGATGTGATACCTGTTCAAGCAGCATAGAAATCAAATAAATACTAGTCAAATTCGAATCCAACAACCATAGTTGTCTAGTTTTGAAACTCCCACGAATTACTTTAACCTCTGTTGAGCTTCCAGCCAAAGAGTAATGACAGACCAAGAACCAACCATGTATTAGAGTTGCAACAAGTAATCAACACTTGAACACTGATATTTTCTCCCTGACATAGCCATTACAGCCAGCCAATTTAATGAAAAAACAACAGTTACACTTCATGGTGGTAGCGTGGTTGGGGTTTCATACTCAACCAAACTGATAGCACCATAAAACACACTTTTCCCTAACATTTCCAATACAATCAATGCCTTTTCAAAACACAATAGCTTTTGAAGTCTAAAATAAATCAAAACATAATAATGAACAACTTAAAAGTTGATTGAGTTCACTGTCCAAAGAATGTCAACCACATAATTACCACCGAGTATTGCATGCAAACTGTTGACTCATAATACTCACCAAATAAACTTTATTTTGAGTCAAAGATTCTCATAATGCCGACTTAAAAAAATGGAGAATGATGGCTTCCAAGAGACATAAGCAAGTAACCTTTTAGTTAAATCGAGCACAATATATCACCACTAAAAAATGCTAAGGGAAACCTAATAGGGTTAATTCCATATAGATACCGAACAAACAATTCATTAGCATGGATGCCAACAATAGAGTCAATGTGATAACCAATATCGATTATCAAGGTTAAGACATATCAAATCGATACAATCAAAAATTTAAATGAACTATATGAAATATGGTAAGCCCGAGTGAGGTCAAAATACACTAAGTGTAATATGCAATGTCAACCATATCTCATGTGAAGAACCCGATTACTAAACAAAGCCAAGTCAAAGCCATGTGTTGCTTTACCTCCAATAGAGTGTCTTGAAAAATCTGAATAATAATTGAATATCATATGCCAAGATAAACGTGATAGATAACAATGAAGCCAAAATCATACTGAAAATGATATACCTGAATAATTTGAACCATGATCAACCTGAATGACCTATCAAGATAGCAACATCATTTATCACAGAAGCTAATGCATGCCCTGTCACAATGAACATCATTTGAATAACCTGTATCAAGCCTTATCAACACTGTCAGTAACCATAACCATCTGAAGATATATTGCATTCATAAATCTGAACCAAAATTCTCATGAGAATCAACATGAACCTAAATCATAATGATTAACCATCTTTAATAGCCAAGAGTAATCAAATATGTTTCATGTCAAAGCATAAAGATCCTGATAGACTAAATCTGAAACTGTCAGACCATGAGAATCAAGAAAGTGATTTTTTCATCAAGGACAAACCATGAACACAACTGAGATCCAACAAACTCCCCCTTTGTCCTTGATGGCAAAACACAAATGACTCTCCCCCTTTTTTCCTCAATGACAAAGGATAAAAGAGAAGAATGTGCAATGCCATGAAACACAATTGAGAATCCAACCAAATAGCATAATAACCATAATCCATTGCAAGCACACTAGCAATTCACCACTCCATTTGTAAACCATTTTGTAGATGAGCAAAGACTCAAATCTGATCAATAACACATAGAAACAAAAAATTCTCAAGAAAATTAAAAACCTGAGGTACCATCAAGGCATATCTCTATTCTTTTGTACTATCTCAATCATGATAATAACTTCATCTTTTTTATACCGAAGAATATAAGGGAGATACAGAATTGTTTCACAACTGTCCCTTGAACAACACATCTCCTTGCAAGATCATTTCAGTAAAACTCAAAAAGAAAACACTCTTCTCCACTTAGGTCTTCATGCTTTCAGACATTATATAGAGCACATAATATTATAACCAGGCCTCCCAACAACTCAACTCTGCAATTCCTCTGATAGAAACATTACTTGAGTTGATCATTTGCATTCAAAGACTTCATACAATTTGGTGTTCATATATCACTCTGACAGGTATAGAAATAAATATCACGAATGAGCAGCTCAACTTCCCAATATCACACTTTCAATCATAAAAGAATATTTAGGATCTCTTGCACGAGATAATTTGTTGCAGCACATTTTTCATATTATGTTCATAGATATAAATAAGAGAAAAAAATACTTCTTAAGGCTACATTAATTCTCAATATCAACTTCTAACTCATAGCGGACGTTCAGAATTTTTGGCTCCAAAAGGAATACACAAAGATCATCTCAGACTGGAAATCTCTCAAGACCTCACAACATGCTCAAAATTTATACATAGAGAATCTTCAAGCTAAACATATTTCTATTCAGACTAAACCTTCATGTCATCTAACTGTATAACCACTTTTTGAAGCAGCTCCTTTAAAAACATTGCACAGAAATTTGAATCACTCAATATTTCATGCCCATGACTCACTATCCTCAGAACTTATGACCACACCATTTCAAAGACTTAAGCATCACACCATCAATAACAAATTTTAGTAATAAACATTCAAGCAGTCTCAATAAACATATGCAACCCGTATCACTTTCATGTCAACAAAAATCAATCACTCTATTCAATTAGAATAAGCATAATGAAATATTGGAATTTACAAACCATTTCTTTACTTCTTATACCACCAATGGAAAATGCATGTTGTCATACCGCATTCTAGACTCTATAGGGGTAAAATATATTACCATAATAGACTCCCCCTGAGTCTTTGCTTCTTCTCAAGACTTGGAAGGCAACACTTGTGCAAGGAGTGCACAAGGAGTTTTCTCATAAACATATTTATTGCTCTTCTTGTCATCTTGATTTCTCTTTCTTCTCCACACCAATGTAGACTTTTTCACTTGCTTGCTTAAATTATTGTCTTTCTATTAAATCTGCATTGTTGTACTTTATGCCCAATATTATTACATCTGAAACAAATGATCTTATGACTGTTCTAAGGAGAAAAAGACTTCCTATAGACATTTCCAACTTTGTTCCCTTCATAATTATCACTTATATTCATTCTACAATCTTTTCTAAAGTGACCAATGTTGTTACAATTGTAACACACCACATTTTCATTTCTAGAGACATTAGAATGATTCTTATTTGACCATCTCATGCAATCAATTTATTTATGACCATAGTCATTACAAACATAACAATATCCTTGAAAAGAATGATTATACCTGAATGAATGATCATGCCAAGGATGTGAAGATTTGAAGAAATTTCTCCTTTCTCTATGAATACCTTTAGATTGTCTTCTAGTGTCAATGTTTTCCTTTGGTGCAGTAGTACTGTAACCAAGATCAACCTTCATTCTTGGTGTTTGCTTGGCTGTAAAATTCTTTCCATTTGAAGTAGTAAACATTGTTTCATGTTTAAATTTTTCTGCAGAGCTTTTTCCAACCTCATATCCCACTCCTATAGGATCTTTAGAATGCTTTTTCTTGCCCAACATCTCATTCAATATATTAGTACTATGATCAAATTTATGAATTTTACCAGATTGAACCTTGACACTTTCAATCTCTTTTCTTAAAGAAACTACTTCTTCTTCAAGTTTTAGACAATCAATCTTTTTAATCTCCAAATCAGAACTCACAACGTTAGCTATCCTCTTACATTCTTCAATTTCAATTTCCTGACTTATAATCATATCATCTCTAAGAGTTAGTTCTTTTAACAAGGAATCATTACTTGAACATTTCTTTAAAGAAGCAATCTCATATTCTAGTTTATTGCACACTTCATCCTTGTCTTTTAACTTGGCTTCCAGTTCCTCTTCAGTCATTTTTCAATCAACCATTTGATCTTTTAAATATTCAATAATCTTTTGAGATTTATCATAGTTTTGGTTTAATGCCTGATTAGTATCAATACTCTTTTGAAGTTGTACCTTAAGTTCCTGATTTTCTTGTTTAATCCTTTTAAGTTAATCTAAGGCAGGAAGCAATTCTCCTTCTAGATCAACCTCATACTCATCATCTCCATATTCTTTTTCACCAAATTCTTGTTCAAAGTCACTTACTAAGTGATCTTCTTCACAAACTATTGCATCATTTTTAGTGTCAACTGGCAAGGATTTGACGAAAGTTGGTTTATCAAATTTTTGCTTGACACTAGGGGCTTTCTTTTGAACTTTGTTTCTCTTGCACTTACCCATGATAAATACTCCATGACTAGGAAACCCTAAGTGGTTAGACTTATGTACAGGTATGGCTTTATACACTAATATCAATTGAGACGAGCTATGTCTTCATAAAATATAGTCTGAATCATTCAAATAGAATTACTTTCATAGACTTGTAACAAAATCGATAAACTCCAAAACTAGAATAAATCCAAGGTTTTTTAGACCTATCAGAGGACCCTATGCTCTGATACCAATTGTTGGAGTTATCGACAGAAACTAAGAGGGGCGTGAATCAGTGTCTAAACCTTTTTATAAACTTCAAAGATACTTTTAAATATGATTTCCTTTTTAATGACAACAGAGAAAAGTGATCACCTTGAGAGCATTCATGAAAAGGGGTAAATAAAGATATGACAACATTAACTCAGTCCATTAGACAACTTATGCAAATATGATTTGAGTGAGATATCTTGATGTTGCCAACACAATTGTGACTGACATTGATTAACAATCAAAGCATGATGACAGTGCAGGTGCAACTCATAAGACTATGCAAATGAAGGTCAACATTATTGATTCACTTCTTAAACAACTGATTTGAATGCAACTTTATAGGACACTGCAACAACAGTGCAACATAATGACACAAGAAAGGTATTGATACAACAAACACCTTTAGCAAATTATAACAATTCTTGAGCTATGAATCAAATGAGTACTTTTATGCTTCCTTTTGAATTAGACTCTTCAACAATGACTTGTGCAAGACATTTTAAAGTAAATATTTGCAGAGATGAAGGAACTAACATTCAACAATGTTCAGACTGATAAAAACTATCACTCACAAAATCATCACAATCAAGAAGCATTATTCAAAACAAAGATACCATAAGACAACGGATTTTTCGAGTGGAAAACCCTCCTAGGGTAGAAAAAACACTCCTAAACTACCTTACTAGCTTAATCTTCAAAAACCATGTTAACAATTCCTTAAAGGCTAATTTTTGAGCACCAACTCAAGGAGCACCAACCCCTTAAAGAATTTCAAAACAATAATAATATCATAGGATCTCTCTTTTTCCAAATAAGCTCATGGAACCCCACACACTTAATCTACCTAATACCCTAAAGATTCAACATAGTGAATCCTTAAAATATTAAATAAATCAAGGTTACAACAAAGCTCTACAACATATTTTCATTTTTTTTATTATAGAGCCTTTAAAACATTTTTTTTGATACAGCAAGTTATGATATCATAGAATCACTCTAGCAATATTCCAATGTCCAAAAAACACTGTATTTATATATCTTTTTCATATATGTCTACCAATGAGTCTTCATAGAAATCGTTTTACAAAGGAATCTGAAACCCCCTTTCTGTTTTTAGAATATGAGCCAGTAGAATGATGATCAACAAATGGAGAATAATCATGTGTAACGCCTATACTGAAGGTCATTTCAAACTCAAACAAGAATATTTCAAGTAATGCTTCCTTTTCAAACTACAAGATTTTTCATAACCCAGATCTGAATGTAGTGAAGTATGCACAGGTAATATAATTTCCCTTTTCCGAAAAACCCATATGAATTTGTATTCAGAAAACTTTATGCAAAAAGCCATTTTTGAAATCAAAGACAATGACAATAAAACCTTCACTGCAAAGTCATAATCCATATCTCCACCAAATACCAATCAATAAATCAATTTTTCAAAATGCCCATAATGCAGCCAAGAATAACTGAAATCAAAACATGCATTTCTGACAGAGATAAATGAGAGCCCATTTTTTTCTTTTTCCTAATTCAAGAAAAAACAATAACTACCATAAATATCAAATGATGGATGTGATACCTATTCAAGTATCATGGAAATCAAATAAATACTAGTCAGATTCGATGCCAACAACCATAGTTGTCCAATTTTGAAACTCCCACGAATTCCTTTAACCTCTGTTGAGCTTCCAGCCAAAGAGTAATGGAAAACCAAGAACCAACCATGTCTTAGAGTTGCAGCAAGTAATCAACACTTAAACACTAATATTTTCTCCTTGGCACAGCCATTACAGCCAACAAATTTAATGAAAAAACAATAGTTACACTTCATGGTGGTGGTGTGGCTAGGGTTTCATACTCAGCCAAACTGATAGCACCATAAAACACACTTTTCCCTAACATTTCCAATACAATCGATGCCTTTTCAAAACACCATTTATTTTGAAGTCTAAAATAAATCAAAACATAATAATGAACAACTTAAAAGTTGATTGAGTTCACTGTCCAAAGAATGTCGACCACATAATTACCACCAAGTATTGCATGCAAACTGTTGACTCATAATACTCACCAAATAAACTTTATTTTGAGTCAAAGATTCTCATAATGCCGACTTAAACAAATGGAGAATGATGGTTTCCAAGAGACATAAGCAAGTAACCTTTTACTTAAATCGAACACAATATATTACCACTGAAAAATGCTAAGGGAAACCCGATAGGGTTAATTCCATATAGATACCGACCCCATAATTCATTAGCATGGATGCCAACAATAGAGTCAATGTGATAACCAATATCGATTATCAAGGTTAAGACATATCAAATCGATACAATCAAAAATTTAAATGAACTATATGAAATATGGTAAGCCTGAGTGAGATAAAAATACACTAAGTGTAATATGCAATGTAAACCATATCTCATGTGAAGAACCCGATTACTAAACAAAGCCAAGTCAAAGCCATGTGTGGCTTTACCTCCAATATAGTGTCTTGAAAAAGCTCAATAATAATTGAATATCATATGCCAAGATAAACCTGATAGATAACAATGAATCCAAAATCATACTAAAAATGATATACCTAAATAATTTGAACCATGATCAACCTGAATGACCTGTCAAGATAGCAATATCATTTATCACAGAAGCTAATGCATTCCTTGTCACAATGAACATCATCTGAATAACCTGTATCAAGCCTTATCAACACTGTCAGTAACCATAACCATCTAAAGATATATTGCATTTGTTGATGAAAGGTAGCTTCAGTCAAATATAAATGATGATTGCTAAAAGAATCATCATCATTTATATATGATCAAAATTACTCATCATTTAATATTTCTGAAAAAAAATGAGAAATTTGAATTAATGGAATTCGATATATATAAATCAAAATTTTCTTTATACTTGTCGCTGGGTACTAATATTGTTTTTTTTACCACCGATTAGTAATAATCGGCTATGAGAAACTCGCGCCCTTCAAGGAACACGTCCCATGAAAGGACATGTCTCCACTTTGTGGAGACACGTCCTCTCATGGGGCGCGTCTCTCCTTGGAGGCACATACCTTTGTGGAGATGTGTCTCCCCTCTCTAGTATAAATAATGATGGAAACCATTGAGTGTAGACATTGAAATTCATAAATGTTCTGCAATCAGTACATTCAGCATAAGAGAATTAAAATCTGAAACTTAGAATCTTGACTTAGAATTCTTACACAAAATTTCAGACTTAGTATTTCCTTTAGATTTCTTAGGATCCTATTTGATAATATTTGATTACATTTGCATGGTATCATAGCCAAGTTGTGTGAATCCAAATCAAATCTAGATATTAGATTGCTCTAGAAAATTCGTATTTTAAAAAAAAATTGAATTCACATCACATTCTTCATAATGTCAAGTGTGATTAGATTTGAAGATCGTCTTGCAGGAGCAAACAAATTCACATCATGGAAGTTTAGAATAATTATTATTCTTAAAGAGAATAAACTAGACTCACTTGTGAGAGAAAACAAAAAAGAACCAAAGGCTGATCCTAAGAAAACTCAATGGATTGAAAACTATGAAAAGGCCATGAAAATCTTAGTAGATGCAATTAGGGATCATATAGTGCCCATCCTAGCAAAACATGAAACTGCATATCAAATTTTCAAATCTCTTGAGAGAACCTATGAGATCAACAACACCAGTAGGACTCTTGCATTAAAGAGGATAATCAATAATGCCCAAATAAACAAAGGAGAAACTATTAATGCATACTTCATGAGGATCTTTGAACTAAGGGATAAATTATGCACAATTGGATATCAGATAGATAGCAAAGAGTTAACTCTAATTGCACTAGGGGGCCTACCAAACTCATGGGAGTCATTTGTTCAAGGAATAAGTGCGAGATCTAAACTCCCCAAGTTTGATAGGCTAAGAATAGACTACCTTCAAGAGGAAACAAGACTCTCAACAAAAGAAAATAAACAGAAGAACATAGATGAAGACATTCATGTGCTCAAGACAACATCTATTAAAAGGAGTAAGAATAACTCCTACAAGAGAGGATCTTTTAAAAGGAAAAGAAATTCCAATGGAAAGGGATCTTCTAAAAAGAAAGACATCTCTCAAGTACAATGCTTTAGATGTGATCAATATGGCCACTATGAAATGAAGTGCCCTGACAGATCAAAGCAACAAGCATCTTTTGCCAAAGTAGGGAAGACAAATTCAGATCATGAATCTGAGAACTTTGTGTTTTATACAGCCTTATCTAGTCAAGTATCTAACACCCACAACTGGGTAATTGATAGTGATTCCTCTAGACATATCACAGGATTCAAAAAACACCTAGACACTTTGACTAAAAAGACTGAAAGAAAAAATAGAACCATTGTAGAAGCTGCTAAAGCAATGTTGCTTGACCAAAACATTGAAACCTCTTTCTGGGCAGAAGCCTCTAGGACTGTTGTCTACATCCAAAATAGATTTCCTCATTCTCATCTTGATAACAAAACTCCTGAAGAAGCCTTCACTGGCATAAAACCTGACATTAGTCATTTTAGGATTTTTGGCTGTCCCGTCTATATTCATGTGCCCAAAGAGAAGAGATTCAAACTAGAACCTTTCAGAAAGAAAGGGATATTTGTGGGATATAGTGAAACCTCCAAAGCCTACAGGATATTCGTACCTGGGTAGAAACAAATTGAATTGAGAAAAGATGTCATCTTTGAAGAAGACATTGCATTCAAAAGGGCAAGAAGTTCTAGTGAGATAGAAACATATTCCCCTAGAGTATCTGAAATGGAACCTGCTACTAAGATTCAGAGGGAGTATCTTGAGGAAGTGCCAAATGAACTTCTATCTACTTCAGATGAGAATACAGATGACAATGGTAGAAAGAGGATACTTTGGGCTAGAAAGATGATCAAAGAAGCTGAGAATCATGCAACACCCAAAGGAACGTTTAGGGAAAGTAAAAGACCTAAACGGTTCTCTAGCTATGTTGCTCTGATGAACAACATCATAAATTCAAAACCTGTCGGTGTTACAAAATCCTTCAAACATCAAGCATGGAAAGATGCAATGATGGAGGAATATCAGTCCATTCTAAAGAATGATGTATGGGATATAGTGCCTAGACCGAAAGAGAAATATGTTGTCTCTTCCAATTGGCTCTTCAAAATCAAGCATGTTGTTGATGGCAGTATAGAAAAACATAAGGCACATTTTGTGGCAAGAGGTTTCTCTCAAAAGGAAGGCATTGATTATGAAGAAACATTCACACCTGTTGCCTGTTACAAATCTATGAGAGTAGTGTTAGCCATTACTGCAGCTAAAGGTTGGAAGATCCATCAAATGGATGTAAAAACTGCCTTCCTTAATGGAACCATTGAAGAGGAAGTCTATCTAGAACAGCCTAAAGGTTTTGTGATACATAAACCTAACTCACATGTGTGCAGATTAAAGAAAGTGCTCTATGGACTTAAACAGGCTCCTAGGGTCTGGTATGAAAGAATTGACAGCTACCTCTTGGGACTAGGATTTTCCAAAAATGCTACAGACCCTAATCTCTACTTCAAGGTAATCAAAGGTGATATGTTAATAATTATTTTATATGTTGATGACCTGTTGATGACAGGAGAAGATCACCTCATTGCTCAAGGAAAGAAGGATCTAACTTCTGAATTTGACATGAAAGACTTGGGCATTCTACACTACTTCCTAGGTTTGGACGTATGGTAGAAAACATAGGGCATTATACTAAACCAAGGAGAGTATACTATTGATATTCTGAAGAGATCTGGAATGTTGGACTATAGACCCATGTCTACACCTATGGAAACCAACCTTCACAAACTGAAAGAAGCAACAATAGAATCCAAATGTGTAGATCCAACCCTATATAGACAAATGATTGGATCCTTGATGTATCTGGTTAATACAAGACCTGATATTTGCTTTGCAATGAATGCTCTCAGCCAGTTCATGTGTGAACCAAAGGAAATTCATCTTATGGCTGTGAAACATATCTTGAGATATCTTCAAGGCACTATTGGATATGGTCTTCTTTACAAGAATGACCAACTAGATTTTCATGGATACTCTGATTCAGATTGGGCTGGAAGTGTAACCGATCAGAAAAGCACATCGGGATGTTGCTTCAGTTTAGGATCAGCTATGATCTCCTGGATTTGGAAAAAATAGTCTTCAGTTGCATAGAGCTCAACAAAAGTTGAATACATTGCAGCCTCTATGGGGGCAAGAGAAGCAGTTTGGATTCGTAAATTACTTGTGGGACTCTTTGGTGAGCCCTTGAATCCTACAATCATTCATTGTGGTAATCAGAGTTGCATCAAACTCTCTGTAAATCTTGTCTTCCATGATAGATCTAAGCACATTGAGATCCCCTATCATTATGTAAGAGACATGGTGGAAAGGAAAGTGATCCAGTTGGAGTATGTTAGTACAAATGATCAAACAACAAACATTCTCACCAAGCCTCTCTCCTGAATCAAGGTAGAACACTTCAGGAAGAAACTTGGTATGATTGAAATGTAATTTGTTATTATGTTGAAATTCAAATTGTTTATAAAAGTTGTACTAATATATAAAGATGTTTAATGTGTAAACTCTTTTGTCATGTGTGTGACTCCATGCTTATGGGCCTACTCCCCTTGTGTACATTATTGAAAGGTGGCAATCTTTCTAATAATGAGCACTTGTATTTGACATTGTAAAGTGACGACTCTACAATGATAAACTATCATGATAGATATCATGTGACTTGATATCTATGGACATGTCATGATAGTATCTCTTGGACACTTTGATGGATATCATGGGACTTGATGTCATCTAAAGATCATTGTGATCCTTAAGAGATAATCATGGTGGATATTTATATCCATGGATATTCCATGAATTATGGTAGACATCATGTGACTCGATGTCAGTGCACATACCATAATGAAGATGTGTTATGAAGAATGTCATATGACTTGACAATATTGAGTAAAACATACCATATCTTCGATATCACGTGTGAAGGTGATATCTCTACTTATTTGATTTGAAATATCTTCCCTAGCTAAGAGGGAGTGTTGATGAAAGGTAGCTTCAGTCAGATATAAATGATGATTGTTGAAAGCATCATCATCATTTATATATGATCGAAATTACTCATCATTTAATATTTCTAAAAAAAAATGAGAAATTTGAATTAATGGAATTCAATATATATAAATCAAACTTTTCTTTATACTTATCGCTGGGTACTAACATTGTTTTGTTTACCACTGATTAGTAATAATCAGCTATGAGAAACCCGCACCCTTCAAGGGACACATCCCATGAAAGGACGTGTCTCCACTTTGTGGAGACACGTCCTCTCATGGGGCGCATCTCTCCTTGGAGGCGCGTACCTTTGTGGAGATGTGTCTCCCCTCTCTAGTATAAAGCATGCTGGAAACCATTGAGTGTAGACATCGAAATTCATAAATGTTCTACAATCAGTACATTCAGCATAAGAGAATTAAAATCTGAAACTTAGAATCTTGACTTAGAATTCTTACACATAATTTTAGACTTAGTATTTCCTTTAGATTTCTTAGGATCCTATTTGATAAGATTTGATTACATTTACAACATTCATAAATCTAAACCATAATTCTCATGAGAATCAACATGAACCTGAATCATAATATTAACCATATTTAATAGCCAAGAGTAATCAAATATGTTTCATGTCAAAGCATAAAGATCCTGATAGACTAAATCTCAAACTGTCAGACCATGAGAACCAAGAAATTGATTTTTTCATCAAGGAAAAACCATGAACACAACTGAGATCCAAAATTTGGAGCATTATTCAAGTATCAAGAATCATGTCAAAGTCATCATGCATCATGTTTCTTTTTGAGCTAACATTTGTGATGTAGGGTTTTCTTATTCAAGCAAGCATTCAATTCAAGATCTACAACATTTGAGCAAGATTCAAGATTTACATCCATTGGAGCCATCTCATACACGTTTTGCAACATCTTATTCAAGGGTTTGGTGAGTTGCAACATCACATATTTTTTCATTCATCATTCCTCCTTCCCATTTCATTTCATTTCAAGGTTTTTTTACCAAAATGGGGTTTGACCAAGGAAAACCTATTTCCACTAACAAAAAATCTTTTTTCTCTCTCTTTAGTGTGTGATTTGTAGATCTAGGTTGAAGACACATTGAAGAGAAATATTGGAAGAATTTTTCAAGGTTGAAAACTTGTCAAAGTTGTCACCTTGTTTACAAGATCACTAGAAGACATCTACAAAGAAAAATTTGATATTTCAGATTCAAAAATTAGGTTGAGAAGACAGAGCAAAGATTGAAGAGAAGATTCAGATCTTGATCCTCTAAAAAAGCTGAGCAAGATTGATACACCACTTGTGGCATATGAGTTCTAGTATAGTCATTTTGCTAGATTTATGAAGATCCAGACTTATCATCACCAGATTCTTGTTTCAGCCTAGAGACCCTAATATGGGGCTGATATGTCCAGCCTAGTGTATGAGTCCCAATGTACCTTAAATTCACCATTTTCAAAATTTCAGAGCTTTTTTGAGCTTCTATAGGTTTCCAAGTGCACCTCTCTAATTTCTCAGTTTCCTATTCTATTTTACATTAATTTCTAGGTCATTTATTCAAGTCTTGCAAATAATTAAGTTTAATCATTACGTTTTGCATGTTACTTGACTTTCCAAGCCCTAGCTTGGTGGTGAACCCATTTTTAGCCTTTGATCATACCCTAGGACACCCTATTGTAGATCTCTTTCTCTCATTCTAGCATTGGATTGAGATCTCTATGGTTTCCTTGAGTGAAACTAAGTGAAATAAGAACCCCTCCCTTGTGCTTCATCTCCTAAAAGGTGGAGCACCCTATTTTCATTGTTTTAGTATGTATGCATGCTTTCCAGTATGTATGTATTTATGTATTTATGTATTTATGTATATATGTATGTATGTATGTATGTATGTATGTATGTATGTATGTGTGTGTGTGTGTATGTATGTGTGTGTGTGTATGTATGTATGTATGTATGTATGTATGTATGTATGTATGTATGTATGTATGTATGTATGAATGTATGTATGTATGAATGTATGTATGTATGTATGTATGTATGTATGTATGTATGTATGTATGCATGTATGCTTGTATGTATGTATGCTTGTATGCATGTATGTAAGATTTTTTGGTTTAGGGTGCATAAGGGTGAGATTATAGGGTATAGGGATGAGGGTTAAGGTTGTAGGGTTTAGGGATAGGGATTAGGGTTGAGGGTTAAAGGATAGGGTTTAGGGTTGAGGGTTAAGGGATTAGGGTTTAAGGGTTGAGGGTTTAAGGGTTTAGAGTTTAAGGGTTAAGGGTTTAGGTTTGAAGGGTTGATGGTATAGGATAGAGAGGGGGTGGGAGGGATATATGTAGGGAGAGACCTAAGAGAGAGAGATGGATTTATCTAGTGGAGGATAATGGAGAGGGGGAGCATTCAGTAGGTTGGGGAGGGAGAGACCCAGAGAGAGAGAGAGAGGGAGCATTCAGTGGAGAGACCCGAGAGAAGGGGGCTGGAGGATAGAGGGAGGAATCCCAAGAGAGAAAGGGAGTGGAAGGAGGATAGAGAGAGGGAAGGATGGACAAATAGAGAGAAAGAGGGAGGGAAGGAGGAGAGAATTCCCAAGAGAGAGGGGGTGGAAGGGATAGAGGGAGGGAGAGGACTGGAGAGAGAGAGGGGGGATGGACCAAGAGAGATGGCAGGTGGAGGTGGAAGGAACATGGGGAGAGAGGTGGAGGGATAAAGGATGGATGAAGGAAGGAGAATGGAGGCTGGAGGATAAAGGGATGGAAGGATAGAGGGGGGAAGGAGGGATAGAGAAAGAGGGATGGAGGAGGGAGGAGACTTAAAGAGAGAGAGATGGAGGGATAGAGGGAGAAAAATTATGAGGGAGGGAGAGAGAGAGGGGGGAGAGAGGGGGTTGGGAGGGATAGAGAGGGAGAGACTTGATAGAGAGAGAGATAGAGACAAGGTCAGAGGGATAGAGGAAGGGAGAGACCTACGGGAGGGATTTATCTAGTTATGGTGGGAGGGAGAGACTTGAGAGATGGGGGTTGGAGGGATAGAGGGAGGGATCATCCTAAGAGAGAGAGGGGATGTAAGGAGGGAAAGACCTAAGGGTATGTGCAGGATCATCATGGAAAAAATAGGCCCTTAAGTGGCAAAAAAATTAGAAAAATCAGAGTTAGGCAACTTGACATAAAAATTTGAATAAGTTATCTATATTATTTCAAATATATGTAAGAATAGAATATGTAGAAAATTGAATGTAGTTTCTAAACTACTAGGTTTGTTTAAAAAGAAAAAATGTATTTGGTGAAAATTTGAAATTTCAATGTAGTGGTACTTAAATTTCGTGTGGAAAAATAAGAAGTAGGTGTTCTGCCCCACCACCCTAACCACAATAAAATGATAATATTTTTATGATATTTTAGATATAAGTATATGACTCATGCCCTGATGTGATGTGCATATTTTTTGTAATTTTTTCCAAGTAAATAATTAATTATGAATTTTTATTACAAATTTAAAAATATAAAATCATATGTTTGACCACCTTTAACTTGGTCAAAACTTCATGAAATTCAATTTTTCTTTTTTTTAATCCTATAGTATGCAAATCATAGAATGTGACACATGTTTTGGGTTCAAAAATGTGATGCCATTTGAAAGCTATGATGTTTTTCAATCAGCCTATCAATCGACTTTTAGTCATAATTTGAATAGAAATGAATAATAATTACTTATTAAATTCAAAGTAAAGCATAATTTATATTGCGGAAAGCTGAGAATATCCTTTAAAACCCCTTCGCTTAACACCTTGGGCAAAAAACAGTCGTTAGCCACATACCCATCATATTGCCACTTTTTGGCCAATCATGATCCTACACATACCCCTAAGAGAGAGAGGGGGGTGGTAGTGAGGGAGAGAGAGGGATGGAGGGATAAAGGGAGGGATGGATGGATAGAGAGAGGAAGGGAGGGAGGGAGGGAGAGACTAAGAGAGAGAGGGGGTGGAAGGGTTAGAGGGAGGGAGAGACCTGAGAGAGAGATAGGGAGGGAGGGAGTGACAGAGAGATGAAGTGAGAGAGAGAGAGTGTGTGTGGTGTGAGAGGGATAGAGGGAGGGAGAGACCTGAGAGAGAGAGAGAGAGAGAGAGAGAGAGAGAGAGAATTTACGTTTGATGTATGTTTGTTTGTATTGAAACATAGAAAATTTGAATCTTCTAAATGGAGATCACTAATTTTCTATTTTCCATTCAAATATGAGCAATATGGGGTGCATATCTAAATTCTAACCATTCATACAATCAAAAACCATATTTTTGAGAGGTAAGAATGATGTGTACTAGTCACCAAAGATTCTTTTTCAAATCTTGCTCTTCATAAATCTTCAACCTAAAACCTACAAATCACACATAATAGAGAATAAAATGTTGATTGTTAGGGAATAGGGGTTTTCCTTGGTCAAAGCCCATTTTAGTAATCAAACATGATGATGAATTGAAACATGTAATTGAAGGAATGAAAAGTGAACATAATAATGTCACAACTTACCATACCAATATTGAAACCTTGGAATGAAATCAACATGTATAAATCTCCATGGATGTGATTCTTGATCATGAAGATGATATCTTGAAATACTTGAAGTGATATTGAATGCTACATCAACATGGTTCCTCTATCAACATACATGTATTCAACATGATAATGGATCCTTTATTGCTTCAATAAGACTTTGATAATCTTCCCTTTAATTCCTTGATAATTCTCTTGAAGATGCTCTCTTGATCCAGAGTGCTTAGTGTGTAAGATCACCTTCTTGGTGTATGATCATTTTCTTGTTGTGTGTGATCGTCTTCTTGTTGTGTGTTTTCAAATGAGGATGAAAGGTCTCCTTTTATACAGGAGAGTTAAGTGAGTGGCTAGAATAAGGATTACGATCAAAAGCCAAGATTAAGGGTATGTGCAGGATCATGATGGGCCAAAAAGTAGTGATATGATGGGTATTTGTAGGGTTTGTGGCTGATGACTTTTTTTTAACCCAAAATTGGTGAAATGAAAAGGGTTTTTAAAGGAGATTCTCAGCTTTCCACCAATATAAATTATGCTTTACTTTGAATTTAATAAATAATTATTCATTTTCTATTTGACTACTTAATCAAAGTCTCTGATTGATAGGCTGGATTGAAAACATCTATAGATTTCAAACGGTATCACATTTTGGAATAATAAAAACATGTATCACATTCTATTCTTCACATACTATAGATTAAAAAAAGAAAAATTGATTTCATGAAGTTTTGACCAAGTTAAGGTGGTTCTATTACACGAAGTTTTTATATTTTTAAAATTTGTAATAAAAATTCATAATTAATTATTTACTTGAAAAATACAAAAAATATGCATCACATCTGGAACATGAGTCCTCTACTTATGTCTAAAATCTTATAAAAAAAAATATTATCATTTTATTGTGGTTAGGGTGGTCAATGCATACCCACTCTTGTATTTTTCCCTCAAATTTTAACAATCGCTACATTGAAATTTCAAACCAAATCTCAAATAGATTTTTTAAATAAAACCCAGTAGCTTGAAACCACATTCAATTTGCTACAGATTCTATTCTTACATATTTTTGAAATAATATAGATAACTTATTCAAATTTTTACGTCAAGTTGCCTAACTCTAATTTTTCTAAATTGTTTGCCACTTAAGGGCCTATTTTTTCCATGATGATCCTCCACATACCCTTAAATTAGAAAATAATTTAATCAAGGGTGGAGGCTAATTGAGAGAAGAAAGACATGGATCAAGGAGCTAAGAGGTATTTAATTTTAGTGGCCAACATAGGAGAAATAAATAAAATATTGATTTTATTTATTTAAAAAGAAAGGTGAGAACAAATAATTAGATAATTAAATAATTAAAAATAATTATTTAATGGAGAGGGAAAGGATAATTAAATAATTAAAATAATTATTTAATTGGGGAGATGAAGGAAGGAAAAATAATTAAATAAATATAACATTTATTTACTTATAGAGAGAAAAGGCTAATGAATAATTAAATAATTGAAATAATTATTTAATTATAGAAGAAGAGGGAAAAGCTAACTTTTGAATTAAAATAATATTTTATTCAAAAGTGGGGGAAAAGGAAAAAATATTAAATAATTTAAAATAATTATTTAACTATAGAAGGAAAAGAAAATAATTAAATAAATAAGAATTTATTTAATTATAGAATAAAAGGGTCTTGTTTAGTGATGTAATTAAATAAGTGAAATTTATTTAATTAATCAAGGGAAGAATAAAGAGAAAAAAAAATGAATTAATTAAATAATTAAAAATTATTAAATTAATAAAGGATTGGGCTTGTGGATGCAAAATAGGACCATTTAAGGTATAAAGAAGTATAAATTTAAATAAGTCAAGCCCCAACAAGTGTGAAAATGTAAAGGGATACATTTTTCTACACTACATGCATATATGTTTTAATGTACATATGTATGTTTGTGTGCTTAAATGAATATGTATGTATATATGTGTGTATTTATGAATGCCTATATGTATGTATGTATCCCTATATGTATGTATGTATGTATGTATGTATGCATTTATGTATTTGTGTATGTATGTATGCATGCATGTATGTATGTATATATGTTTGTATGTATGTATGTATGTATGCTTGTATGTATGTATGTATGTAAGGGTTTTGGTTTTAGGCTACATAAGGGTGAGGATATAGGGTATAGGGATGAGGGTTGATGTTGTAGAGTTTAGGGATAAGTTTTAGGGTTGAGGGTTAAAGGATATGGTTTAGGGTTGAGGTTTAAGGGATTAGGGTTTAAGGGTTGAGGGTTGAGGGTTTAAGGGTTTAGAGTTTAAAGGTCAAGGGTTTAGGTTTTAAGGGTTAAGGG